>CM040912.1:13117583-13862583 GCA_023029165.1 Gobiocypris rarus
AAGGTGGCTCGAAACTTTGAGTACCTTCAGGGCAGGGTGCTGATTACACATGCCAAGTTACGTAACAATACGCTATAATGTATTCGTAAAAATTTACAGCAAAATAAAAAATGGCCAGTGCCCAAAATGGCCGATATGGGAAAATTGTAGGGCTGTGAATCTTTGGGTCGACAGCAAATCGATTCGATTCATGATTCATAGGTTTACGATTTCTTTTCAAGAACGAATTTTGCAAATTAAGAACAATTATTTAAATTCTTTCCCCAATGAGTCTTAGTCAGGGTCCATTGTTAATGTTTGTTCATGTTAGTCTTAATGCTATTATTATTATTCACTTATTATTTAAATTTACATAAGCCAAATTTTATAAAGGACTGAAAAGTATTATTAGTTCCTAATAACTATTGTGTAGGATAGCGTTACACAACCTTATTAAAGTGTTATGAAGTGTAAACTTAACTAAACATGCAATGCTTCCATGGAGAGACTCAAAATATCTAATCCTAAACTAACTTTTCTTCACAGATGAACATGCATTCAGTTTAACAACATTAAGTTCAATTTCATTTATCATTCATCGGATCTGTGCATTTTAGACACTTACATTATGTGTTGCCTTTTGAGGGACTTAGTTGGACACTTTGGGGTGACGCTCCCTTAGCAGCGTCTGAAGCATAAACAAAATTATTCCAATCCTAAATTGGCGCTGCGTCATGACAGCTTGGATGGCATACGGAAGCTACAAAGGGATGCCGGCATCCTCTGACAGTTCCGGAACCTGAGCTGTTGGATCAGTAAATGAGAGCTCGCCAGTTCATAAAGGGTATGGAGAGGGGAGCGGAGCATGCTCGTTAGCTCTTGATAGGGCTGATGGTGTTCATTCATAAAAATGTGATTTTGGTGTCCCAATGTGTAAAAAACAAACAAATGCACTATCAGGAGTTTTTAAGCTCCACCCCTGTTGGCTTTATTCTCGAGCGAAGAAAAGTCTAATGCAAGGCTCAATCTCACATTTGCAGAGGCAACACTGAGATTACGGGTCTGCAATAAGAGTGAGACACTCGAACGGTCAAGGATACTGTTTGGGTATGAGGCATGCACAGTCCAGCTCCTGTGGCTGTGTTCATTGAGAAATGTCTCGACTTTCGGGTGTTTCAGCCTCCCACCTGTTGACTATCTTCTCAAGGGATAAAAGCCAAATATATTATGAACGGCTCAAATCTTGCAACATGTAGATTACGAGACTGCATAATACAAAATTTAATAAAAACACATTAAAACAGTATTGTCTGGTAATTACGGCTGCATTTAATTCTGAGGGTTTACAATTAAATATTATCTGACTTTGAGAAGTTAAAATATCTAACTAAGTTAGATATTTTGATTCACTTGTCTGAATAATCATCTAAAATGGGAGCAGAGCCTGCACGAGCAGTTCCTGAGGTGGCTGCCTGCGTGCATTGTGAGGATCTCGCTCCTCCACGGAGCCCTCAGGAAATCAATGTTTGTTCTCGCTGCCTTGTGCGCTTCCGGACACATGGGTTTCCAGCGACTGCTAATCGCAGTTTCCGCCCAAAGTTGTTGCGGCCCTGTCAAGTTGCTCCTTTAGATGAAGTCTGATTTTCCTCCTGCTGGCCAGCCGCTTCAGGGCATCGAATTCAGTAAATGTAAAATACCCAAGGTTAGTTTTGAGAGGCTGGACCTCTGTCAGGACCTCTGAGGGTTGTCCCCACAGTGGTGGAGTGTTTGAGGTCGTCTCTGCCTCGGAACCATCTGGAAATAGATGTTGGAATTCTGCCGTCCAGTATGCTTCGGGCCACGTCGATTTCCAGCGAACGCATTCTGCTTTGTCCGCTCCAAGGGCTTGCAGTCCACACACTAAAAATCTTTCTAGAGCTCTCCCTGCCTGTCAGCTGCTTCAGGGGTTCGGGAACGAGGCTGGGTGAACATCCGAGACCAGCCTTGAGAGGCTGGTTCCCTTAGTAGATTCACTAGTTCACAATTACATATAATTTATAGAGTAAATTTAAATGCGTATTTGGTGTGCTGTCCGGGGGGAGGGCTTCGAGCTCGGACTTTGGCCTGAACCCAGAGCACCCCCCGTATGTAAGTGGTTTAGAACTTAAAAAGGAAAAAGAGCAAAATGTGGAGAAGGGGTGGTGGAGGAATGCTGAAAAAACTGTCAACAAAATGGAGGTAAGATGGCTCCGTATATATACCTCTTATGTTGATTAGCTGAGTACTCTCCACCTGTGTCAATTATCTGACATTTTCCTCCTGAACCTCGTTTAGTAAAACAACATTTCACTAGTTCACACTTACATATAATTTATAGAGTAAATTTAAATGCGTATTTTGGGTGCTGTCCGGGGGGAGGGCTTCGAGCTCTGACTTTGGCCCAAACCCAAAGTACCCAAAGCCGCCTGCTAAATACCCCCCAAGAAGTGCCGAGCTTGGTGGCTGGCATAAAAGAGGGGCCTGGTTGTTTCACCGGGAGGGCCCGTTAACGGCTTGTGTCGCCGATGGGTTGCCCTTGTTGGTTCACAAATCACATGGTTCTTGATGGGAGCAGGGTGTGGTCTTGTACGTGGGAGACCACCTGGAAGAAAAAAGGGAAAAAGAAATGAGATCTTGATTTAGAGATGTTTTGGTACTTACCCTTTCCTTGCTGCATGCAAACTTTCTATTTTCTTGCTGCAATGAATTGGTCCACTTCCTTACTAAGTGGAAACTTTCCACTCATGGAAACTGTCAATCTAGAGGGTTTTATCCACTTCCTTGCTATGTGGAAAAATGTCCACTTCTTGATGTGTGAAATTTATCCGCTTTCTTGCTCTGAAAAAACTATCCGTTTCCTTCCTGTGTTTAAAAACGTCTTTCTCGCTGTGTGGAAAACAATCCACTTTCTTGCTGCATGTAATCTTACATTTTTCACTGAATTGACTTTTCCTTGTGTAACTATCCACTATCTCACTGTGGAATCTTCTATTTCTCACCCGAGTTGGACTTATTCGCTTGAGGAGACTGTTCACCATCTTACTGCGTGGATAACTAACCAGTATCTTACTGCGTGGACAACGAACCAATATTTTACTGCGTGGGCAACTATCTGTCATCTTACTGCGTGGACAACTGTTCAGTATTTTACTGCGTGAACAACTATCCAGTATCTTACTGCGTGGAGAACTATCCACTATCTTATTGCGTGGGCAACTATCTGCCATCTTACTGCATGGAAAACTGTCCCGTATTTTACTGCGTGAACAACTATCCAGTATCTTACTGCATGGCCAACTATCCAGTATCTTACTGCGTGGACAACTGTCCAGTATTTTATTGCGTGAAAAACTATCCAGTATCTTACTGCATGGACAACAATCCACTATCTTATTGCGTGGACACTATCCGCGATCTTACTCTATCTGCTTTTCTTGTTTTGTGGAATTTGCCGCTGACATATTATGTAAAAACTTTCCGCTGACTCACTGCTCGGAAACTTTCCACTGGCCCACTGTGTGGAAACTTCCTGCTGACTCCCTGCATGGAAACTTTCTGCTGGCTCACTGCGTGGAACTTCCTGCGGACTCACTGTGTGGAAACTTTCCGTTTCTCCTGGAAATACTAAGAACACAAAGGAAAATCATGAGATTACATGTTGGCTGGACAGAAACAAATCCCTCAGTGGATGACCCAGAGGATTTGAAAAGCATCTGAGGACCATCTCCCACGAGCTTGGATCTGCTGTTGGGAGAAGCCTTTTTGAGCTGCTGAGCTTGTGGCCCCGATGCAGAAGGAGTGGCTTGAGAATTTCTTTGCCGGGACGCCTGACTGTTGGAGAACAGATTTGAGATGTTTCTGGAACCAAAATCGTGACACGGGTTTGTTGGATTCATCCGTGAACAGGGGTAATTTGGTTTGAGAACTTCTCCATGGAAGATATGTCAGAACTGACTGGTATGGTTTTTTTGGGGGTCAGTCTCACTTTGCTTGATCAGATAAGAGAATGTTTCCCCATCTATTAATGATAAGTCGGAGATGGTGGGGTGGACTTTTGGGTCGAATTTGGATGTGATGGCAAGTTCCGAACATCTAAAGACTAAGACAGACATGGTGTTGAGTGGTCGGGTGGTACTGAGAGGCTGGTACCCTGTGCAAGGATGTTTGTAGTGAGGATGTCTAGCGTTGGTATGGATGGGCTGGGATCTTTGGATCCCTTGATCAGGAGGGAGGTCTGAGAATTATTTATCTAGGGAGAGGGAGCGCCGTACGTCAGTTTATGGAAAACTGAATGCCGCTCCGGTAACCTTTGATGAACCCAACTTGGAGGCTCTTGATGGTGTTAAGATAAGAAATGAATGAGGTGATTGAAAGGAGAGAAAAAAATGGACATGTAGGATTGGAGGGTCCTGAGAGAAACTGCTTGGGCAATGGTATCGAGCAATGCTTCGAGGAGGGGTTTTAATCGGGTGGGGTACGGGAATATTAGTTCTGAATAGCGAGGTACTGGAGTTGGGAATTGGTCAGCCAACTTCCTGAATTATTGCTGATAAGAGTGTTGGGATTTTGTTTGCATAAGGGAGATGGGAGGGTTATAAACCGGGCTGCGTACGTCGGCGGCAGCCTCATACTTGGGTTTTCCTCTGTGGTTTGGAAAGAAAAGTTGGCTGGATGATGGAAGAAAATGTGGGCTTTTACTTAAAAAAAAAAAAAAAAAAAAAAAAATGGTATGTGTAGAAATGCCCGCCCCCATAGGACTTCAGCGCTGGGAAGATGAATCTGTATTTAAACTGGGTCATTAATGTAGTACTCTGGGAGGAAACATTGCTGCTTAGGCAGTGGAGAAATTAGCCAGAGAAACTGGGCTCCTGTGGGAGCAGAGGGAATGCCACTACTGTGGCAGTGGAGAAATTAGCCAGAGAAACGGAGCTCCTGTGGGAGCAGTAAGAACAGCACTACTAGGGCAGTGAAGAAAATTATCCTGAGAAACTGAGCTCCTGTGGAAAAAAAGGATAAAAAGTTAGGCGGACAAATAGTAAAACATATTGTGTAACCTAACGGGCTCTTATTTTGAAATGCCCATGTCTTATTATTGTGGGATGCTTGTTTAATTCATATGAGGGAGGCAAAATATACAGTCTTACACTGCATACAACATATTACGATATAAATCATGGTAAAGAAAACGTTGTAATTGTTCATAAGAATTTGTTTTGCATAACTGCGTTTTTCATTGATTGTGAAATGCTCTGAAACTGAATCCTTCAGAATTGTTTTGCAAGCCAGTAGAACGCAACAGCGCCACTTTCAGATTTGAAACGTCAGTGCTCACGTCTATTCAATTAAATCAGTACCTTTGCAATAACATAATATATATTTTTAAACCCCAAATAAAGATGCCTCACAATAAACATTGATACACATGTTATACAATAGCCTACTGTAAGGTATTTATGTAACATTTAAGAAAACGGGTGCTCCCAAATACGACCGAGCTTATGTGCGCATCATTGAATCAAATTGAATCAAAGACAGTGATTATCAGCTGATTCAACAAGTGGCTGATTGTATGGCCTGATGCAAGCTGTTGCATTGCCATCATTTTAGTGATTTAGCCTCACCATACGTTCACTCGCTTTACCAGAAGCATATTTATTGTTCATCACCACGGCGACTGCACGCGCTCCATGATAAACGCACTTCTCATAAACGTAAAGTATCCATCTATACTGTATTACACGGAGGCTGCGAGATCGCAAGAAAAGTTTGATGGGTGCCGTATACATTATCTTTAGACAGGAACTGTTGTGGGTTGTGAGTCAGTGCGATGTGCACTCTTTACGCTGTCCGAGCACTGCTCTCACAGCTGATACTGTCGTCATGACTTCAACGCACCACGTTAACAGCAAATTGCTTCTTAAAGTTTGTGAATCAAAAATGTTAGACGACAGACTCGCGATTGTGAATCGTGGCAAAGGCACGATTACATCTCAGGAAAAATTATTTTACCGTGAATACTGATGGAAGCTGTGTATAAATTTGAAAGGAAAGATTTTAACATTGTAGCACTGCTCTCGCAGCTGACTCCGTTACATCACTTATTGAAGTTTGTGAATTGATTAGAATTGTTAGAAGACAGACTCGCGATTGTGGATCGTCAAACACGATTACATCTCAGAAAAATAATATATTTCACCGCGAATGCTGATGGAGCGGCCGGTTTTAGGTAGCTTATAAAGATTTTAGCACTGTAGAAATGCTTGAGCGGCGTGTGGAGCCGTGTAGACAGTGTGAATAGGCGGCAGGTGGAACGAACTGCCAGAAATGCCGTCTGTGCTGAAAAAACTGTCAACAAAATGGAGGTAAGATGGCTCCGTATATATACACCTCTTATGTTGATTAGCTGAGTACTCTCCACCTGTGTCAATTATATGACATGTTCCTCCCAAACCTTGTTTAGTAAAACAACATTTTTCTGTCGAATATATCTCTATGGCTCCTGCAAACTTTAGGAAAAAAGTACAGACTGCGGTTTGGTTGCCATCCTCCAAAGTTCAATGGGGTGGTCTGGACTGCAGGGTTTCCCAAAGCAGTCTCAGGTAATGGAACAGGAAATTCACTAGAACCATAGAACGTGTTCCTCTTCCAAAGCATGTTGAAGCCTTCCCTGATACATTATAAATTTTGTCCTGCTGCACATGAGGCCCCTACAGTAGTGGTTAAAAGCCAAGGGGTTATCTCCAAGGGGAAATCTGTTTCATATGATCAGGGTCATGCACAGATGCTTTCGGGTCCTGTCCATATGGAAGAAACCTTAGTTTTTTTCCCAAACCTCACACCTTGTGTCTACACCAGACGTGAATGGCGTGACCAAGACAAAAGCAAATAGAACCCATTATAATAAGAGATGCTGTCTACACTGGCCGTGACATAACATGATGTCACCGGGTGACTCTTTCTGGGCGGAACCATAGTGGCAGAGATTGGTTCCGCCCGGATCAAACACCGCCACTTCCGGTTTCCCTCCCGGCGCCAAAATCGGGTTTGATCGGCGGCAGCTGCGCTAAATGAACAGCGCGACCGCTGGATTGGAGGAAGAGGAAGCGGGAGGGGTATAAATAGGCTTCCAAAAATTCAGTGAGAGGTAGTCTTAGCAGCGGTCGCACACAGCCGCAGCTGTCAGTTCCGGTACGGGCAGAACGTGGTGGTAACCGCTTCCAGCCGTCGCGGCGAGAGGATCTGGGCATCTGGGCAAACACGAAGGACCACAAGTGGAGAATATTGTGGACTGAGCGAACAAAGATCCGGAGAACTGCAAAGAGAAAGAGACGGGGCTGAGTATAATACAGACCGTGTTTTGCATTGTGATTCAAGTGTCAAGTGTGTATTCAATTCTGAGAAGTTACATGCAGGACAGCTTACTGGAAGTGCTGATAAACGAGTCCCTTTGGGAGAAAGAGAACACAGCGGCCAGGACGCGAGCCGAGCACTGGAAGAGAGAACAGGACGAGAACGTGGGTTGATCAATGTGTGAGTACCCTGAGAAACTTATGCAATAGCAAATTCATCGAAAGGTATCATCTGTGAGCTTTGTTGAAGTTGGATCTAGGAACACGAGTGGCCCCACCGCGGAGAGTGAGCGTGGGAGAGCCAGAGACACGAGTCCCTTTGGGAGAGAGAGAGAGCACAGCGGCCAGGACGTGAGCCGAGAACTGGAAGAGAGAACAGGACGAGAACACGGGTTGATCAATGTGTGAGTACCCTGGGAAACGTATGCAGTAGCAAATTCGTCGAAAGTGTATCATCTGTGAGCTTTGTTGAAGTTGGATCTAGGAACACGAGTGGCCCCATCGCGGAGAGTGAGCGTGGGAGAGCCAGAGACAGTAGACAGTGAAAGCAGCGACGTCTCTCTTGCTGTCCTTCGCTATAACAGCGCTTCAGCGATCCCCCGAGATAACTACGTGGGAAAAGTGGTCTCTGGACCTTAAGTGCACTTGGATTGCGTGTGGAGTGCTGTGGGTGAGTCAGTGTCTTGACTGTAAGAGTGTACACTTGGAATCTGCCGTGGTGTGCTGTGTTGTGTGTGTGTCGTCACAAAGACCACTTTCCAGGCCGACCCACTCTCTGTGGAGGATAGGATCGAAGCCGGCGGAGTAACGAGCCCATAAATTCATGCTGTGAACATCACCTAATCTCTGTTTCTCTGACGATAGTACGACCGGAGCCAAGTAAGAACCCCTTGAGTAACTGTATTGATACGTGGCTGTGTTGGAGGAAATTGTATGTGCAGTGCCTGAGTGGAGAAGAGGGAAACGCTCACGCACGCTCTGAGTAAACGCGCACCGGGCGGATACACTTACCTGTGTGGAGTCGCCTGGAGAAGCGCTCGATCCAGCACCGCCGCCGTGGTCAAGCCACCTCCGAGCCACCGTTACCACGAGGCCCGAGACGAAGAGAGAAACGGACGAAATGTGTCTACAAATCCGTGAGTGATATCCATTGAGCGAAGTTATACTTACCTGCATACCAAACGAAAGCCCCAGTGTTGACCCAGATCCAGCGGATGCCCTGGAGGTGCTTGCCCAGATACTGACCGGACCATTGACCCAGCTCCAGCGGATGCCCTGGAGGTGCTTGCCCAGATACTGACCGGACCATTGACCCATCCCTAAAGGAAGCCGCCGGACCACGCCCGAGAAAAGAGGTACCCCTGTCACCCCCTATCCCAGGACTTACCATATATATTCCTGTGCTCAGGAGAAGGAGCGAGCCGTGTTGTGAACGCCTTGAAGGTCCAAACTGGAAAAGAGAAAGAGAGACGAGTAAGCAAACGGAAGGACATTGGAGCCAGACATTGAGTTAAGGAACGAGACGACTTATCTGAGGTTCCCCTGTGACAGGGACAGCAAGCTCCAAGGCGGCGTCCTCACCAATCCAGTGTTCCCCTGGATTTTAGCCCCCTTCACTTCCCCTTTCCCCATTTTAAGTAAATTAATAAAGATTTGTGTTTTAAAACCCCACTCCAGTGTCCTCGTTGTGTCTGGTCGTCTGAGGTATCCCTGGGAACCTCCCCGAGGTGGAAATTGAGGGAGGAGCGGCACTCACGCGGTCCGCTCCGACCTGTGACAATAACAACACATTTCCGACAGCAAACTGTTGTCCCGTTCTGTTTTTGATGTACTTCAAGCACTCGCACAACTTCGACACAAAGGACAAATGGATTTGTAACGAGGCTGTCAACACTCAGTGTTACAAAGAACAAGACAATAAAAGAGCCATATCTCGCCGTTGGATTTACCAATACGTTGGTGGGTAATTAAGAGAGACCACAGTGTATTACATGCTTTAAATATTAGCTTCTGACAGTATGAAGTTGAACCTGTTAAGACACTACTGCATTTATTAAATTCAAATAAATCGTATAGGATTTTGAAAGCAAGGTCATATCTGAGCGTTTCTTTGTGAGTGTTTTTAACCCTTTGACACGTACACTGACTGAGCTCAGTGTCTTTTAATGTTTATTTTAGGTTTCATACACTTCAAATTACATTACACAACCACAAAAATATCAACAAAAACTAAATATAGTTTGTAATTGCATACTAATATATATAACAGCAAGATATCAGTGTTGTAAACATATAAAGGCCCGTGATAACATAACCGATCAACTAACACAACCATTTTCTACCCTGTTCCCTCACGTAGTGTCACATATATCAGGAGAAGTGGATGATCTTGTGTTGTAAATCCAGCAGGCTCCGACTCCCTGTCAGTATTGTAAACATTTAACGTTAATGTTCATGGCGTCACAGACGCCCACAGCCCGATCAAGTAACTAACACAAGAATCATTTTCTACACTGTTTCCTCACGTAAAGTCACATAGGGTGAATTCAGGGTGATTGGGACACTTTTCCCAAGTCATCGCAATGCCAAAAAGTGTCCAAACCACCTTGAATTCACCCTATATCAGGAGAAGTGGATGATCTTGTGTTGTAAATCCAGCAGGCTCCGTCAGCGTTGTAAACACATAATGGCGGCTAGGACGCCACAGCCCGTGATAACTTTACAGATCAACTAACAAAATAATTTTCTACCCTGTTCCCTCACGTAATGTCACACATATCAGGAGAAATGGATGATCTTGTGTTGTAAATCCCGCAGGCTCCGACTCCCTGTCAGTGTTGAAAACATAATGGCGGCGCCCCGCCCACAGCCTGTGATAACTTATCGATCAACAAACACATAATTTATTTGTTTTTATTTTTATTATTTAAACCATAAGGAGTTCACTTGCATGTATTTAATTGAGTCAGTAAGTATTTTGTATTAAAAATAATACAAAATAAAACATCACGTGTCAAGTTTGATGTGTTACCATGGAAATTAGAACACATGTCATTTTATAATAACGGTTGCGTTAAAAAAACTCACGCCAGGCTGCAAGTCTGAATATTTAGAACGTACGTGCGAAAGGGTTAATTAACACATATGCAAAAAGTTACATTAAAGTGACATTTTTCTAAAGTAACTCTGTCCAGTGACATCAGCGTGTAACATTACAGCAGGAGTCCGCTTTTCTCTTGCCTCCGCTATAGGTTATATTCCGCTCCCGCTTAAAATTAATTCCGTGTTCACCTACTATCCATTTAGAATGATTTTCTTCCTGAACCGACCAATCCCGCTAAATTTAGATTTTGTTTCCAGAATGTCTCAATTTAAATTTCCCCTACAGAAAGAGAGAGACTGGGGATAACAAGTGTAAAATGTTGGCTATACAATAGGCTAATTGTATTTATTTTGTCTTATCATACTCTCAACACAATATTTCACAGAGAAAAACAGGCTAAATCTAATATGACATCTGTCACTCAAAATTATAAGCGAAAATAGAAATACACAAAAACTGTTGGCTTACTAGCAGTACTGCAAAATTGAGTTGTTTAAATTAACAAATGATTGTCACTGACGACGGTCCCAGTAGCCTACCGAAAGTCTCTAAAACTCTAAAACCCGGCCACAAATGCTGAATGTTCTCTCTAAAGGTGCCCTTGTATATATATATATATATATATATATATATATATATATATATATATATATATATATATATATATATATATATATATATATATATATATATATATATATATATATATATATATATATATATTTTTTTTTTAATGCAAGTTTTTTGTAAATGAAACAAGTAATATTTATTACTTGTTTAAGTAATAAACAAGTAATATTATGTAACTTGAAATGTGTGGGCTAAATAAAAGAGAAGTGATTGTTCTGTACATTGTTTATTTTTGTATTAAAAGTTATATTTGTACCTGAAACTCATTTTTTCTTTGCTTTTATTTTCTTGTCATGTAAATGAAAATTTGTAAATTAAAATATGCATTCTATACATTACTTAATTAAAGAACTTTTTACAACTATTTACAAAATAGCTTAATTATAACATCAGAAACAAATATAAATTAACAGTAGCTAAAACACAATAAAACATTTGTATGTACACTTTTTTATTGAGCTCAGCAGGACACCCTGGTGGTGTTGGACCGGGATGGCTGCACAACAGAGACCCTGGTAAGGCCTCTGCCAGCGGGACATCATCTGAGAGCTCTCACTCCCAAAATCCGGCACAATCAGCCTACCAGGAGGGACATCTGGGAAAGGCCAGACGGCCCTTCCCTTGTGCATTTTTGGAAGCAGATAAAATCTCCTCTCCCCGGGTCTATCTTGTCCTCCATATTCTGGACCTGGCTTTTGTTTAAAGTCCCTCCCTCCTGCAACAATTGCAGCTCTCCCTTAATAAATTCCACCGACTAAAAATAAATGGCCTTCTCTAATTCCTGGCAAAACTCTCGGTCTTGGAGTTGCCTCATGGCCTCCCTGACATACTGCTCCTTATCCATGATGACCACAATGCTGCCCTTATCTGCAGACTTAATTACCAAGGTGCTATCCTTCCAGAGTCCTTTAAGGGACCCCATTCCCCCTTGAAGAGGTTCCAAATTTCCATGACCGCCTTGACCCTTTTCATAATCTTCTGATCCTCCTCCAAAATCTTCCAAACTACCTCCGCCACCTACCTCGCCCTAGGTTCCCACACCGAGTTCACTGTAAAAGAGGCTCTGGCTAATTTTAACCATTCCACATTGATTCCACATTGCCCTGCCTGTCCCCCAGGTCCAATGGGTCAGGTCCAATTCAGTTTGAAATTGTTTTCAGGGAGGGTGGCAACTGACAAGATTTTCTCACTAAGGAAGGGTGCACCGGGAGAACCCACCTGCCCGGACGGGACATTCCCTGCGGGCTACACACGGGACACCTGGAACAGCTGGCAAGTCCTGTGCCTGGAAGCCCTGTCCGTGGAGGATGTTGAGGATTTATTCATAATTGGTATTATGATAGCGGGGTTCCTATTTCTCGGCCTTGGGATTGCCCTGACCTATCGGAAGATTGGTAAGACAGCTGCCAGTAAATTCACCCATGTCAATGTCCAATGAAATGTCCAAGTCAATTCACGAACCGGACGCTTGCCACTGACGCTGAGGATCAGAACGGATGGATTGATTATGGTCTGGAAAATTACCGAAGATCAGCTAAATGGATTAAGATATTGACCCCCTCCTTCCCTCACCTCCCCTAACTCTCTCGGTTGGGAGGTCAGCTTTACAGCTGGGTCCTGCTATCTTGCTATCATTCCCTGTGCACTGCCATATCTCCCTTCAAGGACAAGCCACAGAATTGAACTCGAAAACATCTTAAGTTATGGCTAACATTCACATTCACACAACACAAGCTCACACAACACAGGACTCTTAAAGACTCTTACTTGCATCATACACACCTCACCCCCATCCCTGCCCCCGTCCAACCGTCTGCCCCTCCCTTTCCTCCTTCCTATCTCCCTTACTCAGTCCCAACAAAAAATCCCATCACGTGACCACGTGTACTGTGTACTAATATTCATGTTATGTTTTTTGCATGTATGCTTGCAAATCTGCATTTTTTTTTCATGGAGAGCGTGTGGCGGGGCTTTAAATAGCAGCGGCTCAGAGGCTTGCTCCAAACGTAATCTCGTTGCATTGTAATTGTATATGTGTAATGACAATAAAGTCTATCCCATCCTATCCTATCCTATCCTCCTCTTCTGACCATCAGTGACCTCTGTGACCCCTGTCACAAGTTCCCTCTCTCCCTGTGCTGTCCCTTCTCTAACTCTTAATTCTCTGGTGAACAAATCTATTCCATCCGTCTCTTTTGGCCAAATCTCGGCTGCCCCTGAGACATGGTCCACCTGTTCATATTGTTCATGCTGTTGCGGGGCCTCCTCCAGCTGTCTCCATCACACTACCACTGCCCCTAGCCACCTGGCTACCTTCTGCAGGGATCTCAGCCCAGAGGAGTCATGGTTCGGTAATCCTGGCCAAGCATTGTACCCCCAAGAGACTGTTCTTCTTGTTCTATCCCCATCCCTCCTAGACTCATTCTTACAAATCCACCTGCCTCTATCATTAACGTTCACTGATCCGACCCCTATCCAGGAGCACGGAATCTTCAATCTGAATTGGCTCCTGACCAGCAAACCAAACCATACCCGAGGTGCAATGGCTTGATACTCCTGGCCAAGCATTCTACCTCCAAGAGAACCTCTTCTTTTTCTCAGAACCCTCACCAAAAAAAAAAAAAAAAACTTTACAATCCACTTAACCATCCTTAACTCTACTGCTACCCTTCATACAATCTCATGCCACCCATACCTGACCAGAAGCATGAAATCTTCAATCTGATTTTGTCCCAATGTGAGGGACCGAGAAGTCGAGAACAAGGAACACCAGCTTTCCACAACATAATGGTTCTTTATTTGAACCCAAGGAAAACAACTTTACAAACTCATAAATTTCTTAACACAAAACAAATAAACAAACAGAAAATGAGGTCAAACAATACAGACAGAAACAAACCAACACCTACCACTGACCTCCCTACAATGACCACAAACAAGAGCTTATAAAGGAAAGGATGGGCCCATTACAAATTAAGAGAAAAGACAATATAACTTTACATTGAACACAACAACTCAAGTCAATCAAAATTCAACCAACACAGAAATCTATTAAATCCAAACAAAGAAAAGCAAAATGTAATTAATTGACATAAATGTATAACTAAATCAACCAATTCATAAAGACATCAACATTTCTCCCCGGGCAACCTCGGCGATTGGTATGTCCGGCGGAACCAATGGTGCTTAAATTTGTTGTTCCTGCCCGGACTCTAATTTCCGTCACACCAGGTGGTAGCTGCAGCGGACCATGTCCAGAGATCCTTACCACACTCACGGGTAAACTTAAACTCAAAATAGAAACAAATGTAAGTACAGATACAAAGTAACTAATTTGTGTGCACTTCAAATCAGGAACCAATGCATATAAAAATATGTTGTAAATGTAAACCAATGAAACCCTTACAATAAAGGATTAAATGAATATTGTTTGTTTTGTGTGGTTATTATAACTTATACTGAAACAAAGGATAAAATGAATAACCAAAGGAAAATAAAAATAAAGATTATCCTTAACTGAAACAGATATGTTTGTGTAGATGCATGCGTGTGTGTCCCAGATACATGTACATTACCACTCTTGTGCGGCCATCACTCGGGCCGTCACACCCAATGTGAAATTATTTTTAAATTTGACCATATAGTTCTCTTTTTTATCGCTCTCTGGCCTGGGCTAATGTTGAACCTTATGAGAAAAACAAAGTGAGGGAAGGCTGCGAGATTGGGTCAGCCCCCCTCAGGAGCTGTAACATGCTGTTCGCTTCCCCACTCGATTCCCACCCGGATCACCTAGTTCAGAACCAAGTGAGGCAGTGTTTTCCTAAAATACCATGACGACCCAATACTTTGGTTTTGCACAGCCCCGTAAGGTCCGAAGGCACTGGCTAGGTTAGGTTTGTGAAAAGACAACCTCTCCCAGTTATCCAGTTTGGATCAGGAAGGGTGCAGAAATGCATGTTTTTGATGTGGCTGATCCACCCTTAACACTGGTTTTACCTTTTTTCCAATCTTCCAAGTCCAATCTCATTGTTCAAAATTGCCAGGGTTAGGTTAGTGTTGTGGCTTTAACAAGTATAGTCAACTGGTTAGTCTAGTCAAACCACAACACACCACACAATCCAAACTCACACCTACTGCTGTCACAGACACGCCAGACTCCCACATCACACACACACAATGCACGCCTTTCCCTGGGCACTAATCACGCACACCTCCAGCACATCATCCCAGCAATCACCCACAGAACAAAAGACACTCTCACACACTCAGTCACTGTCCGGTCTCATTTGTAAAAGGTACTTTATGCCTACTTCAAGGACTCCCCTGACGATACTTACCTCCAACCCGTTGTTACCTCCAAGTCTCCAGTGTGTTTCCAGCGTCTTGTGTGTGTGTGTGTCGTCTTTGTATCCTCCACCACCAGCCATTCTACAGCAATCTTCACCTGCAAATATAAGGACTGTGTTATCCAGGACCTCATCACCATTCTCTCTGGAACTTCATCACTACTCACCTGCACACCCGTTCACTCATCTGGTTGTTCAATAAACTCACTAACTTGTATCTATTGTCTCCGACCCTTCTGTACAGTAACAACTGCATACCACACAATAATAGTACACATATTACATACAGGTATTATGAAGTGGAATGCAATTCAAAATGGTGACTGGGATTCCCCCGGGAAGTGTTTTGAAAAGTTTGCGAGTGTGAGTCTAAAAGTGGAGTAGAACGCAGCCCTAGAAGGCTACAGGCAGGTGAGTTTTATCGGGGTTGGACCTAAACTCCACGATGGACCTAAATGGACCTAAAGTTTGCCCATCCTTGATTTAAGCCCTCTGTTTGAGTCTGTTTCTTGTCTTGCATATTTGTTGGTTAATGTTAACAATTCATTCGCATATCAGTCTGAATGAGCAAAATGATGACGTTAATGTAAGACAACTCAACTCAAACAACTCACCCACTTAGATATCACTGCTTTGTTGTGTCAAAATCAACCTTGAAATGGCTTGAAAACAGTGAAATTAAAGGTAGCCTATACATCTTCATGTCTGTGACCAGTGTTTTCTGAGCTTGATGAATGATGATCCAAAAACAAGTTGACTGTTAAAAAGAACAGCTGACAATATATTATTTACATTATTACTGCCATCAGTTATTATTTTGTAATAAATGTAAAAATGCTTAAGATCACTAACTTGGTGAGATTTATGCTAGGTTTAAATACACAGAACATTAATAACATTGTTCATGTAAAAATACTAAATATATATATATATATATATATATATATATATATATATATATATATATATATATATATATATGAATCATCCTGGGAGCTCTCACACATCAGCTCATTCTAGGCAGATCACACTGTTTAGGGAAATTGTGTCGTAAGGGCTGTTTAAATCTGGACTTAATGGGCTTTATTACAATATTAACAGTTTTCAAAAGGAGTCGACTCCAAGTGACAACAAAAGAGCTTTTGTTCTGTGGGCATGATGAGCTTAAAGCCAAAATTCCTAAAGAAAACTGGTAAATATAGCTCATAAAGAGAGAAAGAGTATGAAATTCAGCTCAGCCGTTGAGAAGTTCAGGGAGTTGTGACAGGCTCCAAATTTATCTGAGAGGTGTCAGAAGAATTAACCGAGATAAGAGCGGATGTGACAAAAACTTCTGAAGGATCCAAGAACAAGAGAGAGAGAGAGAGAGAGAGAGAGAGAGAGAGAGAGAGAGAGAGAGAGAGAGAGAGAGAGATGACGGGTAGGTTGAATTCATTCATTGCATTTTGTTCATCAGTGCCCAAGGCCAATTGTATCCTTGCTCAGACTAATAATAATCTCTGCCATTGTTTTTTTATTTTTTTATTTCTCATTTAAGAGAAAAGGAAAGCACAGGCAGGGTGATGGATGATTATTTAAAGTGATAGTTCATGCAAAACTGAATTTTTTTAATCATTTTTTATCAGTTTGTGCCGTGACGCTCAATCGGTTCACTCGCATTTTATTGAACAGACACGTTCAGTTTTTAATTGTAGTGTCTCTAACTGAACTGATTTTCTGAAAATGAACGTGGTGGGCAAGTAATCCAGTAATCCTGTAGCCCACTAGCCATGCCTAGAGTAGGGCAGTGAAGCAGTGCGTTTTGGGAATTGTTGTCTTTCATCCCCATGAGACAAAAATACATTTTCTGTGTTTTCTCAGTCTAGAAGGCACCAAATTCAAAAATAATTTCACATTTCTACTACATTAATGACCCAGTTTAAATACAGATTCATCTTCCCAGCGCTGAAGTACCCCTTTAAGTTACTATGCAACTAAGTAGTAGTTAACCAAAGGGCAATCAGTATACTTTTCCAATTAAAATTAAACTAAATAAGATAGTTTTGGGGGAAAAATAATTCATGACTAACTGTTAAGACTAGTCTAAGAAGTTTTTCAACCAACCCCAGATGTCTTAAATTTTATTTTCAAAACACAGGTTGTTTTGTTCATTGTGCAACAGAATGCCTGTATTGTGCTTAATTGATATGGTGTGGGTAAAAAATAAATAAAAGAAATTAACAATTCAAATGTTTCTGCTATACATAAATGAGGTTACATTAACATTAAATGGAGATTTTTGCTTAAGTCTCCTGTTTCTCAGGCTTGTCTCCTGAGACAAAACCTCTGACATTCTCAGATTTGTCTCCTTTAAAGTTTTATAAGAGATCTCAACAACATCAAACGCTGTGCTCAGACTTTTCTCCTTAGCGAGAAACACTGGAGCTCTCAAACTCGTCTTCTCTAAAGTTTCATTAGAGATCTCAACAACATCACACACTGTGCTTAGACTTTTCTCCTTAGCGAGAAACACTGGAGCTCTCACACTCGTCTTCTCTGAAGTTTCATAAGAGATCTCAATAACATCACATACTGTGCTCAGACTTCTCTCCTTAGTGAGAAACACTGGAGCTCTCACACTTGTCTACTCTGAAGTTTCATAAGAGATCTCAATAACATCACACACTGTGCTCAGACTTTTCTCCTTAGCGAGAAACACTGGAGCTCTCACACTCGTCTTCTCTGAAGTTTCATAAGAGATCTCAATAACATCACATACTGTGCTCAGACTTCTCTCCTTAGTGAGAAACACTGGAGCTCTCACACTTGTCTACTCTGAAGTTTCATAAGAGATCTCAATAACATCACACACTGTGCTCAGACTTTTCTCCTTAGCGAGAAACACTGGAGCTCTCACACTTGTCTTCTCTGAAGTTTTAGAAGAGACCTCAACAACATCACGCAATGTGCTCAGACTGTTCTCCTCAGCTAGAGACTCTGAAGAGACCTCAGTAAATAAGGTTAACGTTTCTCTTAATTGTTAATACAACAAGAAAGCTGTACAGTTTATGTGCATAGGGGACATCCTTTGTTTGACAAATGTGAGAGTGCCAGAGTCTTTAACTAAGGAGAATAATCTGAGCACAATGTGTGAAGTATTGAGATCTTTTATGAAGCTTCAGAGGAGACAAATATGAGCAATCCAGTCTCTCTAGCTAAGGAGGCACATCTGAGCACAGTGTGTGATGTTGTTGAGATCTCTTCTAAAACTTTATAGGAGACAAATATGAGCAATCTAGTCTCCCTAGCCAATGAGACACATCTGATCAAGGTGTGTGATGTTGTTGAGATCTCTTCTAAAACCTTAGAGGAGACAAATATGATCAATCGAGTCTCTCTATCCAAGGAGACACATCTGAGCAATGTGTGTGATGTTGTTGAGATCTCTTCTAAAACTTTACAGGAGACCACTGTGAGAGTTAGAGTTTGTGTCTCAGGAGACAACAGTGAGAACCAGGAGACTTAAGCAAAAGTCTCCATTTGATCTTAAACTAACCTCATTTTTGTCTAGGAGAAACATTTGAGATGCTAAAGAGATCTCACTTTTTCTTTCCTCTGGGCACTGTTGGCACTTTCAGTGGTGAACAGGGGTCAGCATGGGCACCCTGACTGGTCTGCAGCGATACAGCCCCATATGCAACAAACTGTGATGCACTGTGTATTCTGACACCTTTCTGTTAGAATCAGCATTAACTTCTTGAGCAATTTGAGCTACACCAGCTTGTCTGTTTGATTGGACTTCGGAAGTGCCTCCCATAATCTAAAATGCAATAGTCTCATTAGGCAAAAGTTGGACAGACCTACTGCATTCCAAATGGCATAGATGATGCTTTCATAAAGCATTTTGAGTGGAAAATGCTGACACACAAGTGGGTAAGACTGCATGTTGTAAGTGCAACATTAAGCAAAGCGTGCATTTCAACGCATATCAAGAAAGCACTCGATCGCCCTTGGAATTCACTTCAGCTCTTTTGAACTTTATCAAAGATTATTTTTATAGAAGGTTTGTGTGTGTGTGATTGTGGAATTGGAAGCAAGCAGAATATGATTATTTCTAGAGAACACAGTGCCATCGAGCATCTGCAATTAAAAGCAAAACTTTAAATTCAGAATCGGTCAAGAGAGAATAATGATGCATTTTTTTCCAACTGATTTTTTACATTCAGTTTACACTTAACCTCTTAACTTTCAGTCCCACTTTTTGAACGTAGGCCTAAAAATTACATGTCCAAATTAACTCTTTTCCCACCAGCATTTTTGATTATTTTCAAAAAAATGTCATGGCCCCCAAAAATATTTTGTTGTATGAATATCTGTACATGCAATATATCAAAATAAAAAACAAAAACCCTTTTTATTCTATCTTCATGAATTCCTACCATATGACAGTGAAAAAACGAAAGCAATGTCTCACAAATGACATAAATTTTCGTCAATGTTGGGGAAAGAGTTAAATTGTTACAAATATAAATATACACTATATTGTATATATACAAATAAAGAAAACTTATACAAATAAATATTAAATACTTTGAAACAGACTGAAGTGAAATTAATGATATATATATATATATATATATATATATATATATATATATATATATATATATATATATATATATATATATATATATATATATATATATAATTTCATTAATTAAATATACCATTTACAAAGGATGCAAATAAATGCTGTTCATAGAACTTTCTATTAATCAAAGTGAAAAAAAAAAAAACGATGTGAAAAAAATATCACAATTTCCACAAGATATTAAGCAGCACAAAAGTTTACAACATTGATAATAAAAATAAGAAATGTTACCTGAGCACTAAATCAGCATATTAGAATGATTTCTGAAGGATCATGTGACACTGAAGACTGGAGTATTGCTGCTGAAAATTCAGTTGTCATCACAGGAATAAATTAAATTTCAAAGTGTATTCATAGATGCCACCTACGTCACTACCAAATAGAACGCCACCAAATTTATGACCGATCTCGGCTGATCTCGCACATAACCCCTCCCCATACAGTGGGGATCGCTTGAAGGCTTTCAAGACTACCGATGCATATCAATATGCTGTGGCTGGATGGGTGAAAGATGTGAAAGTGCGGCACCTGGCCTGATTTATATTTAATCATGGGAAATGTAGGTATTATTGAAAAAAATTAAATGTATGATTTTGGTGGTCGTTTGCTTTGACTAGGTAGCGAGTTGTTAGCTAGCTAACGTAAGTGGCTAACACCTGGTAGCTTTCCAGCTGTTAGCCACGGCTAGCTGTCCTGGATAATGTTCTTTAATGTCTGAAGTGTTTATACTCATTGATGCCCGCAAATTAGTTAAATTAGCGGGCTTTTGTCTCTACTCCCGAACCGAATTAATCAGAACCGAATCTCCCTGACTTTTCCTGACCCATTTTTGATTAATTGAAACAAACATCAGATAATCTCGATCAAACACTTGAGCTCATAAATGCACGACAGTATAAAACTTGCAAAGAGAACATACCAAAAGTATACAATTCATCCATTCATTCAGAAACATACAACATCGTCCCTTTATGATAGTACAGGAAGTATGAAATAATAATATTTATTATTTAACAGTTTGTTATTAACAGTCAAATGACAGCTAACCACTTTTCTTCTATCCTTTTCTTTTGGTAGAATAAAATACCAGTTCGGGGTTCCTCTTCCGGCTGTTGTTGTAGCCAACTGCACAACATATTGCAGGCATTACTGAGACCATCGGTCATAAAGATGGCGGCGCAAAGCTACAGTGACAACATGTGACCTGAACAAATCATGACATTTGTGTGTTTTTTACATTAAAAAACATCACAATGAATAAGTTATTTTCTGGCTATTTTCTGTTTTGAGGCTCTCTAAAGACACGCTCGGTTTTGATGGGCGTGCCGCACTGTAGACTTGGATGTAAACACCCACGGCTAGGATTGGATAAGATTTGCATATTTAATGAGCTTCAGCTCCCCTGTCAGTGCATGTGGGAATTGTTTTGAAAGCAGCAACCGGAAATATTCTCTCACAGGTCTCTCAAACCATATTTTTCAAACAAACAAAGATTTATCGCTCGTCCACCCGCGATTGATTTATTTGGTTATTACTTGGCCCGCCACAATTGGTGGATATAAGCGCGAACCGTTCACACACACACGCGCAAGGTTGCGCACTCTTCAAATATCAAGTCAAGAGAGTAAACAAAGCAGATCAAGAAAGGAATGTTGTTTCACTATTAAAAATTCACCGGCCTGCCAACGGCTTACGGGCCACCAGGGGTAGACCCTGGAAAACACATAGCCCCAGGAAATTGGGCTTTGCGAGCCCTGGCCCATCAGAGTAACAAATAATCTCCAGCCTGTGACAGCGTGCTATGTTCTGTTAGAAACGTACACAGAATCAATACAATCTGTAACAATTCAATACTATCACATATAAAAACATGTTTAACATTCTTGTCGGATCCAATATAGACGCACAGCATTGTGTTTTAATCTCAATATTTCTGCAAATTCAGTATCAACATGTGTCTTGTTTACAACCGATTATCTTGCTATCTTCTGCATGTTTATTGCTCGGTAGCACGATTAGCTTTATCACAGTTTAGCTCCACGAGTCGGTGGGCGGGGCTTTTATTTCCTGTTGCGTTTTGCTTTGTTGTTCTTTGTATTTTTCCATGTGGATTAGTTTCCCAGAGGCCTGTTGCACAAAGCTAGCTGAACAAACTCTGAGTTTCAGAGTAGGTTTAGAGTTGACAAATCCAGATAAATCCAACCTGGTTTAGATCAAGTTCAATTGTTTCTCAAAGCTTGGTATAAACTTTCTCTGTCAACTCAGGTTTAATCCAAAGTTTGCAATTAACACTGAAGCGTGCACCTGAAAGTGACACATGCGCAAACAGCCAATCACAGTGTCTGTCCGATTCACTTCTCTTCTGAAGATTGAGAGATCGTTCTGAAAATTATCATGAAATTAAATGTGTTTAAAGCAGGAATAAACACTTATGCTGCAGCCAATTTAAGAAGGCAGCTGAAAGAATATCTGACTATATCAATGCATGATGTTAATCAAAGAAATATGCCTAATAATTATAGGTTCACAAAGAGCTCAAATAAATACACGTTGTTTGAAAGAATTATGAATGCATGTTTTATATTTATATTAATATTTGGCTACTTGTCAATATAATATAATTATATGAATATATTATGTGAATTAAAAGTAATTATAATTCATATATTATAAATATAATAAATTATTTGCACCAAAAGATGAGCCATTTTGTCTCTAAAGTTTTTCACTATAAACTACTTTAATTTGAGAGATACAGGTGGTGTGAGTTTTACTTGCAGCTGATTGGTCCAGTTTGAGTTTGTGATCTCTAACCCAGAATAAAAGCTGCTCCAGAGCAGGTTAGCTGTGTAGTGTAAGTTACCATGGTGATTAACACTGCTAAAAACCAATCCACCTTCTTGAGCCCAAAAAAACAGAGTTTGCTCAAACTAATCTCAAACTTACCTGGGTAGCAACTGAAACCAGCTTTGTGCAACAGGCCACAGGTGTTTCCAATACACCTCAATCTCCTGGTTATCTTGTTTAGCTAATCTCTGCTGTGGGTATATATAGTGTGTTTCACTCCTATTATCGGTCATTGAATGCATGTATGTAGTATGAGTTCCCTGCACACTGTCATTAAACGTTCCTGCACTTAGAGCCACTTCCCTGCCTGTTCATTTCACACCGTTCATGACAGTACTGTGTTAGTGTATTATTTCTATAATGAGTTAAAAGTATGCTTTTTCACAAGGGAAGTCTTCACAATTTCTTCTTTTGTGTTCTGCTGAAAAACTAAATGAGGCTGAGTAAATGATGAAAATTTCATTTTTGGATGAACTATCTCTAAAAATATTACAAACATAAATGACATCTCATTTCAGCTGTCCAATTACATTATTCAAACAGGATGCTTTAAGTGGCTGTATTGACAAGCTTTTATGGTGCTTTGAGGGTTTTAGGAATGAGCCGTTATCCGTTTTTGTTGAAGCTCATTACTGAAGACTTACAGTCGATTTAAACACTAAAGACACTGCTCTCTCATCATTTAAATGAAATACTCCAAAAGATGTCAGCGATCTCTGGATGAGGCGGCATCATACGAGAGGCTTTATTATTAGTCAAACACTGAGGTTAAGGTGCAAGGGTTGCGGGTTAGTTTTGCTATGCATTTCTTTAGCAATAGAGAAGACATCAATATCTGCTCAGCTAACTGGGAATGTTCTCAGAACTCAGAACTCCAGTAATGGTAAGAAATAGAATGTTCCTTAAAGGGTTACTTCAGCGATTAGCATTAAGCTTTGTATCAGTAGAAACCCAGGAGTATATTCGGATTATCGTACTTTCCCCCGTCATATCTCCCTGAGACGAGAATTATGTATTTTATTTCTTGAAAAAATCCTCAGATGACGCAAATGTCGTCATTTTGCGTCATCTGAGGATTTTTTGGCCAGAGGCTGAAGACTACAGCCAGCGGTGGGCGCTATTTCCACATGTTTTCAACATCACACTCACAGCACTCGGCTCAGGGAGCTGCGGAGATTCATGTAAACGAAGAGGTGGAGAGCAAAGTGAGTGTTTCAACTTTTCAAATGAATTCCTATGAAAGTTAAGCTTCCAAAGGCATGAACTGAAAATGCGCCAGACTGAACACGTGCTGTGAATGCAGCCGCAGCCGCAGCCGCGATTACCTCAGCTCATGTGATTTATGTAATCTGACTCATGCTGCGTTTGTGTCGTGACACTCAATCGGCTCACTCACAATATATTGAACAGACACGTTCAGTTTTTAAATGTAGTGTCTCTAACTGAACTGATTTTATGAAAATGAACGCGGTGGACAAGTGATCTAGTAATCCAGTAGTCGTCCCTAGAGTGGTTTCGTAGGGCAGCGAAGTGCATTTTGGGATTTGTTGTCTTTCATCCCCATGAGACAAAAATTAATGTTTAAATGTTCTGTCTTTTCTCAGTCTAGAAGGCATCAAATTCAAAAATAATTTCACATTTCTACTACATTAAAGTCCCTGTAAAGACAATTCTGAGATTTGTTTCCAAACAAATTAGAAATGTATTGCTGAAACACATTACAAAGACTGTGAACTGTGTAGTACTGAATCCAGAAGTTAGACCATTAAGAAGTTTTTCACCATTGCGGTGTTCCAGATTTTGGGCGGGGTTAAAACGGTGGCTCGATGACGCACTGGAGCCACTGATCTACCTTGATGGAGTGGAGTGCTGAGGATCACCACCAACACCTGCCTCTACAATGTCTTTACACCGGATAGTTTTACAAACTTTCATCGGCAACAACTGAGATTCACTGATAATCCGCTGCAGAATGGGGCCAAACCAACTATCTCCCGCCCCGACCTTCATTCTCCCGTCCCGCCGACATCTGGTGCCGTCGTGACTCGTGAGCTGTACTTGAGTGTTGTGGCTTGTGTGTTTACGGCAGTTTTCCCGCGAGTGGGTGTGGTTTTATGGGATTAATATCCTGCCATGATTCAAAACTGAAAATAAAGTTCTGAAAGGTTGAAACTAAGTATTCGAAAACTCAAAATCTTACAAAAATAAGTTTTGCAAGATCTAAAAATAAGATTTGCAAGGTTGCAAAATGTAAATAAAAAAAAAAAATCTCTGCAAACATTGTTTGTTTTTTTTTAGATTTCCTTCTTCAGAACTGCAACATTGTTTTACGATGTCGGGAAAACAATCTTTCAGAGTTTCGAATTTGTCACTGTTCTCCCAGTGTATAGTTTGTTTTCCAGATTTGAAACCTTGTAAATGGTGATCTGAAAACTGGTGTGCGAATGTGTGAAAAAAAAGTTTTGAAACTCTGAAAACTGAGTTTTGCAGGCTTGCAAAGTGGTAAAAAAAAAATTAATCTCTGCAAACATAATTTTGTTTTTGAGATTTCCTTCTTCAGAAGTGCAACACTCTTTTTTATGGTGTTGTGCAATCATTTTTTCAGAGTTTTGAATTTGTCACTGTTCTCCCAGTGTAATTTTTGTATTCCAGATTTGAAACCTTATAAATGGTGATCTGAAAACTGGTGTGCGTATGTGTGAAATAAAGTTTTGAAACTCTGAAAACTGAGGTTCGAAAGGGCGAAACGTATTACATTACATAACATTTGCTATTCTATTGCAGTCTATTTTTTCAGAGCTGAGTTTACAACACCCACTTTGCGGAGATACGGCCATACAGTTCTGAGTTCAGCGTTGTAATGCAGCTCTGCTCTGAATCTCTGAAACTCAGACTGAGCGAAAATGAAGCTTGGCAACCTTAACTTAAAAAAAAAAGCCTGGAGGGAGGGCCTTAATGCTCTTGGCCAATGCTTTGCTGTCTGCTGACGTACAGTCCAATCAAGTTGTATTTACTGGAGAGGTGGGATTGACCGGCTGCTCCACCAATGATGAAAGTGCACAGGATACGCAAACAGGACACACGGCTCTCTGACCACATGGCGCTCCCGTCGAGAGCTGTATTCGCGTCCATGGCGAGACACTCCTCGCTGCAGCCTGTAGCACGATGACGTAGCTGGATCAGATCCAATACGTGCTGGATGGTGGTTCGTTATGGCGAGTGCGTATAGTTACGAGTCTAGTTTTAATGCGTATGCACTGGTCTTAAGTGACATGTATGGTCAATATTGTATATATATGATGTTATAACCTGTGTAGTAGTAGTACTGATAAATAGTAATACGTAATTATTTATGAATTAGTCGTAATGATGAAGTTATCCTAGTTTCTCTCTACATACATTCAAAACAGTTAAAATTGTAACATATTCTGGTCATACTTGTTGAGTGGAAGCAAAAATGACTCAAGTAGCCTAATTGTCTGTAATTTTAATCCTCAAGGTACAACCAGTACACATTCAAGGGAAAGTGCAAAACGTGTGTCCTGATTTCGTGTTATTAATAATTGTTTTTGCGCGAGCGGTTTGAGTATTTATCCAGTTCACAAAGCTCTCAACTGCGCGTGCGCATGTGACGTCATCAAAAGGTGAATGAAACCACCGCGCACCGCGCGTCCAGTACGTGTTGGATCTGATACAGTACGTCATCGTGCTTCAGGCTGCAGCGCCGACTTCTTGTTGTCCATGGCTGCTGGGAGAGAGGTGAAAAACTTTAACAGTAGCCTACCATGTTGTAACCATTAACTTTAGCTAACTAAAAAGTTAGCTATTACATGTGAACTTATAAGCCAGGCTTGTCAAGGTTGCCAGGTTTTCACAACAAAACCCGCCCAATTGCAACTCAAAACTAGCCCAATCGGGTTTATAGGAGTTCCCTGGTCAAAAAAATGTGGGGTAAAATATATGTTTTATGGCAGGGTTCCCGGCTAAATCGAGCATTTCCGGCGCTAAATATAACATAATTGGTGTCACTTCAACCCGCGGACATGAAAAACAGCCCGCGGCAATCTCTGCAGTCTCTAGTTAACTGTCCTTACGAAAATGAACCATGTTTTTACTACAAAAAAAAAAAAAAACATGGTTATTGTAGTTAAACCATGGTAACCACAAATTAACCATGGTTTTGCTACTCTAACCGTAGTTTAACCATGGTATTTGTGGTAAAACTGGTTATATGAATGGTTGTCACCATTCTGTTTGCGTATCCTGTGCACTTTCATCATTGGTGGAGCAGTCGGTCAATCCCACCTCTCCAGTAAATACGACTTGATTGGACTGTACGTCAGCAGACTGCAAAACATTGGCCAAAAGCATTAAGGCCCTCCCTCTAGGCTTTTTTTTTTTAAGTTAAGGTTGCGAAGCTTCATTTTCGCTCAGTCTGAGTTTCAGAGATTCAGAGCAGAGCTGCATGACAACGCTGCCACAAATTATGTGAGTCGCAAACTCAGAACTGTATGGCCGTATCTCCGCAAAGTGGGTGTTGTAAACTCAGCTCTGAAAAAATAGACTGCAATAGAATAGCAAATGTAATGTAATGTAATAAGTTTCGCCCTTTCGAACCTCAGTTTTCAGAGTTTCAAAACTTTATTTCACACATTCGCACACCAGTTTTCAGATCACCATTTACAAGGTTTCAAATCTGGAAAACACTGGAAGAACAGTGACAAATTCGAAACTCTGAAAAATTGTTTGCCCGACATCGTAAAAAAATGTTGCAGTTCTGAAGAAGGAAATTAAAAAAAAAAAAAATGTTTGCAGAGATTTTTTTTTTTTACATTTTGCAAACTTACAAATCTTATTTTTCGATCTTGCAAAAATTCTTTTTGTAAGATTTTGAGTTTTCGAACACTTAGTTTCAACCTTTCAGAACTTTATTTTCAGTTTTGAATCATGGCAGGATATTAATCCCATATGGTTTCAGCGCCGACAACGGACACGCCCCAGCGTTTGAGAGCAGAGAATGCTGCTTATTTTTTCAAGATTTCGATAAGATATATGTACTTAGAGGATTTTTTTATGATACAAATTTGGCTAGGTGGTTAATAACACATTTATCTGTGGTGTGAGAAACTCAGAACACATGTTTAATTTTGACTTCACAGGGATTTTAATGACCCAGTTTAAATACAGATTCATCTTACCAGCGCTGAAGTACCCCTTTAAAAGTAATTGGCTCTTATGGTGAGAATAGACATTATTGGCTTTTGCTTACAGATCCTAAAGAGCTCACACTTGCGAGATACGTTGAGACCAGGGATGACTGGATAACATTTTGAAGTATTTGCAGATCCTGAGATGGATGAGCTGACTGGAGATCGATTTAGAAGTGGTAACAGGATTAGGGATCAAGTTAAGTGGTCTGTAACATCCAACCAGGCCAACCGGTTACTGACTGTGTGTGCTCTATTCATAATGCCGGTTATGAGGTCTGATGCATGTCAGGTGTGTGTGATTGAGTGCCAGGTAGGATGATGGGAAATGTAGTCCATGCTCCCCTCCTAAAGACCATATACCCCGTTGTCAGCCCCATCCTTATGGAGCAGTACAATCAGAATGGCTTTGATGAAATGTTTGAGTGATGGCAGGATCCAGGCATCATCTAATCTCGAGCTACCCAGGAGTGTTCCTTTCTTCCCAATGGTGGGGGTTCAGGATCTCCTTAAAGGGATAGTTTACCCAGACATGAAAATTTGCTGTTAATTTACTTAAAGTTGACTTCTTTTAAAAACATTATAAAGTCGTAACGATATAAAACTTTTAAACGGTAGTGTATATTTATTAAATTAATAAAGAAATATGTTACTGTTGCAATAGGGGAGAGTGGGGCACAACCTAAAACTTTCTGACTTTCTCAGTTTGTGTAAATCCACTTGGGGTTCAGTGTATTTATTTTTTCCCACATTAATTGCACACGTTTAGTACAATTATATTGTTTCATGAATACAGAATAGCCTATACTTTTCTTGATTTACCCCAAAATAATGGAAGTGAAATGTGACAACATGCCCCATAGGTGGGGTACATTATAACATGAGCAAATGACAGCTTAAAATGTTGCCTGATATAATCAGAAACTAAAATAGTTTGTCAATACAATACAATTATTAACTTTTGAAATAAAATAATGGCATTTTTTTATCATTAATCATACACATATTTTTGATTTTGAAAAAAAAAAAACATACAGCTATACAGCATAGTTCAAAACATAATAATAATGAATAATTTCTGAACATTGACTCTCAGTTCTTATTTACCCTTTTCTCATGGTTTCTGAAAATAATTCATATAATAGCGTAGTTCTAATAGGGGCTCATTGTAACGCAGTGTTACAACACACCCTACCAGTGCAACAAGGATTTAAACCGCGGCTTGTGTCTTTTGCTGGTTAGATCAGCATTAAAGAACGAGCTCAACTGTTAAATAACAGATATAAGAATAAAATAATATCAGATTTGTCTTATTTTAAATAAACACAAAAAACAGATGAAAAATTGTCACAATCACACAAAAGACAAACGGGTGCGAGGACTCGAGTGCATGTAAAAGAATTATAAAACAAAACTTAAACACAAACAAAACCCACGAGGGGGGAAAACACATAATCAGAATACATAAACTAAACATACCAAACCAGGAAGCCGGGAGACGTAGACAATACAACGATCCGACAAAGACAGACAAACACAAGGAGTATATAAAGGGGAGAAATCAAGCAGGGAATCAGGGAACACAGGTGGGGCAAATGAACCAATAATCAGATAACAAGGGGGAGGGATCAGACAATGACAGGAGCACATGCTCAACAATGTGCACACAAGACAGGACAGGCATGTGACAAAAATAAACGTAAGAAAGAAATGTACTTTTGCTATGGTTAAATACATGTTCAGTGATACCTTCCAAAGATTTTTGAATTTTGGCAAAAATGTTTCTCTATATAGTGTTGATATGGAAACTAGTAAATACACAAAGTTTCGTCATCCTGGCATGTGTGGAAAGTGTTAAACCATACGTGTTACGATTAACCCTGCGTTAGGTTGTGCCCCCCGCTCCCCTACACATGTATTTAATAATCATAGTAATAATATACTACATAATAATATACTACATTACAATTCAATATGTTATAATAAAACTGTTTAAACAGTACAGACTTTAGAAGGAAATCAGCATCAGAAACAAGTGGATGGTTAATTTTGAATGGCGTTCCATTTGGGACTTCAGCTGGCTTCACTGTGTATTTTCAAACTGCCGCTGGTTTGACAACAGTGCTGTCCTACTGGATCTGACAGCAGCTATGCAAGTAAACAATTTCATAATGCTTTGTCTATACATTACATTTTGATATGTAATGTGGTAACCCTTTACAATGTGGATGCACTAATACGCATTAAATATTGCTTAACTAATGCACAGAAAATTATAAGTAAATGCATGACTCATGAAGAACTAAACTATGTATTAATGATACTGAATCAACAACTAATGAACATTCTATATGATTAATTATGTAATATATGAATTGCTATTAATTAAATGTGCCATCATGCATTAGTTGATATAATATGTTATTAGGGAATTAAAGTTGTAAATTAATTAATATGTTTATCAATTAATCATTGGCTAATGATTTGTATCATTATGTTAATATTGTCATTGTGGTTATGGGTTTTGAATGAATTTTGAATTAGTTAGATAACAGTTGGTTTCCTGTTAGCCAATCATAAAAGTGGCTGTTTACTGACAAGCATTAAGGAAGCCAACATTTAAAAAAATATATAATTTCAATAGTTTTTACATTGAGAACCATTTTGAGTTGCTGCATGAAATTTCAGTAAAATGGACTACCCTGCTGCATCATTTTTTTCACTTTGATTTTTATATATATATGTATATCAAATGTAAATGTGTGTCCCTGTAACACTTTTTTTTTTGACTGTAATGTTCTACTAATTAAAATGAGTTTTTACGGATTATTACATTTATTCCAAAATAATAACTAAAGGCAGTAACAATATATATTATTTGTGAATTATCTTTCCGCTTTTCTTTTTAATAGTCAACTTATTTTCTGCAGTCATCAAGCATGTATAGACTGGTCACAGACCTTTAAAGGGAATGTCTAATGGTATTTCATGCAATCTGTAATGGTTTTGGGTTTTGTTCATGTTCATGTTCATGTTTCCTGGTTTTGTCATGTGTTCCTGTTTGTCGTGTGATCCCCATGCCCTTGTGTGATAAAAGGTTTATTCGACTTGCTGCAGCGATGTACAGACCAAGGGGGTAATCCAGCCCCCGGAAAGCGTACCTTCCATAAGGGCAGGCCATTGCTAACCAAGCCATCACCTGCTGTTAGCATCCCATTGACTCCCATTCATTTTGGCGTCACTTTGACAGTGAATAACTTTACATCTGAGCCATTTAAAGACTCCATTTGTCCATTGTTTATTTCTGAAGAAACATGACAATGTATAAAAGGCTCCATTACCTTGTATCTTACACTATTGCCCCGTAGAAGTTGTTTTTGTAAAAATAGTCACACGACTCTCTGTCGCACTGTATTACCGTATAGAAATTACCGTATAGACAGGAGGAGACTCTTGCAGGCAATCTTTTATGAGGTAATCGGGGGGATGTTGAGGCATAAAGTTCGATAAAGTCAAGGGATAAGCATGGGGAGAAACCCATAGAGAGCCAAAAGCAACGGGACAAAACATTTAAACAACGTGATTCAGATTTCACTTTGCACAACTACTAGAAGACTTACAACAGTCAGACAGGTTGCTCATGTCGTATCTACGTCATCAAGCTCAGTCTGAGGCTGCGCAGTACGCTCAGCCATCAGGAAGTGAGTGCTTCTAATTGACTTCAGTTTTCTCTGTTGAAGTCTATGGGGTCGCTTGTGTCCATTTATTTTACTGTCTATGGTACAGACCGATCGGCAGCTGACATGAAGCAGTGCATTTTGTCCGACTTGAGGCAGCAGCGATGCCACGTGACTGTGACGTATGTCAACAAACTGCCGCAAGAGCGATTCGAGAGCAGTCAGCTGGTGCATTTTGTGCAGCTTCTCCAGAGCGGCTGCACAAGCTTTTATGATATGTGTGTTCAACATCGGCTGCGGCTGGATGCATCTGATCGGCGAGAGTAGCTGCGTGCAGGCGGGTAGGAGCTGCAAGCAGAGACGTGAAGTCAAACAGTTTGTGCTTCCTGTAGTGACAGAGAGTCGCGTGGTTATGACACAATCGTTAGCCTATTTTTACAAAAACGGCTTCTACGGGGCGATAGTGTAAGATACAAGGTAATGGAGCCTTTTATACATTGTCGTGTTTCTTTAAAAATAAACAATGGACAAATGGAGTCTTTAAACGCCTCAGATGGAAAGTTATTCGCTGTCAAAGTGACGCCAAAATGAATGGGAGTCAACGGGATGCTAACAGCAGGTGATGGCTTGGTTAGTAATGGCTGCCCGATGGAAGGTACACTTTCCAGGGGCTGGATTACCCCCTGGCTGCATCAAGTCGAATAAGCCTGTTGACACAGCTTGTCCCGGTTCATGAATTCATCGTCTCCCATTTGTGTCTGCGAGGTCGTGTTGGAGGCGTGGTCACTGATTACGGTGCTCATCACCTTCACCTGCTGCACTCATTATCTCCACCCCATATAACAGGTCTCTCACTGACACCCATTGTCAGATCGTTTTCAGGCTTCTCTGGTGTGGCTCGTCGACAGTCCTGTTTCCCCTGGAGATCTCTGTTCCGTTTCCTGGATTCTTCGGCGACTGGATTGCCCGCTGCATCCCTGCTTCGCCCTTCTGCCTGAGTTCATCTGCCTTCACCTGCCTTGACTGCGTGAGACCTGCCGCTCCACTGGGATCTGCCTGACCTGTTTGCTTACCGTCTTAACTTGAGTCTTGTTTATACTCAACGTGTGTTGTGCCTTGTCTAATAAACAAGTTACCTATCGCTATTGGATCCTCCTGTCTCTCCTTTGCAGTCCTTACACAGCTGTTCCACGATTGGCCACGTGTGCTTCATGTTTATTCTAAAACCTTCATGCCACTAATGCTCAAATATCAGTTTTTATAAAGGTAAAATCCTATTTTCATCTAGATGAGATGTTATATTGTCATGTTTATCAAAATAAAACTGATAAAAAATGAAGACCACACTTCATTAATAGTGTAGGCTTATATGTTGAACTCTATTTGTGTACAAACAGACGTTGTATTAAGCAGTGCATAAATGAAAAGGTCTCTGAAACATCTGCGTATTTGACAAATATTGCATTTATTTCACAAATCAGCTGTGATGAAGTATGCAAACACACCACAAACGTCACTACGGGAAGCAGAAAGTGTCTGACTTCACATCTCCATTTGCAGCTCCTTCCCGCTTGCACGCGGCTACTCTCGCCGATCGGTTACATCCAGCCGCAGCCGATGTCGAACACCCCTCTTGTGTCATGTTCTGTCATTGGTTCATTGTTTGATCATTGTTCACAGGTGTATTTTGTTTTAGTCATTAAGTCTTTGTGTATTTAAGCCCTCGTTTGCCATGTGTCTAGTAGGCTATTGATGTTGTAACCTGCTGTTGGTGAGTTGCATGCCATGCCATGGTTTCTAGATTATGCCAAGAAAAGTCTTTATGTTTTGGATCATTTTGAATAAACTGCACTTGGGTTCTGCAACTTGCCTCCAGTGGATGTATATACAGAATACTAGACCTTCTTAAAATGAACCCAGCAGTCACCTTACTTTTTCTGCATCAAGTCAACCTTTATTCATATAATGCTTTTAACAAGTCCAATTGTTTCAAAGCAGCTTCACAGTGTTAACAGGAAAATACTGCAACAGAATTTGTGCAGCCGCTCTGGTGATAACTGTGATGTTATCCGGCTAATTTCAATTATAATATAGTGTCAATGCAGGCAGATGGGTAATATAGTTTAAATTTAGGTGTCCCCAACTGAGCAAGCCAAAGGCAACGGTGACAAGGAACCAAAACTCCTTCAGTGTCAGAATGGAGAAAAAAACCTTGGGAGAAACCAGGCTGAGTCGGGGTGCCAGTTCTCCTCTGGCCGATGAACAGTGGGTACATTAATAAGGCCACGAAGGCAATGCCTCTGTGGCCTCCTGAACTGTCCAAGCCGCCATGGCTCCCTGAACTGTCTGCACTGCCATGGCCCCATTTACTGTCTGCATTGCCATGGTCCCTGCCTAAGCCACTATGGCTTCCTGAACTGCCTAAGCCGCTATGGCTTCCTGAACTGCCTGAGCCTCCATGGCTCCCTGAAACGGTCCATGGCCCAGGTACGCCCACGCTTTGTCATGTGATTCCCATGTGATCTTGTGTCATGTTCTGTCATTGGTTCATTGTTTGATCATTGTTCACAGGTGTATCTTGTTTTAGTCATTAGTCCATGTGTATTTAAACCCTCATGTTTGCCATGTGTCTTTGTCTAGTATTGATGTTGTAACCTGATGTTGGTGAGTTTCAAGTCAAGTCAAGTCAAGTCAAGTCAAGTCAAGTCAAGTCAAGTCAAGTCAAGTCAAGTCAAGTCAAGTCAAGTCAAGTCAAGTCAAGTCAAGTCAAGTCTTTATGTTTTGGATCTTTTTGATTATTATAAAATGATGTGTTCTCATTTCCATGGTAACACATCAAACTTGAAACGTGATGTTTTATTTTGTATTATTTTTTATACAAAATACTTACTGACTAAATTAAATACATGCAAGTGAACTCCTTATGGTTTAAATAATAAAAAATAAAAACAAATAAATTATATGTTTGTTGATCGATAAGTTATCACGGGCTGTGGGCGGGGCGCCGGCATTATATGTTTTCAACACTGACAGGGAGTCGGAGCCTGTGGGATTTAACTTACAACACAAGATCATCCACTTCTCCTGATACATGTGACATTACGTGAGGGAACAGGGTAGAACATGATTATGTTAGTTGATCTGTAAAGTTATCACGGGCTGTGGCGTCCGAGCCACCATTATGTTTACAACACTGATGGAGCCTGCTGGATTTACAACACAAGATCATCCACTTCTCCTGATATAGGGTGAATTCAAGGTGGTTTGGACACTTTTTGGCATTGCAATGACTTGGGAAAAATGTCCCAATCACCCTGAATTCACCCAATGTGACATTACGTGAGGGAACAGTATAGAAAATGATTCTTGTGTTAGTTAGTTGATAGTTAGCCGCCATGAACATTAATGTTTTAATGTTGTTTACAATACTGACAGGGAGTCGGAGCCTGCTGGATTTACAACACAAGATCCTCCACTTCTCCTGATATATGTGACACTGCGTGAGGGAACAGGGTAGAAAATGGTTGTGTTAGTTGATTGGTAATGTTATCACGGGCCATTATATGTTTACAACTGATATCTTGCTGTTATCAATCAATCAATCAACTTTATTTATATAGCGCTTTACAATGACGATTGTTTCAAAGCAGCTTCACAGTGTTAAACAGGACAACATTGCAACAAAATTTGATTTGGCTAGTTTAATTTGGATAGTTTATAGAATTATATATGACCAAATTAATAAATTCTATTTGTATATTTAGTTGAGTAACTTGAATCATAATTTGAGTGTCCCCAACTGAGCAAGCCAAGCCAAAGGCGACAGTGGCAAGGAACCAAAACTCCATCAGGGCATGATGGAGAAAAATAAACCTTGGAGAAACCAGACTCAGTCGGGTGCCAGTTCTCCTCTGGCCTATTATTAACAGTGTATAATTATTACTCTGGCAACCTTGCAGGTCTTAAATCATATTAGATAGGAATATTCGAAATTTTGGGTATGGCCTTGCGAGGCGGGCTCATTTAGGATGGCGCGTCGATTACACAGAATATGAATACTTGAAAGATCGGAGTTATTGCGCCGGAGGACGGGTTAATTGAGGATCACGTTCGGTGAGGCGAATTCAGAGGAGACACTAATGGACACGGTCTCAGCAGACACTCCAGGATGAGCTGGTCATGTCCAGATGCAGGTCCACCATCCGATCCGGACACGGCCTGGATCCGGCCGACTGCAGTAAACCTCGGGATAAACAGAGAGACTAACATTAGTGTGGATGCCACTCTTTTATGATGTAACGAGTACATCAGGTGTTATGGGAAGTGTTCGGTTCCGGCTGACCTAGTTAATGCAGCCTAACAATCAGTCATTTGATTTGAATAAAGAAAGTTAAAAATGTTCTATGTGTATGCCATAGTAAAGAGATGTGTTTTTAGTCTAGATTTAAACTGACAGAGTGTGTCTGCTTCCCGAACAATGCTAGGAAGACTGTTCCAGAGTTTAGGTGCTAAATAGGAAAGGATCGACCGCCTGCAGTTGATTTAGATATTCTAGGTATTTTCAACTGGCCAGAGTTTAGAGACCGCAATTGGCGTGGTGGAGTATATTGCGTTAGAGCTCGCTTAAGTACTGGGAGCTAAACCATTTATTGCTTTATAAGTAATAAGCAAGATTTTAAAATTTATGCGATGTTTAATAGGAGCCAGTGCAGTGTTGACAGAACTGGACTAATATGATCGTACTTCCTGGTTCTAGTAAGAACTCGAGCTGCTGCGTTTTGGACAAGCTGGAGTTTATTTATTAGCGAGCAGGGCAACCACCCAGTAGAGCATTACAATAATCTAGCCTTGAGCTCATGAGAGCATGTACTAGTTGTTCAGCATTTTGCATTGAAAGCATGTAGCGTAATTTAGATATATTTTTAAGATGGTAGAATGCAGTTTTACAGATGCTAGAAACGTGGCTTTCAAATGAAAGATTGGTATCAAAGAGCACACCCAGGTTCCTCACTGACGACGAGGACTTGACAGAGCAGCCATCGAGGTTAGACAGTATTCTAGGGCACTCTTTGTGGAGCTTTTCTGTCAATAATTAAAAATTCAGTTTTATCTGAATTAAGTTGCAGAAATTACTATTCATCCAATTTTTAATATCAGCTATGCATTCCGTTAATCTTGTGAATTGGTAAGTTTCGTCAGGGTGTGAAGAAATATAGAGCTGAGTATCATCAGCATAACAATGAAAACTAACGCCATGCTTCCTAATGATATCTCCCAGTGGTAGCATATACAGGGTGAAAAGCAAGCGGTCCTAACACTGAGCCTTGCGGTACTCCATACTGAACTTGTGATCGGTGTGACATCTCTTCATTTACTGCTACAAACTGATAGCGGTCAGATAAGTAAGATTTAAACCATGCCAATGCAGTTCCACTAATGCCAACATAATTTTGAGTCTATTCAAAAGAATATTGTGATCGATAGTATCGAATGCAGCGCTAAGATCGAGTAACACTAATGAGAGATACAACCACGATCAGATGATAAGAGTAAATCATTTGTAACTCTAATTAGAGCAGTCTCAGTACTATGATACGGTCTAAATCCTGACTGGAAATCCTCACATATACAATTTCTTTCTAAAAGGAACATAATTGTGAAGACACTGCCTTTTCTAATATTTTTTGATAGAAGCGGTAGATTCGAGATTAGTCTGTAATTGACTAATTCTTTAGGATCAAGTTGCGGTTTTTAATAAGTGGTTTAATTACAGCCAACTTAAAAGTTTTTGGAACATATCCTAATGTCAAGGATGAATTAATAATATTAAGCAGAGGATCTATGACCTCTGGAAGCATCTCTTTTAATAGCCTAGTCGGTATAGGGTCAAGCATACATGTTGTTGATTTTGATGATTTGACAAGTTTAGCCAATTCTTCTCCTCCTATAGCAGTGAATGAGTGTAATTTTTCCTCAGTGAGACTACAATGTTCTGTCTGAAGTGATACTGTAGTAGGCGGCTGCATGGTTATAATTTTATTCTAATGTTATCAATCTTACTAGTAAAGAAGTTCATAAAGTCATTACTGCTGTGTTGTTTACAAGCGTCAGAAGTTGAAGCTTTATCCTTTGTTAATTTAGCCACTGTATCGAATAAATACCTAGGGTTGTGTTTGTTTTCTTCTAAAAGAGTTGAGAAATAAGCAGATCTAGCAGTTTTATGGCCTTTCTGTATGCAATCATGCTCTCTTTCCACAAATTGCGAAAAACCTCCAGTTTTGTTTTCTTCCAGCTGCGCTCCATTTTTCTGGCTGCTGTTTTAAGGGCCCGAGTGTGCTCGTTGTACCACGGCGTTGGATTATTTGCTTTAATCTTCTTTAGCGCCGAGGAGCAACTATGTCTAAAGTGCTAGTAAAGAGAGAGTCAGTAGTTTCTGTTGCAACATCAAGTTCCTCTTGGCTATCTGTAATTCTGAGGAGATGGAACTGATGAGGAAGATTATGTATAAAGCAATCTTTAGTCGCAGCGGTTATAGTCCTGCCATATTTGAAGCAGGGGATGGCTTTGCAGCCTTAGCTATATTAAGTATACATGATATTAGGTAATGATCTGAGATGTCATCGCTCTGCTGCAGGATTTTAATGGTATCAACATTTAGTCCATGTGACAGTATTAGATCTAAAGTATGATTAAGGCGATGAGTGGGTCCAGATACGTGTTGTCTAACTCCAATAGAGTTTATAATGTCTTTAAATGCCAATCCCAATGCGTCTTTTCATTGTCAACATGGATATTAAAATCACCAACAATTAGTACTTTATCTGCAGCCAGTACTAACTCTGATAGAAAACCAGCAAATTCTTTGATAAAGTCTGTATTGTGCCCTGGTGGCCTGTATACAGTAGCCAACACAAATGTCAAACGGGATTTATCATTTACACTACACAATGTTACATAAAGCACCAAAACTTCAAAGGAATTATATTTGAAACTAGACTTCTGAGTAATACTGAAGTTATCATTATAAATTACAGCAACACCTCCCCTTTTCCTTTCAGACGCGGCTCGTGTTTATAACAATAATCTTGGGGAGTGGACTCATTTAAAGTAATGTAGTCGTCAGGTTTTAGCCAGGTTTCTGTCAAACACAGCACATCTAGGTTATGATCTATAATCATATCATTAACAATAAGCGTTTTTGGCGAAAGGGATCGAATATTCAGCAACCGAGATTTATCAATTGTTCATCCGTATTATATCTGTTGTTTATTTGTTGGACATCAATTAAATTTTTACTGTTGAATGGTTTTGATGGTTTTTGTATTTACTGATTCGGGAACAGACACAGTCTCTATGTGATAATATCTAGGTGAAAGCGTCTCTATGTGCTGGGATTTAGCTGACTCTGGTGACGCGTGAGACAGCTAGCAGACGGTTGGTTTAGCCAGTTTGTCTGCTTCCTGACCTGGGCCCCAGTGAGTCAAGGTTTAGCTCTAAGACTATGTGCCAAATTACTAGAGAGAAGAGCAGCACCAGCCGGTAGGATGAATGCCGTCTATCTTCAACAGGTCGGTCTGCCCCAAAAACTTTTCCAATTGTCTATGAACCCTATGTTATTTTATGGACACCACTTAGACAACCAGCCATTGAGTGATGATAATCTGCTAACTATTTCATCACTCCTTTTAACAGGAGGGCCAGATAAACAGACTGCGGTGACATCGTACTTGCGAGTTTACACACCTCTTTAATGTTAATTTTGGTGATCTCCGACTGACGAAGTCGAACATCATTAGTGCCGGCGTGAATAATAATCTTAGAGAATTTACGATTAGCTTTAGCCAGCACTTTTAAATTTGCTTTGATGTCAGGCGCTCTGGCTCCCGGTAAACATGTGACTATGGTGGCTGGTGTCTCTATTTTCACGTTCCGTGTAATAGAATCGCCAATAACTAGGGCACTTTCAACAGGATCCTCAGTGGGTGCATCACTGAGTGGGGAGAACCTGTTTGATGTTCTAATCGAACGGAAGAGTGGTTTTTAGATCCGCGACTATGCTGTCTCACAGTCACCCAATTGCCCTGCTGCGGGGCTCAGCCGGAACCAAACAATGAGTGTTCACTAAGCTAGTCGCATCCAAAAGAGTATCTAAAGCTGTACCATTCTCACTACTCTCACATAAAGTCTGGATGCGTGTCTCTAAATCTGAAATCTTCTCCGTCAGCCTGATTAATTCCTTACATTTAACACATGTGAAGCCCTGTTCGCCAACGGAGATAGATATGCTAAACATGTAGCATGCAGTGCAAGTGACAATGACAGGAGAAGAAGACATGGCTTACCGTATTTGTTGATGAATCCAAAACTTACCACACAACTTACTCCACTTACTTTGTTTGATGGAGTCTATTTAATAATCCAACTCACCACAGTTGTCTAATGAACTCAGAAAACAGGAGACCGGGTGCGGGATGGAAAGCTACCAGGCTAGCGAAAAGCTAACACGTGGTAGTGATTTAGATTAAAAGCTAGTGATGTCAAATTTAACTTGATAGGCTATATTAAACAATATATGGTGATGAGTAAGTTATTTTTAGCAGTATAGATAACAAAGAAAATATATCAAATAGAGATTCAAGCGTAGCTATACAGAGCTACAAACACTGACATGCAGTAGCAGCAGTAGGTAGACTGGAGCAATCGATCAGCGAATCGATCTGTTATATATTAGTATGCAATTACAAACTATATTTAGTTTTTGCTGATATTTTTGTGGTTGTGTAATGTAATTTGAAGTGTATAAAACCTAAAATAAACATTAAAAGACACTGAGCTCAGTCAGTCTCTAACTTACTCACTCTTTGGCTCAGCGCCAGTCAGCGCGTTAAAGCAGATTTTAAATTTGAATTTGGCAGTTGATCTCGGAGCGTTCTAATCACACCCGTGTGATCGTACGCACGAGGGACCAGCCTAGAATGATCACACGGGTTTGATCGTACGTGTCAAAGGGTTAAGAGAACAGTGGATGCAGTTAGTTTTTCCAGGGCAACAACAGAGTTGTGCAAGTGTGTTTTGTTTGTTCCCAGCATTTCTGTGATTATTTTTTATAAACAAGGCCCAGTTCGATGCTGGCTTTGCAGATCGCTTGACACTAAAAGATGTGTGTGTGTGTGTGTGTGTGTGTGTGTGTGTGTGTGTGTGTGTGTGTGTGTGTGTGTGTGTGTGTGTGTGTGTGTCCCACAACATGTCTCCAAGACCTTGACAGTTTTCGGAAAGAATCGGAACAGCGTATCCGTCTTTCATAAATCTGAAAAGAAAAACTAAATACTTAAGACATTAAGACATATGGAGGATGCAATACTACTCTATAGGCACCCAAGATTAACATGAGATTGGCAGAAACTGTGTGTGATATGACCCCTTTGATTTAGAATTTACATTACTGTTAATCAGTCATCACTTTACACATTGTTTTACCTTGTTATGATATAGTGACCCATACAATGTGCCAAACATAATGTGTCACATTAAGAGACAGCATATGACAGTAGCAACAGCTGAGAAGATTTGGGTCTGTGACCAGGTACACCTCACACAAACTTCCTTCTCCCAAAAATCTTTCATTTATTGTCAGAAATGTTTTTTCAAAAGCATTACTTTCATCAAATTTTATGTGACATAATTTCCAGTAGGCAACTGACTGCAAACATGCAGGCACATTAGGACACAAACGAGCACAAACGTTTACTTTGGTTTTATGGGATGTTCATTTTTGTCATTACTGTATTGATTTAAAAATATATATTTTATTTTGAATACATATTAGTTTTGTAAAGCTAAAACAAAAGCCTGTATTTCAATGACATTGTCCTCCAGGAAGTCACATTATTCATTGCAGGGAAAACAGCAGCAGTCATTAATAATAGATCTGATGAATTCTGAGACGTTTTGCGTCTCTTTAAAACATTTATCCCGTTTGGTCAAATGACACAAATCAGTTGATCAAAATAGCCTTATATTTTCTGTTCTGGTCCACTGAGAAAATTAAAGTTTTCCAACTTGACAGCTAATTAATGCATTTGGGAACACAATTAAAGTTGACATAAGCTACTAAAAAAGTTATTACTTACATGTTAATAAAGGATAAAATGGAATGACCCACATCTGCACATCTGAGCAAAAACAACAAAAATAAATGTCTCTCCTACAGTAAGACAAGAAAAAAGCCTTATATTCAAATCAATCATTAAATATTTATCCACTTAATATGGATTGTGTTAAACTCATAAATTAATGAAACCTATCATATGATCGTACCTGCAAATGACACCAAGAAATATTAGTCGCATGCAGCTGTTTTTTGTAACTAGTGGAAGGTTTTTAAAGTGATTTTAAGGAAACTGCAATGACAGACTCTGTTTTTGAAGCGGTTTTGTATTATGTGATCTTTGGAGAATCTCTTCATGTGAATGAATGTTCACAGAGCACTTTATCAAATGAAATACTGTATTTCTGACAACCTCTGATGGTGCAAGAACATCCTGCAAATTTGTGCCTCTTTGGTTTTGTCAACAGCTTCACGCCACTGCTCACAGAAAGAGCTTGATGTTTTATTCACGAATGTAAGTGCTGTACATTGCTGACAGGATGATTACATCTGAAAAACAGCATGTTATGACTCGCATGTAAAACACTGAAATCGTTGGATTAGTTTCTGGTGTGACATGTAGATGGAACATTCTGAAACGTTGTGTATCTCCTCAAATGTACATGCTTCACGGGCAACAAGAAGTTTGAAATAAATCTGCAGTGACAAGCGAACAATCCCGACACCACCCACATTTAGATCAACATGTTAACATATGCTGGGCACTTTCCTATCAATAACAAAAGAAACGGACAACAAAAATAACTGCGTTGAGAAAACGTGGATATGTTTTCATGACTTTTGCAAGAGAATTACAGAGCTGGTGTAAACATATTTACATTGCTATAATCAAATGCTTTCTTAACTGCTGTTTTCTAACCACTGTTATTTTAGTTGTGTTTATTTTGTTATAGAGATGAAAGCATGCCGCACATATTTACATTAATGTAAATGTCGCTTATTCATCAGTGTGGGTGGTGTTGGGATGTTCACTAACAGTATATTGCTGGTCAAGTATTTCAAACTTATTTTTTGCCCGTAAGCAAAGAACGAGAAAGAACTTCACTGTGAATATATCAGGGCCTTGAAGCTGTTCCAAACTCCAGAATCAAACTCCCAACAGGCCTGTTTTTATTTGAAATGACATCACGTAAGATCTTTCTTCAATTTCGTTTGAAGTATACTTGGGACTTTATTAACAAACCTTGTTGCAAACATCAAGACATGCCCCAGAATCAGCAGTTTCAGAATCATATTTTACTAATATAAAATCAGAGATGCTGAACCTGCTTGTCACAGTTATGTTCAGTAGTTTTTTTTCATGGACTTTCCGTTTGGTTATATTCATGACGTGTTCCCTTTGTTCTATTTTCCCGCCACTTATCAGTCACCATGGGACACTAACACTAATCATAACAGCTGTTCATCTTTTAGTTAATCATCACTGTATATTTAAGTTCTTGCCTTTGTTCTGTTCATTGTCCGGTATTGTGTTTGACACTCTGTCTCGCATGTTGGCTCTCTTGTTAGTATTTGTTTAATAAACTTTGGATTATTATCATTATCTTCTTCTTTGCATATCAGCATTACAGAGCTGAGCTCTCACAGAAGACACATTCATATTTCATGTAAATAACATGCAATACACTCTAACCCAGATAAATGTGTGCTATTGTTAGGTGCATATCCAAGTGTTTGTGCGGAGTGTGGAACCTAAAGTATTAAGCCTTGTTTATATTTTTGCCTGGCTCCGCATTGACTGCACACACACCTCCTCAAACGGAAGAGGCGTTTATACTTAAATCACTCATGGTTGTACTATTCTTTGAAATTACAGGGCAACTCAGAGTAATTGTCCTGTCTAAACCATCAGGAAACAGCAGTGAGAAGAAGGCACCTGGAGCTGTGGAGCTTGGTCCATCACGGCAAAGTCTCCAAACATCATGGCCGCCACACCAGAGACCCCAGCCATCAGGGCAGCCACCAGATCCGTCTCTGGGCAGACAAGTCTATTATCCAACTTGGTTGATCACCTAATGATGTCGGCATTAGCAGCTGGTATCCCCAGTCCAGCACTCACAAGCCCGCCGACCTCAGCACTTTCAAGCCTGCAGGCCATATCGCCCTCAAGTCCACAGTGCTCTTTGTGATGGCGACACACCTTTCCTGATTCACCTGAGGCAGCAACGTCCACTATGGGCACGGAGGCCGAACTTAAACTTCCTGTTTGCCCTATAACAACCACAGAGGTCATACCTGAACTCCATGCCTGCCCCGTTATGGCCACATAGGTTGTTTATGAACTCATTGTGTCCCCTGATGGCTCCGTTATGGCCATGACCTTGAACTTCCTGCCTGTCCTGAAACAACCACGGAGGTCCTCCTTGCCTGCCCTGTTATGACCACAAAGGCCATTACTGATCTCCCAGACTGTTTCATCTCAGGCCATTCTAAGTTCTTCAGTCTTTTTGGCTCCCCAGAAGTGGTCTTCAGCTCTGCCTGCTCTGTTGTGGTGGCCTTTTGCTCCACCTTGGTGGATTTCTGCTTCTGTGTGGTGGTCACCAGCTCTTTCTGCTCCGCCGTGGTGGTCATCAACTCTGACTTCTCTGCCGTGGTGGACTTCTTCTTCACATTGGTGTATTTCCGCTCCACCATGGTGGTCATCAACTCTGTCTGCTCTGCCATGGTAGCCTTCTGCTACACCTTGGTGGATGTCTGCTTTGCTATGGCTCCGCCTGCCTCTGCTCTGCCTCATCTTATTTGTTGTGGTGGTCTCCAGCACTGCCACCTTGGTCACCTACTCTGCCTGCTCTGCCTTGGCCACCTGCTCTGCCCTGGCCATTTGCACGTATTTCCCCAAAAGCACTTATTGTTAATGATATCATTACAGATAATAATCTAGATGTGCTGTGTTTGACAGAAACCTGGCTAAAACCTGACGACTACATTACTTTAAATGAGTCCACCCCACAAGATTACTGTTATAAACACGAGATGCGTCTGAAAGGTAATGCTGTAATTTATAATAATATCATCAGTATTACTTAGAAGTCTAGTTTCAAATATAATTCCTTCGAAGTTTTGGTGCTTTATGTAACGTAAATTATAGAGTAAATTATAAATCCCGTGTAACATTTGTGTTAGCTACTGTATACAGGCCACCAGGGCACAATACAGACTTTATCAAAGAATTTGCTAGAGTTAGTTCTGGCCGTAGATATATTACTAATTGTTGGTGATTTTAATATCCATGTAGACAACAATGAAGACACATTGGGATTAGCATTTAGAGACATTATAAACTCTATTGGAGTTAACTCTAACACGTGTCAGGACCCACTCATCGCCATAATCATACTTTAGACCTAATATTGTTACATGGAATAGATGTTGATCCCATTGAAATTCTGCAACAGAGCGATGACATCTCAGATCATTACCTAGTATCATGTATACTTAATTTAGTTAAGGCTACAAAGCCGCCCGCCCATTTCAAAAATGGCAGGACTATAACGGCCGCGACTAAAGATTGCTTTTTAAATAATCTTCCTTATCAGTATCATCTACTCAGTATCCCAGATACCTCAAGAGGAACTTGATGTTGCAACAGAAACTATTGATTCTCTCTTTTCCAGTACTTTAGACACAGTCGCGCCCCTGCGCTTGAAGAAGATTAAAGAAAATAGTCCAACGCCGTGGTACAACGAGCACAACCGGGCCCTTAAAACAGCAGCCAGAAAAATGGAGCGCAGCTGGAAGAAAACAAAACTAGAGGTCTTTCGTAAAGATCATACGTTCTTAGAAGAAAACAAACCCAAACACATTCTATACAGTGGCTAAATTAACCAAGAATAAAGCTTCAACTTCTGATATTTGTAAACAGCACAGCAGTAATGAATTTTATGAACTTCTTTATATGAAAGATTGACAATATTAGGAAGAAAATTATAACCATGCAGCCGTCTACTTCAGTATCACATCAGACAGAGCATTGTTGTGTCACTGAGGAAACATTACACTCATTCACTGCTATGGGAGAGGAAGAATTGGCTAAACTCATTGTTGTATCTCACTGTTAGTGTTACTCGATCTTAGCGCTGCATTCGACACTATCAACCACAACATTCTTTTGAAAAGACTCAAAAATTATGTAGGCATTAGTGGACCTGCATTGGCATGGTTTAAATCATACCTATCTGACCGTTATCAGTTTGTAGCAGTAAATGAAGAGATGCCACACCGATCACAAGTTCAGTATGGAGTACCGCAGGGCTCAGTGCTAGGACCTTTGCTCTTTACCCTGTACATGCTACCATTGGTAGATATCATTAGGAAGCACGGCGTTAGTTTTCATTGTTATGCTGACAATACTCAGCTCTATATTTCTTCACGCCTTGAAGAAACTAACCAATACACAAGATTAACGGAATGTACAGGTCCTTCTAAAAAAAATTAGCATATTCTGATTAAAGTTCATTATTTTCCATAATGTAATGATAAAAATTAAACTTTCATATATTTGAGATTCATTGCACACCAACTGAAATATTTCAGGTCTTTTATTGTTTTAATACTGATGATTTTGGCATACAGCTCATGAAAACCCAAAATTCCTATCTCAAAAAATTAGCATATCATGAAAAGTTTCTCTAAACGAGCTATTAAGCTAATCATCTGAATCAACGAATTAACTCTAAACACCTGCAAAAGAATCCTGAGGCTTTTAAAAACTCCCAGGCTGGTTCATTACTCAAAACAGCAATCATGGGTAAGACTGCCGACCTGACTGCTGTCCAGAAGGCCATCATTGACACCCTCAAGCGAGAGGGTAAGACACAGAAAGAAATTTATGAACGAATAGGCTGTTCCCAGAGTGCTGTATCAGAGTGCTGTATCAAGGCACCTCAGTGGGAAGTCTGTGGGAAGGAAAAAGTGTGGCAAAAAACGCTGCACAACGAGAAGAGGTGACTGGACCTTGAGGAAGATTGTGGAGAAGGACCGATTCCAGACTTTGGGGGACCTGCGGAAGCAGTGGACTGAGTCTGGAGTAGAAACATCCAGAGCCACTGTGCACAGGCGTGTGCAGGAAATGGGCTACAGGTGCCGCATTTCCCAGGTCAAGCCACTTTTGAACCAGAAACAGCGGCAGAAGCGTCTGACCTGGGCTACAGAGAAGCAGCACTGGACTGTCGCTCAAATTTTGCATGTCATTCGGAAATCAAGGTACCAGAGTCTGGAGGAAGACTGGGGAGAAGGAAATGCCAAAATACCTGAAGTCCAGTGTCAAGTACCCACAGTCAGTGATGGCCTGGGGTGCCATGTCAGCTGCGGGTGTTGGTCCACTGTGTTTTATCAAGGGCAAGGTCAATGCAGCTAGCTATCAGGAGATTTTGGAGCACTTCATGCTTCCATCTGCTGAAAAGCTTTATGGAGATGAAGATTTCGTTTTTCAGCATGACCTGGCACCTGCTCACAGTGCTAAAACCACTGGTTTTACTGTGCTCAATTGGCCTGCCAACTCTCCTGACCTGAACCCCATAGATAATCTGTGGGATATTGTGAAGAGAAAGTTGAGAGACGCAAGACCCAACACTCTGGATGAGCTTAAGGCTGCTATCGAAGCATCCTGGGCCTCCATAACACCTCAGCAGTGCCACAGGCTGATTGCCTCCATGCCACGGCGCATTGAAGCAGTCATTTCTACAAAAGGATTCCCGACCAAGTATTGAGTGTATAACTGATTATTTGAAGGTTGACTTTTTTTGTATTAAAAACACTTTTCTTTTATTGGTCGGATGAAATATGCTAATTTTTTGAGATAGGAATTTTGGGTTTTCATGAGCTGCATGCCAAAATCATCAGTATTAAAACAATAAAAGACCTGAAATATTTCAGTTGGTGTGCAATGAATCTAAAATATATGAAAGTTTAATTTTATCATTACATTATGGAAAATAATGAACTTTTATCACAATATGCTAATTTTTTTTAGAAGGACCTGTATGTGACACTACGTGAGGGAACAGGGTAGAAAATGGTTGTGTTAGTTGATCGGTAATGTTAACACGGGCCATTATGTTTACAACACTGATATCTTGCTGTTATATATATTAGTATGCAGTTACAAACAATTTTTAGTTTTTGCTGATATTTTTGTGGTTGTGTAATGTAATTTGAAGTGTATGAAACCAAAAATAAACATTAAAAGACACTGAGCTCAGTCAGTCTCTCACTAACTCAGTCTTTGGTTCAGCGCGCTAAAGCAGATTTGAAATTTGAATTTGGCAGTTGATCTCTGAGCGTTCTAATCACACCCGTGTGATCGTACGCACCAGGGACCAGCCTAGATTGATCACACGGGTGTGATCGTACATGTCAAAGTGTTAAAGGTAAAGCATTTAGTTTGAGGATACACCCTACAGTCAATGGGACACAGATCTAAATCAGAGACGACAATTTAAAAAACACCATGGCAGGCGTCAATTTAAATTTATGCCAGAAGTGTTTTTTTTTTACAAAATTGTATTGTTTTAAACCAAAATTCATGTGATTATCCATTCCAATGGACACATTCGGTTTGTTCGACTTGAAGTGGCACTGCACATACCAAATAGTCTATGACATCAAAGTACCATAAGAACTATAAGAAAACAGAGCCACCGGCACTCTAATCACTTTAGCAGTACTTTGATGTCATACACTGATTGGTCTGCACAGCACCAGATGGCACATTTATATCAGCAGAAGAGCAACGAACAGGTAGGAATTTAGACATTTCTCCTAATCCGATGAGTTTTAAAAGCTAACAGGGTGACTAATCTGTGTTAAAATGAAGCTGAGCCGCTATCGGCCCACAGTTTCCAATGCCGATAATCTGATCAACTCCCACAGATCTCGCAGAGCTCTTCAGCGGAAATGCAATTCGGGATGTTCGGACATTCGGTCGTACACTCCAGTGTTTTATTGGTGCATGCAGGCAGTGGAATCTTTGTTATTTTTACACTCGTTTAGAGGCCAGAGAGCCATTTTTAATCCCATGAATTTATCACGCCGCAATGGGATGAAGAATTTCGGGGGAGGCGATTGCCAAAAAAAAATCTATAAAATCGAATCCTATTAAAGCACATAAACAAGCAAACAGCACTTCCTACACACACACACACATGCACAGCGGAAGAGAAATGCATCTCTGTCTCCGTCTCTTGATAAATCTCGACTGTGTGTCGCTGTCGTGCTGCTGTGGCTGTTTTTCTCATGTATGTTTGATGGTTCATACTTCTGAGAGATGGATCATATTCTCCGCCGTCTCTCTCTGTCCAAGTGCATGTTCGGAGTGAGTGAGTGAGTTGTGCTCCTAAAAAGTCTTGTAACTTGTGTTGTATATGAAATGGGAATGTGAAAGTATATATTTTCAAAATTGATAGTCGACTAGTGTTTTTTGTAAAAAAAATATATTTTCAAAATAATATACTTAAGTGTAAACGGAATTTAATTGGATGTTAATTGCAGTTAAAAGAAAATGTATTAGTCTATAATTTAAATTAATATTAAGTGCAGTTGAACATAAGTGTGTGTTTTTGACCCACTTAAGTAGGACTTATAGGTAAGAGCGGGGCTCAAATTAACGCAAAGCTAGTTGTAGCACACGATTTAAAACTTTCCACACATGCCAGCATGACAAAAACTATGTATTAGTTGCCATATCAACACTGTAAAAAAAATAAAAATAAAAAAAATATATAAATATATATATATATATTGGAAGATATGACTGAACATTTATTTAACCAAAGCAAAACATGTCTCACTAAAATACATTTTTCGTCTTTGTTTTTTATTTATTATTCAAAACTAGTCAAATCTGATATTGTAATCTTATATCTTTTGTATAAGAGTTTAGATTTTTAATGCTGATCTAACCAGCAGAAGACACAAGCCGGGTTAAATCCCAGTTGCACAGGTGGGGCATGTTGTCACACTGTGTTACAATGTGCCCCTATTAGAACTACTATGCTATTCTATTCTATACTTTTATGAATTCTATTGAGAAACCATGAGAAAAAGGTGAATTAAGACTGAGAATCAATGTTCAGAAATTATTAATTATTATTATGTTTTGAACAATGCTGTTTAGCTGTGTTTTGCAGTGTGTTTATTGTCAAACTCAACAATAATTTTATTTTTAATTATTAAAATGTTTTATGTTAAATGAAAAAGTTGATAATTGTAATTTATTGACAACATATTTCTAGCCTGACGTGGTCATACTCAATTCTAGTCAGAATATGAGTCTGATACCGCTCCATTGGGCTGTGATTATGGGGCGTATTTCAACCGAACCAGGAAAGACCTCAATTGGATAGACCTACAACCAATCAGAGCAATGGAGTGACGTGTAATGTTAGTTGTCAAATGTCAACAGAACTCAACTGCACTGTGTTGCCAAGTCTGTGTTTTTCCCGCGGGTTGTTCTCCATGTCCGCAGGTTGAAGCGACCCCAATTATGTGATATATAGGCCCAGGAATGCAAATTTTAGCAGGCAACTTTGCCAAAATAACATATTTTATCCCTCAAACACCATTTTTTTCTCCTCTATGGATCGAGTCCAAACCGAATTGCCCGAGCAAAAATGTTGTGGGCGGGGCTAAATTTGGCTGGCATCCAGGCTAACATATTTCAGTTTGTCTTGTACATTTTATGATCGTATCAGATAACATTTTAAGCTGTCATATGGTCATGTTACAATGTACCTCATATGGGGCATGTTGTCACATTTCACTTCCATTCTTTTGGGGTAAATCAAGAAAAAAGTATACCCTGTATCAATGAAACAAAACCACACCATTGTACTAGACGTGGGAAATTAATGTGGGGAAAAATAAATAGGCCTACTGTTTTTAAAAGTGTTATGTTGTGTCCCGCTCTCCCCTACATCTTTGTTATTTCAAAATGACTTGTGTTGTCTTGAAATATGGTTAAAGTGTACTGCCGAATGTACTGGCAAGCATTTAAACTAAAATATCCTTTTTTTGTAATTTCTGTTGAAGCTTGTATGCAATGTATTTAAATACTGTATATTTGTAATGAAATTGCATTAAAAATAAATAAATAATAATAATAGGCTAACTTTAAACGTAATATTGAATAACATAACAGTCAAGTGGGCTACTTTACATTAGCATTAGTATGTTAGTCAACACATCAAAGTGTAAATAGCACAATAAAAGATTATTAAGACGCTATGATTAAAACTACACTGAGTTTTTTAAATGCACAAGGGGGTATTTATTTATTATTTGATGGCCATTTTAAGAATGCCTTAGCAAGCGACTGCAGCACTGCATGCAGGGGGAGGAGCATCCTCATTCTAAAATTGGACGGTTTGATTTGATTTGGTATGTTGAAACATGGACAGCTGTTAAAATATTTAGAGGTATACCACAGCTTTGACTCTTGGGTAAAACATGAACTCCCTGATGAATTAAGTCATTTGCTGTTTTTATTCCATCTTTTTTTCTGGTTGAATTCCTGTTTTTAAGTAGTTCACTAGAGCAACATGTTAATTGTAACTCACTTCTCATTTACATGACAACAAGCCTAAGTTTTAAATCATAAATGGTGCAATCGACCTCTTGAGATTTTTGTAACTGCAACTGAAATTAAGCAAATCTCCTTCAATAGCAGGTGGGATGGTGTTTTCTACATGTATGTAAATATGATCAGACCTCTTGAATGTGACTGTGTTGGTCCGCTCTCAGTCTCAACAGTTATCACGGCTATTCTCTCAGCATGAGCTGCAGTATTTTCTGATAACGAGAGAAATGCATTCTGGGTGGGGAGTCACATAATTTATCCACCACTGTGACTAAGACAGAATTGCTGAATGGAAAATATGTAGTATTCTAAACGTCTAGCCTGCATGACATTTCAAATTTTCATAATTTTCAAAATATGTAATTATGGGTGTCTGGATCAAGTGCTGCAATCCATTTTTTTATTTTTATGAATGCCGATCTTATATCGGTCATTTGGTTTGTGTGTATGTGGGTTAAGGGGCTGTTTATGTGTCCACACCAGTGTTAATTTATTATCATTGAAGTACTACTATAGTTTTTATTAATATATTGATTTTTTTAATTTTATATTTTCATCTTAATTTTCATTAAAGTTAAAGTTATTTTGTGTTGTGTGTTTTGTGATTTTTAATTTAAAATCTCTAGTATGTATATCATTTTTTATAGTTTTAAAATAATACTTTTTTTTTTTTTTGTAATTATTTTAGCAAGTTGCCAAAGCAACATTTCTTATGTTTGTTAAATAAATACAACTAAAACCATACTAATTACATACTCATTACTTGAAATAAAAGAATAAACATTAGCTAAACATTAACATTGGCTAGTTGCTAAGACAAAATGTTTTAATTAAATCTTTTTTAACAGTGATCGTTTTCAAAAAGGTGCTCTTTGCATTTTCAGGCCCCTAAAACAGTGTTGCTGGGTAAACGGCTAAAACAGTTTTTGTTTAAGTTAACTATAATAACCCTCCTTCACACATAATCTCATCATGTCTGTGAGCAGCTCTTTCCATGAGCACTGACATTAACCCACAACTACCACAATCACTGACTCTTCAATTAGGAAAATCCAACATACTGCAAAAATACCCACATTACCCTCCATTTGCTCTGCCAACACATTCTCATTCCCAACTTGTCACATATGGACACTTGGTCAGGACCCCTTGGCGTCTCTTTTTAATGCACAGGGCACCCGATTAGCATACTTTTTTCAATGTACTCCATTGCTTTCAATGAAAAACCTGTGCCATCATATACAGAGACGATGGCCATGGGGATTTATTGTCATGATGAAATTATATATTGGGATATAATTTTGCAATTATCACAGCCTACTGAGGCATTATTTTCAAACAGGTATTATTTTTCTGTGTTGTAAATGCAAATTCTCTTTGTATACACTTCCAAAAGATGAGGATGTGAGGAGTCTACAACAGCTGTATAAACTTTTGTTGTGCTCCCATCATTTTACTGACGATTGCTTCTCAAATCTGAGGTCAACGTGGGATTTGCAAAACGCTTAACCATTAAAGATTTAGACAGAACCCAGTTTTTTGGATCAACTTGCTCCTCTGAATCAGAACCTGTAAGTAGGCTATGATTAATTACTGATACCTGATAACAGTTAATACTGTCTTACTGAAATAGTTCTGCGAATCAGCTGTGGGCCCACTATTACCTAAAACTGTCTATTAATGCATATTGTCTGCATTTTTACTACTTTGATTAATGATATGGATGAAGCAAGATTTTGGTTTACAAACTGTAATGTTACATCAGTCATTCATGTTAGTGCTCGGTTAACGTATGTACCGTTATTGATACAGTTAATAATACAGTTCTCATGTGTGCTCCTCAATAAATTTGAAATACACTATATTGCCAAAAGTATTGGGACACCCCTCCAAATCATTGAATTCAAGTGTTCCAATCACTTCCATGGCCACAGGTGTCACGGTTCATGAATCTGCTGTCTCTCTCGTCTTGTGTTTGTTCTGTGGGGGAGTGCGTATGGATCCTGACAAGGTTAAGGCTGTGATAGATTGGCCAAGCCCAGATTCCCGTAAGGCCCTACAGCGGTTTCTGGGATTCGCCAATTTCTATCGGTGATTTATTCGCAACTACAGCCAACTAGCCGCACCTCTGACCGCCTTGACCTCTCCCCGAACTACGTTCAGGTGGCCCGATGCAGCCGAGGCTGTATTCGCCAACCTGAAAAGCCGCTTCGTTTCGGCTCCCATCCTCGTGGCCCCTGACCCATCACGTCAGTTCGTCGTAGAGGTCGACGCATCAGAGGTGGGGGTAGGCGCAGTTCTTTCCCAACGCACTTCCACAGATGACAAGATGCATCCTTGCGCGTTTTTTTCCCATCGTTTATCTCCTGCCGAACGTAATTATGACATTGGTAACAGAGAGTTGTTGGCCGTCAAATTAGCGCTGGAGGAGTGGCGTCACTGGTTGGAAGGGTCAGGGGTACCTTTCATTGTCTGGACCGATCACAAGAACTTAGAATACATCAGAACTGCCAAAAGACTCAACTCTAGGCAGGCTCGGTGCTTTTTCGGACGTTTTGACTTCTCTCTATCGTACCGCCCGGGTTCTAAGAACATCAAACCCGATTCCTTATCTCGTATTTTTGACCCATCCGTACGCCAGTCTACTCCCGAGAGTATTTTACCCGAGACTCTTTTGGTCTCCACTCTCAGGTGGGAGGTCGAATCGAAGGTTTTGTCTGCCTTAGAAGGGGTAACGCCTCCGCCCGACTGCCCACCGAACCGGTTATTTGTGCCAGAGGGAGATCGATCCAACGTTATTCAGTGGGGTCACTGTTCCAGCATAGCCTGTCATCCAGGAGTTCACCGCACCAGTTTTTTGGTCAGGCAACGATTCTGGTGGCCACGTATGGCTCGCGACATCCGCGATTTTGTCTTGGCTTGCTCGGTTTGTGCCACTGTTAAAACTTCCAATCGCCCTCCGGATGGGTTATTACAACCGCTGTCAGTCCCTTCGAGACCATGGTCCCACATCGCACTAGATTTCATTACGCCCTTTCGCCTCCCAGGGCAAGACGGTCGTTTTGACTGTCGTGGACCGGTTCTCGAAGGCGGCTCATTTCATTCCCTTACCCAAATTACCCTCAGCTAAGGAGACAGCGGTTACTGTCATTGATCACGTCTTTCGGTTACATGGCCTCCCGACAGACGTGGTGTCTGACAGGGGTCCCCAGTTTGTGTCCAAATTTTGGCGAGAGTTTTGTAAACTTCTGGGAGCGACGGTTAGTTTATCTTCGGGGTTTCACCCGCAGAGCAATGGTCAGACCGAGAGAGCCAACCAAGATTTGGAGAGAGTGTTGCGATGTTTGGTTTCCAGGAATCCTTCCTCCTGGAGTCAACAACTGTCTATGGTTGAGTACGCACATAACACGTTACCAGTGTCATCCACGGGCCTCTCTCCGTTCGAATGTAGTGTAGGTTACCAGCCACCAATTTTTCCCTGTTTGGAATCCGAAGTCGCGGTCCCCTCCGCTCACGCCTTCATCCAGAGGTGCCATCACACCTGGAGCAGAGCCCGTGAGACTCTTCTCCAGGCTGGGATGCGCACCAAGGCTAAGGCCGATCGCCACCGGTCTACGCCTCCGATATACGCCTCCGATATACGTCGTTGGTCAAAAAGTGTGGCTTTCTACCAAGAACATTCCTCTCCGATCCGTATCGAATAAACTTGCTCCTAAATTTATTGGCCCGTTTCCTGTCACCAAGATCATTAGTCCGGTGACAGTCCGACTCAAACTCCCTCCGGCGTACAGGAGAATTCATCCCGCCTTTCATGTGTCAAAAATAAAACCCGTGTTTCATGCACAGATTAATCCGCCAGTCCCGGTTCCTCCCGGTTCCTAGTCTTAATGCCAAACCGGTTAAAACTGGATGCATTTGTCAACGGTCATTTTGTGCGTTGTGTTCTGAGAGAAAACTTCCTTAAGAGAAATTCCTGAATGAAATTAAGGTTTGTATTACATTGTATTCCTATCAAATTATTACTGTACAAAGAGGAAAATGACTGTAGTCTTTTTTGTTTACATGTAAGTCACAGCTAATGTCTGCTGGGAACACTAGAACAACGCGTCAGCACCATCAGAAAGTTTCACCTTCCTCCAAACAAACGGGCGACCAGGGCTGAAACTGTGCCGCCATGCGCTCCACTGACTATAATAGGAGCGCTGTTGATAGTGTGCTAGTGCCACAGCTGTGGTGGTAGAAAATTAAATGTCTGACAGACGAAAGGCACAAGGTAAAGCTGTTTTTTATATACAGTAACTTTTCAAAAATGAATATATAATATTGTCATTTAATGAACTAGAACTGCTGATACCAGTTTTCTTCCTCCAGATTCCCATTGGCTGCTGTTGCTGCTCTTGTCACATCCTAAATCATTTACAATGTACTGCCAATTGAGGTAATTCGTGGGCAAAGGTACCAAACACAGCATTCCAAAAAAACAAAGAGCAGAGGTCATCACAACACATACACTTTTTAATGCTGATGTAGAGGAATTACAGTTGCAACATCTCATAATGTACAACAAAGTAAAAACTTACCACTGAGAAATGTCCTGCTCAGGTCTTCCTTGCGATTGAGGTTAAAGTTGAATAACTATGGGAATTGATATGATATGGTAAAATTGACATCATTTCTTACTATCTTTACTGTGTGTACAACTTCTGAGAATTTAGGAAGCCGCTGAGCTGAAATTCAGTTACAGTCATGGTCAGAATTCTGGCACCCTTTATATCTCTGAAGTATATTCCCATTCATATTTACATTTTTTAGCAAAACAGCGTGACCAGGAACATGAAATTGTCAAGCCAGCATGACTGTATGGTAATGTGCATTTTGTTTCCGATGCTCTGTAAGGGGTTGATCAATTGCAATAGACTTGGCCATCTGACCAATTAAAGCAAGGTAGCTCTGGGAAAGGCGGCGCTTCTTCGAATGAGACGTTTTCAAACTCTTTGAGAAATGAGGTGATGTGCAATGCATGTTATGAGAAAATTTGTGATTTTGACGCATGTAAACCTGTTGTAGGAGACCTTCAAAACAAAATCAGGTTTTGAATATTGAGTATTATAGTGGCAGTTTAAAAAGTGATGCCAAGTGGTTCTGACCAGCATCCATATTTGACCAGTTGTGAGTGAGAATGTGTTGGCATTGTGTGATCGGTGCAGTGCCCATGATGGCACTGTTCCTGTCATGATGGTGTTTCACACTGAATCAAACACCTCCAGACCTCCTGCTCATATTTCCACAGCTGATTGATGCTTTTGTTCTCTCCTATCGAGTCTTCCAGCGGAGATCATTACAGCATCCTGGGACACTAAAGAGATGATTCCAGTCTCACGCTTTAGACTTCAATCTAATTGAAGAAGAAAAGCCACTTTACATTAGGTGTGTTTCAGTAAATGTCACACACTGTACAATTATACTGTGTCGTCGCACTCTGGTTTGCCGTCAATCACTTTGACACCTGTCACCTTATGACTGTTGCCATAGAGACGCTCCTTCACCTCTGCCTGACACACATCAGTCCGGCCGTCTCTCGTGCCGCCCACCCTTCTAAACTGCACTCATGCATGATGGTTAATGAAGGAGTGCAATTACCTGCTTTTAATAAAGGTTAATTGTTTTCTCTCAGAATATGATTCATGCTGTTCCTTTATGTGTGTCATAAACAAGAAGGAAAGATATGTTCCTTTCAAACAGCACTTCGGTTTTATATGAGCCATTCTACCATTCTACCCAAATGGTTCAAACTGCAGTCACAGGAAAAAAATAAAAAGTAAACAAAAAAGATTAAAAAGCTACCCAGACATTGGGTATTTCCTAAGAATATTTTGTTATGGTCTACGTAAACCCAAAGCATTAATTGAGATAATAATAAATTAAATATACATAAAATTCAATTTATAGAGTACTTTCTAGTAGGACGTGATATTCCTAAGCAACCTTCTAAATTATGAAAATAATAGGTAATCATTTTTTTGTACTGTATTTTTTAAATGTCCTTTTCCTTGCTGAATAAAAAACTATTGTATGATATTGAGCTTTTTCTTTTCACTTTCACGTTACTACTGACACACAAAATGTTTTAGTCCATTGGTTGAACCAGATTTTAGACACATCCCTGAATTTTTGTATCAGAAAGTGAGACTGCACCCTCGTCCATCATGGCCATATGGTGAGTAGTTAAATCCCATATTTTTGATTGAAATGTATGGAAGCTTGTTTCCGCCACAGAATTAAAAAAAAGAAAAGGTAATTGCGAAGGTAATTATATCTACCAATTCTGACTTAATATCTCACAATTCTGACTTTACATCACACGATTCTGACTTTATATTTCATGATTCTGACTTTATATCTCACAATTATGACTTTATATCTACCCATTCTGACTTTACATCTCACGATTCTGACTTTATATCTCATGATTCTGACTTTATATCTCACAATTATGACTTTATATCTACCCATTCTGACTTTACATCTCACGATTCTGACTTTATATCTCATGATTCTGACTTTATATCTACCAATTCTGACTTTATATCTCACAATTATGACTTTATATCTACCAATTCTGACTTTACATCACACGATTCTGACTTTATATCTCATGATTCTGACTTTATATCTCACAATTATGACTTTATATCTACCCATTCTGACTTTATATCTCACGATTCTGACTTTATATCTCATGATTCTGACTTTATATCTACCAATTATGACTTTATATCTACCCATTCAGACTTAATATCTCACGATTCTGACTTTATATCTCATGATTCTGACTTTATATCTACCCATTTTGACTTTACATCACAAGATTCTGACTTTACATCTCATGATTCTGACTTTATATCTCACAATTATGACTTTATATCTACCAATTCTGACTTTACATCACACGATTCTGACTTTAAATCTCATGATTCTGACTTTATATCTCACAATTATGACTTTATATCTACCCATTCTGACTTTATATCTCACAATTCTGACTTTATATCTACCAATTCTGACTTTATATCTACCAATTCTGACTTTATATCTCACAATTCTGACTTTATATCTCACGATTCTGACTTTATATCTCACAATTCTGACTTTATATCTACCAATTCTGACTTTATATCTACCAATTCTGACTTTATATCTCAAAATTATGGGTGTTTCCACAGTGGAAGACGCGAGAAGCAACGATCATCGTGTCTGGACCCCTTCCCACGTACCGACTCGGACATGAAAGGTTTAGTAGATTACTTGCTCTAAATGAATGGTTAATGTCATGGTGTAATGAACGGAAGCTGCTCTTTGTAAATAATTGGAATCTGTTCTGGGAGCAACCTAGGCTCTTCCGTCCTGATGGCCTTCACCCCAGCAGAATCGGAGCGGCTCTTCTGTCGGACAACATCTCCAGGGCGTTACACACCACCATATGACTAGTAAGTCAAAGTCCAAATCACAGTCTTTGCTGTCCTAACTTAATTGACATAAGTACCAATGTAGAACATTATATAGAAACTGTGTCTATTCCTCGTTTAGTGAGGTCAAACATTAAATCTACTGTAGGATCTAGGAAAAATCTAATTGTGATTAAACCAGAAAATCTCAATATTAGTGAACAAAAACAATTTCTAAAACTAGGTCTTCTAAACATTAGATCGCTCACACTTAAGGCGGTTATTGTAAATGAAATGGTCACAGATAATAGTTTCGATGTACTTTGCCTTACTGAAACCTGGCTTAAGCCAAAAGATTATTTCGGACTTAATGAGTCTACTCCACCAGGATACTGTTATAAGCATGAGCCCTGTCTGATTGGTCGTGGCGGCGGTGTTGCAACAATCTATAGAGATATTCTTAATGTTACTCAGAAAACATTTGTGGGATTACAAATTTAGAATACATTGTATTTAGTATTTAAGGTAAAGATGATGACATCAGATACATTTTTCTGTTATGCAAAGTGTCCAGGTTTAATTTGTTTGAAATACTGGCCCCACTTTATATTAGGTGGCCTTAACTACTATGTACTTACATAAAAACATAAGTACAATGTACTTACTGTGTTCATATTGTGTTGCAAAACACCTTTGCTGATATTGAGGTGGGATACGGGTAGGGTTAGGGACAGGTGTGGTGGTGTGTGTAAGTTTAAGGGTAGGGTTAGGTGTAAGGGAAGTGTCAACTGTGTAATTACAAATGTAACTACAGAAATTAATTACAGATGTAATTACATTCAGGTATTTTTTAAAATGTAAGTACAATGTAAAAACATGTATGTACACAATAAGTGCAATGTATCAAATTATTAATTAAAATGTTAGTACATAGTAGTTAAGGACACCTAATATAAAGTGGGTCCGAAGTACTAGTGCTAAATGTTAAGCTCTTAGATGTAAGAAAGAAAACCGTATTATCTCTAGCCTTGGCTACTGTATATAGACCTCCAGTACCCCATGCTTATTTCCTAAAAGAGTTTGCAGACTTTCTCTCAGATCTATTGGTCAATGTCGATAAAGCATTAATTGTTGGAGATTTTAACATACAAGTAAATAACACAAATGATGCGTTAGGGGCTGTGTTTACAGATCTATTAAACTCCTTTGGGGTCAAGCAAAACGTCACTTGTCCCCCTCATCGTCTTAATCACACACTAGATTTAATTATATCACATGGAACCAACCCAACCGATATAGATATTATACAAAGTGATAATGTCACTGACCATTACATGGTAACTTTAACACCAGTTTAACAACTTTAACAAGGTTTTTATTTAACACCGTGGCTAGACTAACAAATAAACAAGCATCGCCTGAGCAAAATATTCCGTTACAGTTTAGTAGTAATGATTTTATGAATTTCTTCACTGAGAAAATAGAAAGCATCAGAAACAGAATTGCAAATGTACAATCTTTAATGATGTCTTATGATTCAACCTCAATTATCGCCCCTCAAGAACTACTGCACCGCTTTACAACTATAGGACAGGAAGAGCTAAATAAACTTATCATTGCATCTAAACCAACAACATGTTTATTAGATCCAATACCCACTAAACTACTGAAAGAGCTGTACCTGTAGTGGAAGAGCCTCTTCTCAATATTATTAACTTGTCTTTATCTTTAGGCCATGTTCCTAGAATATTCAAGTTGGCAGTCATAAACCTCTCATTAAGAAGCCACAATTAGGTCATAATAACCTAGCAAATAACAGACCCATTTCAAATCTTCCATTTATGTCTAAGATACTAGAAAAAGTTGTGTCCGCTCAGTTGTGCTCTTTCTTGCAAGAAAATTATATCTATGAAAAATTTAAATCAGGATTCAGACCGCATCATAGCACAGAAACTGCGCTCGTTAAAATCACAAATGATTTACTTCTAGCTTCTGACCAAGGCTGCATCTCAATACTAGTTCTACTCGATCTTAGTGCTGAGTTCGATACTATAGATCATAAAATACTCTTAGATCGACTTCAAAATTACACTGGTGTTAAGGGACAGGCATTAAACTGGTTTAGATCGTACTTATCAGACCGCTACCATTTTGTCTGTCTAAATGGGGAAAAATCAAAGATAACGTCAGTAGACTATGGGGTGCCGCAAGGATCTGTGTTAGGCCCTCTGCTATTCTCAATATATATGCTGCCACTTGGTAATATTATAAGAAAACATGGAATTAATTTCCACTGTTATGCTGATGACACTCAATTATATATTTCATCACTACCAGATGAAAACGCTAAATTATCTAAACTGACAGCGTGTTTTAAAGATATTAAATACTGGATGACGTGTAATTTTCTGCTATTAAATTCAGATAAAACGGAGGTATTACTTATTGGTCCAAAAAACTACCCACAAAACCTCTCACAATACAACTTTAACTTGAAAGGATGTCTTAGTCACTGTCACTTTATCCACTACAGTAAAAGACCTGGGTGTTATATTAGACCGCAACTTGTCTTTCGAAAATCATATTTCATATGTTACAAGAACAGCATTTTTTCACCTTAGAAACATTGCTAAGCTACGTAACATGCTATCTATTTCTGATGCAGAAAAGTTAGTTCATGCATTCATGACCTCGAGACTAGATTACTGTAATGCTTTATTAGCTGGTTGTCCTGCATCCTCAATAAACAAGCTACAGTTAGTCCAAAACGCAGCTGCTAGAGTTCTTACTAGGTCAAGAAAATATGATCATATAACACCAATTTTATCATCTCTACACTGGTTACCTATTAAGTTCCGTATCAATTACAAAGTATTGCTACTGACCTATAAAGCCCTAAATGGTTTAGCTCCAGTGTATTTAACGGATCTTCTATCGCCCTACAATCCATCGCGCTCTTTAAGATCACTAAACTCGAGGCTTCTGGTCATTCTTAGGATATCTAAGTCCACTAAAGGAGGGAGGGCATTTTCACATTTAGCTCCTAAACTCTGGAATAGTCTTCCTGATATTGTTCGAGGTTCAGACTCGCTGTCCCAGTTTAAAACTAAATTAAAGACACATCTCTTTAGCCAAGCATTCACATTATAATTACCTTTTATACTACAGTTTAATCGGATCAAAAGCATTAATATTCTGAACAGCAGCTACGCTAATTATTTCCCATCTACTTTTCTGTTGTTATCTCGGGACACTAGTCCCGAGGTAAATAGTACGTCAGCTCCAGTTTGTATTCAGCCTCTCATGGAGACTTCAGATGCCCCAACACCTGTGATGAGACGACTCGACGCCTGTGAAGAGATGACTCAACGCCAGCTTTATGGCCTAAATTAATAAATGATTGATTAACCTTTTCTAACATTTTTCTTTAACATTCTCTTTCTAACATTTTTCAATGTACATATATGAAATGCACTTTCTGTAAAGCTGCTTTGAAACAATATGTATTGTGAAAAGCGCTATACAAATATATTTGAATTGAATTGAATGGAACTATTCTGACTTTATATCTCACAATTCTGACTTTATAACTCACAATTCTGACTTTATATCACGATTCGGACTTTATAACTCACGATTCCGACTTTATAACTCACAATTCTGACTTTATATCACACGATTCGGACTTTATAACTCACGATTCTGACTTTATATCTCACGATTCTGACTTTATAACTCACAATTCTGACTTTATATCTCACGATTCTGACTTTATATATCTCACGATTCTGACTTTATATCTCACGATGCTGACTTTATATCTCAGGATTCTGACTTTGTAACTCACGATTCTGATTTTATATCTCACAATTCTGACTTTATATCTCACAATTCTGACTTTATATCTCACGATTCTGACTTTATAACTCACGATTCCGACTTTATAACTCGCAATTCCGACTTTATAACTCACGATTCCGACTTTGTCTCACGATTCCGACTTTATGTCTCACGATTCCGACTTTATATCTCACGATTCCGACTTTATATCTACCGATTCCGACTTTATGTCTCACGACTCCGACTTTATATCTACCGATTCCGACTTTATATCTCACGATTCCGACTTTATATCTCACGATTCCGACTTTATATCTACCAATTCTGACTTTATATCTACCAATTCTGACTTTGTAACTCATTTGTGAGGGAAGAAGTCACAATTATCTTTTTTAATGTTTTATTTTGTGGTGGAAACAAGCTTCCATAGAGATGTGCTTTGATAAAAATAAATCAGTGTAACAAAAATATTTTTGCATTTTAATACATATTATCATATTTTAATGTTATCATTAAATTACCTAATTAAAAATAGTACTTAAATATTACTTAAATGATATTTAAATATTAGCTATTAATATCTAAATAATATTTTAATTTACATTTTGTATATGCACAATTGTTCAAATCTCTGCTCTTTATATCTCACAATTATGCCAGTTTTTGACCATCAGAATGTCCACTCTGGACTTAGTGTTCATCCTGTTAAATCAGGAGACCTAACAGAGTGCATTGAGAGTGTACATAGTGATTGTGAAAGTAATGTTTATTGTTAAAGTAGTGTACTTTAAGTTCTAAATGTAAATCTAAAGTGAGTTTGTAAGAGTATAATTTATACATAATATTTAATTATATACATATATATATTTATATTTATTATTTATTAAATAATATGGTTTTAACTGGCTTGAGTTGTATAAGAAAATGTAAACAATGAACATAAATTCGAATTATATAGCCTACTGTTGTTCATTTGTCCCTAACAGGGTGGACATTTGTGATCTACCAATTCATTTATTTTGTTTAATAAATTATTAAATTTTATTTTATTTACTCAAGCTTGACCATTATGATGTACTAAATGCACAGAGGTCAGGCATGACCAATTTATTTGTAACTCTGCATTATGCCCTGCTATGCTGTGTAGAGCTGTGTGTGGAGGGAGGGGTGGGATTTGTTGTGTTCAGCACTCTGTTTAACTGGATATCCGTTTAATGTATTTCTTCATCTTTTTGAGTCTCTCTCTCTCTCTCTCTCTCTCTCTCTCTCTCTCTCTCTCTCTCTCTCTCTCTCTCTCTCTCTCTCTCTCTCTCTCTCTCTCTCTCTCTCTCTCTCTCTCTCTCTCTCTCTCTCTCTCTCTCTCTCTCTCTCTCTCTCTCTCTCTCTCTCTCTCTCTCTCTCTCTCTCTCTCTCTCTCTCTCTCTCTCTCTCTCTCTCTCTCTCTCTCTCTCCTGCGTTCATTGTCGTCCTGCGCTTGTCCCCCGCTCGTCTGCGTTAGTGTAATGCGACCATCGCACCGTGTCACAGCGGAACATTCCGGAATGTTCTGAAGCTACAGACGCACAGCAGCGGGGCAGAGAAGCGTCTACTAGACGACATGACTGTCTGCGGCGTTTCTTCACCGCTCCGCTGCCTCAGGTAGGACATCATCGCTCCGAGAGGAAAATGGAATTCGCTTCAGACGGCAGAGGCCCGGATGAGTTGAGCGCCAGGGAGGCTATCAATTTCACAGCGTCACAAAACAGCTCTCCGGGCGCCGGCACGAGCTCCGGCTGACTGACAGACGCGTAACGAGGTGGGGCTGTGGAGAATTTATAAATGTTCACCTGTGCACATAGAAAAAGCCAACACTTCTGAAAGCTTGTCCAGAAAAGCAAACGCTCACACTCAGAATCAAACGGGTTATTTTCCTACCTCTCGTCTTCAGTAAACACATGAAACCACAATAGGCCAATGGAAGCCTATTTCTGCCACATAAGGGGAAAAAAACCTATTCATGCTTTGATAAATCATATTATGAAATAAAGTCATAACTATCATGACATAACTATGGTGGCCGAGAAACAAACTAAATAAATTCAAAAACAAAAGAACAAATTATAAACACAATCGAAAGTCTAAAAACAAAATTAACAAATAACAATTCCGAAAACAAAATAAATCAGAAAACACAATGACAAATAAAAAAATATTTAAAGTATAATAATTAACTTTATATTAATATTTAATAATAATAATACTTTAAATTAATATTTAAAGTATAATTTCACTTACAATTATTTCATATATCAATACTCAATAAAACAAAAAACATTACTCTCATTGTTTTGGAGATTTAGTTGTATTTGTACTGGAAGAGGTGGATTTGTATCCAGATATATTACTCACACTATGAAATTACTTAGGCATTCGTTATATGCCACATTACGAGCGGGAACTTTAGCGTTTAGGCGCTAGTGGCGAACAAACGAGCTTGTGATAACTCAATAAAGTACACAAATCTGCGTTTAAACACATCGAAATGATCACAGGATAATGGGTAATAAACAACTTACATTCATGTCATTAACTCGCTCACATAAGTCCACCACTGAAGGAAAAAAGGAGATATTAATCTTCTGCATTGGAGCATTCAGTTCGTCCTTTACTGACTGCTAGACTTATGTCACTTAGTAAACAGCGCTCTGATTGGATGAAACTTCTTAACACTCATATCATGCTGCATTGTGTAAATTCCATTTCCTTGCCAATGGAAACTTTTCTTAATGTAAAGTGGGAAGAGTCTAGCCTGACGTCCTCATACTCAATTCTAGTCAGAATATGAGTCTGGTATACTGCTCCATTGGGCTGTGATTATTGGGGCGTGTTTCAACCAAACCAGGAAATACCTCAATTGGATTGCTAATCTTTCCAGGGAACAGACGTGATTAAATGTGAATTGACAAAATAAAGACCGACTCGGATTCGGAGGTTTGGTTAACTAATAGACTACATAGCTTGAAGACCCAGCTAAGCAATTAATGAATCATTTCTTTAAGTTTGGCCTTGGCTGCATTAGCTTATAATTATTTTTTTATTCCAAATGTGATCAATGTTTGTATAAGTACTAGATGTGTTTGGGAATTTAACATGTGACATTTTAATTATATTCTGCTGAAATGAACGAAATGACTTGAAAAAAGATTTGTACATTTTGCTGAACGAGATTCAAAGATCCGAGTCCGTAAAATGATCCAAACTTCGACCTACTATGCATTGGTCACTTACTCCATTGCTCTGGTTGGTTGTAGGTCTATCCAATCGAGGTCCTTCCTGGTTCGGTTGAAACACGCCCCATAATCACAGCCCAGTGGAGCAGTATCAGACTCATATTCTGACTAGAATTGATAGGAAGTGCACTGAACAGCGTGACCAGAAGTGGCAGGATTATGATCACGTTGACTCACTATTGACAGCTGTACAGCTGAGAGAGCCCTGAAAACATCAAAGTCACTTGCAGACACAGAGATCGCTCTGAATGTCATTCAGCTCTTCAGATCAGCATAATTCAGTGAGAAATGAAAATAAATGTTATTCTGTATGATGAAATATTTTGCAAACGTGATAAATCTATATTTGTCCAAGTATGCACACTGTTTCACTTAGAGCCCGAACACATGCGGTTTAGTGCATGTCTGTGACCACAAATAAAACAGAGAAAGATGTACATCGGCAGAACGTTGGTTGGTTAGTTAGAATCTCTTGAAGCATCAAAAGATACATTTTGGTCCAAAAATAACAAAAACTACGACTTTATTCAGCATTGTCTTCTCTTCCGTGTTTGTTTTCAATCCACAAAGTAAGTACTTAAGTACTTTTACAAAACAAATACTTCTGAACTTTTACTTAAGTAAAAAACTGTTTTTAGAATGTTCACTTGTAACAGTAATACTTTTACTTAACTCAAGTAATAGAGTTGTGTACTTTGTCCACCTCTGCATTTTCGTTTGAAAATCTCTCCATTTTGGTTTTCCGTCCACAGCGTTTTTATAAAAAAATAAAATAAAAACTTTGAAAAAACTCTCTAAAGTGGATACATTTGATAATGCAGTTGAGGGCAGTTGCATTTTAGACCAAACGTGACCTGTGCTGGCAAAATTTGTCACAATGAGCAAAAAATAAAAAATAGTAATTGTTATTTTTAATTTGTTAAATTGTTTTAATTAAAAACCCTTTATAACGATGTATGGTTTTATAGAAAAAGCGCTATACCTGTTTGAAGTCAATAGAGTCAGCAAAGTTAATTTAGAGAAAAATAGATTTTAAGTTTTCGGAATGTTCCAAAACAAAATCACCTAGCACCCGTACCTTAAAATCCCTGATAACACCACCAAAGTCAAACCCAAATATCTATAGGGAAAAATATAAATTCAACTTTTTTTTTTTCACAATTGTTTGATAACTAATGAAACTCAGACTAAATATATTAAGATCTACTGTACTGCATGGATGTTTTATAATGTTACACATCAGATGTTTTTCCCCAATACCAAACGTTCATTTAAGACATAACAGATAATGTTTGCATGAATACACAGATGAGAGGCGTCTTTGTGCACAAGCTGTCAGTCAGCTCGAATAAGATCATTTTTAATGGACAAATGAAAGGTACTCCCCTCCCAGAAAACATACAAATAAAGACACTTGTAGACGTTTAATTGCCATTTGGAGTACTGGGATCACAAGACAAGGGCTTAATTAACTCATTTTTGTGAAAACCTCAAAAACGCCATTTTTTACTTGTTTTGCCTGTAGCTCAAAATGATCCTGTGTGCATTCCGATTCTTTTTGCCAGCATGGATCTCTCTCACACACACACACACACACACACACACACACACACACACACACACACGATATTGACTAATAATTTGCTGCCAGAACAGCCCTGACCTGTCAAGGTATGGACTCCACTAGACCCCTGAAGGTGTGCTGTGGTATCTGGCACCAAAATGTTAGCAGCAGATCCTTTAAGTCCTGTAAGCGAGGTGGGTCCTCCTTGGATCGGACTTGTTTTTTCAGCACATCCCACAGATTCTTGATTGGATTGATGTCTGGGGAATTTGGAGGCCTGGTCGACACCTCAAACTAGTTGTTGTGCTCCTCAAACCAGTCCTGCACCATTTTTACTTTATGGCAGGGCACATTATCCTACTGAAAGGGGCCACAGGCACCAGGGAATACCGTTTTCATTAAAGCGAGTACGTGGTCGGATAACAATGCTTAGGTAAGTGGTCCGTGTCAAAGTAACATCTGCATGGATGGCAGGACCCAAGGTTTCCTAGCAGAACATTGCCCAAAGCATCACACTGCCTCCGCAGGCTTGCCTTCTTCCCATAGTGCATCCTGGTGCCATAATGTTATGCCCGTAAAATGGTTAGTGAGTGCGACCTGGATGCATCCTTGAATGGTGAGATATTTTGCTAAATAAAATGATCCTGCCAGAAGAATTGCATGATAACTTTATTATGTGTGGTTACATCTATCTCAGTGAGCTTTTACAATATTTTACGCATGCGCAGTAAAGTAAGGTGAATTTAGCTTTTTCTGACGCTTCAGTATGGACGAAAATCTTGTCAAATAATTGAAAAAACTAGTCATGCCATGTAGCATAGCCATGTGTTGAAGGGTTCAGTCCTATATATGTGCAGTGGCCAATCTTTATTGATTTTGCATTCCATCAGCAGAGCAGAGTGTGAAGGTTGAATTAGCAGAGCAATAGCACAGCTGTACATAAAATATTGCAATCCACACAACATAATGGGAGACATCAGAGTTCAAAAGAAGATAAATTGTTGGTGCGCGTCTCGCTGGCTCATCTGTGACCACGACTGCAAGTCTTTGTGGTGTATCGAGAGCTATGGGTCCAGGGTAATGTCAGCATACCCCACATAGGACAAACCACATCCAACTGGAGTAGCTTTCGATGCAAGAGGAACCTGTCTGAAAGGGATGTCCAGGTGCTAACCCGGATTGCATCCAAAAAACATAAAACCACAGCTGACCAACTCACTGCAGAATTAAATGCAGACCTCAACTTTCCTTAAAACAAATGCACAAATAAATAAGACATACACAATCTTATATTCAAATAGTATCTGTAGTCACTACAAAATGAGTGTTTATCCTACCAGTAGTCTCTCAAAGTTGATAAACACATTATGGCTTTTCTCAGCTGTCCTTGAACAAACTCAGCATGTGGTTTACTCCAAACTCAGTGGCTTCAAACTTTCTTACCAACTTGGGTAGAAGAAGCACATCCACTTTGCAACCAAAGATCCCTCAGCATGCTGGTAATCACAGACACACCTTGTTCTATGTGACATGTGCAGTTTCAATGGCCAATCAACGTCCTTGTTTCTTCCAGGTTGCACTGTGCTCTCAACCAATAGCGTCCAGTCATTCGGATATCATATCTAAACTCATTGTATCTGATAGACGTTCTTTCATCATTTAACAATGACCTTTTCCCTTGGAAAAGTAAAGTAAGGGATTACTCTTATTTTTTGTGAAATTTAATTACAGTTACAGTGAGTAATTTAACTAAATAATAGACTGTAGAACAATTATATATAATACAATAGCTGAATTAACATACAAAATTTAAAGTCTAACTTCAAAAATGTGTTTTTCTGTATCCTTCTCACATTTGTAATACTTTGGTCAGGAATAATTGATGTAGTTTTATATGATATATTTGAATGAATTAAAAAAAAGATAAATTTTATGTGGTTGATGTAAGATTTGGAAAGTAATTAGTAAAAAGTAATTAAATACTTTTTGGAGAGAGTAATTTGAACAGTAATCTAATTACACTATTACAAATGTAATTAGTAACTAGTAATTAATTACTTTTTAGAGTAACGTACCCAACACCAACCAAGAACATTAAAAATGTAAACATTTAAAGAACATTCAGAAATAAGGTTTTTTATATATTTATATCAACTTTAGCACAATATTCTTAGAGCATAGGGGAGAGTGGGGATGGTTGCAACATGGGGAACATTGGAAAAAAAAATCTTATTTCTCCAATCAGGAATGAGTTAGAAGAGATGATATTTATATTACACATGCTCAGTTAGCATGTTACACATGCTCAGTTAGCTCAGTTATCATTTATATATATATATATATATATATATATATATATATATATATATATATAGTTCATTATGTTCATTATTTTCCATAATGTAATGATAAAAATTACACTTTCATATATTTTAGTTTCATTGCACACCAACTGAAATATTTCAGGTCTTTTATTGTTTTAATACTGATGATTTTGGCATACAGCTCATAAAAACCCAAAATTCCTATCTCAAAAAATTAGCATATCATGAAAAGGTTCTCTAAACGAGCTATTAACCCAATCATCTGAATCAACTAATTAACTCTAAACACCTGCAAAAGATTCCTGAGGCTTTTAAAAACTCCCAGCCAGGTTCATTACTCAAAACCGCAATCATAGGTAAGACTGCCGACCTGACTGCTGTCCAGAAGGCCATCATTGACACCCTCAAGCGAGAGGGTAAGACACAGAAAGAAATTTCTGAATGAATATGCTGTTCCTATAGTGCTGTATCAAGGCACCTCAGTGGGAAGTCTGTGGGAAGGAAAAAGTGTGGCAAAAAACGCTGCACAACGAGAAGAGGTGACCGGACCCTGAGGAAGATTGTGGAGAAGGACCGATTCCAGAGCTTGGGGGACCTGCGGAAGCAGTGGGGTAGAAACATCCAGAGCCACCGTGCACAGGTGTGTGCAGGAAATGGGCTACAGGTGCCGCATTCCCCAGGTCAAGCCACTTTTGAACCAGAAACAGTGGCAGAAGCGCCTGACCTGGGCTACAGAGAAGCAGCACTGGACTGTCGCTCAAATTTTGCATGTCATTCAGAAATCAAGGTGCCAGAGTCTGGAGGAAGACTGGAGAGAAGGAAATGCCAAAATGCCTGAAGTCCAGTGTCAAGTACCCACAGTCAGTGATGGTCTGGGGTGCCATGTCAGCTGCTGGTGTTGGTCCACTGTGTTTTATCAAGGGCAGGGTCAATGCAGGTAGCTATCAGGAGATTTTGGAGCACTTCATGCTTCCATCTGCTGAAAAGCTTTATGGAGATGAAGATTTCGTTTTTCAGCACAACCTGGCACCTGCTCACAGTGCCAAAACCACTGGTAATGGTTTATTGGCCATGGTATTACTGTGCTCAATTGGCCTGCCAACTCTCCTGACCTGAACCCCATAGAGAATCTGTGGGATATTGTGAAGAGAAAGTTGAAAGACGCAAGACCCAACACTCTGGATGAGCTTAAGGCCGCTATCGAAGCATCCTGGGCCTCCATAACACCTCAGCAGTGCCACAGGCTGATTGCCTCCATGCCACGCCGCATTGAAGCAGTCATTTCTGCAAAAGGATTCCCGACCAAGTATTGAGTGCATAACTGAACATTTGAAGGTTGACTTTTTTTGTATTAAAAACACTTTTCTTTTATTGGTCGGATGAAATATGCAAATGTTTTGAGAATCTGGGGTTTTCATGAGCTGTATGCCAAAATCATCAGTATTAAAACAATAAAAGACCTGAAATATTTCGGTTGGTGTGCAATGAATCTAAAATATATGAAATGTAAATTTTATCATTACATTATGGAAAATAATGAACTTTTATCACAATATGCTAATTTTTTTTAGAAGGACTTGTATATATATATATATATATATATATATATATATATAAGGAACCGGGACGTGTGAGGGAGTCGCCTGTCCATTATATCTGTGTTACCCTCGGTTTTATTTGGCAGAAACTCTTTACTCTTAGCAGTGTGCGACAAATGTCATAGCAACCGCCAAGTGAACGCAGTTATGATGAGTAACATCATAACATAATTCTCAAATGCATCTCATGTGATAAACAGAGCTGTATTACCTCATTCTCATGACCGGAAAAGCGGAAATGGCGCCGGTGACTGTGTCCCGTCATAATAAAAGTCCCGCTGCTCGCGAGCTGTGTATTGCGTCGAATCGCTCCGGCGGCCTTGCTCAGCTCCTACAACACTCGGTCCTGCTGTGCTTCATACTACAGTAACGTTAATAATCGCATCCATGAACATGATTTCTGCCCGAGTCCTGTCCCGATTCTCTTCCACCAGCTGTGAGGTGATGACCATATGTCCCAAGATTCTGCGTTCAAACTTGGCGTCATCAAACTACATCTTTGTTTTGAATAGGCGCCCTCTAGCGGACTGCAAAGTTGCATAGTGCACCTTTAATCAGTGTTTGCTTCTAAAAGGCATAGCTAGCATGTGTCAAAGTCATTGTGTCAAGCTAACATAGTAAGTTGTATCATGGCTGTCAATTTAACTTAGTATGGAAGCCCGTTTCCGCCAATAAATAAAACAATTAAATTAGTAACTTTTTTTCTCACAATTGCGAGTTATAAAGTCAGAATTCTGAGATATAAACACGCAATTGCGTGATAAAACGTCAATTCTTTATTGAGAAAAAAATTGACTCTATATCACGCAATTGCGAGTTATTATCACAGAATTATGACTTTATATCTCAGAATTATGACTTTATAACTCACAATGAGAAAAAAGTCATTACTCTTTATTTTTGTATAGTGGTGGAAAGGGGCTTCCATAACTTAGTGAAGTCTGTGCACAAGTAAAATAAATAAATTTGGAAATTATTTTAAAGAATAATTTATTACATTTTGATGAATGTTGCAACTGTTCCATGTTATGGGGTCAGTTGCAATGTTTGACTTTGTCTATTTTAGTATAATTTGTACATATATTATCATAGGTATTGTTGCAGCAATGTGGGTGCATAGCGGACAGATGTGGATTTTTGTAGCCTATTCAAATTTTGTCTCTGAGAAACTCAAAGAAATGCTAAAAGTGTTGCAGCCATCCCTACTTCCCCCTACTTTTGTTAGCTGGAGAAATACATATATAGGTTGTGAATGCTGTTTGATTGTGGATATAGAGTGCACGAGACACATTGCCATTCACTGTCACAAGATCAAACACGCGCAGCTCTTTAAACATACAATCCGAGAGCTTCTGCAACCGTTTTTTTTCTAATTAATATTCCGTCCAGGCTTCCAGAAAAAAACCCTGATAGGGTTCCAGCAGGGCCGACTATCAGCTGAAATTATCCCAAACTCCAAACCGCCTTTGACTGTCACAGGAAATAAAAAGATCAGCACTTGACATCTTATTTGAATTAGAGGCTGGTTCTCTCGCTGTAGGGAACAGGAACTGTGAAGTTCCCACACGTTTTTCCACACACCATCCCGAGAAACCCACTTTTCTCATTACAGCTGTTTGGTCACAGCCAAAACGTGGGTCATCGCGTCCTCGACTACGGTCAAGCGGCGTATCGCGGATTCTCCGGCCAGACTCGCGCTGGAGCGCTGACTTGCCACATCTGCTCCCGCTATAATGGATTTGCCTGCCGTTAAGAGGCCGCGGGTCTCCGGGGAAACGGCAAAGAGCTTAACGCCGCTCACTTTCTGCTGCTCTGGTGATTTATTTTGATTAGACTGATGAAGTCTTCGCTGTTGCCAGCCTGGAATAATCGACACCGTGTGCCCGGAGGTCAAAGCAAACGGCGAGGGCTTTATTCGGGGCTGTAGCACTGTAGTGGAAAGAGATTGGGATTATTACCAAATGCTGCGCGATGTCACGTCACGTGACGTTTTAATCGATAAACAGACTGCAGCTTCAAGATTGTGATGGAGCCAATTTAACATCAACAGAAAGCACAGAAACGAAGACTTGAATCACACATGTTAACTATGGTAACCCACACTCTGAATTTGTCCTCTGCATTTAACTCATCCGAGTGCAGACACCTAAGCAGTGAGTAGTGAACACACACCCAGAGCAGTGGGCAGCCATTTGCTGTAGCGCCTGGGGAGCAATTGGGGGTTAGGTGCCTTGCTCAAGGGCACTTCAGTCGTGGGTATTGAGGGTGAAAGAAAGTGTTGTTCATTCACTCCAGTATTGTGAATCAAACCCACAAACTTCGGGTTACCGGTCTCTAACCGTTAGGCCACGACTGCCCAAATATAAGGGAGTAACTCAATTAATGTTTGAGCTAGAGTGCTCAAACTTTCATAAAGCTCCTACATTTACCAAATCAAACATCTGCAAGAATATCACAGTCCTTATGAGTTGATGTCAAATACATGGTGTGCCTTTGTTACCGGGGTAACATGCTGGGGTAAGTTGTAACAATTAAATAAAGAGGGCAAAAACGGATTATTACAATGTGATTAAAATAGGTTTATTGAAACAATACATACGAACAATCCAAAAATCTCTGTGACTTACCCTAACTTAAATCCACTTTCTTTTTTTACTTTTGAGTAGGGTTATGTGTGTTGTACTGTATGTGTAAATTAGTCTTCAAGAACAAAATGTCCTTAATGGTATTTATGCTTAATTAACACTCAACTCCAGTGTACCTGTTTAAAGAACATGTAGGTCTAACAAAAAACAATGTGAATATGTGTGAGTTTGTGAGTGAATATTCTCAAACAGAGTTATGGTGACAAATGAATGTTGTTAACCGGGGAGCGCAGGCTTGGTGGACCCGGAAACTGCATAGGGCACATTTTACCCACACTTCATTTGGCTTTTATTTGCCAAATGGCTCCATACAAACATTTCATTCAACAATTTCACTGTCTGAGACATTATCCTTACCACTGGCTTTAAAAAACTGTCCTGCCTTTCTTTGAAACCTGTGCGTAGTGAAAATTAAAAAATACATTTAAGCACAAGCTAACATTTAAGCACAAGCTAACATTTTTTTGACTCTCAGTTTGTGTAAATCCACTTGGGGTTCAGAGTATTTATTTTCCCCATATTAATTTCACATGTCTAGTACAATTATGTGGTTTTGCAACTGAGATTTAAACGGCGGCTCGTATCTTTAGCTGGTTAGATCAGCATTAAAGAACGAACCCAACTGTTAAATTACAGATATAAGATTACAATAATATCAGATTTGTCTTATTTTAAATAAACACAAAAAACAGAGATGAAAAATGAACTTAAGTAAGAAATGTACTTTTGCTATGGTTAAATCAAATTCAGTGATATCTTGGTCCGTGTACTTTTGCGTTTTTAAGGTTTTTTTAAGGTTCAGGGATAGACAATGGATAAATCGAATTGTCGATTTTCATGTGTGGGCTTCCTTTTCCGCTGATTGGTCAACCAAAGATCAACCCGTGCTGCTTTCAGTGTTTCCACAGTTCCGTGCTGAATAACAGTCCTCCGCTGCTGGATGGATTCTTAAAGTGTTTAATAAACTCTCTCTCATCAAACAACCGGACTAATGCTTTGACACAGATCGCGCTGGGCAGGGACTAGAAAGGGTTTTCTTATATAGGCATGGATTCGACAACCAACGTGCAAGAAAAAATGTAGCTGATTATTTCAGAAATAATGTAGGTTACCTCGCAATAAGCAAGTGGAAAGTTTCATCATCATTTCCATAATGACCAACGCAATACCAGTTATAGCGTCTGGTTTAAGAGGTGCTATTTTGGGGTGGGAAATAATGGTGCAAATATCAGTAAATTGACAAGACAAAACTTAGTAAATCACATTTGTTATTAATTTGAATACTCTCCTACCATAAATTTTGCGTCTGAAAAGGAAACTCCTACAAATGCATAAGCAATAAGTTAAGCAGCAAAAAAACTCTGTCCGCACCTTTTTCTCGATTTTTCTCTGCGTAGTTGTTTAACGCCTAAAAAGGGGTTTGCGCGGGCATAAGCTGTTAGTTAATCTGGCCCTATATCTGCAAAAGTTTAAGTATAAACAAAAATATAGTTTTGGTCAAAAAAGTGATATTCTTACCTTAAAAATCAGCTTTTTTCCCCTTTTTAAAATCTTCATGTACCAAATAAATAAACACTCACAAACACACATTTGTGTATTTTTGGCTCATGTGGATGAAAGACAACAACTCCCAGAATGCACTTGCTTCGCTGCTCTACTAGGCCACTTCCAAGCCATGGCTACCGGTTATCACAGTAGGCTTACCGCGGCTTACCGGTTTACTGGTTACCATGGCTTACTGGTTATCACCGTCGTTTTCATTTTTATATATCAGACACTATAATTAAAAACTGAACGTGTCTGTTTAATAAAGTGTGAGTGAGCCAAATGAGGCACAGCACAAATGCATCAGGAGTCAGATTTCATTCATAACGAGAGCAAAGAGCTGAGTTGAGCTTAGCACACCAGTCATTCACGGTGCGTGTCCAGCGTGGCACGTTTTCAGATTATGCCTATGGAAGCTTAAAGGGTAACTTCAGCGATTAGCATTAAGCTTTGTATCAGTAGAAACCCGGGAGTATATTCAAATTATCGTACTTTCCACCCTCATAGTCATATCACCCTGAGATGAAAGAATTATGTATTTTATTTCTGGAAAAAGTCCTCCGATGACGCAAATATTGTCATTTTGCGTCATCGGAAGATTTTTTGGGCAGTGGCTAAAGACAACAGCCAGCAGTGGGTGCTATTTCAGCATATTTTCAACATCACACTCACAGCACTTGGTTCGGGGAGCTGCGGAGATTCATGTAAATGGAGTGGTGGAGTGTTTGAATTCCTATGAAAGTTAAGCTTACAAAGACATGAACTGAAAATGCGCCAGACTGAACATGCACTGTGAATGCAGCCGCAGCCACGAATCCCACGATTACCTCAGCTCATGTGATTTATGTAATCTGACTCCTGCTGCGTTTGTGTCGTGACACTCAATCGGCTCACTCACAATATATTGAACAGACACGTTCAGTTTTTAAATGTAGTGTCTCTAATTGAACTGATTTTATGAAAATGAACGCGGTGGGCAAGTGATCCAGTAAACCAGTAGCCGTGCCTAGAGTTGGCAGCGAAGTGCATTCTGGGAATTGTTGTCTTTCATCCCCATGAGACAAAAATAAATTGTCTGTGTTTTCTCAGTCTAGAAGGCAGCTAATTCAAAAATATTTTCACATTTCTACTACATTAATGACCCAGTTTAAATACAGATGCAAGATGCATCTGGGCTGAATAACCCCTTTAATTTAGGAGTTAACTGAAAAGTTGAAACACTCCCTTTGCTCCGTACCTCCCCAACTATGAATGCCTGAGCCGAGCGGTCATGTGCCTTTACATTCTCTGAGTGAGATTCCAACCCCTATGGGAGGGTTGAAAACATGAAGAACTAACTCCTATTACTGGCTGTAGTCTCAAGCCTCTGGACAGAAAAACCTCAGATGACGCAAAATGATGATATTTGCGTCATCGGAGGCTTTTTTCAGACTTAAATCTGAAATACATAAATATCTCATCTCAGGGGGATATGTGGGAGGGAAGCACGATCATTCGAATATACTACCGAGTTTCTACTGATACAAAGCTTAATGCTAATCGCTGAAGTAACCCTGTAAGTAGGCCTACATATTTATAATTTCATAATTGTTAGGTCTTTGGTTATTGAAATACACGATATTGACAAAAGTTTTGGGACGCCTGCCTTTATGCACATGAACTTTAATGACATTCCATTCTTAATCTGTAGGGTTTAATATGGAGTTGGCCCACCCTTTGCAGCTATAACAGCTTCAACTCTTCTGGGAAGGCTTTCCACATGGTTTAGGAGTGTGTTTATGGGAATTTTTGACTATTCTTTTAGAAGCGCATTTGTGAGGTCAGGCACTGATGTTGGACGAGAAGGCCAGGCTCACAGTCTCTGCTCTAATTCATCCCAAATGTGTTATATCGGGTTGAGGTCAGGACTTTGTGCAGGCCAGTCAAGTTCCTCCAGACCAAACTCAGTCCTCCATGTCTTTATGGACCGTGCTTTGCGCAGTCATGTTTGGTCATCCCCAAACTGCTGCAAACACATCAGGAATACACAACTAGACTTTCATCCACCTGTTTAGCCATTTAGACACTTTGCAGAGCAAATTATAAGTGGTTTTTAACTGAACAATACATACTCACAGAAATACAAACTTCACACATTAAACCCTCTGGAGCACTTCCACTAGATGTGACTCTGACTGCCATTTTCTTTCCTGCTAGACAACTTGGATGAGAGCAAGAGGTTTTAAAGACAGAACAGAGGCATTGTGGGATTTGTGGGGAACAGCAGTGGGGAATCATTAACCTTCATTCCAGTTACTGCACTATACACTTATAGGGGGCATTTTACACTTACTTCATGCATCTTGATTCATCAGATTTCTATCCGACTGGATCCATTTACGCTCCGCTTCGTAAAAAACAAATTTAAAATTGTGCTCTACTATTCTTGTGCAACATTCAAAATCTTGTTTTTAGGCATCCCTTTTTCTTGTCAAATGGCAGAATATTAACAAACCAGCTTCAAAATAGACATTTTGAACCAATTTTTTTTTTTTTAACAATCAGAATTACATGTGCTGGTCATATAATTAAAATATCATCAAAAAGTTGATTTATTTTATTAATTCCATTCAAACGTGACCTGTATATTATATTAATTTATTACACAGACTGGTTTTATTTCAAATGTTTATTTCTTTTAATTTTGATGATTATAACTGACAACTAAGGACAATCCTAAATTCATTATCTCAGATAATTAGAATATTGTGAAAATGTTCAATATTGAAGACACCTGGTGCCACACTCTAATCATCTAATTAACTCAAAACACCTGCAAAGGCCTTTAAATGGTCTCTCAGCCTAGTTCTGTAGGCTACACAATCATAGGGAAGACTGCTGACTTGACAGTTGTCCAAAAGACGACCATTGACACCTTGCACAAGGGCAAGACACAAAAGGTAATTGCAAAAGAGGCTGGCTGTTCACAGAGCTCTGTGTCCAAGCTTATTAATAGAGAGGCGAAGGGAAGGAAAAGATGTGGTAGAAAAAAAAGTGTACAAGCAATAGGGATAACTGCACCCTGGAGAGGATTGTGAAACAAAACCCTTTCAAAAATGTGGAGGAGATTTACAAAGAGTGGACTGCAGCTGGAGTCAGTGCTTCAAGAACCACTACGCACAGACATATGCAAGACTTTCAGCTGTCACCTTCCTTGTGTCAAGCCAGTCTTGAACAACAGACAGCATCAGAAGCGTCTCACCTGGGCTAAAGACAAAAAGGACTGGACTGCTGCTGAGTGGTCCAAAGTTATGTTCTCTGATGAAAGTAAATTTAGCTTTTCTTTTGGAAATCAGAGTCCCAGAGTCTGGATTAAGAGAGGAGAGGCACACAATCCACGTTGCTTGAGGTCCAGTGTAAAGTTTCCGCAGTCCGTGAAGGTTTTGGGTGCCATGTCATCTGCTGGTGTTGGTCCACTGTGTTTTCTGAGGTCCAAGGTCAACGGAGCCGTATACCAGGAAGTTTTAGAGCACTTAATGCTGCTGACCAACTTTATGGAGATGCAGATTTCATTTTCCACTAGGACTTGGCACCTGCACACAGTGCCAAAGCAACCAGTACCTGGTTTTAAGGACCATGGTATCCCTGTTCTTAATTGGCCAGCAAACTCGCCTGACCTTAACCCCATAGAAAATCTATATTTTGTAGAGGAGTATTGTGAAGAGGAAGATGAAAAATGCCAGACCCAACAATGCAGAAGAGCTGAAGGCCACTATCAGAGCAACCTGGGCTCTCATAACACCTGAGCAGTGCCACAGACTGATCGACTCCATGCCACGCCGCATTGCTGCAGTAATTCAGGCAAAAGGATCCCCAACTAAGTATTGAGTGCTGTACCTGCTCATACTTTTGGGAATTTGGGATTTTCCTTAGTTGTCAATTATAATCATCAAATAAACAAAAAGAAATAAACATTTTAAATATATCAGTCTGTGTGTAATCAATGAATGTAATATACAAGTTTCACCTTTTTAATGGAATTAGTTAAATAAATCATATTTGTGATGATATTCTAATTATATGACTAGCACCTGTATATTAAAAAATGTCCTGACCTATCTAAGCATTATAATGGCAGTGAATAGCAGCCCAAAATTTGAAGATCAAAAATGCATCCATTATAAAAGTAATCCACATGACCCGGGGGTTCATAAAGGCCTTTTGAAGTGAATCAATGGGTTTTTGTAAGAAACAATCCATATTTAACTTGTTATAAGTACATCATAATGCTTGGATTAGCCAGGACTAGTCTGAAAAAAGAATGTCATATACACCTAGGATGGCTTGAGGGTGAGTATGGGATAATTTTAATTTTGGGGTGAACTATCACTTTAACTGCTCGCGTAGAGATGCACAGTAAAATCAGCGCACAAAGGCAACAGTAGGATTTGCTTAAACTGTGACCTAATAATAATAATACAAAAAAATAATACAAATAAAACACTACTGTGATTGTTCCTCTGTAACAGAGTTGAAAAATTGTGCAATTTAGTCCAATTGATCGTCCAGGCCCAGAGGAGAGAAGGAAGGAAACGCATGTGCATAACACTTACATTTTTTAATAGAATTCATTTATAACAAATGGAACTTGTGTCAGCAAAGTACAGAAGGACGGCTTCTCGTACAGATGTGTCTTTTCACCAATGTCATCTAAGTATGAAAATAAAAAGCACTCCATTCATTCAGAGGAAAAAAAAAATCAAATCAAAAAACATTTTACATTTACAACTAATTAGAGGTAATTTATTATTCTTTTTTTAACAAGCCATTTTTTCTTTACAACTGAATTGAATTAATTTCAGTCTATGCATCCAGATGTGAGAGTAACAGGGAGCTTAGAAACACCACGTGCACGTTTGCGTTGGTGACGCTTCAGTCTTTCAACCGGCTGAACGGGGGAAGAAGTGACACTTCGAAATCACCTGCTAAAGATGCTCTTTTCGCAATCGATTAGCTTTTTCGTAATCTTTTTTTTTTCTCTTCTTTTTTTCTCATATTACTTGGGTAGTCTCTTTTCTGTGTTATTTACATACACACCAAGTGAAGTTTGAAGGAGATTCGTACAGTTGGGTTCAAGTAAAATCCGTAATGGGTGCGGAATCAGTAGGGCAGTGCATAGAGATAAAGAGATACAAAGTGCAATTCTTCCTACTCGCCCCCACTGCAGTTGAACTCATGCATATTCAAATAAGATCCAGAAAAGTGAAAGAAAAGCCGATGTGGAGCAGATTGCACATTGAAGCGCTGAACACTAGGTGGCGCTGACAGTAACATGAGACTACGCAACAGCTGCTTGTTGCTCGACATTGTGACCCAAGTGAGACGATGAAAACATTTGAAATAAACATCAAAATAAGCAAAAACATTGATTTCCGACTGACAATAAAATGTTTCATCTATTCGAAACAAGAAAAGGGGGGAAAAGCATCTGGAATGCACATCCACAAAGCCATTGAGGTTCAAGGTTCAAATAATAATATTCTTGTCTCAAAATTCGCATGTTAAAATATACTTAGTATCTTATCGCCTAGAGCTCTGCAGGATTTTCAGAATAACTTGGTTCTTTGAACTAGAGGTTTTGAGGTTCATTTTCCACTGCCTAAAATTTGCAAAGATGACGGGCATTTGATGCTAAATCTTGGCCTTTAAAAAGACAAAGTAATTAATTTTTCCCAAGATTCTGCTCATGCCATTTGGGAACTCAAAAGTTTATAATGAGTAATACAAAAGAAATGATTTAACAGTATCGGGCCTGACGGTTATCGAACGCTTTTCTTTCTTTCTCGTACCCTTGTCGTTTTTTTTTCTATTTTCTCTGAGCCAAATTAAGGCCACAGAAAATTAAACAGTAATGATGGAATTACGTATTTGCATATATAATTTCATATAATATAAATCCGTACACGAAATCAATCGATAAATACTTGTACATGAACTACTGAAACTATACACGTCGTTAAATGAATATCGTAAAAAAGAACAGGCATAAATATAAGGCACTCTAAATGCAAAAGAATGAACACGTGGACGTCTTGTGGCCTAACAGATGCACGACGATGACCTCTGATCCATGAGGTTGTGAATATGACGACATTCACCCCGTCCTCGTTAAACAAACGAGAATCGAACCCTCTGGCTGTAAAACAGATTTATTGCACAAGAAAAGATGCGTTAAACGTAGTCTGTGTCCGTTCGTCCATCCGATGTGCATTCCAGCGGAAAACGTCCCTCCAACGGATTTACAGAAACCCACCATCATTTCCATATATTATTATATTTATATATCTATATCTCCTCGCATATTAGTCATGTTTTGTGAATATACATTTCAACGTTATATAAATAAAAACATCATCTATTTTAATATCTCTCTCTGGAAGAACTGAGATATCTTCTAACCTTTATACTCTGCCCACCCCATGATTCAGCGTGTGTGTGTGTGTGTGTGTGTCTACAAAACGAATGCCACAAACCACCAGCAAAACAATGAATTAAAGAAGGGCACAGAGGTGCAAACATTAGGACATCAGGGAAAAAAAAGAAAATAAACATTGTTAAAAAAAAAATACAGTCAGTTTTAACTGATTTCTGTCATAAAAATAAAAAAAGAGGAAAAAACAAAATGAAGCACAGTCACAGAACTTAAAACAAAAGCTGTGTTATGTGTGTCATTTCTCCAGACATCTAATCTAACGATCAGTGCGTCATAGTTATTACTTTCAGCTCTGTCTGTTTAGTTTTCTTTATGATGATGATGATGATGATGGTGGTAGTGATGAAGTCTCCTCTCTTCATCAGTGACGCATCTCCCTTGATTGTGGAACAAAACCAACTCTCTTCACAACGTGTATCGAGCTCCCCGTCTCACAGCGTCTCTGCGTTCGTTGACTCCACAATGTTCCTTTATGATTTGTGTTCATGAATCCTCGAAGCAACGATTATTTCTGAGTGATGCTTCAGCAGTCTAGATTCACCTGTCTGAAATTATTATTATTATTACTATTAATTTATTCATTATTCACTTTTTGAAATCATGTCGGGGTGATTTTTCTTGGTCCACCTGGATATTTGTCTTTTATTGTCATTTAAGTATTTCTAGGTTTACGTTGCACATCCAACATGTAATCGAAGAGTTTAAGTTCTTTTTCACAAGCAGGTATTTATGGCTCAGAAGAATTAAATGACCGCTGGATGTCCGATGGCCGATCCGTCTCCCTGACAGCGTGATGAAGATCTTATGTTGCATAGTGGTCGAAGCTCCCGAGATACTCCAACCCGGCTCTGTAACAAAACTGGTACTGATCCTGGGAGACAGAGAAAAACGGGTGAAATCTGTGCCACGTCAAACACTCTTTATTTTTAATGAAGATTTATTAAGAATCTTAATGCATTTGGACAAAATTCAGAAAAATAACACGGTTGATGGTAACAGCTGTGAAAGTTTTACACTTTCACAAAAATGTTTTTATGTGAAACTTTTGACAATTTAGTTCTGATATTTTTACATGTATAAACTTTTTAATTATTAAGCATTTACTATACAACATCATGGTGACAGGGCTGACATTTGAAGATAATCCCTTACTGACAAGCATAACACACATAATGTGACCCTGGACAACAAAACCAGTCATAAGTCTCATGGGTATATTTGTGGCAATAGCCAACAATACATTGTTTGGGTTAAAAATATTTTACTGATATAACAGAAAGTTAGGAAAACAAAACTCCACAAAAAAAAAAAAAAAAAAGTTTATGTGAATCTTTGCTTAGACTTCAGATTTACCGGGAAGTGTATTTGATAGGCAAAAAAAAAATTCAATGACATTATTATTATTATTATTGCAAAATGAAAAACTAAGCAGGATTTAAACAGAAAGAAACTAGGACTCGTCTGAAATGCAATCTTTTGGTAAAGCACATCAGTGATGTAATGTGACATCTTCTGAGCAGATTTTATGGATTTCTCTGTGAATTCAGGGATGCGTGGCTCCTCTCATCTCCATAGCAACACATCAGCTCAGCGGTCTGAGACGTGAAGGCTTGCGCGCGCAGCTCTAATGCCGCCGCTTTTGTGACGCGCATTTTGCTGGTGCTCCGAGGTGAAAAGGAGGGATTGTGTTGTGCAGAGCGTGATATTCGAGCCTCATCACTTCGCTGTCGCATTGAACGCGGAAAATAATTTTACCCCATTGATGCTGGAAAAGGCCATTGTGGGGGTTAGCTGTGAAATTGCTTATCTGAACCAATTTGCATGGCTAACCTGAAGGGTTTGTCATTATAAATGAGAATGAGCATTTGCGGGGCCGTACAAAGCCACGTTCTTTCCCTCATCAGTGTCGCAAACTGTGTCTCTTTATCTAACTAAAATCATAGAGGACATCTGAAAGACGAATCACTAAACTGACCTGAATGTTATTAGCTGTTTTAATTTGATACAATGCTGAATGCTTGAGAAAGCATTTGTGATCGTGATTTAGCCTGTTAACTGTCTTAAACTGAGCTTAGTTGTAATTATTGAATGCTTTGGAATATGGTTATCGTTGGTTTCTTTTTAAAGAAGACACTCATTATTTGCAGAAGTGAAAGCATTAAAAGTTTAAAAAGTTAAATACGTTTAAAGCTACACTGTGTAAATTTTTTAGTTTATTCTTAGCTAAAAACACTTAGCTCTTTCAAAATATATGTGCCCATTAATGTATATTTACTTCTTTCAAGTAATAAAGTATTCTCGTAAGTGTATAATATGCCATTGAAAATACATACGGGTGAGGGGTTCGAATGCGCATCGCCATGTTGACCCTCCATCTTGAAAGTACATTAGCCAAAGAGGGACATACCCGTAAATTCAAGCTTCGCCTTTCGCGTTTTAACACTTGATGGCACTGTGTCGAATGTGAAGAGGGGGATTGCTTGAGACTGATTTAGCCTACAATGTAAACTTTGCCTTATGCTAGTGATGTCGTACAATATACAGAATAACGATAGCACCGATAAAAGTTACTTTACTAAGATTAGCTTGCATTCGTCTGGGAACCTGATCGCTGATGTTAGCAATGAAATGGTAAAAAATAACGAAAAGGTAAAACTATTATTCATTTTACATAGATGTCATAACCTACATGTTAAATGACAAATTAAATAACTGCAAATTATAATCGTTTTCTAAAGTAACCTCATCACTTGATCGAACTGGAAGCCATATTAATTTTGGACTAAATCAGCCACCGTAGGAGTTAAAACGAAATCAGAATTGAGAGAAACAGAAACTAATATTCACTGGATGGTCATATACCTTTTCACCGCTAGATGGGGGAAAATATCACACAGTGTAGCTTTAAGTTTACTGTAAAGCAAATGTCCTTAACTAAACAGTTTTTATTTGATACAATACTAAATCATTTTGTTGTGTTCCAGATTTGAAGTTGTTATCACAAAAGTTTATCCGCTAAAAAGGTTTTAAAGTAGCATTCCCATGTTCCAATTTCAAAGTTTTCACAGGATTTGAGTGTTTAGGTTTTCGAATGAAAGCGTGCCAACTGTAACGGGACACTGACAGTTAACAAGTTTATATTTGTGAGTGTGAATCTGTGACGTACTTCGGTCTGGACCATCGCCGGCCGCTGTGTTCTTAACATCTTGACCGTCTGGAAGATGTCCACCACGCCTTCATACCGCATCCGCTCCAGAACGATACTGAGTGTGATGAAGACTCCTGTCCGCCCCACGCCAGCACTGCCGAGACATTCAACAAACCAATCAAAACACAGAATGTTGTGAATTCTTTAATTATATGGCTTTCAATATTATTTATACCGCTGTATTTTATATCTAGGCAGGGTGTATTATGCAAATACTTAATCCATATGGAAAGAACATACTACGCAATTTATAGTGGATACGGTTTGTGCCGTAAGTGATGCGTTTTCTGTTATGTTTAGCTGTCAGAATAGGACGCAGTTTTCACCCGTGCAGCATCTCTGAGTGCAAGACAAAGTTATTGATGCAGTAAGTTTATCTATGACTTTATGGTTGTAATACTGGATGTTTATACTGCTGAGACCGCTTCGCCGCTTATCTTATTAATAGTGGCTACCTCATTTAGTTTATGATTCTCAGATATTCTATATTTGTTATACTTTAATATTATAATGGGGATTGTATAATGTACCTGAAGTGGTTTATATGCTCTTTTTATATACGGTTTACTTCCTTATTTCGTATACTGCTAAAGAGACTGAGCGAGCTGGTAATATTGTTTAATTTGTAATTTGCTGTGTTATCACAACGGAATGTGGACATTTAAGTTTGGCATTTAGTTATTTAATTCTGTTTAATTTGTTTATTACAGAAACTACCTACAGTTGTATACTGCCATGTGTACAAGTTCGAAACTTGCACTATTAAAAGGTGGAAACGAAATCTGATGACTCCTCCTCTCGGATCAGAGTGCTGAAGTGGTTAACACAATTAAAGAACTGGCATTCAGTGGGGCGATCCCCAACAAAGAATATGACTCATTATCTGACGAGTTAACAGATTTGTGCCACATGATCTTCAGATGATGCCTCTCAAGAGTTGTCCATTGGATGTTTGATATTTCAAATCTTGTAACATGCAAACAAAATTGACTGAATCTAATCAGGATTTGAAGTGTCTATTGGCAATATTTTTGCTCATTTAACTTAAGGCAAAACCATTGTTTTTCATGCACTGGTCAGTCTTGAGGTCTATTTTGCTTCATAACATGTCTTCTTTCAGACTAGTGGAAAAAAAGGAAAGCAAATTAGCGTGAGCGCAATCCCATAAAAGAGCCGATGGAAGTGGAAAGTTCAGCACGTGATCTGACGATGCACAAATTAAAGTGCATCAGACGCAGCCGGATCATGACCAACGCAATCTACCAAGGCCACCTTTTCAGTGCAAATTTTTCACTGCATGTCTTTAGTAAATCCTGAAAGTAGTTTTTAACACCAAGAGGGTTGGTGCTGGCCAAGTAAATCTGGCCCTTAGATGTTTATTTTATTACACTTTATCTATATGTATTTTTTCTAGATTGCAATTTGAATTAATTTCTTTAAAGGCGACGAGTTCCCTTTCGAGGGAACTTCGACGCTGCGTCATCAAGTGTCATCGACGCTGCGTCATCAAAATCACCAGCTTTGTCTTTTTAGAAATTACATGTTTTTTTGTGTAATTGTTCATTAAAATTTTACATCCTGATAAGAGTACTGAGAATGGCAAGCAATACATTTAGGAGGTGTGTTCTGTGCCCCACTTTCTTACAGGTGATGACTCACAGGATCTCTGTGTTGTTTGTTTGGGAGCGGAGCACACTTAGTCAGTTCTCAAAGGGGCTGACTGTGTTTATTGTGCATAGCGTATATTGAAGCATACCAATAAAGAGTTCTTCATTTCCGTCTACTCTTATCACCTTGCACCTTTACAAATGTGTGCGACTCATGTTCTTGAGTCACAATGGATCCAGTGTTCTGAATTACACCAACGGCTGGCTGTTAGTCACCCATTCAGAGGAATTACCATCGCAAACATCTCTCTTACGGGCAGGGGGACCATCCTGGAGAGTCATCCAGCTCTGGATTTATGAAAAGGACTTCATCTTTCACACCACATGAAATGACTGTAGATGAGGGCGGTGTTTCTAGGGTTGAAAAACTTTCTTCCAGACTTGAAGAGCAGGTCCTGGATTTCCTCCTATTAGCAGTCCAGGATGATCACCTGGTTGTGTCAAGCAGGGCAGGGCGGTGAGCCGTGGGAAAGGAGTGAGGCCGGTGGCGCGAGTGTTAATAAGTAACAGGGTTATGCGCAATTGAGTGGACCGACCATGTCTTCAAAATTTGGTCCCGTGCTTGTGGCATGTTGTCATCACAAGGGTTATGATGGATGTCTTCCTCATGGGCTGGAGTACAGTCTGGAATGACCACCTAGCTTATATAGTATGGTCTGTAATGACCACCCATAGCATAAAGGTTACAACGCCATGACACACGTTCGAAGTTCCCTCGAAAGAAAATGTTTGTAGTTACGCATGTAACCCGGTTTTATATCTAAGCCAGTTTTATATCTAAGTCACAAACCCCTTGTTAGAAAATCTTATTTTTGCGTCTTATCACGCTTGAATGGTTTAATAGCTCTTGAATGAATGATAGCATGATCATATATTGTAGCGCAGCCAAAGGATGACAGAAAAATATTTATGCTGCGTTAATTGTGTTATATATATATATATATATATATTGCATGCGTTAATGATCTATATAATATAACATTTTAAATATATAAAACAAGGCATATGTTATTAGATAATATTTTGTCTGACACATTTAATAGTTGTCTGAACAAAAGACAAGAGTTTTGTGTACTGATGGAAAATGACAATCTGCTCGGCTCCGTTTTTCTCACACAGACTTGTGTCTTTCTTACCTACAGTGGACCGATATGGGTCCATCCTGACCAAACTGCTCTTTTGTTTTATGCACTTGGCCGATGAAGTCGATGAAGCCTTCCCCTGACTTTGGCACGCCTTGTTCTGGCCAGTCTGTGAACTGGAACTGCCTGACGGTCCGTGACTGTCCGTCCTAAAAGAAGAGAGAGACACAAACCAACATAAAGGAGCTGCAGCTGCTCCCTGACGCGTTACACCAATCCATTACATTCACATTTATGTGCGGCAGACGCTGCGCTTGTCAAACACTGACGAGAACATAACCCATGCTGAATAAGGGCTGAAAAAAAAACCTGCAAAAATTTTAAGTACAATTTTAAGATTTTATTGTTTTTTATAGTATTTATTTTTATAAATTGATGCATTTATTCAGTAAGGACACATTAAATTGGTCAAAAATTTCATAAAATTGTTATTTCTTTTTATATGGTGATATAGTATTTACATGGTACATCAAGAACACCATGGTATTACCACGATACAATTTAAAAACATAGTATCACCAGTTTTCAGTGTTTTTCTGTTAGCAGGATATAAGGCTTCAGCCACCCACAGCTCAGATGTGTGTCGCTTCACCTGAGCATGCGAATGAGTGATTCCAGACACTAATTCCTCCGATGTGGGCGGCTGAACAGGCGGCTGATGAGAAGCTCAGAGAGTTTGCCTTTCTTTAGTGATTTTGTATATCCAAGATAAGCAACGCAAAAGACAGAGACAGATATAAAATGGCACGAAGGTGCGAGTGAGGGTGTTTATCAGAATAAACACTGTGAGGGAATTAGACTCCTGTACACAGATGCTCTCAGACTGAACATGCACTATAACCCAAATCAAGGGTCTGCGTCTTACCCTGGCGTCCGTCACTTTGAACTCTCTCAGGATGTACTGGGGCATGTTGTATTCGGCCATTGGATCCACAACAAAGTACTGATACCTGGCTGAACGCTCTGCTGGCCAGTACTGATGGCACTTTTCCTGATGGACAGACAGAATACAACAGTCTGTAAGCCTAAAGCATTGGTTCAAATAATAGCACTGGCAGGAGCAATCTTTGAATAAAAATAATGACAAATGAGAAATCTTTTTAAAAGAAAATCACACTGATGTTTTCTCAATGGTGTCCCAACCACGAGGATCACGGCATCTCCAAACACATGAAATTTGGAGAATTTTCTTGGCAGATGGCTCTGAAGGCTTTCAAAACACTTTCATGGTATTTTGATGTTTATACAACATTTAAGTTGAAATTATATGTGACCATTTTGAATTGTGATTGTAGTCTGCAGAGTTGCTGAGATAGAAAAGGTACACATTTTTGAAGCATTTTTGTCTCTTTTTCCAGTAAAATATGTAAATATCCTTAACAAAAGGGTAAAATTACTTCTAGTCTTTAGAGTTGCTGAGATAGAAAACATACACTTCAGTTTTTTTGTCATCTCCATTTTAGCTTTTTGAATCCAGAAAATTTTCCAGAATCCAGAATTTTCAATGAAGTTTATTTGTCTTCACCCATTTCCAAATTGTTCAGTTGCAAGCACAAACCTTTAGTCTAGTTGCAAGGACAACATTTAGTCTGATTTAGTACAAATTTAGATGTTTAGACAAGCAGTTGTCAAACACTCACTCTGCCCATCTCTCTGAGTTTGGTCAGCATCACTACAATGGTGGAGTTGTGTTCCCAAAGCATCCTCCAGAAGTCTTCTGTGGTTTCAGCTAAAGGACCCTGCGTTGCGATGTAAGCCTTCTGTTGCCTGACGATACAGTGAGAGGTAACACATTTACCATTACATTCACTTTCACATTCACACACACACACACACACACACACACACACACACACACACACACACACACACACACACACACACACACACACACACACACACACACACACACACACACACACACACACACACACAGACAGACAAATCTAGGCTTTTCTGCTCACCTGTATCCATCAATAAAGCTGGCGTTGATGTAATCAGAGCCCTCAACTCCTCTGATTGGCTGCAGACAGACGCGCGTGGACTCGTAGGGCATGATGTTAACCAGTCGGTTTTTGAATTTGTTGCAGGGCAGATTGGCACTGATGAACCGTGAGGTGTGAGCTTTTGTGTTAGCTAACCGCTGCAAGAAACAAATAGAAAATAGCATTAATATAAAAACTAGCAACATTTTGTCTAGATACACAGTGATTTGGACCTGACAACAGATATGATGCTACATACGTTTGAAGCTTATTAAGGCCGTGTGGATATTTGGGCAGTTTGAAGAGTAATTTGAGATGCAGACTGAATGCTTTCACTAGCATTACTACTATAGTAGTACTACTATGAACTAGACAGACACAATTTGCTAGGTGGTTGCTATGCATAGATTGATAGACAGACAAACATAACGAATGATAGAAGAACAGATGGATAGATGGATAGATGATAGACATATTTTGAGTATGCTGATGTTAAACCAGTGCACAAACACAGTGTTCAATGTCAGTGTTTTTAACGGTTTTGAACTTGGTCATGAAAACAAGAGAGTGAAAGCTAATGTGGCTTACGGTGAAAAAAAAAAAGGCGAACAAAGTAATGTTTAGCGCTAGTGTGAGAACGGGACAGGGATCTCTGGGTTCCTGAAACCACAGGCCCCACACTGTCTCTGCGGCTGGTGGAGAGAGAGTTGGAGAGCCGGAGTGTGGTGGCCTGAGACGGTCCAGACTCCAGCAGCCAAGCCTCACCAGCGGGGTCAATTCCAGGGCTGGGGCTTTGCTCGCTGAGCGATCATGATGTGGCATGACATTCGATCACCTTCTTACTCTGAGTAAATAGATTTCTGTTTGACAAACTGCAGGCCGTGTAAAATGTGGCGGGGTTGAATAACAGAGGAGAGACAAGCAGCTTCCTGTGGCAAAGCTGGCGGTTCCGCTGCAGTCATTCCAGGAAGGAGGAGCCAGAGTTTGTGGTCGGATGTCTGTAAATTTGTGACATGATCGCACCCCTTCTGTTCAGATGTGAGTTTGATCTAGAGTAATCAGATGAGTCAGTGGATGGGACAGATAAAAACAAGATACTGCACTATTTTAACCTCTCTTTGCTAGTAGTGATGAGAAGGGCAACCCTTTTGAACTGATTCATCCAAACGGTTTGCTTCTATGAATTATTATAAAGACAGACAGATAAAATGATAGACAGACAGAGCGAAATGGATCAATAGACAGACATGCAGATATATAGAAGATAGGTGATGGATAGAAAGACTGACATATATATATATATATATATATATATATATATATATATATATATATATATATATATATATATATATATATATATATATATATATATATATATATATATGGGATGATAGATAGGACTATATAACTAATGGTGGATGGATGGATGGATGGACAGACAGAAATGGAATTTACATTTTCATTAACAATCCAAACTCCCGCTAACATCCATCTTACCTTAAACTCTAACTCCATTCCGGTAACATTCTCTCCAGACTCGATCTGCGTGAGCTTCTGGATGTAGGCGTACAAGTTCCGGGCGGGAACCTCAGTAGTCCCGCAAGTGACTGCCTCCTGGAGCGCGTCGTGAATGAAGACGTACTGGTCTTCCGTCTGGACCATGTAGTTCCTCTGTGCGCGCATGAGCGTCACGTGGCCGTAGATGTCCACCGTCTTCTCATGTTTAATTCGCTCCAACATGGCGTCGATGACAATGAAGCAGCCAGTCCGACCCACGCCGGCACTGTCAGCCGAAACAGATGAGAAACAAGAGGACAAAGGATTTGTGTGTTGTGTATTTTGTGTTTAGGTACTTTGATTGGATTTGTTGACGATGACTGTTTACATGACATACCAACGCATACGTAATGCAATTATAATGAGATTTAGGCAATATAATCGTAGAAAAACTGAATTCTGAATTTAATCTCAATAAACAGGCATGTAAACACTTTAATCGCAACTATTGAACTAGTGCACGTGCTTGTGACACACGGTAAAGAAGGCATCATATGCTTTAGGTGCTGAAGATACTGAGTTCATATTTACGGCATCGCACAACATGAATATGCAGTATATTGATGGACGAAAACATCGAAATGGACACTATTAGGCGCTTCACCAACAAAAAAAAGTAGATTAAACAGTGGCCAGTAATACACAGACTGTTTGTGAGTTCATCATTTGTGTTGTGCATTGGTGTTATGTGGAAAAATTATGGTAAAAATAACCACAATTCTTAGCAAATAATCAGAGTAATAAAAAATTGCATTTCAATCGGATTAAAGAGGTTTGCTCGTGCCATGCCAACATCTTACATTTTACACTGTCCATACTCTGATTATTGATACACTGCACATGTAAACATAGTCAGTGAGTGCTGTGTCAAAGTTGCACTATATTTCTGTCATAAACGCAAAACATTTGCCACAGTAAAACCGTATTTAATGGCAGAGATTCTGCTGAGTGGATGAAGCGTTCTTGACTCGGTTTGATTGCCGTACACCTGTGCTCACTATCAGAGGAAAACAAGCCCTCCATTTAGCCTCTCACCCTCTCTAACCTCCATCTACAAACTCTAAAAGCCTCCATCTACTTTGCTCTTTCCATCACTTTGAAGAGGCCAACACTTTGCTAACTTCCTGAAGCGCCGCAGCTGACGTCAACCACAGACACCTGAGATCAGAGCCCTTCATTAAAAACTACATACGCTCATATTAGATGTGAGTACAGTGAGATTTCTTAAGTAATGGCACACTTTAGCTCGAATAACACACACAGAACATTCATTAGTGCATACATAATGTTTCCAAAACCCATTTTTAGGAGCTCCTGACATAAAGACCTTTCACAAAGACCATTCCGAATTCTTATTATTTCAGCTCTTTGTCCTCACAATTCTTCACCCTAAAACCAGATACCAGTATTCAAAAACTGACATAAAGAGGACCTATTATGCCCTTTTACAAAGTTTTGATTTTGTTTTTTGGGTGTACTTTAATAATTTTTAATGTTTGAATGTTCAAAAAACATTATTTTTCCCATATTTTACATAGTTGCACCTCCTCTCTTCCCAGTCTGTCAGTAATGCTCTGTTTAGTTCCTGTCTCTATAGCACCATTCTGACAGGATTCGTTTTACAAGTGTAGATGGAGTAATGTTATTTTAACCCAGGACATCTGCAATATTAATGGCCAATTCACACGAGAACATAAGAAATCTCAGTAAAAATACCATAAGTGGTAGGGGTAACTCAACTTACAAGCCTCTAACAAGTGCGTTCAACCTTCTTTTTTATCTGAATGGATTGTGGAAAACACTTGAGGTTTTGCCACAAACTTATCCCACTGCCTAGAATGCAACTGAATGCTTTTTCAATCACCTCCATGTTTGAAAAAAAAAAAAAAACCTCTGAAACCTACTTTTTAAACAGGAACTGAGGAAATATTAACATACATATTTACAGCTATGCGATTAGCTTTACCTGAGGTAATTTTTCCAGACCTTTTTACAGAAGGTAAAAGTCACCAGAATCTTTACTGACATTGTCCATAATGATTACTGAGATACATACTGGCACATTTGAATGGGACTAAACTCACTGAGAAGCTCGGGTTGTAATTAATTTACGCCACCTCTCCATATAAAACTAATCCTGTCCGAATAGGGCTTATGAATCCCTTCCTTCTGAAAAGCACAATGTGCTCTGATTGGCCAGCTGGACCAGTGTGTTGTGATTGGTCCAGTAGTGGAGGCAGGGTTTTTTCATAGGGGTGGCTGGGCATGGACCGGCAACCAGTCTGGGATGGCACAGAAATCATTTCAACATAAAATGAGTTTGACTATAACGTATTGGACTGTTTTTAGTGCTTACAACACAAGTGAACACAGTTAATTTATACTTAATTGTAATTGAGATACAGTAGTAGTGAATTAGATCATGGAATACAGAGTGAATTTGACCATTTTTGTTTTATTCCTCACCTGCAGGCATATTAATAACACATTATAGCTAATATTCAACTTTCTCAGTCATCTTGGGTCTGGTTCTCGAAAACCATTGTTATCCATTGTTGCATCTTTATGGATGAGACATGCATATAACTACATATCTTAAATTATTCAGTATTCATGAAATAAAATTTTAATGCATGAACAATTCTGCGTTAGACTGTTTCTAAAAGTTGCAACAGAAAAAGTAAACACTAAAAAATCACATATCAGCTTGTGATCTCACATGGCAGAATAAGTTATTCCAGAGACATGTGATGCATATTTTACAAATACATACATGCATGCACAGTTTTGACACAACTTTAATTCCCTTTTGGTTTTCATGACTTAACTGACAACCGAACAACAACTTTGCATGCTCGTAGTTTCTTTTGCGCTTTATTTGAAGTGTTATACACTTTTATACCGCAAGCATAGTATAACGGCGGACACTGAAAGTTCGTTTTTCTGAGTTTTACTGACATATAACCTGACAACATCTCATCTGACCGCAGATACTGAATAAGGACGTTCCTCACAGTATCTGACAGAAGTGTCACCAGTTTTGGTTGAGTGTATTTGGGAAATATCACAACCCTTACCATAACCGTGAGTTTCAACACACTACTATCTAGTGGTCGACCGATATGTCAGGGCTGATATATTTGGTACGTTTTCTGCTTGGCCTGTCTGTCGGAAGCACAACTTTAGATAGAGCTGAGAACGTCAGTGCCTGTACACACAATACTCCCATTCTCCGTCTTCATTCAGTTACAGTCTCTGTTTAACAGTTCTGTCTAATACACTATTACATAGAACTGTTAAAAAAAAAAAAAACTATTGTAGCGGTTGCTTTATACTTTATTTTGTGTATGAGTTGGGGGGAATCATTTAAATGAGGAATATTGTGACATGTTTGTTCCCGGAAGACAACTCAAGCCTAGGAGGTGATTCAGGGAGTTCAGAAACAGTGTTTACTAATATAGAGAATAAATCATTTTGTGCTTTGCAACTTTCCAGACCTTTTTCTCATTACACAGCATCATTACACACTAAAGTAAGTTGAACGTATAAAATATAGAAGCATAATAGACCCCTTCAAAAAAACTAAAGAAACTGATTTAAAATAAAACTGCCCTGAAATGTGCACTGATTTTAGCAAGGCTTAATTTTCTTTATGCAAAATCAATTTCAGTGGTGAAATATGATGAGGGTGTGTTCTTGACAGGTTTCTTGAGATTCACTCAAACATACTTTAGAAATCACTGCTGTGTCAGATTTTTCCCCCTCACAAACTGTCTGTCTCTCGGTCAGTGACCTCCCTGACATTCAATCATGCGATTGGATGGACTTTCTCTTTTGTTGCAATAACGGCTGACTGGCTGTGTGTCTGTGGCGACCCGTGGGTTGAAGGTGACAGCGGTAAACGCCCTCTTTACGGCTAACAATGACCACAGCAAACACGTGTGGCTATCAGCATTGATTCGGCAGATTTCGCGAAAGCATTAAGCGCATATAAGCGTATACAATCTGAATTTTCATTCTGGGCTGAGCGAATCGTTTAACAGCGTTAAATGCCTCCAGTGCGGTTAATTACCCACAAGTGCTTTTGTTTTGCCTGACAAACAGCACATATAATCTCCTGCCCACACGTTAGCACATCACATGCAAAGCTTAAAACTTTCTCTGCTCTTCCCGAAGGATGCGTCAACTTTCTGACACCAGCCACGAAATGAAAGAATGAGGTTTTTTAATGGTCAGGCGAGAACTCGCGGAGGGGGACGGTGTTTTGAGCAGGATTAAAGTCTTGCTGTCGAGCCGTTATCTGATCTGAGCCGAAAGGAATTCAAAGTCTCCGTCCCAATGAATGATATTAATTCCCGTATTCAGCACGCAAGCCAGCCAGAGAAAAGAGGGGAAATAAGGATTTTTTCAATTTCAAGCGCTCCGCTGGGAGCTCTAATTAACTGCCGTATGTGTTATTTTTAAGGGTTTACTAATCCTTGTTTTCTATCTGGCAGTTTTCCGATGGAAGCTCGTGGCTTGTCTTTTTTGCATGCCTCTCGCTGCCTGATGTTTTTGTGCCGCTTTCGCTTAGAGGGGAATTTAACAGATGGTTTCATATCTGGGTTTTCCATAAATGCAAGAGTGCCTCATGTTCTGCCATGCACCAAAATCATGTTTCTTTGTACAGAGACACACAGACGAAGTGTGTGTTTAAATCTTGAGACAAATCTTTTTTTTTCAGTTTACAACTTAATCAGATATTAGTGCATTTATATGGGTTCTGCTGATCAATGAGACTTTTGTAAGATACTATTTGCTTGAGTTATTCAATGTCTTACATAAAATTCCTTTTTAAGCTTTTTGCTGACAAACAGCGTCCGAAAAAACAGCCTGATCTCATGAAAATGCGTATCTATAGCACAAATTGTATTTATCGTGCAATTTATATGCCAAAATGTGTTTTTATGTGCATGTTACGCAGTTTTCGCATGCAAATGATATCCAATTTATAACTTGTTATATGCACGTAACCTACACCACTAAACCTACCAAATAGGGTGACATTTTGCAGTATAAATCGCACGATAAAGACAATGTGTGCTATATATTATATATATATATATATATATATATATATATATATATATATATATATATATATATGCATTCAATGAGAACGTGTTTTGTTGAAAACGTGATGCAATATTTTGAATTATTGCATTATATTGAAATAAAATAAAAAATAAAATATATATATATATATATATATATATATATATATATATATATATATATATATATATATATATATATATGTATATATATATATATCTTTTGTAACATTATAAATGTTTTTACTGTCACTTCTGATCAATTTAATGCATCCTTGCTGAATAAAAGTATTAATTTGTCAACAACAACAACAACAAAATGAATGGTTTACTACATGCATAATGCATATTACACTCATTGTTGGAGTATCATGATCATTTTCATTTGTATTAATAATATATAAATAAAATACTTTATAATAAAAATGTAAAAACAATGAAAGAGATCTCTTCAGACCTGCAATGCACCACCATTGGTCCAGCGTCTGGCGGGTTGCAAGATTTGACCCTGCGCAGGAAGGCCAGGAACGGCGTGGGATGTTCCGGGACGCCGTGATCCGGCCACGCCGTGAACTGGAACTGCCGCACCTCTCGCTTCTCGCTGGATCCGTTCTGAATTCAAGAGTAAAACGCTCACAGCACAAATGAAATATTTCAGTTCTGGGTGAACGATCCCTGAAACACTCACGTACCTTGTAAAGTGCAAACGTTCGGACGCAGTACGTTGCCAACTCGACCGTGTCTAGCAGCGTGACCTGAATGAGTCCGTACGTCTCCGTCCCTCTGTTTGGCCAGTACTGGTCACACTTCACCTGCAAACGCACACACACACATCTCCATCAAACATGCATCATGCTCATTTAAAGCAAGAGAATAACTGCAGTGAGGAACACGATTCCCATTTCCTGCTGACAAGCGGATTTCTCAACACACGAGTGGGTTTTTCATGAGCCTGACAGACGCTATAATTACTATCTCAAGCGATCTGTCGCAATCACATTAAAGCTGGGTCCTTATTACCATTATAGATGTTGGTTGCATTGCGAGTTGTTATAAAATAGCGTCGCATTACTGTACGGCAGCCGCCCTGTCAGGAGGAAAAGAATAAAAAAGACGGAAAACACGGTTACAAGAAGAAAATCGGCGTGCATCGCATGTTCAATACAGGTCTGTCTAAATGCAAACAAGAGCAGGATCTGAATGATTATATACTGCTGATAACATATTCGTTAGGACATTGTTTAGCTGTGAATATTTTGACGCTGCGTTCATTAAAATGCATCGAGAAGTTCCAGCACCACATGACCGAAACTGAAATGCGAGGCTGCCTGTTACAGCCACACGAAGACCGCAGGAGAGGTGCTTTATGCGACCCTCCAGTCCATCTTTAAATATTAGACCAGCAAGACAGAGCAGAAGTGTCAGTCTATGGATTAATGCAAAAAACAATTCACATCACAAAGAATAAATGCAGGAAAATCAAGGCATGAATTAATTCTGCAACTCATAATGGCATCTGAAGACGACATGATGCTCTGTGTCTTGCCTTAGAGAAGAAATTAGAAGGAATCTGAGAACACACACACACACACACACACACACACACACACACACACACACACACACACACACACACACACACATCAATGGTGCAAATGAGGAAAAGATTAAAGGAAATGTGGGTAAAATCTGCAAAAATTGTGGATGACATGGATTGTAATATTAATTAGACCAGCAATCAGTTTGACAACAACGACAAAAGCTTTTAAACCTCTGCTTGAAAACAGGTCATTTTGCCAGTAATTGATGTAATTTGTTAAAAATAATACTGTTATAGCTGTGCGCTGTTCACAAAGAGGGTACGAAATAGGGCCAATAACAAAATATTATTTGAGTTGTTTATTTTCAATTCCTATGACGTTTTCAAATTTTCAATCCTGTTGCCAAGTTTAAGACACGGTTTAACACTGGTTTGTGCAATTATCGCTTATTTGCCAATAAATCAAATTACTTTATTTATTCCCATAAAGTAAGCATTTAGTACATGCAAACGTATATGCAAAAACATTAAGGTATATGCAAAATGTATGACAGTTAAATGTTTTTGGTATTCATCATTAGTTAATAATGAATATTTCTTTACAGCAATTATCTGAATATCAATTTAACTTGTCAATATTATGGCTTTGTTTTATTTTGTTAATTGAGAGCTTTAAGCTAGGTTTATTTTATGTGAGATAATCATTCTGAATAAATCATGGGATACCACGCTACAATATTCATTACAAGTTTCATTTATAAAAATAATGTATATTAATTTTTTTTGTTGTTTTTCCAAAAAATAAGGTGCTCAATCCATAAAAAAACATCACTGCATATTGAAACTGAATCCAGTATTTATTAACTGGATATATTCTGACAGCAACAAACACATGACAAAGATTGTAGTATGCAAGTATGTATTTTAAATTATGTTCAAACTAATTTCATTAAATTATACACTGCAGTGCGCTTGCAGAGAGACTCCACCTACACTCTTGATTTGTCACGTCTGGTGTGCAAAGACAACAGTGTAAGCCAATCAAATCAACAGATGAGTAGTGATGTCACAGCAAATCGTACCCTGGATCTTTCCTCCAGTTTGGTCATCATGACAATATTTGCACTCCTCTGCTCCCAGATCATACGCCAAAAATCTCCGAAGGTCTCCGGCAGCGCGCCTTGAGTGGCGATGTAGGCGTTCTGTTTGCGATAACCATCAATGTAGTTTGAGTTGATGTAATCGCTTCCTGGAATACCTGTGGAAACAACACAACATACAGAACACAATGAGAAAAAGTTGAACACGGAACAATGTGAGCTGTGTTTTAAGCACATGGCTATTTTGATGCTAAAGTATTCTGTTTCAGTCTAGCTTTAAAACAAAACCACAGTGTTTTTTTTTTTTTATGCACTATTTGATTTTGAGATTTTGGTCTATTTTGCTTTCATACCATGGGCCCTATCATACACACGGCGAAATGCGATGCCAGGCGTGACAAGTGTTTTTTGTATGTTTCAGCCCAACGCAGTTATCATTTTCACATCCAGCGCCACATTGTTTAAATAGAAAATGCACTAGCGCCCATCTGTTCCCCCAGCTGGTCTGAAAACGAAGTGTGTTCAAGCACATTTGTTGTCGTGTTGCTATTTTAAAGCAACTGAAATCGACTGCGCCATTGACCAACAACAACCTGGTTTTCGCAGGATTTTTGGTGTTATTTAAAGGGTGTGTTAGTAATATGGGTTGGTACACAACACTCGTACACTCTGCTTATCACACACAAAGGGATGCCCAGCAGCACACAAGCATTTTTAAATATTGAAAATAAAATGATTCCTCTATGTAGAAGCGTTCAGTCTTTCCGCTCGTAAATTCCGCCATGTAAATAGTGAATCCGTCATGGTGCAAGCGCAACTGGCTTTTAAAGGGAATGGGAGATGAGACTCTGATTGGTTTATTGCACGTTACACCTAAAACACACCTATGACTCATTAAGAGACCAAGTACAACCCTTTTGAATCATGCACCTGTTGTACCAATGTTTATTTCCGTCGCTAAACTAGCAAAAGTGGATTCAAACTCAGATTGTTAAAATAGGGCCCCATGTCTTCTTTCTGACTAGTGGAAAAACATCCAAAAATATAAATGTAAGTGTTCATTTTTTTGCACTTCATATATTTGTGTCTGAAGATTTCAATTACAATACATATCTTTAAAGTATGTGCATTTTTTCGCCACCTTAGTAGCAGTTACATAGACCAAACTTTACAGCTTTATTCCAACAGTGGGTACGGAAAGTATCCAGAACCCCTTAAATTTTCCACTGTTATATTGCAGCCATTTGCTAAAATCATTTAAGTTAATTTTTTCTTCTTCTCATTAATGTACACACAGCACCCCATATTGACAAAAAAACACAGAATTGTTGACATTTTTGCAGATTTAATAAAAAAGAAAAACTGAAATTTCACATGTTCTTAAGTATTCAGACCCTTTGCTGTGACACTCATATATTTAACTCAGGTGCTGTCCATTTCTTCTGATCATCCTTGAGATGGTTCTACACCTTCATTTGAGTACATCTGTGTTTGATTACACTGATTGGATTTGATTAGGAAAACCACACATCTGTCTATATAAGGCTGTAAAGCTCACAGTGCATGTCAGAGCAAATGAGAATCATGAGGTCAAAAGAACTGCCTGAAGAGCTCAGAGACAGAATTGTGGCGCAGATCTGGCCAGATGCAGTCGGGAGATGGGAGAAAGTTGTAGAAAGTCAACCATCACTGAAGCCCTCCACCAGTCGGGGCTTTATGGCAGAGTTGGGGGTTTATGGCAGAGTGGCAGCATCATGCTGTGGGGGTGTTTTTCAGCTGCAGGGACAGGACGACTTGCAATTGAGGGAAAGACGAATGTGGCCAATTACAGGGATATTCTGGAAGAAAACCTTCTCCAGAGTGCTCAAGACCTCAGACTGAGCCGAAGGTTCACCTTCCAACAAGACAAAGGAACCCAAAGTGAACCCAAAATGAAAATGTTGGGTTCAACGTTTACCATACAACCTGACAGAACTGGATAGGATCTGCAAGGAAGAATAGCAGAGGATCCCCAAATCCAGGTGTGAAAAACTTGTTGCATCTTTCCCAAAAAGACTCATGGCTGTATTAGATCAAAAGGGTGCTTCTACTAAATACTGAGCAAAGGGTCTGAATACTTAGGACCATGTGATATTTCAGTTTTTCTTTTTGTAATAAATCTGCATAAATGTCAACAATTCTGTGTTTTTCTGTCAATGTGGGATGCTGTGTGTACATTAATGAGAAAAAAAGAACTTAAATGATTTTAGCAAATGGCTGCAATATAACAAAGAGTGAAAAATTTAAGGGAGTCTGAATACTTTCCGTACCCACTGTACCTTCTGAAGGTTTTTATAGAGGGGTTTGTTCATATAACATTCACCTGATTTTATCCAACATTTTAATCCTAAAACATTGTGAACATGTATTTTTATCTTTGTCGACAGTGTTTTCTGATTTATAGAGTGATAAAAAGAGATATCCAAAATCCCCTCAGTAAAAAAGAAAAACATAAACTCTAATATATTAACCAAATCAAACAATGAAATCATTTTGAACCTTGCTTTTAGATTTCTGTTCTAGAAATGTATGCAAATTTGTGCATATTTAACACAGTGTCTCATTTGCATATTTCAGCATAACATTTTCAGAAACGTGCAAAACAATACAATTGTCTTAATGTACTGTGATTAATTAACTAGGTAAGTATAATGATATTTATTAGTTATAATTCATATCTATTTACCTGTAAAAAAAAAAGATGCTCTATCATTTAGAGACTTTTAGCATGTTGACTTTTTGTTCATCATACATTATCAAAAGCAAATAATTTCAAAACATAACAGATTTTTATTATGATCATGTTGCACATATGTGACCCTGAGCCACAAAACCAGTCATAAATCGTGACGGGTATATTTGTGGCAACAGCCAACAATACATTGTATGGGTCAAAATTAACGTTAGGATGCCAACAATCATTAGGATATTAAGTAACGATCATGTTTCATGAATATATTTTGTAAATTGCCTACCGTATAATATGCATTTCTAAGGAAACTTTAAGACAACTTTAAAGGCGATTTTCTCAATATTTAAATTTTCACCTTTAGATTCCAGATTTCTTATAGTAGTATCTCAGCCAATTGTCCAATATTCAGATTTTTGATGATGTATCAAGCTTAAATAAGCTTAAATGAAATGTACCCTTATGACTGGTTTTGTTGTTCAGGGTCACATATTAGAATGATATATTAGTGAGATTGTCAGATGGGAAGTTTCTGCAAAATGTCCCCAAATCTTAATTTCAGAAATACTGTGTGAATTCTGATGAGCAGACCTTCATTCTCCATTAGAAAAAAAGAACAGTGGAATAAATTGAATCTAAGTGAATAAGTGTGAGAAATCTGGAGAAAACAGAGCAAGGCTTGATTTCTGCTGTTAAAGGGCTGACAGCGTGTCAATGCTGTAGCTCCAGCTCAGCTCACACATGCAACGGAGAGATAAAACTCATCATTCCCTCGTCCTCCCGACGCCTCCTCTCACTCGCTGTCTCTCCCTCTCTCTGTATGTCTCTCTTCCATGTGAATTATTTCACTAAGAATTAATAAATAAATTAAAAACTCTATGTTTTTCATTTTCTCGTTCGTTCTGTGACTGACAGGATAGAAAGACAATTAATCCTGCATTTCCTTCTCTCTTTTGGAGACAAAAGAGGCCAAAGTAATGAACAGATGTGTGTGTGTGCATGTGCATTCGACCAATCATGTATATTTGACACATTATGATTCTGTTCCAAAATCTAGTGAGATGCCTACATTTTAAAGGCCTCATAGAAAGTATCAGATGTAATAATATAATATTTATTAATCTATATTTTGTCTTGAAAAACAAAAACAAGAACCAAGCTATTTTTCTTACTCCATTCAGTGTTGTTTTTGTAAAATATTGTTTTTAAGTCCCGTTCAGAAATTGAAATATATATAGCATAAATAAAATAAAATGTAAATGTTACAATTAATATGTGCATGTATGTGTGTGTGTGTGTGAAAATATAAAAACAAATGCTAAATATTATAATATTATAAATAAATACTGAAAATGTAAGCAAATTCTAGATATTGAAATCAAAATAATAATGAATATTATAAAGAATACTAAAACAACACTGACAATTGGAAAATGACAAAAATACTAATACTGAAAGTACTGTCTTGCAGCTTATTACAGTATCATGCTATTGCCAAACTCCATTGGACTCGACTGTGAATCGAGTCAATAATGTTCCATTAGCATTAGGATGCTGCCTTACACTGTAGCTCCCTACATAGGCAGTACACATCAAGGGAGCTTCCTAGGTTTAAGAACACAGCCACAATTTTTCCATCGTGTGTCTCAGATTGTCTTGTCTCAGACTGAATGTGAGCAGGCCGGTGAGGAGCCACTCCATCAGTGTTTGTGGTGTGTGAATGAAGCCGGTATATGTTTGATGTGGATTTTCTGCAGCAGTTCATCACACTATTTCATTTCTCATTGTGAAACACAAAGCAGGCGCGTTTATCAGGGCTGGACACGGCAGATGGGCATTTATTTGTTTCATTGTTCGCTGGTTGAATCTGTTATTTGACAGTTTGGAGGGAAATTAGATGTTTTATTTTGGGAATGCTATTTCATGAGTAGAAATCATTCAATATGAATGTGTAATGCTGCTGTAGACACTGCAAAAATTTGTTTCTTAATCAGTATTTGTGTGTAGTTTTCCAATAAAATGGTTTGAACGACTTTAAAACAACAACAGCATAAAATACCAATACTTGTGATATATACTGTATATATCTTGAATTAAGTAGATTTTTCTTACTTAATTGTGTATGTGTATTCATTATACTATTTGTTAATTTTTTAGATAATTGTTTAACTGTCAACTTTTTTTGTTAATTATTTTGTTTACCATAAATTGATTATATTTATTTTTTTGTGCATTAACTGTTGAATTTGTTCATTGATTTGACTAAAACAAGAACATGAATTTTTCTAAAATGATACAATGATCAAACACTAATGAGAAGAGAAGATCGTACCATCGATGGCGGAGAGCAGGACCCTGGAGTGATCGTAGGCGATGACGTTAGCGTATCTGTTCTTTGGTTTATTCACCTCCAGGTTTGAATGCTCCCACGTAAACTGCTGACCAGGATCAATTGACTAAGGAAAAATGAGGGAAACAGGTTAATTAATGAGCACACATTAGCCATCAGAACTAAGCAAAGTCACACAGATGTGTTTCATTTGCATCCCGCATATGCTAACCGTTGGCTCAGACACAACATAATCTGAGCGCCTCACTGCCAAAAATATCCATCTAAAATAGAAAGACGTGTCCTGACCCATGCGGTTATGATAAGCATTCAGTGCCTGTAAAAATAGAGCAGTGGCTGAAACACATAACGAGAGCGTTCAGAAATAAATTCTGCTGCTGGGCGGTGAAACATGGGAAAATGCTTTATCACAAACTGCTTCTATCCTAGTGTATACACACACACACACACACACACACACACACATATATACTAACAACGGTTAGTATATATTAGCGGTGGCCTGTTATCGGCGTTAACGTGCTGCATTAACGTGACTCTTATCGGGCGATAAAAAAATATATTGCCGTTAATCTATTAGCAAAGTTGGGTTGGGAGCAAGCTATGATGACTTTCACCGTGATATTTTAGCGCGGATGTATAGCTACCTAGCCAAATTGCACTGTAGGGAGAGAGAACGAGTCTTCGAACCTGCGTGTATGCTGTGAAATTACCACATCAAACGTGAACGCTGGTTTCCGAACTCGGGTGCGCACCCGCGAACCGTACTCGAGTCCTGATGAGCGTGACTGACATACTGTAAGCAGAGAGCTGTACATCTAATTTCTGCTCGTCGTCAGTGTTCTTTAGAGCATTTGCAGTACATTCGCGGCGAATAGACGCAAGTGCCATTACCTACTGAAGCTTTGGTAACAAAACTAACGGTTCAAAAACAAAAATATAAAAGTTAGGTGAACAACGCTATTCATTCTGCCTCCTTTTCGTTCGACGTCCTTACCAAGTAACGGGGTAAACAGCTGCTGCACCCCGGTTTCGGACCCAAAAATATAATATGAACACGGTCCAGGGAGCAATCGAACCAAGTGTGAAAGTCATTATTATATAGTCATATAAGTGTGCACCAGTCATTATTTGGGTAGCACACATATTCTAAATGCCTTCGGCATAATTCAAATTAGCCATTTTAATCTAGATCAATTTCAAGATCACAGTGAGATTAATCTAGATTAAAAAAAAAAAATCTATGCCCACCATTAATATATATATATATATATATATATACAAATTAACAAATGGATAATTGAAGAGGTTAACAAATAAATTAAGTTAAACAGATGCGTGAATGGAGTAACTGTGGACAAAATTATGCATGGAATGAATGAATGCATGAAAGTTTATATATAATCCACATATGAGTGAATAATTAAATTAACTGAAAATGAAATGTATGAATGGGATAGACAGATAGATAGACAGATAGACAGATAGATAGACAGATAGATAGATAGATAGATAGATAGATAGATAGACAGACAGACAGACAGACAGACAGACAGACAGACAGACAGACAGACAGACAGATAGATAGATAGATAGATAGATAGATAGATAGATAGATAGATAGATAGATAGATAGATAGATAGATAGATAGATAGATAGATAGATAGATAGATAGGGATGGATGAGCAGATGGATGGATGGAAAGATAGATAGACAGGCAATGAATAAATGAATGGATTAGATAGATAGATAGATAGATAGATAGATAGATAGATAGATAGATAGATAGATAGATAGATAGATAGATAGATAGATAGATAGATAGATAGATAGGGATGGATGAGCAGATGGATGGATGGAAAGATAGATAGACAGGCAATGAATAAATGAATGGATTAGATAGATAGATAGATAGATAGATAGATAGATAGATAGATAGATAGATAGATAGATAGATAGATAGATAGATAGATAGATAGATAGATAGATAGATAGATAGATAGACAGACAGACAAGCAATGAATGAATGAATTAATTAATTAATCAATTAATGAACATGAAGAAATACAAATTAAATTAAATGCATGACTGGACAAATGAACGAACACAAAGAAAGAAAGAAAGAAAGAAAGAAAGAAAGAAAGAAAGAAAGAAAGAAAGAAAGAAAGAAAGAAAGAAAGAAAGAAAGAAAGAAAGAAAGAAAGAAAGAAAGAAAGAATGTATCATCCATTTATTATCTGCAAAAATTAATGAATGAAAATAAATGACATAAATATAGGAATGAACCAAGGACAGAATGAATGAATGAATGAATAGTTTACACAATGCAGTCCATCTCCACACATGACTCTTCCTGCAGTGACACTCCTCTATACATTTCGTCAGGAAGTCAGAGGATTGAAGGTTTCAGCACTGAGCATTAAAAACAGGTGTCTGCATGAAAGCGCTGGAGAACGCGGGATGAGTCTACCAGTGAAAGAGCTTTTGTGAACAATATGACCTCAGCGTCAGTCTTATGTGCAGTTTGCAATTTTTTCCCATTTACTTTAATAATGAAATTATTCAGTCTCCGCAGTGTCTTTTGAAAATGAAAAGATGATACGCATCTGCCTGCGAGCCAGCTCTCCGCGTTGACAAATTTCAAATTACAGTTTTCAGAGGAGCGTTGAATGAATGAAAATTGGTCCCGTAAGCGTAGAGGGGAAAGTAATGTCTTCATGCCTTGAATAGATTTTAAAGGATCACACAGAGATGTGCTCCCTTTCAAACGGCGCTTTTGTCCACTGATGTGCCCTTTCAAACGAGAGCAGACGACTGCAAACAAATCTCAGCCCCACTTGGACAAATTACACTCCAAAATAGCAAAACGATAAACGCTCTGAGATTGTCAATAGCCAAGACAGATATTTCACATTTGCCTGCTGAGTTTGGCTGTTGAGAGAAGAGAAGAACGCTGCTGTTTTAGCAGTAAAGTGCTCACGCTTGTTTGTGTAACCTCTACAATAAGCAAACGGGGGCCAATATGAAAAACCGTAAATTGACAGTGGTGCTATTTTTCTGCCAGGGCGAGTCACAGCGCTGCACCATAAAGCGTCACTAAAGATGACAAATCTCCAGTTAAGCCGCGTCATTCTGCCCAAATCTTTTGAAACATTGCTTGTGAACTCGCCCGCTTCATTGTGCTGCTGAAATTACTTTCCGTGCCCATGCAATACCACCCCAGAATGACAATCCCGTGTGTTTTAGCTCAGCTCTAGCAGTCGTCTTGGCGGAGCTCCACGTCTGACCTCATGCTCAGTAACCGCAGACTGAGGGGCCTGAAAAGAGTGCCGAACCCTCGCTCTCACGGCCCGCTCCACTCAAATAACAACCCATAGGGAAACAAAACAGAGTATAATGTTTTGGTCTCTCCCAACTAGATAACAAGATTACATGAGAAACATCCTACCTGACCTTTCCTACACTGGCGCGTTAAATGACAGCTGATAGGCGGCGGGAGATACGGACAGGAAATGTTTCATTGTGGTTGGCGGGGAGCTGTGAGCACGACCGATACGATCGCATTTGCGAGTGCCGAGCGTTCATCAGGTCAAAACCGAATAGTGGTAGTCCGTCTGAACGCTACACCGGCACACCGCTAGAGTGTTTCTTTTCAAATCAGTGTGAGTAACAGTGATAGCGATGACCTTAAAACTACCAGTAATGATGTTGAAAAACATTTGTTTTGAAGCCTTTTAACATTTCAAATGATTTGAATGTAAAGTTTTTAAAGATTTTAACAAACGAAATCATGCTCGAGAACATAATCATCTGTTTTTGTGACACACCAAATGCTCAGACATTCTCAAATTCATTCATTTTTACTTTTCACTCAAATTATTATGCTGATAATATAATTTTCATTGACATTAGAAAAATGCAGAAGCATTTTATCCAGTGGTTCTCAACCAGTGGGCCTCACCACACAAACAGTGGCTTAAATGGTTTAAAATAAGTCAAAACAAGGTTGAAAATTAGATAAAATTTCATCATATTTTAATTTATATTTCCTGTTTTAAAGGTACACTATGCAACTTTTCCGTCCGCTAGAGGGCGTCTGTACAAAACAAAGGCGTAGCTTGATGACGTCAAGTTTGAGCGCAGAATCTTTGGACATGTGGTCTTCACCTCACAGCCGGTAGAAAAGAATCGGGACAGGACTCGGGCAGAAATCATGTTCATGGATGGAATTATTAACTTTACTGTAGTATGAAGCAGAGCAGGGGACAGTGCTGTGGAGCTGAGCGAGGCCGCTGGAGCGAATGTTAAGCAAAACACACGCCTCGCGAGCAACGGGACTTTTATTATGACGGGACACAGTCGCCGGCGCAATCTCCACTTTTCGGGTCATGAGTATGAGCAAACACAGCTCTGTTTATTATATTAGATACATCTGAGTGTGTTTAAAATTTAATGTTATGACGTTACTCTGTGCGTTCGCTCAGCGGCTGCTGTGACACTTTTTTTTGACAAGTTTTTCTGCTAAATAAAACTGGAAACGAGGGTAACGCAGATATGACGCAATTGACAGGCGACTCCCTCAAACGCAATGCTCACACGTCCTGGTTCCTTGGTAAAAATAGCGATTTTCTCACAATTTACAAATAGTTGGAAACATTTGGTAGACTGTAAGAACTCAACTGAACAAAATATATAATAATGGCCTGATGGTTTTTGGATATTTGACTGCAAAAATCCTACATAGTGTACCTTTAACAACAACTGCCACAATTTTATGTACAAAATTATAAAAAAATATGAATGGATGGATGGATGGATGGATGGATATAATATAGAATACATTTACAGAATATAAATTAATGCATGCATGAATGAATGAATGAATGAATGAATACAATTTAAATAAACAAATGCAGAAAGAAAGAAAGAAAGAAAGAAAGAAAGAAAGAAAGAAAGAAAGAAAGAAAGAAAGAAAGAAAGAAAGAAAGAAAGAAAGAAAGAAAGAAAGAAAGAAAGAAAGAAAGAAAGAAAGAAAGAAAGAAAGAATTTTTATAAATTTCTATATTCTTAAAAATAAAGGTTCTTTATTGGCATCCTTTCTATTGCACAAAAGTTTCTTTAGATTATTAAAATTGTTCACTGAAAGGTTCTTCTGAGAATCAAAAATGGTTCCTCTATATAAAAAATATATAAAAAAATAAAAACCCTTTTGCTATTACAGCTGGAAATACCAGAAATATTGCCTTTGTCAATGGGGAGCCTTGGAGTCAAATAGGTTGAGGATTAAAACAGCTTTTTCCTGCGGAAAGTAAGAAAACAGCTGATGATTACCTCATATTCCTGTGAAAACTTCAAGTTGTCGTTTGCTTTTAGGCGCTCAATATGATCAGCCAGCTCCATGACCGGAATGGGAGGGTGACTGGCCATCCCTGTGGACAGGAGACAAACAAAGAGTCCTGATGTTAGCGCTAGCGAATCTGAGAGTACACCGAGAGATGAGCGTAATAGAGGATGGAGAATGTGAGGTTTTTATTTGGCCTGTATGATTGGACGAAGCAGCCACATGCTTGAAGAAAATGGACACAAAAGCCGCACAGAGCATTCCTAATGAAGAGAAGAATGTTATTCGTCCGCAAGCGTTAACATGGTGGAAAGATGAAATAGAGAAGAACGTTAGGGGCTGGATATTAAAGTTTGAGCCGATCATGAGTCTAAAGGATGCTACATATCAAACCCCGCCTCCTGCGCTGGCGTGAGGCAAAGCGGTGTAAGGTGATGAACGCATAAATAAATGAGACAATCAAGAGAGCAATTGAAGGAAATGAACAGACACAGTGGCATATGTAGAAACAAGAACGACTAACTTGACAAATGGAGGTTACTGGGGTAAACCGATGTGGCTGAACCTGCAAAGGAAAAGGGGGACGGGGATAAATCATACTAGCTGACGTTAAAACAAGCAAATGTGGTGATCGATCACTATCGGAACTAAAAAGAGGCAGTAGAAACACAGTCTGAAATGACAATAGACAGTTCGCAAACAACACTTCAACTTTATAATTAAGTTTGTTAGTAAAAACTTATTTACGCATTCCAATGGCTAACATACATGCGGAAATGAGGATAAGTTCGAAAGGGAAACCAAGAAAAAGAAAAAACACAAATGCCAAAACAAACAAACAAATGTAACAAGGAGAAAGAAGATGGCGTGCACATTTATCATGCGCGCGTTTGCTTGTTCTCTTCAGTAACGAAGGCGCATGTCTGTGAGAGAAAGAGTTTGTGTTTGCACTGCAGAGGATGCTTTTGAATAGTTGAGGAGCAGAAGCTGTTCTCTGATAACCGGTTTGCATAACAACAGCCTGCGTGCCACAGAAAAAGAGTGAGTACGCTTGGACGTGGCGCTGCGGTTCTTTCATCTCTGGGCTGATAGAAGAGGGCATTAGCTAATGGAGACAGCAGGAGAGAGCTGCCATCCACCGCCTCTCAAGACCCATTACCAGCCGCGGTGACAATGAAACTGCCATTCGGAGAAACGCGTCGGAGCGACATCAAGCACCCTCAAGATGAAAATTGAGATGGGGAGGGGGGAGGGGGGTGACCGCACGATGGCATCAAGGGTTTGAAAAGAGGAGGGCTAATGCAGAGGCCGTTCACACTGAAGAGAGGGATCTTCAGCTGTCGAGAGCCTGCGTTCGGCTGCCTGAAGGGAAAATGGAGGATGCAAAGCTTCTCTAAGAGGCTATTTGCGAAAGAGGGGCATGAGACCACTAATAAAGAGCTGCTGAGAGGATTGAGAGCATGGAACATCGCTTTTGAAACCATGTTGCAATGCAAACCCGACACGTGAATACTGTATGCGTCCCGCCATGTTTGTGTCGTAGATGAATATCAAACCAAACACCGGCTGCGGTGCATAGATGGCAATCAAGTTAATGATTTTGGATCATCGACAACTTTTTTATGACACTTGATGAACAGTTCAAGAAGAAAATCAAGCTTGAACCAGCTTGAGGTGGTTGACTAGTTTCCCAGACTATCCTGTTGATGTGTCCAAAACCACTGAATGGTCATAAATCAGACCATGACTCTGGGCTAAGACCGGCTAAACACAGGCTGATGTAAGGTGAACAGATGTTCATCAAAATCAACAGTTGTGTGGACCTTGCAACACTTCCCACATTCCTCAGTCATGCTTTTGTACTTTCAAACACAATGGGTAGCCTTGTATGTGCCCCAACAAAATATATAATAACCAATGGAGGGCTTTTAAGGGTTTTGGTTAGCAACAAATGTCAATCTTCAGAATAAACTCACTAGCTTTGTTTATATGCCCCCATATTATCAATTTATAATTGGATTGAGAAAATCTGATTGAGACAAATTAGTAAACATACCATGAATTGTGTGGGAAGTGAGATTTTGGGGTTGACTGGTTGGTCTCCAAAATCCTTAAAACAGACCAGCCTAACAAGTGGAAAAAAGCTTGGTGGCACGCTAACACCAGCGAATGCTGGTCTAAGCTGTTTTTATTAGAAAGGTGAACTGTTTCCCTCCAGTCCATCTGTCTTGCTCTTGCAGTCCAGGTGTTTCTGACAGACAGACAGATGGACTCCAGTTCAGTGTGTTTAGAGCTAGTCTCGCTGGCACCAGGTTCTCCTCTGAGAAACTAATGGAGCAACTGTTGTCACCGCTGTTCTGCCCCTCAGAAAATAAATCTATAGGTCTTCACGGCTGGGCGCTCTAGAACCGAGTGCACTTCACCTTGTTTACCAAGGTCAGGAGGGAGCAGCCCTTCCCCACTCGGCAATTCCCAGATTCCTCTACAACTTGTTCACACTCCGCTGATTTCAAGCACAATGGCCTGCCTACATGTGTGTGTATGTGTGTCTTGATTCACCAACAGAATATACAATCAGCAACAGAGGTTATATTGAATATGTATCTCCATGGTCTTCTTACGCTAGGTTCAGTTAGTGACAGGCCTTCAGGTAAACTCACTGTGCTGCCATGAGTGTGTAGCGAGGAGTTCTTGGGTCAGCTGTAAAGCTGCAATTCCAGAGTCCAGAGGGATTTCCTGCCCTTTTGTCTGTCCTAAAGCCACCTGTCCTGTGCGTTTGTGAGCACCCTGCTCTCTATTTTCGGCTCCATATGGTGGCTAACAGACCCTTGCATTACAACTTTAATACGCTAAGCAAAATAAGAGCACGGCTTTGACCTTTCTACTCTGTTTGTGTCCATGGACTCATTTAAGACTGTGTTTCTGAATGAGGCACCTACAAGCGGACCAATGCAAAACCAACATAACCGAGACGTTATCTCTGCTCCCAAAACCAGTAGCTGCCTTGTTGTCTACAGTCTACATAGGCAGAATCTATAATTGAACCTCTTGAGTCGCCGATTTGACATATTCTACATAGGCAGCACCACACAATTTGATATTATCTTGCTGATAAGATAGCGACAAAGAAATATACATAAATATCGGGTAAAACAGACCTTGTAATCTCGCTTATGGATTACATTTTTTTTTACTTTCTGAGCAATGCATTCTGTAAAGGTGAAATGCAATGCTGCCATACAATTTTAGTCAAGCAACACATGCATTGCTGCAAGCATTTTGAGCAGCCTTTAAGTCTGGAGTGCACCAATGACATCATCCAAAATGCTGTTTAGGTAGACAGCTCACTATAATTTAGAACAAAGCTAGTGTGTTCCCAATATTGATCCATCAGAGTGTTAGTTATTAGAGACACTCGATCCTGAAATAAGAACATCAGATAAAGGAGGCATCCGAAATAGAGTAGCAAGGTTGGGAAGTTCTGCTCTCGACTATCCCGCTCCTCATGATTCAATACATTATACTTCACTCTTTATATATATTTTACTTCACTTGATGGTAAAATAGCATGCATTGAAACCTTTTATTGAAGTGTTTAGGACACTGTTTCAAACTAAAGGAGTTGATGATTTATGTTTGGTTAGTGTTTGTGTTAGGCAGCTCTTACCGGGAGTCTGAAAGTTCAGACGGCGTAGCTCAACAGGGTCAGTGGGATGATGGGAAGGCATTTCTTTACCACTGGGCAGACTGCCTTTCCTGGCCTCTGACTCTGCCCTTTTCCTGAAAAAAAAATATATATACATATATATATATAATACACTTAAGACAAAATGAACTGTGTTTGAACTATCGGAGCAGCACTGCAAGTGGTCAAGCAAACATGCTTGCGATTGAAATTGAAATGAGACACGTCCTGGTGTTCAGTGCACTCGACTGTGCCATGACCACTGCATGTGTTTCAGGTACAACTCTTCTAATGGTCTTACCTGTCCGGTTGACTGCTCCAGTGAAAGCGGCAGGAGGAGAGAACAGAGGTTAGTACGCAAGACAAACACAGATCTCCTCATTAGTTCTGCTGATATTCGGAGGGGTTTTGCATTTGTTCATTTTCATCTAATCCGAAGTGTTAAGACATACATCAACTGTGCCACAGATCCTAACTAAATTTGGTGTGAATAAATAAGTATTTGGGCCAGATTTACTAAACAGGGCAAATTAGCATGAGAGCGCAATTCCAAAAAAGCTCCAATGGGTTCTGCATGTGATATTATGACGAGGTGCAAAAAAACAATATCCGATGGGCAAAACTTATTCTAAAACAAATAATGAATATAGACTACACTACTGTTCAAAAGGTTGGGGTCGGTAAGATATTTTATTTAGCATTATGACTCCAGTCTTCAGTGTCACATGATCCTTTAGAAATCATTCCAATGTGCTGATTTGCTTGCTCAAGAAACATTTCTAGAATTTGTTGTAAAATTATAAATGTCTCAACTGTCACTTATAAATAAAAGTATTAATTTATATAAGATGATAATATAATATAATATAATACAATATAATAAAATAATCACCAAAAAATATGTGACTCTTCCAAGCCTGGCTGAAAGATCTGCTTTAATCCCCTGATATTTACAGGTTTTTCCAACTCTTCGTCATTTTGTACATGTCTTGACAGCAGGAATTGCTCATGTGAAACTGTTTGTTTGGATTGAATTGGTGCATCATGGGCAGCGAGTGTGTTGTGTTGTTGACATTGTAATATTACACTATGAGATGTGTTCATGGGCCCGTGACATTGATTCTGTGATTAACAAATAAATCTGCCATCAGAAGACATCAAATAACCCTGGATATATGAAGGACCTCATCACAATAGATGTTCAACTCAATGCCTGGCTGTAATTTACAGCAGATGATCAGATCAGTCTATATTCAAATAAGGGCCACAGATTATTGAAGATACTTACAATGCATAACTGCACAAACACACATACACACACAATGGCTTAAAGTCAACAATCCAAATCCAAATGACTTTCTTAACCCAAGTTTCAGCTCTTATTGTGAATCATCAGTAAATGTTATTCCAATGACCAGCTTGTATTCATAATCTTTCACTCAGAAATTGAGTAATTTGGACAATTTAAACTAACAGCCAACCATCTTACCATAATTTTCACTGTTTCGCTGAGAAATATGTTACTTTATAAGTCAAATTATGTGCAAAGGTTATTGAGAGTGTGTGCTTCTCCACGGTTTCTACCTCTTGTACAGTAGGATGGCGATGACAATACAGATGATGAAGATGACGGCCAGCACGGGCCCCACGACCCAGATCAGACCCTCCTCTTCATCGATTATGGGCTGTGGGTCGATATCAGCAAACACCACCGGATCAGAGTAAGGACTTGCCGCATACAGCATCTGAAAGAAAAACCAGAACAGCGACGGTGACATCTGAATCACTTAATCAAGAAACCCTGAATTCACACTTTTACACTAAATACTCTAAATTCCATGAGTCCCATTGGTTTCGTGTTGTGTCCATCGGCTTGTAAAAAGAGCTAAAATATTATTTAAAGTAAGGCATAAAGTGGGTATCTATGGAACGAGAGTAGCAGAGGGTTTCAAAGTCAAGTCAAGTTTTTCAAAGCAGCTTCAAAGTAATAAACAGGAAATAACAGAATCAATGATGAAAACCATTAAATATGTGGCAAATTCAGCTGTAAAGCAGCTTGGTAAAGACAACACCAGCTAACAGGGAAGATTCTCAGAGCTCGTTTTGGCAAGGTTCTCACAAAAACGTCCTTCCAGTAGCGTTAACAGAACATTTGTTCAAAGTCATCTGGTCTTTAGAAATGTTCTCAAAAGGTTAGCACAGAAATGTTGGATGGATATGGATTTTTCAGAAATATTTAAGTTTCTGGTAACCGGTAACTTTTTGTTCGAATAATCAGAGCATATTCAAATGTTTCCACAATGCTTGAAAATTATAAAGTGAAATATTCACTTATGTTTGCATTAAGAAAACAAAAAAACACAAAAACAAATAAGAAACCAAGAAAAACAAATGATATTTTGAACATTCTGAGAACATTCAGAAATAATTTAATGGGAATGTTAGCAACAATTCTTGAAACATTTTTGTTAGCTTAGAAAATGCTATTAAAAAACTAAATTCAGTTTACAATAACTGCAAAGTTCAGAAGCCGAAATGTGAAGCTTGGAGTTTTGTTAAAGCTACACTGTGTGATATTTTCCCCCATCTAGGAGTGAAAAGGTATATGACCATCCAGTGAATATTAGTTTCTGTTCCTCTCAATTCCGATTTCGTTTTAACTCCTACGGTGGCTGATTTAGTCCAAGATTAATATGGCTTCCAGTTCGATCAAGTGATGAGGTTACTTTAGAAAACTACTATAATTTGCAGTTATTTAATTTGTCAGTTAACATGTAGGTTATGACATCTATGTAAAATGAATAATAGTTTAACATCATTGCTAACATCAGCGATCAGGTTCCCAGACGAATGCAAGCTAATCTTAGTAAAGTAACTTTTATCGGTGCTATCGTTATTCTGTATATTGTACTACATCACTAGCGTAAGGCAAAGTTTACATTGTAGGCTAAATCAGTCTCATGCAATCCCCCTCTTCACATTCGACACAGTGCCATCGAGTGTTAAAACGTGAAAGGCGAAGCTTGAATTTACGGGTATGTCCCTCTTTGGCTAATGTACTTTCAAGATGGAGGGGCAACATGGCGACGCGCATTCGAACCCCTCACCCGTATGCATTTTCAATGGAATATTATACACTTAGGAGAATACTTTATTACTTGAAAGAAGTAAATATACATTAATGAGCACATATATTTTTGAAAGAACTAAGTGTTTTTAGCTAAGAATAAACTAAAAAAGTTACACAGTGTAGCTTTAATGCACTTACATGAATTATTCAGCAGAACAAAATAGTTAGTTATTTGATCTGAAATGTGCCTAAATTATTCCTTTAAGGTCAAACTGCTTTTCTAGGTGAATGAATGCATTATTCTCAAATTATTTCTCACATTATTCTCACATAAACTGCACATATAATTTAAGTACGTGTTGATATATTTCTGCAATGTTTCTTTAAAGCAGTTATCCTGCAATCAATGGCAACATATTATTATTCAAGTACACAGTCAAACAGCCTGGATGTGCTGGAAACAATTAACGGAAACAATTAAACGGAACTATATAAATACGATTATATAAAAACACTGTCAGAGGTCTGAAATCCTGTTATGACTCTGATTAATGTAATATTCATAAGTGTGTGTTGCGATGTGTTCAGTGATGTGAGTTACGAACTACATTCAGTGATTAGCATCTAATTTACTCTCAAATCATCAGCACAAGCAGATAAACAGAGACATTAGACGCAACATACACACACACACACACACACACACACATTTCTCAGGCATTATATTAGGAAACATTCTGAGATGCATACTGGCAAACCCTTCATACGTTTGTTTTTGTCAAGTCTCTTCTGCTCACCAAGGCTGCATTTATTTGATCAAATATACAGTACAAATTTTAATATTGTGAAATACTATTGCAATGTAACAGTTGTTTTATGTAAATACTGTATATGGTAAAATTGTATACATTCCTGTGATGCAAAGTTGAGTTTTTAGCAGCATTACTTCAGTATTAAGTGTCACATGATCCTTAAAGGGGACCTATTATGCCCTTTTTCACAAGCAGTAATATAAGTCTCTGGTGTCCCAAGTGTGTGTCTGTGAAGTTTAAGCTCAAAATACCCAAGAGATAATTGATTATAGCTTGTCAAATTTGCCCCTATTTGGGTGTGAGCAAAAACATGCCATTTTTGTGTGTCTCCCTTTAAATGCAAATTACAAGTTACAAGTCTTACAAGTTCAAACTGGAGTGGGACACTGATAGAGAGACTCAGAAAGAAGTTACAACTTTTAGAATGCAACTGGATGTTTGTGAATGTTTAGTGGATAAATTAATGTAGTTTTAGAGGAGTTAAGTAGATTAAACTCATCGACTAGCATTTACCGGGATTTAAATCTAAAAATCTTTTAGAAACATATTTTGTGCAAATCCATTGGTCAAGCAGTACTTTTTTTACGCAAAAAGCTTTTTACAAATATATAGCGACTTTCTGTGGCACATTTCCGTTATAAATTAAATGCAACTATGATGTCTTCAGTAGTGTAGAAGCCGGGAGTCTATGGTGACTCTTATGTTCAGTGGTATATCCAATAACAGAACGTTTTTTTTGTGCAGCCATTGTATATCTCCAGCTGTTGCAGCGAGGAAACACAAATGGCGGAATACTCTACCCTAATCTGGAACTGGTTGTTTGGAGAGACGGATGATTTATGAGGAGTGAATGGATTTTACCATTATAGGCTGGTTACTGGTTACAACTACACATCTGTGTTCAAACACAATTCATAAAAGTAAATTTAAAAGTAAAAAAGTAAAAGTAAAAAAAAAAAACATTCTAGTATGCTGATCTGCTGCTCAAGAAACATTTCTTATTATTATCCATGTTGAAATTAATATTTTTGTGGAAACCGTGAGAATTGTCAGGATTCTTTGATGAATAGAAACTTCATTATAACAGCATTTATTTGAAATAGAAACTTTTGTGACAATATTGATGTATTTACTGTCAATAAATGTATTTACTTTGCTGTATAAAATAGTTAATTTCTTTTCATTTCTTTCATTGTCTCTATTTTTCCATAACTGCTTTATACATGAGATTGACAAAGACACATGGAGGAAAGTGAAAATACAGAGTGGGATGTGTCGCATTGACAGTGATATGAGGTTTGGTCACTGCGTCTAGCTCTACTGTCTGAGTTTTTGTCTTCCCAGCGCTCAGTAAATTCCGTCTCACTGCTTTCACAGAGCTAATCATTCCACTGTCTGTCTGTATGTGTGTCTGTCTCTCTGCAGTGCAGTTGATAAGACGCTGCTGCTATTAAAAAGAAGGCGTTTATCTCACAGTCCTGCCACTGACAGCTCTTCAGGGCTTTCCCTGTGAGAGACAGACAGCCGGAGAGAGACAGACACACCGCTCTACTCCCAGCAGGCTGTGTGCTGATAGAGTTCAGCCTGGTTTTCTCACTCTGACCACATCGCGTGACTCTTGACACCAACGCCGGCGATAGTTTGGAAACGAGACGAAGGAGACTTAATACAGTAAGAAAAATGTGTATGATAATAAGCCTGGTGTTCAGAGAATATATCTTGAATTAAGTTTACCGGTAAGCACAAATACAGTTCAGTTAAGTGTGGTTTATGCTTGGAAAAATTTAGTTTTACTTCTCATTTCAACTGCATCATGTTTTACAGATATGATCTTATTAGTAACACTTTACAATGACGTTCCATTAGTAAATGCATTAACTAACATTAATGAACAATGAGCAATACGTTAATATGTTAACGTTAATAAAAATACAACTGTTCAATGTTAGTTTGTGTTAGCTGAGGTTCATTAAATAATATTAACAGATGCAACTTTTGACTTTAATAATGTATTAGTAAATATTGTTTAATAGATTAATATATGCTTTGGAACTGTTTTTATCATTAGTTAATGTAAATATAGTTAACTAATGTTAACAAATGAAACCTTATTGTAAAGTGTAACCAAAATATTTTAAATGAAGAATATAACTGCACACTCGCTATAAGTTTATTTTCATAATATACACACTACAAAATGCTGGTTTTACCGATTCAGCCTACTGGGTCATTTTATTGGGTTATTTTTAATATTTTTACCCATTGTTGGGTAGTTTTTCTGTAACTCAGCTGCTGGGGCATTTTTAAATTCAAGTTGCACTGAATCCGGTAAAAGGCATTTCATGTTTGCATAGTCCAATAAAGGGAAATAAACTAGTCGCTACTTAAGGACTTTTATTTTAGTATTCAGTTCATTATATTTAGCAGACTGAAAAGGTCATGTGAAGTAAATTGCATTATATCACTCGAACCTGCGCAAATTGAGTGCCATTCACAATTAACAAAGTATTGGTGATTTAAAACTTTATCATCCAACATGATGGCACATATGTTTTCAACTAATGTAAATCTATATTTCTGATTTTTGTCCCGCAAAATCTATCTACTGTCCTGCAACAGAGCAATCGGCAGGTGCTCACCCTAGTTGAAACTTAAATGTCTGACAGATGGGATGACACAAGGTAAAGCTGTTGTTATGTACCTTTTCAAACATGAATATATAAGATTGTCATTTAATGTATTGGAACAGCCTATTGTGACCAGTTTTCTTCCCACATATTCCCATTGGCTGCCGTTGCTGCTCCTATCACATTTACTCAATGTTTTTGAGTATTTTAAGACTGACTTGCCATTGAATAATTTTTTTTTAATATGAACTGTTCCTATATGACAGAACTGTTCCTGTATGACAGAGATTTTAGAGTGCATTTTTATTATTTAAATTGAAAAACCTTCAACATATAAAATTGACTGACCCAGCACAGTCACAGTCATGATAAAAAAATAAAACAGCAAAAGGGTCAATGTATAAATCCCAACAAGCTGGGTAAAATTAAGCCAGCATGTGTTCTGTCCAATATTTACCCAGCGCTGGGTTGCCAAATAACCCATATAAATGGTTGTTTTTAACCCAGTATTTTTTTAAGGTTCTATTCCCCTACCTTGCACAATCCTACTTTAGGATGTGTGATTGCTTTAATGCTAAGGAATTATTATTATTTTTATTTTTTTTTACCATAAGACCAATAGAAAGCGGAAGATGAGACTCACATTGTCGGAGATCTCCAGCACAGCCAGCACGAAGAACACATACTCCTGTCCATTCAGCAGCTGCTTGTTCTCGAAGTCTCCGTACGTCTTGGCATCACCCAGCGTGAACTCCGTCGGCAGCTCGTGGAAATATGCGGCGATGTACGGCTTGAGCTCCATCTGCCTGCGGAACCGAAGAGCCCGACTAGTTCGGTTGATTTCTCGCAACAACTATAAAAGAAACAGAGACAAATGCTTGATCAGTTTAGCACACACTCACAAACACACATTTTAATCAATGCTGAATTTCGTCTGATTGTGAACATTCCAGTATTATTTAAGTATTACTATTTTATTTAATTTTTTTCATTAGCTTTTATTTTATATTCTCAGAGTTGTTTTCAATTTTCAGTTTTAGCCATTTTTTTGTGCTTTAGGTTTAGGGGATATAATATAGAGTTAGTACAGTATACAAAAAAATCATGTTTATGCAATGTCCCCATAAAACTTAAAAATCCAACATGTGTGTGTAGTTATCCGCAGGCATTTGCTATGAGATGGATAAAGCTTTCTATCAATCCTGTTCAAGCCGTCAAAACTGCTTCAGTTCTTCTGCCCTTGAGCCACTTTGAACAGGCAACTTCAAATATTGACAGTAAAATAAATTGAGTGTGTGCGTGTGTACACTGGAGGGAATTGGAGGGAATTATGTATTATATATATATGTCATTGTTTTTTTTTTATAATGGTGGTTGCAATGCTGACCTTGTGTTTTCTTTGTTAACAGAACTATCAGCTTCATTGTAACTAGGTTTGCAGAACTGCCTCAGGCCAGCTGGTGGGGGGAAGGGCAGTTCCAGCCATCAGCCAATCAGAAAGGAGATCTGTGCATGGTACCGTCCCTTCCCGAGCTAAAGCTCAGAGTATGTGCCGCGGTTGGCAGTTTGACTGGCACAATTCTTGGGAAAACACTTGCCGTCTTACGCCTCGCCACATAAAAGCCTTTCAAATATTTACTTTGGCTAAAAATAATATTGTTCAGCTCTATCTCTCGCCCGCTTGTCCTGCCCTTCAGAGGAGAACATCTTTTGTTCCCGTCTCCATAAGCGGGCAGGAACAGATTTGCATATGAAGGGAGCTGGTAGAACTGCGAGGTCTCACTGCTTTCTTTTCAAATCAACTGCTTGTAGTTGTGTTGGGACTGATGTCCTTACATGGGCCGCTGCCATGATCAATAATGTTTGTAAAGTGGGCCTAATTTATCGACGCACTGACTCTAATGTTGACGTGTAGGGTGTCTGTTACCTCTTCCAGATTCATCTCATCCGGATTGTCCCAGAGTTTGATGAATTTTCCAGGTCGTTGTTTCTTCAGTGGTACCACCACAATGTAGTATCCCCTACAGAGAGTGCAAGAAAGAGTCTGAGTGTCTCAGTGGTCGAGATTTGGCTGCCGGCAAAGGCGTTTGGACATCCATCAAGATTAGCACCGATCAATCTGGACTTTCCAATCCACTTCGGATGACACTGGATTAACGACATGTTTGACGAAAGAGAGAAACCCTCGGTAAACACATCAATAATCTGCCAACTTCCTCTCACTTTAGTCTGGTTTCTCTTCGAGGCTGGTGCTTCAGACACACTAATGAGTCTCTCTTGTAGAGATGGTGGCCAGTTTCCTAATAAAAAATATTTTACTCACTCTTATCTCATTCCAAACCTGTATGATTCTTTCTCCCCCCAAAAAAAACTCAAACAGAGATATTTTGAATAATGCTAGTTGATCCTTTACCATTTCCCATTTAATTTCCAAATGGATGTAGAAACAGCATAAAGACAGTAGCCTACATTTTAAATATTTGTTTAATGGCATCTAATTTATGTAGAAAGGCCAGTATCACTGATGCCAATACTGCTACTGATGTCTCTATGATATATTTTGAGTTTAACTGCTCAGGACAAATGAGGGACTCATAAACAACCATCACAAAACAGGAATACAGTTGTGGATCATCCAGGGAACGCCACAGTATTAGAACGTAAACTTTTAAATCGGGTAATTTTTATAAATTCAGCTATTTCTTTGTCTTTTGGACTATTTATGAACATATTTTATGTCAAGTATCACATTCAGGACAGTACTAAATAAATAATAATACAATAAATTTTTTTTTTTAAAAACATTTGGACGATCCCACTTATTTTGTTAAATTATTTTCACAGATTCTGCAAGGGCACCGCTGTATACATTTAACTAATTTAAGACTCAACAAAATGGGCATTTTGGCATAATTTTGTGTTTTTGTCCATTCAAGCACTGTCTGAACACTGTCTGACACACTTTCTGTGTCTTGTCGTGCTTGAATGTTATCTTTTTTTTTTTTTGCATGAATAAGAGCGTGATCATATAATGTAACACTAGCCAAACGGAATGACAGAATAACCAGATGCTGTGTTAATTGTATATCCCCTTAATATTTAAATATCCCCTTACTGCACACCCACCATTTTGGCAAGTGGGGCATTAATGACATACCCAATATAAAATGGTTGGATTTATCTGTGTACGCCCATTTGCAATGCTCAGAGAAGTCGCAAAACACCCAAGAACTACACCTCAGACTCAACAGTACTCAGTTAACATGTTAAATGTTAAAGTTCATGGCAGTACAATTAGAACAAGATAGGACAAGTATGGGATGTTTGGAAGGGTTGTCAGAAGAAAGTCTCTACTCTCTAAAAAGAACACAGAAGCAAGGCCCAGGTTTGCAAAGTTGCATCTGAACAAATTTAAAGACTTCTGGAACAATGTCCTTGGGAAAGACAAGACCAAAGTAGAGATATTGTCCATAATTCACAGCGCCACATTTAGTGACAAACACCAAACACCTCAAACCAACTGTCCATTGGCGGAGCATTGATGATTTTTGACTTGTTTTGCAGCCATATGACCTGGGCACCTTGCAGTCATTGAGTCAACCATGGACTCCTAAGTATACCAAAGTATTCTAGAGTCAAATCTGAGGCCATCTGTCCAACAGCTAAAGCTTGGCCGATATTGGGTCATGCAACACCAGCAAATATACAACAGAATGGCTGAAAAAGAAAAGAATCAAGATGTTGCACAGGCCCAGTCAAAGTCCAAACCTCATTGAAGCAACATTATAAAAAAGAGTGGGCCAAAATTCCTCCAGAACGATGCGAGAGACTGATACTGTCATACAGAAAATTATTCCTTCAAATTATTGCTGCTAAAAGTGGCTCTACAAGCAATTGAATAATAGGGTGTACTTAGTTTGTCACCCATGGCTTTTTCATTTTGGCTTTATTTTTGTTAAATAAATAATGATAAATACACATATAATAATGTGTAATTTGTCATTTGTCGTTCATCAGAGGTTGTATGCATCTAATTTTTAGACCTGCTAACGACCAGATGATTATTTTGTTATGTTCTGATATGTAAAACCATACAATTCTAAAGGATGTCATTTCTTTTCCATTCCTTATGTTACCATTCCTTCATTCTTAAAAATAAAGGTTATTTATATATATATATATATATATATATATATATATATATATATATATATATATATATATATATGTATATATATATATATATATATATATATATATATATATATATATATATGTATATATATATATATATATATATATATATATATATATATATATATATATATATATATATATATATATATATATATATATATATATATATATATATATATATATATATATATATATATACACATGCAGAATTATTAGGCACATTGATTTTCTGATCATATTTTTTTTCCAGGCACATTTTACCAATTCCACATTAATCTTAATAATTACTTTTTTTATCATTTAAAAGTAATATATAATTGTTCATGAAGGCTGGAAATGAAAAACACCTTATATTCAGGTGTGCAGAATTATTAGGCATGTTTTCTTTTACAGATTAAATGGGCCAAAAAAAGAGATTTAACTTAGACTGAAAACTTAAAAATGATTACATGCCCATGATAAGGATAGAATACTAATGCAATACTAGACATTGCAGTTAAAGCATGACCATTGGACAGTGAAATGCTCAATGGGTCAGCAGGATCAGACAAAACAGGTGGCGAAGAAAAGACAACTGCAAAATAATTAAGAATTAAGATGAAGAATTAAGTGTGAAACCATCAGGAACCCCTTAGACTCCAGCGCCACCATTTTCCATGTGTCTCTAAAAGTGCAAGGTGTCTGGATCTCAGAGACTTAAGTTAGGTAAAAAAATAAAATAAATGGCCCCCACTTAATAAGAATCACAAGCTAAAGTATTGTAAAATACATGAAGAAGTGTTGTGAATACAGAAGACAGATAGGTTGAGAGTGACTCTTTAAGGACCAGCACCACATCCTCTTGTACCACTGTTCGAGGAATTAATCTTCAAGAATTTGGCAGTACGTTTTGAAAGTTCATTTTTAGTCAATCTCCTATCCTGAAGTACATTTTGCAGAGACTAAAAATTAACTCCCAAAACGTACTGCCAGATTATGTAAGATGAATTCTTCAAACAGTGGTACATTAGTTTTTATGATTAATGTGGTTTGGAATTGGTAAAATGTGCCTGGAAAAAAAAAATATATGTTCATATATGTTCAGAAAATCAACATTCCTAATAATTCTCTAATATACATACACACACGCAATGCGTGCTTACTGTTAGCCTGATACAAGAATAGCCATATTAGAACGAATGACAAATATTTAGCTTGCTAATCGATTAGCATGATAAGCTAACATAGCATAACACAACAAACACAAACCCGTAGAATTTACAAGTGTTTCTCTGTAACTGTTCTTAAACTTATTATCAACAATCTGTTTGGTCATTTCTGTGCAGCTACATTTGTACCAGGAGCAGTAAAAAATGTAAATAAATAAAATAGTTGGAATCAGCAAAAACCAAGGAACGCAAATACACCAAGAAGCACATTTGTAGACAATATTTTCAAAATGTATAAGCATTTTTTTGGGGCAAAAAAGCCTTATATCTTTGGAATGCTTGGGGGTGTGTCTTCAAACTTCTCACGCCTCTTCAAGACACACTGTCAATGATCTATACCAATTTTTGTGCTGATACATAAAAGTGCTCATTAACGTTATTAACAATTCATCCAATCCTAAATCTGTGGTATCAAAATATTCGGCATGACTCAATGAATTCACAGACAACATGATCTGAAATCTCTGACAAACATTTCACAAGTTACAAACAACAATAGCCAGATTTCATGACCAATAGGTACACCCTCAGATCATGCTGCTAATAAAGCATACAATGCTTAGGTTCAATAGATTAAAGTGTCATCCTATTTCTGGTCAACACTAATTTTGAAAATCAAAATTATGTCTGGTCGGCCCTATGTAGCTCAGTCTATTGGTCATCTGAAACAAATTTGGTGAGAACTTAAAATTTAAAATAAGAAGTAGCAAAAACAAAAATAAAGTAAATTTCAAAAAAGAGTCTTAATGTAAGACACTGAATGTGATCAGCATGATAAAAGTTATCTTAGAATTCGCTGGTAACAGGAGAGTCGAGGTGTCCACTTGGTCAGCTGTGGTTTTATGTAGTACCTGGACATCCCTTTCAGACAATTTCCTCTTGAGGCGACAGATGGATGTGGTTCGTTGTACGTAGTGGTATGGCGACATTACCCTGGATACCGTAGCTCTCGTTACACCACAAAGACTTGCAGTCGTGGTCACAGATGAGCCAGCGAGACGCGCACCCCAACCATTTATCTTCTTTTGAACTCTGATGTCTCCCATTATGTTGTGCGGATTGCAATATTTTATGTACAGCTGGGCTTTTGCTCCGCTAATTCAACCTTCACACTCTGCTCTGCTGATGGAATGTAAAATCAGTGAAGATTGGCCACTGCACATATATAGGTGTGAAACCTCAAACACCATATTGGCCAGTGTTTCAGTTTCATTGGCCAACCCCTGTATCAGCCAAACAGAAAAAAAAAAAGAAAAAAAAAAAACATCGACTGATGTAGATAATTTAAAAATACCAAATATCAGCGGATATTTATTGGCCTGAATTTCAGTCTTTCAGTTTATTGGCCTGGATTTCGGTCGGCCACTAGCGTTTTGTTTTGTTTTGTTTTGTTACTTATAACTTTGAGAAATATAGAATAGTTTTATTCTTGATTTTAATTATTATTGATTTTAAAGCTTCAAATCATTTCCTACATGAAAATGAGCACAGAAAAATAAATCATAAATCCAATACAGCCTTTATGATCACAAGCAAAAGAATACTTGTTAACCAACATGGTCTTGAATGTGGCAGAAATTGTTTGCCTAATTTTTTGAATGATTATCTTTGTGTTTTTATTTATGGAAATCTCAATATCTCGTGACGCTCCCTAGCTACTTAAAATAAAAACGGACCTCTAATGCACCAGGGTTATTATTGCTAAATAAAACTAAAGTAAAAAAAAAAAAAAACATTTGGGTAACTGAAAATAAAATGAGATTAAAAAAATTACAAATTATACAAATTTGATACAAATTGTATCTTATTTTATTTCACCTAGTTCCCAAAGCAATTTTTTTCATTTTCACTTAAAGTACTAAAATAACTAAAACTAATTAAACTAAAACAAAAAAAAAACTAAACTTAATAAATACTATATAGTATATACTATATAATACTATACAAAATACTAATACTATTTAAAAAAAATTAAATAATGAAAATTACAACAACAGAAAAGGAAAAATTCTAAATCTAAAAGAAAAATAAAATCTAATTCACTCTAATGGTTTGCAAGTCAACTGTATCGGTTTTAGTCTGAGTATGCCATTTCTTAGGATTTTTTGAAAAGCGGGGGTGCAGCCTATAGGTTAAATCACTCGAAAATGAGGGAACCTAAAAAAATGGTCAAGCAACCAACTTTACAATTTATGGACCACTTGAGATGGATTGACCCAACAGAGTTATAAGTAAATGAGACACAACACCTGGAGAAGGCCTCTGTATTAAGTCCAAGGTGAGATGAAATGATCAGCAAGATCAGTCTCTGCAAAGCCCATGGTGCGTCTCTCAATAAAACCAAACACAAAGAAGAACTCATACTCACTTGACTTTCTCTGCTGTCTGCACCGTCGGCAGCTCAACCGTGGCCATGCCGTCCAAATTGGTCTTGCCGATCAGGTACGGTTTGGTGCGAAGTATGTCAGGTGCTGTCATGGTGGAGACGCGGTGCTGCAGACCTCCGGCGCTGTTCCCACGGTTGGTGAGCAGGAAGGAATACTGAGTCTCCGGCTGAAGGTTGGTGATGAGCTTCTGCGTCAGCTTCCCATCCACTTCCACACTTTGACCGTTATCGTACAAGATCTGGAAGGAACCAGCGTTACTCCAAACGTTAACCAAACATCAAACGTTATGCGAGTTTTAATGTGATAGATTTTAAGGGATGCTCTTACCGTAAACGGCTGCGCAGGGTTGTAGTTTTCAGGAATCTCCCACGTCAGCAGCACTGAGGTCTTCATGGCAGCTCTCACGTGAAAATTTTTTGCAAACACTGCTAAAAGAAAGTTGGGGCAGATGAATTAGACACAGAGCCGGAGCAGTTCTCTCACCACCTTTTAGGAAGGTAGCTAGTCATCAACAGCCTTACCTGCGAAGAATTTCGCCTGCTACCTCATGAGGACTAGTCCAGAACTAGAACCTTACCTTGCGGCTTACCATTGACTCTCCGTAGGATGCTATTTGATATGAGCTAGCTATTCTAGGGCATTTTCATATTCGATTTGGTCCTGAGAACCACACTCTTTCTCAAAGGTTGTAGAAGAAGGCAAACGTGGGCCGAGAGGGTATTTTGAGCCCCCTACCTTGGTTGATGGGTTGCGTTCTGAACTGGACGCTAGGACTGTAAGGACCAGGGCCCTTACTGGTGAAGGCACACATTTTAATATCGTAAGTCGTGTCTGCTTTAAGGCCGTCCAGCGTGACGGTGGACTCGGGTGCTGTGATGAAAAGTTCTGAGGGACTTCGAGGGCTGTTGATGTCTTTGTATTGAAGGGCATATTTGATAATGGCTCCGTTTCGCTCGGCTAACGTCACCGGCTGCCAGCTGACCTGCATGGTGGTCGTCGTGCTACTTTCGGCTATGATGCTTTGCGGATAACCGGACGGTGTGTCCTCGGGTGTTGTGATCTCCTTCACCGTCTCCTCTCCGAATCCCACCTTATTGCGGGCAGAGAGGCGAAACGTGTAGGACGCCCCCTTGTGGATCTCTTTGGTGGTGTAGTGGTTCTCGCGCTCCGAGAACTCGATCACCGTTAGCGGCTCGACGTCCTTACGGCCGAATCGGAGGCGGTAGCCTTGCAGTGGGCCGTGGGTGTTGGGAGGTGGGTGCCACTGTAGGAGCGCTGTGCCCATGTTTGTTGGACTCACCATGAGACGTGGCTTTTCAGGAACTGAGGATGGACAGACGAGAAACCAGGGTTATTATAGTTAACTGAAACTGTGACTGACACTATTAAAAACATTTCTGCTAATAAGAATTTAAAAAAATATATATATAAATTTAAGACGAAAAACTTAAACTAAATGAAAATGAGAAATGTTGCCCTGGGAATAAAATGAAGTTGAAGCACTAAAATTATTAACTGGAATATTAAACTAAAGCTGAAATAAAAATAAATGAAACCTAAATAGCAATATTTATAAAAAAATAAATAACTAAATAAATAACTAAATAAAATAAAACTGAACTAAAATTAAAGCTATTTAGACATATTAAAACTAAAATTAAAGTGAAAACAGAAAAAGAAATCTGATTCAAAATATTAAAAAAAAAACACATATAAAAGTAATAATATTATATTATATTATTATTTTTCAGCCTTAAAGTAAATCATTTGGGCCTAAATTAGTCCACGCAGAATAACATTAGTTATTAGTTATATTATTATTCTCAGATAGGGGTTATTATACTCTAGATAGGGGTTATATATTAATATTTTAATTCCATTTCTGTGTAAAACACGTTGAATTGCCATTGTGTATAAAATGTGCTATACAAATAAACTTGCCTTGCCTTGCCTTATTCAGTTACATCAACAAAAAGAATTAAGTCCTCAATCGCAATTATTTGTATGACAATTAATTCTCAGCACAAAAAAAGCCGTAACGCGATAAAGACAAAATTCCGCAATTTCTAACCATTTAAATACATTATGGTAATGTGTTGGCTCTAAAAACTACATTTACATTCACTGATATAACATACTTTAATGGATCCTCTAAGTATTGTACTTGCACTGCTGTATCTATTCTCCAAATTCTCCAGTCGAAAACACTTCGAGTTTGTAATGATACAATATCAAATAGATATCAACAGTGATACCGTGTGCCTTTCCACAGTTGCGCACTCAAGTACAAAAGTGAGATAAAAGGCCTTTCAGGGAGCTGAATAACAGCACAATTAGAGGTACAACAGAAAAGCGCCTGTACTTATAAGCGATTGTTCGTTTCAAGCCTTTCAGTGATAATCCAGACTGTACGCAGTATTCTTTTCTTTTGAAAAAGTCTATTTTCCTGACAGATTTTTCCATTATTTCCTTAACCCCTGCGAGCATTTCAAAGTCAGAGCCGTAGGTGAGTGGAATTACAAGCGCCTTCATCACTGCGAGGGCAATTATAGGCATTCACTCGTAATGGCTGCAGGGAGAGGCCTGCCGAATACTACAGAGTCCACAGGAACAGAGGCGTGAACTGCTCTCAACTTACCAGCTCCAGTGGTGGTGACCAGCTTGGGTTTGCTGCGCGCTCCGTCACCCTTGGTGGTGTAAGCGGCAACGGTAACTGAGTAGGTGGTCTCAGCGTCCAAATCAGTGAGGACTAATTCCTGGAAAAACACAAGGACATTTTTAACACTGACTGAAAAATAAATAAATAAATAAATACGCATTTAAAATCATACAGAAAAATAGGCTAAATAATGGGTCTTTATTTGTACTTTATTTCTTTTACAACAGTTGTAGTATAAGAAAAATCTATGAGAAAACAAAAGTGGATCTGTACACATTAGGTCTCAGTGTGTATTACAATAAATGTTTTTGTTCTTATCCTTGTTCTAATGTTCATGAAACTGGATTGTTCTAAATAGAACTAGAGGTAGTAATAAGCATAATAAATACCATCAAAAACATGTAAAGCATATTTGAACACCACCCAAGATATTTCAGGGTCTTCTTCTATGAAGAAAAAGCTGCTCATTTTCAAAATGTATTATTTACAGAAACATGAAGAGGCAATGAAAAATAATGTAATTACATATTTGTATAATCATATAAATATTCTACATATATTTATAAAAGAAAAGTATGGAATTTCATTATTTTATAATTTTTATAATTGTTTCATTTGCATAATTATTTGATTACATTCATTTCACATTTTACATGTTATTGTTGCTTACATGATTGCAGGTTTATTTTATTAATTTTTTTTATCTCTCAAATGGCAACTTCTCAGCTATTTTTACAAGATACAATATTTTAGAGCTTGACAATAACTAGAAAAATGTATATTTGTTATGGCAAAAATCCATTAAACAAAAACATTAAAATGTTTTCCAAGACTGTATAACCCTAGTTTTTTTTTAAATAAAAATGACAGGTGTTGATGGAATTAGTTAAAATAAGATACTATGACAGCAGCTTATATCTTAAGTTTTAGCCTGTTTAGCTTGTTATTTTATATTATATTTTGTCTTACTTTAAATCATATTAAGCGTTCCCCTAGTGGGCCAGACCTCCTGTTGAGAAGCACTGATGCAAAGCCTTTCATCCATCTATGTAAAGGCCATTCATCACTCAATGCATAGATCCAACTATAATTGCACATTATTTTGTTTGAAATACGAAATTAGAAAGTCTTACTCAGTATTCAATTTCTTATGATAAAATTATGGATAAACATTTTCATGTGTCTGTGAGTTTGCATGTGTTTTCTGGTATACAGTATGTGTGATTTGTATCATTTTATTTAATTACAAATGCATTGATAAATCAATGATTTATATGTGATAACATATACAGGTGTTATTATTAACAAAAATGCTTGTGTATTTTTAATGATTGAGATCCAATGTTGTCTTCAGATGGTTATGGTTAAATAATATTAAACATCTAGCAAATTATGTGTATGTTTGCAAATCATGCACAGAATGAAATACAGTGAATGTGCAGAATTGAATGCAACTGTTTTCTCGAATGTACTCACATGTTCAGCTGGATCATCATATTCCCACTGATGCCCAGACCAGAGACCAGAAGGAGGAAAAATCAAACAGACAAACAAGAAAAGCAGTTCAATTACACTTGAAGACACAAGAGCGTTAGATGAACATGAGGTGTGTCTCTTATGTTTCTGTGAGTGAGCAGATGTTAGAATGATGAATTATTCATAATTCTGGGATTCAAACAGCGTGTCTGTGTCTCTACGTTGCACTTTGAGGTCAGGATGTTATGTGTTGTGTGAAATCAGATGGGCCAATCTCATTGTCTAACAAGAAGTCACATAATCAAGCAGATAACAGGTCTAGGCTGTGTATGTAATTCATGGCTGGTTCTGGCTGGTTATTATCATTAACCTCACATGGGAAAAATTAATGTCTAGGGAAAGTCACATGTCAATCTTGAGGATATGAAAAGAAGGCTATATGAAATTGTACATGTCATAAGAATACATGTACTGCCTACTTTCTTTGGGTAATGTAGTGAAAATGTATCCTTCATCTACTTACAGTATGTGCAAATAAGGACTTTAATAATGCATAGCTGTGAGTTACTATAGACATTTTTCTTAACACATTATCCAATTATTCATTGATTTTATTCATTTGAGCTGTTTTCTTTCTCCATCAGCATATTTTCTTTTCTTTCTTTTTTTTCAGCACTGTGTCATCTGAATACTAAATATTGATCGGGTAATTGCACAATTTAAACAGCTTATTTTATAGGTAAGTTAATTGCCAACACACACACACACACACACACACACACACACACACACACACACACACACACACACACACACACACATGTTTGTTTTTGTGAAATGTGGGGACATTCCATAGGCGTAATGGTTTTTATACCGTACAAACTGTATTTTCTATCCCCCTACACTGCCCCTGCCCCTAAACCTACCCATCACAGGAGACTGCAGTTTACATTCTGTGAAAAACTCATCCTGTGTGATTTATAAGCATTTTGAAAAGTGAGGACATGGGAACGTCCTCATATTTCACCCTGTTTTTGTAATACCTATGTCATACCCATGTCATTATACACATTTGTGTCCTGATATTTCACAAAAACATGCCCACACACACACACACACACACACACACACACACACACACACACACACACACACACACACACACACACACACACACACACACACACACACACACACACACACACACACACACACATTCAGGAGCACAGAGACTTATCAATACAATAGATGAGAGACTGACAAATAATAGCATATGTTTATTTCTCTTTTTGAAGTTAATAAAACCCTTTTTTTCCTTTTGGTAATTTATTTAGTCAGAGTTTCTTTCAAAAAGTTAAGGCTAGGGTGGTTTTCGGACTGTTTTTTGTTTTTTTTTTAGCCCCCGTCTGTCGTCTCAGCCCCCTCTAAAACTATAATCACACATCTGAAAGATCAGGTCAGTATTGATTCAAGAAAGTTTATAATTTTCACATGTTTTTAGTTTTAACAATTAAGTGACTTTAAGCCATTCAAGCGCAAGCCATCGTAAAAGTAGCTTAATTCGGTATTCGCACCCCCTGATAGATAAAATAAGTAAACATAACGGATCTGTGCATCAGCAGCCTTGTATACCTTCTGTTTCCTATTAATAATGTTAATCAAAATATAGTACTGTTTATTTAATTTGTATATTTGTCCTCTTGTATTTATTTGTGCTATTGCTTGTAATTTGTTAGAACTTTATATTAGATACCAGGCCAGAAGAAAAAAAAACATTAAAAGGATTAGTTCACTTTTAAATAAACTTTTGCTGATAATTTACTCACCCCCATGTCACCCAAGATGTCCATGTTTTTCTCTTCTTCAGTCGAAAATAAATTAAGGTTTTTGATGCAAACATTCCAGGATTTTTCTCCTCAATGGACCCCAAACGGTTCAAGGCTCAAATGACAGTTTCAGTGCAGCTTCAAAGGGCTTTAAACGATACCAGACGATGAATAAGGGTCTTATCTAACGAAACGATCGGTCATTTAAATTTTTTTTTCAAAAGTTTAAGTTTTATAAGCACAAATGTTGCCTTGCTCCGTTCTGTAATATGTGTATGCGTGACGTCACGTAATACGCAATTACGTTGAAAAGATCACGCTTGTCGTAGGCGGAAATACAGAGTCAGTGTTTTCAAATGAACGGAAGGAGGATTCAAAATCGTCCGACATCGCTGTTTTACCTTTTAACTCCCTGTTTTGTAAACGCCATTTGACTGAGTATGTGCATGTTCAACACTGACTCTGTATTTCCGCCTACGACAAGCGTGACCTTTTCAACGTAATTGCGTATTACGTGACATCACGTACACATATCACATAACGGAGCAAGGCGAACATTTGTGCTTATAAAACTTAAACTTTTGAAAAAAAAATTTCAATGACCGATCGTTTCGTTAGATAAGACCCTTATTCATCATCTGGTATCGGTTAAAGCCCTTTGAAGCTGCGCTGAAACTGTCATTTGAGCCTTGAACCGTTTGGGGTCCATTGAGTCTATTATAAGGAGAAAAATCCTGGAATGTTTGCATCAAAAACCTTAATTAATTTTTGACTGAAGAAAGAAAGACATGGACATCTTGGATGACATGGGGGTGAGTAAACTAGTTAGCAGTAATACTAACAATGATATGATGACAATTATCTGTTAGTCAAACAGTATACAGGTTTGAACTGTACTGCAGAAAGACAAGTAATATTATATAAATTATACAGGGAGTGCAGAATTATTAGGCAAATGAGTATTTTGACCACATCATCCTCGTTATGCATGTTGTCTTACTCCAAGCTGTATAGGCTGGAAAGCCTACTACCAATTAAGCATATTAGGTGATGTGCATCTCTGTAATGAGAAGTGGTGTGGTCTAATGACATCAACACCCTATATCAGGTGTGCATAATTATTAGGCAACTTCCTTTCCTTTGTGAAAGTTTTAAAAATAATAACACAATAGGAGAAACGTTTCAATGTGTCTATTGGAACACTAATATTAGCCATTAAGTCAGGGGCAGTTTTAGTATTTGATCTTTGGGGAGCAATTAAAAATGAATGCTTATCTCAACAAAGCAAATATTCTGATCGGCCTAGAAACCATATAGAACCATGCCCAGCCCTTATCTCTGCACCAGAACACCACAATGTCCTTAAAAACTTTCACTCTTCCACTGTACCTTTAAAACTAATTTTACCTAACCATTCAGGCTTCTCAAGCCACATTCAAAGTTTGTCCGAAAACTTTAGCCTCTAGTTTATAATAGAGCGGTGCAGGTATGATGTCACTTAGCAGGCAAACCGGCGGTTTGCATCGCACTGGTTCCCTCAAGAAAAACCCAATAGGATTTTCCCATAGGCCTTTGGATTATCACTAAAAACAAGCTCTGTGATCAACAAAAGTTTATGATACTTGCACGTTTTGTCTATCAAGACAATTATCACAGATGAACACAACTTTTATGATTTCTGAAGCCTAAATGCACTTGTCAGAAGTTAAAAGCTAAAGGTAAGCTATAAACGGACTACACCACGGTTACGCAAATTCAACGTCACCATCACTAAGTTTCCGATAACTCTTTCAGTTTTTATCTAAAAACATTTTCCCAGAACGTTTGCGTTAGAATAGTTTATAAGAGCCTAATAATAAACAAGGCTTTAAAATTGGACTGAGCTTACCAGTTCAGCGTGATGATGTTTAATCTCCTCGACAGCTACAGCAGAAGTGCTAAAATGCTACCTCGCTTCCATGTTTTGGCCTACAAAGTGATGTCATACTTGCAGCACTCTACCGGCATCACTGCAGTAAAAGCTGGTTACTGGTTACCACCTGCTCTGAGCTGCTTCAAAATGGTAGATCATCTTAGACCAGAAACAAACCAGCTGTCAGCTGACATTTAAGGTGATCATACCCGTCTCCATCTAGAAACCATCTTCCATGTTCCAAACTACAGCTAACACCTATAACTATTTTCCAGCAGGGATTTATAATTCCAGTAGGGACCTATAATTATTTTCCAAAACAAGCCTACCTTCAGTCAACTAGGTAGGCAGCTCACTAGGTTGTGGAAGAGTGTTCTAAAGTTCCCATTTCTGTTGCTTTAGCCATTTTATTGTGACATAGACCAAAATCAAAATAGTTGGCAAAAGCTTGTAAAGATTGACTTGAGAAATGATGCAGCTGTGCAGGAGGGTGCCTACCTGAGCGTCATCAATCAGGATGTCCTTGATGACAGGGTTCCCAACGGGTTCCCCATTAACCATCCTCACATAGTGCACCTGGTACCCACGGATCTGCCCGTGCTGTCTGCTCGGCACCGGCGACCGCCACACCACTTTTACAGACGTGGAGTTGACAGCCTCCACCTCGACTTTACGAGGAGGGCCACTGGGCACTGAGAGAATTATGGGATAGAAGACAAAAAAGTCAAGCTTAAAGAGGACACTTCCCGTCCGGCTGGACACCTCTCATGAGAAAGTGGTGAAGCAGACAAAAATCTACAAAATGGGTATATACCACTAACAAGTACTGGATAACACTAATATCTCAACAATGGGAAGTCAAAAACAAAAAGAGAGAAAAAAACAAAAACAATCCCCAAAAACAGGTCACACAGCTGACCTAATTTTTTTTTTTTTCTGAAAAATGAGTTTAGTGGATTCAAGATATGGAATAAAAATAACAAGCAAAAAAGCCAAGAGGAGTGTTTCAGAGGTTTGAAGCACTCGAAAGGAGTTTGGCTATGATAGAGTGAAGACAAAAAGAAAAAACAAATGGAAAAATTTAAGAAAAATGTCATTCCGTGGGACATTTGAGAAAAAAAGAACCCAATTTTTTTTTTTTTGAGGATTCACTGTTGAAGGCGTCTTTTCTCATGTATGAAAATGAGTTTGACTCCATTACAAAAATTAATTATCTTAAGAAAATAGGGGAAAAACAGCAAAATATTTGGGATTGTTGGAAGTTTAAGGTTGTCAGAACATGCCATGAAATTTCCATGAAAGTCTGGTCAAGCAAAAAAATAAAAATTCTCTCGAAAATTCTCCCAAAATAAATGTTGTCTTGGTGACAGGTCACAAAAAATCCTGGTTAGTAGAGTTAGTGTAAATACAGGGGACTAAAGGGGCGAGTGGGTTTTAGGGTACCTTGGGCAGAAGTATGCCAGAAGTGGGGCATGTTTTAAGGATAAAGACATTAGTATTGGGTCACAGTGGCGTGTGGGTAAGACATACCATCCTCCTCTGTACGGATTAGCTGAGGTAAACTCTCAGGGCCTTCCCCCGCTTCTGTGTGGGCGCTCACTGTCACACGGTATTCTGTCCATTTGTCCAAGTTTTCCAATAGACAATGGTACTTTTCCGGCGGTATGTCCGATATTTGTCTCAGCGAGGTATCGTCGCCTTCGGTTGCCGCGTACTGGACGGTGTATTTGGTCATGATTCCGTTTTGAAGCTCCACTGGTGGCGGTTTCCAACTTACCAGAATGCTGGTAGAACTGTGACTAGTACACTTGACTTCCTGGGGTGGAGCTGAGGGCTCTGATTGGAGGATCAGTGGATTGTGGGAGGAGCAGTATAGTCATTAAATTGGATTCAAGTGGTTTTGGAGTTTGGTTGGATCCAGGTGAGGTTCACGGGGTTGAGGTAAGAGGATTTTTTTGTTTTTGTGGTGGATGTGTAGATGGTGTTGATGGACAAAAACAAAAACAAAAAAGGGAACATAAAATGAGGATGAACACAAGGACTACATTTACTTAAAAAAAATTATGACATGAAAATAAAGTTAAATGAAGCTTAAAAGATGAACAAAAAGGGAAAGAAATGTCACAGACTTCTCATAAAGAAGGTAGAAAAGATAAAACAAATTCACAAATTGTGTGGGTGGGACTGGTGCAAACACTAAAAGTAAAGAACCTACCTTCGTAATTCTACATATGTTATTTTTTCCTACATATATCCTAAAATTCAGGACACAAATTTCATTTTGTCTCATACTTCAAACACATTTTCCAAACATGTGAAATATCTAAATGAGCTGCATTTAACTAGGCCCTGTTTCCTCCAAGCAGTTACCATCAATCCAAAATTTCAAAGGTTGATGTGTCAGCTCTGTACAAACAGTAAATGCATTGCTCACCAACCTTTCCGAGGCCTGTTGGTTTGAGGTAAAAGCCTGGTTGGTCCAAGAGTTCATGACTGACGTTTCTAGACTTGGACATGCAAACACTCTACCGGATAAACAGCCCTCCAAGATACTTACCTGGCATGTTCTCAGAGGACCTCATATTTATTTAGATTACCTCAAATTGTGAGTATGAAGTGAAGCACAGTCAAGCTTGTCAGCATCAATTATGCATCAAATTATGCAAGATTAATGAACGGGTTGATCTGAAGGTTCGGTTACAGTTCAACTTGAATGAATGGAGAATAAATGTGAGGTCTTCTGGGAATGCAATTCACTTTTCTAGCTATGTATCATTGCATTTGAGCTTACAACAAGGCTCCAGAAAAGGAACCTTTACCAATTCCGTAAATCTTTCAAATGCAGTGTGGTATACTATAGCCAAAGTCAAAAAACAAGGCACCCTGAAGCTGAACAACTGCAGCCAAACAGATGAATAATTCACTCTCATCTCCTACTTGACTTACTTACATGACACCAAATTCAACAAAGTGACCTTGTCATTTGACATTTCCCACAGGTTGACTTGCATTAAAACAAGATGTGCGCTAAACATTTGCAGAAATGCCTCCATCTCTCAAAAATATTTCAGTGTAAACCACTGTTCAAACAAATTCAGGATTTAAATTAGTAAACACTGTTAAGAAATTGAGGATTTCTGCTTCAGAATGTGCTGCTCCTGTTCTTGGACTGCATGGGTTTAGGAAAGAAATTAAAGACAGAAGAGGACCTACGTGTCTGAGGTGTTTCGGCTGAGATCTCGTTGGTGTATGCGCCAATGCCATGTTTACTGCGAGCAGCCAGCTGAAATGTGTATGTAGTGAATGGCTTCAGATCTTTCAGTAAATAGGTTGTGGTGGGCTCAAAGCTAACACGTTTCTGAGGAAAGGAACAAGAAAATACAGTTCATACAATCAACCTAAGCAATGACAACGATGGCAATTCTGGGACTTAGACAAGTGAAGGCGTTTGCCAATGACTGTTGACATTCAGACCTCCTCTTTGTCATCTCCTTTCTTATAGAGCAGCTCGTATCCGATTATTTGATTTTCCTGGCCCGTCTGAGTTGGGGGGTTCCATGACAACAGGATGCTTGTCTCAGATTTGGCTTCACCTTTGAAGTCCGTCGGTTGAGAGGGCACTATAAAATGTTTTAATAAATAACAGAAATTATAAATATATATAAGCATTTATATATATATATATATATATATAAGATATATATATATATATATATATATATATATATATATATATATATATATATATATATATATATATATATATATATATAAAGCATTTCATTCAGGGGTTTATACAAAAATACACATTACCCCATGATTATTAAAATATAAACCATTTGTATGTTAAATTTCCAGCAAAAAGAACCAGAAATAAAGTTTGATATAAAAAAAGAAAGAATGTATAAACATTTTTGACCCTAACCTTTTTTTTTTAAATATTATTTTAAAAAATCATGGTAAAAAGCTAATTGAACATTGTCCTTTTTGTAATTCATGTAACACCCACCTCCAGTTTTGGCTATGATCTGCAAATCAGATGAGAGCGGTCCATCTCCTACAGAGGTGAAGGCCAGGACCTTGATGTAGTAAGTCTTATTGGGCGTCAGGCCCGGAATGGTGAGGAAGTTGGAAGTCCTTACAATCTGTTTTTCCCATTGGTTGACATGCTGGCTAGGATCGGTGGTGTAGTAAACCCTGTAGCCCGTAATCTGCCCGTTGGCCTCCTCAGGTTCGTCCCAGTGGATTATAGCGGTTGTGGCACTTAGCATGCGTCCTCTGACTTGCCGTGGGGCGGTACTTGGTGCTTGCTCCGCTGTTTTGGCCTCAATGGCTTCACTGGAAGGCCCGCGTCCAATGTTGTTTACCGCGACTACTCTAAATTGGTAGTCAGAGTAAGGGCTCAGCCCTCCCACACTGTATCGAGTGGTGGCGACTCCATCAATCTCTTTATACGAGTCCTCAGAGTTTTTGGGCTTGTGCTGGATGATGTAATAAGAAACAGGTTCAGGATTTCCAGAATCCCATGTGAGCGTGATGCTTGTTGCCGTGCGTTCCGTTACTTGGGGAACACCTGGTGGCTTCGGTAAAGCTGTAGCATCAATAAAGAAAACTTGAATCAGTGAATTTTAACTATTTGGAAAATGGAAAATCCACTACAATTAGTTACTAATGATTATTGGAGACTGTGGGTGGAATTCACTAAGACCGAATGGAGCCCGCTGATAGTGTGGTTTATTTGCACATGCTGTCTACTACGTTTAAGTGCCTGATTCACTAAAGGAAATATGCAAATCAGGTAAACTACATGTCCCGGACAAGTGTTAATATCGAGCCCTGAGGTGCATTTTGTAATGAGCCTAATTTACTTACAAATGTAGCATTTCAGGACTTTTTAGTGCCTGGATTGCAAATGGTTCATAAAGATGCAAGTTGTTACACTGAAAAACGGCACAACACGTATGCAACAGTTTAGTGAATTCACCCCTCACTGGCAAAGGACATAAACATATATTGTCAATAAAGTTAAATTTAAATGTCTGAAAAATAACATTCAGATATGAAATGATTCTTCTCTTGGTTTCAAGAAAATGCATTTGTTGTGTGTGCAATGGTATTGGTAAGGTAAGCAGTGTCGTACGGCTTTGTCATCAGCATTCATGGACCATGTGCTCTTCCCCTGGGATACTAGCCGAAGGTTAAAGTGTCAGCTTGCTCTGCCAACACACGAACAGTAGGCGTGTGTTATAGCACCATTTACCGCTAATGTAATACAGCAAAAGAGCTGTCTAATACAGTCTTGACAGTACCTCTGCGATAAGGAGGGAACCAAGTTCCCCCAGAGGAAAGTGAGACTTTGCAGTTTGTTTAGAACACGTCTTAAATATTCCACAGGCTGTAATTTATTGCTTTAATTCAGAGTGCATTAGTTGAGGTTGGCGATAGGACAGATAATGTTTAGTCTTTGCGTGCTGTCTCTTGGGGCATATTATGACTAATGTGGTTTGTTGTGTCTGCTAGAGACAACGGCTTTGTGTGTGTGGATGTGAACAGCTGTAAGTGTGTTGGCATGTTTGAGTGAACAAGTGTGGTAACAGTAGAAGCTCATGTATATATCTGCAGAATCTGATAAGACGGATCAAATAAGCTTAGTGCCAATTGAAATTTTAAATATCGAGTCATCTCTTGGATTCTCACCTTTGACCGTAATCTGTGCGACTGCCTCAATAACGCCCAGCGTTGACATAGCGACGCACGTATAGTTGGCCGACTGTCGGACGTCAGTGAGTTCCAGCACATTTCGCCCAATGGGCATGTCATCTTCAGGGGTCAAATCCTCTGACCCCAGCATCCATTTGACGTAGGGCATTGGTGACCCGACAGCCACACAGGTGATATTAACACTGCCACCAGGCATGATTTCATTGTCCGTTGGGGGAATGGAGAACCGGGGTGGGACCCGTCTCACTGCAAGAGAACACAAGGACTGGTAACTTCCTGCACAGACGTGGGCCGACGGAACATTCGGGAACATTTAACAGATGAAGAACTGACAAAGAATTAGCATAGAAAGATCTGGTGGATTTCACCGCAACACTGTTTCAACTGATTGATAAATGGCAGGATCCAACAGGAAACTAATGCACATGTAGAAGACAAAAACATTCCTCCTCACTCCCTTGGGACTGAGACATTGAAACAAACACCATGCACAGGTAACCCACGCGTGACAGACGGGCGGCAGCACACGGGGGAACTGGAGGGCCACAGCATGCAGGAGTTGCGCGTGTTTGTACAACTTCGATGCTGCGTTCTCTTCCAGTTGATGTGAAGGAATGTGCCGAATCACATTGCCACATCGCACACACAGCAACAAGCCCCGCGAGGGGGACCCTGCTAAACTAACAATAGGTAGAGACAAGCTGTGACTGTCTGCCATTCAAAAAGTGGACGCACGTGTCAACGAAAATGGTCATGAAACCGTTAATAAACAACGCGATAACAATGAAAGGGTGAATCAGAAAATGATTCAAAATTAAAATATGAGCAGATGCAGTAAACAAATTAATAGATGACCAAAATATATACCCTCAATGCAAATGGGGCTTGGGGCATTCCTGAATCTGTCATGCAAACAAGCACATTGCTCATTACACAGGAAGAAAATTGGGAATTAGAGAGAAAAGAGGAAGAACAGGAGTGAAGAGGAAAGGAGACAAGGAAGAGGGGAGGAGTAGTAGAGTCAGATAACAGTAAATCAACAGGGCTATTAAAAGCAGGAGTCTCCAAGACAGAAAGAGAGTGAAAGAGACAGGGATACTATCCACCAGCTTCTCAGAAGAGGGTTTATGGGACAGCAGAAGGGTGGGAGAAGATTCAACAGTCCAAAATAACTGAACCAATGTCAGTGTTGCTGCTTACATACTGTCAGTCTCAGATGGCATTGGCTGATGTATAATGCACACAACAGTGGCAGGGGCTTTCTCGAAGCGACAGGCTCCGTCGGCTTTATGTAGCTTCTGAGAGTCAGTGTGCAGCGGTTTATATCAGTCCTGCTACAATGAGACCATCTAAAGACAACGAATCACTGCATTTGACAAAGTTTGTAAGGTTCATCACAACAAATCTTTCCAGATTTTCGCAGTTTTGATTGAAACTGTAAACTAGAGCTGTGTTTGCGAAACCTGTTCCTGGAGGCATACCGATAGTACACCTCTTCAAACTTTTCTTAAAAAATTTAATTCTCTTTTTAGACTGAAATGGATGGGTCAGATAAGGGAGATGTCCAAAAAGTGTACTGTTGGTGTGCACCTATGAACAGGGTTGGGAAAAAATAAATAGATGTCTGAGTAGAATTTTACATTTCAATATGGCAGGGCTCCTTAAATCACCCACTGATTTCCAGAGTTTAGTTCTAACCCTAATCAAAGACATCTGAGCAAGCTAATCAATGTCTTTAAAATTGCAGGTAGGTGAGGTGATCAGGGTTTGGACTAAACTCTGTGGTGGCAGATTTGAGGAACCCTGCAATTTGGTCAGAGTTTAATCCATTTTAACTTTCTTCCATGGAAGAAAAAGAAGGAAAGATAAGAATTTTGGCGACTGGCGGCATGCATTCGACCAGAGATGTCACGCTTCTCTGGAGATGAAATCTCTAATTATTGCAAACAGATTTTCAATCCTATCGCAATTAATTTCCAATTGAAATGCTGTTCCAGGAGACATGATGTTTTTCCTTTCATCTGAATACCGTTCCGTTTGTCGAGTCTTGAGAACAATGCTCTACATGCATCAATTGTCCTTTATTAGCAGCTTGTTAGGTGGAAAGGAACGAAAATATCTGATCTCACAGACCTATGGAGCATGTCTCATTGCAGTTTGTACCGTGCAAGGTCAGAACAAGGAGTGTTTTCTAGGTGTTAGGAAGGCACAAGTCGGTCAAAGTAACGAAGCAGGACCACTGACATGTGGGTGAAGACAGACAACTTCAGCATGACCAATTTACCATGCAAACCCCCCAATAAACTGTGCACATTATGACCAACATGCACCAACTTTTTGGTCAAGCAGTACAGCAGAGAGCAGGGCATTCATTCAGACCACAACAAAAGGAAATGGAGAAGAAACTGTCCAAAACATAAAACATAAGGAACCAAAAGCAGGAATTTAATCATAGACACGCAAATGCAGCTTCAATCATTTTTTTTTCGTACTGTTGGGAATTGTGACTAGCGTTTGTATCGTGTTTTTTTTTTTTTCAGAGTTTGAAGATGGTTAGAAAGAAAAAACACACCAACCTTCTCGCAGCTCTGAGGGATGTAGGGAATTGATGCGGAAACAAAATAAAATGAGGAGAAAAACAAGGGAAAATACAGAGAGAGTAAAACAGGCCACATTCAACCCAGAGAATTGCTGCTAGAGACAGAATGTCTAGGAAAAGAAAAGTGTTCTGCATTTTACAGGCCTTTTAATGCGCTGCCCATTAAACAATATGACACAGGTCCAGTTATGAGCTTTACATGCCATCAGCAGTTACTTTGGTTTGGACTGACTTTACTCTGGAGTTGTGTTCATATTTGACATATATATTTTGGTTCTTCAAGTAAACCACATAACTGGGACCTGTGTATGAATTGAGTCGCACTCCTTAAAGCAGTAGTTGACATCAGGCCTTCAAGGTTTATAAGATGGAACATATTTTGGCAGCTGATTATGACAAATTTAGGGTTAAAGACAACATGAAATCAAAAGTGTTTTCTGACCAATATGAGATATTTAGTGGTGTACAGAGTGGCTGTTCACCTACAGTCACTCATTATCTTTGACATTACACTTTTTACTATCCAGTCGTCATGGATAAAATCAAGCCCTTTTGTATCTTGTATGACTATAAAATGCATCACATTAATGTAAAATTGGTGAGTAAAATGCCATTTCATGTTGACTTTACTGTGCCAGATTATATAGATGTAAACTTGAACTAAAGAATGCACACAAAGCCCAATCCTTTATCATAAGTCAATATCAATAAACATTTTATATTTATACAGTGGAGTGATTCTTCAGTTAGATGACCTTCTGACTACTTGAAAAAAATAAAATAAAAAAAATAGAACATTCTTTACATGAAAAGTGGAAGTTATAACTCTGAATTTATATAAGTAAAAAACTGGATTGTCAGTTCTCAAATACTGCCAAATTAGGTAATGGCATCTAATAAAGATACTCTCAAATCATGATGTAAAAATCGTACAATGAACGACATTACAAAATGCCATTTCTCCTTTTCCAGCTAACCACAAATACACCCAAATGTAAGGCAGCAGTATTGGGCAATTCTATAGTTACGGCTATGATAATCTATCATTTATAATTATGATGATGTATGTTTGTTTTTACTGAATATTTGATTTATTTATTAAATCATCCTATGCTACAGAAGAGTCACCTAATTGAAGAATCACCCATATACATTACATTATGGTCTTTTATACTACATTACAGATTAAAGATTGCATTGAATTTGTTACATTTTCAAAAAGACACAAATAAAATAATAACATAAAACTCTTATTTTGTTTCAACATAAATTACAATATTTTTTATTCCGCTTGCCAGTATAAAGAGAGATGAAAAATAGAGTGGTCAGACATTTGCTGTATAGAGGGGAAAGAGGTTAAACGCAATCACTCGTTCATGTTATCTTAAGAGTCAGTCATATAACATGCCCAACAAGCATTCGAGTCAATAAAGGTTAAATTGAAATTAAACACCAGACAGGCAAAAATCAAGGCGGCAGCAAATGTCATAATTGCAAAAATGCTCAGGAAACCAGAGGGATCCAAACAACAAAAGTGACCCGCTAACTGGCTCAATTTGATTCAAATGTGTGTGTGTCTAGAGTATATGTTCTTTTGTTGGTTTTGTTTACCGCCGTGAGTTGTTCCTACCTCTGACATACAAGTTGGCAGGTGCAGAATAGCGTGTGCCGTCGTTGTTGGTTGCGACACATTCGTACTTCCCTTGGTCTGATTCCTCACTTTGTTCGATTTGCAGCGCTCCTACACAGTGGGAAAGAACACGAAGCAGAAAAAGATAATTACAATAATAATACATGCCATTAAACAACTTACACTAAATCACACGCTAGGCCTATTTCTCTCTATGAATTGGAATATTTGTTCTGTTTAGGTCTCCATAAGGGTGGACACAACAGAATGACTTCAGCCAAAGGAAGTTTACTGCCATCTGACTGCTGCTATACTGATGTTCAACCCTGTGAGGCGACATCTGCAGGCATGCCTCGCATTCGAGAGGTTCGTATAGACTTAACCAGTTTATGCAAGCTAAGCTCCTGGAAGCTGGGGGTAGAAATGTTTCCCCTTAAAATGTCTAATGCAGTATTTCATTCTCTAGGCCCGATGCATCATGGGAAAGCAATTCCAGCACTAAAGATGGATTTCACGGTGGATTCGCGATGCGTATTATGATTTTGTCAGGAACGGAGTAATTTTGAGGTGCTTAAATCGAAGTGTGTTGCGAGCTAGTATCTCGCCCTACAAACTATCTTGCAGCATTTGCACTGGGAAGCGGGTCTAGAGAATAGCACGGCAAACACCGCAGCAGACATTTCAGAGGGTACACAGAAAGAAAACAAAAAGAGACTTTGCAGCATTAATTATCTCGGACATTTTACAACCACATCAATGGAGAGGAAAACATACAGTACAAGATACATGTTGCAGGGTTTCTAAAGGCACTTAATCGTTAGGGTGTTTCAAAATAGTTTGAGCATTACTGTTTAGAAAAACAGTTGTGATAATAATCAATAATAATACTGATCGATTATTAATTGAAAGGTCTACAAAAGGTGAGGAGGGGGAGGGTAGCCCTGCAATATTATTACACATCTCACAGGACTGTTCATTATGGGAATGAGTGAAAACTGCAATACAGCAGCATATGACTCAAATAAAAAAGGTTTACAGTATACAAAAGCAGCATAAAAGGGGGAGGACAATTAAAAAAAAGAAATTTGGCTAATAAAATTTGGTGTTAAGTTCAATTCAAATTGATTCATCAATAAAATGGCCAAAGACTTCAAAGGGGGGAAGTCAGTAAAAATTGCAGCTTTCTTAGGAAAAAACAAAACAAAAATACGCTGCTTGAATCGTAAAAATAGAAGAAGAAAAAAATCTGTTGGGAGAATTATCGTTACCAGTACATAAACCTCTAGCACATGCAAATCTTTCCCAAAGAACAAGAAATGTGTGTCGGCACAACTTACAACCTTTTGACAACCCTTAGCTGAAAAATAAAATGCAATTGTATTAGAAAATCCAAAACGGCCACCGCCGACAAGAAAGCAACCAATCACTGCCATAGCTTACGCAAAGCTACAAATGACACCCATAAAAATCCACCAATGGGATCAGCAGTGTGGTGTCACATGACCCAGGGAAAAACATTTCTTGAAGTGCACTGAACCGCAGCGGACACCGCCTCCTGAGTAACTTGACAAAAAAAATGACACAAAATGGCCACCTCGGTATCGTCTGCCAGACCCACTGTTAGCTTTTCCCCAACCCTGAAGAATGGAAAAAATAAAAACGTCAAAAAGGAAAACAGCCTTCAACCCAAGAAATGCAAGAAGTAAAAATAGGTGGAAGAAGAAAAAAAGCACCGCAGAAACTTTATCAAAAAAGTAGTTGTTTGGGCTTTTTTAGCTTGTTTTGAGAAGGGTATAGGTAGAGGAAAGCAAATGGAGGACGAAGAGCAAAAAAAAGAAGTTTGTAAAGACAGAAATATGCTTTTTGGGGAAAAATCGTGGCAGAGAGGTCTCCGGTGTGTCTCCGACATCTGGGCTCATGTGCGGCTGAACAAGAACAGCTAAGGGGGGAAAAATGTTTGGCTGTTTTAGTTGGACGAAAAAAGGGACACATGATCTGCTATGGCCAAAAGATAAAAACAATAAAAACAAATAAATAATAATAATAATAATAAATAATGAAATAGAAGACATATAGGATATGCTTCTTTGGGCTGCAGTAAGCATATCGACTCGGAAGAGGAAAAAAAATAAAAATACAAGAGGCTTTTTTAAACTGAAAGAAATCCAAACGAAAGAAAGAAAAAACGCTTACGCAAAAAGGGTGATAGATGGGTGGCGGGAACAGAACGGGATGGGGGGTGTGGGGGATGGACAATGGGGAAGATGCCGGGGCGTTTCATGGATGCAGACACATGTGGGACAGGAAGAATGAAGTCAGTTGTTCATTCTGTGAACTTGAGTTGAGCACTCTTACCTCTTATTGGCGTACCACCTGGGTGGATTATATGAATGCAAATAAGATTAAGAAAGAAGAGTCGTTAGTACGAGAAGAGAGTCTGGCCGCTTTGGAAGAAGAATCAAATTAGCTTTGCTTTGCTTTCTTACAGATTGTATTAGGCTAAAACAGGAAAGAGAGATTCAGAAAAGACAGCCATTGGCTCTAGTGGAGAAAAGCACAGGATTGAGCATTGGTCACTTTAGGAGGTCAAAGAGCAACTGGTACAGTGGATGAAGCACAAGGGGCCATTTTGAGACCTGCTGTGGCCGTGATCTAGCGGGAGGGGAACTAAGGATTGATTGGGATCTTGGAGTGAAACAGTGGAGAGTCTTTGAGCTGTGATTTGAGACAAAGATGGAGTGACAGTGTCGGTGCGTGGCCCTGACCAGCTGCTCGTGTTGGTGTGTGCTTTACTGCTAGTCAACTAGTGTGTGTTCTGCTAGTTTATCGACACCGTTAGTAAAATGCATGCCATGCATTTTAACAGTAGTTTGAGAAACATGGAACATTAGTGGGAGGCATGTGTGCTCAGATCTACAAACTTACCAAATGACTCTGGAGATTTACAAAACAGAGAGAAGAAAGACAGCATAGAAAATATGATTATATTCCTTACGTTTGCTCTGGTTGACACACTTAAATCTGACACTCTATTGCACAGGGTTATTAACGGCTAAGAAAATCAAGAGAGAAATCAGACAACGAAAGAGAACAGGACAAGGGCAGAGCGGAGAACTCTGGGAAGACATATTGTACCATATTGAGTGCTGGAAAACACATCGTATTCAACTCAACCATTACATATTCACAATGTGCCTCAATTGCAAAACGAAACAGGGGTTGTGGGGAGCGTTACGAGGGAGACCGCAGACGATGAGAAGGAACGTCTACTGCGGCTCCCAATTCAACGGAAAAGAATCACCAACATTTTCAGCCCTGAATTTGGTCAATTGGATGCGCAAACACACAACAAAGGTCACACAAACACAGGGACGTACGTCTCCTTTTTTCGTTTTTGGATGTAACAGAGGTTTTTTAGGATGTTGGTACATGTGCATCATGACATGAAAGCAACAAACAAAACAACCTTGATGATTCTTTTGAGAGCAGTGAATGAAGCCAGATTGTACTAATTGCGCATTTGAGGAAGAGAAATAAGGACATGGAGAACGACAGTTATTTATTATGCATGGTTCGGCTGCTTTTTGCGACTAAGTGTTAAAATGGAAACAAAACAAAGCCCAATTTAAGCTGGCCAAAAATGCAGTCATAGCAGTGAATCATGGGTAATAAATTAAACAGACAGGAACACAAGACACATTACACACAGAGGGGACGTAGACGACGATGCCGTTTCCTACAGAAAACCAAAAAAAATGCTCCATGAGAAAGAACAGAATCTCAAACTTAAAGAAGGACAATAGAGGCTCTTGTCGCTGCTTTTCTTCTGCCGTTACGGAGCCAAGCGCTCGGTGGAAAATTACCTGATCGGAGCTGTTTGATGCGTCCGTTGTTGTTACTCGTGTTGACTGGGAGGAAGTCTTTGAACCAGGAAATGTCTGGGTCGGGGTTACCGCTAGCAGCACAGAGCATGGTGGCGGTACGGGTGCGCTCGACCACCTTGAGCTGAGGGCCCATGTCTATGGTGGGGAAACCTGCGGGCAGCTGATCCTCTGAAACACAGTAACACAAGCACAGTTACACCAGCACTGCAAACATGCACTTTCATTGCCCTTCAAGCCTTTATCACATTTAGGAAGCTGCGCTAATTTGGAGAAACTTTCTTCAGAATGTTCAAAAGTAACATTGCCATTATGTTTGCAAAATGATACAATTATAACGTTCGCAATCATCAAGATAAAAATAAATCAATAAAAATTCAAAAACAAGAACTTTCAGAAATAACATTTTTATAACTTAATATGAACATTAGCAAAACGTTCTATGAACATATTTTTGTTAGCTGCTGTAAGACATGCTAAAGTTGTTTATTGAACTGTCAGTCAAAGGAGGTGCTTTAATAAGGATTGGTATATATTTAATTTATACAGTTTTGACTATTCAGAGCTATTTTATATTTGATAATTCTATTTCTAAAAAAGTATTGTTTAATTTGTATCTTTATTCTATTGTGTTTATTTATGCTATTGCTTCTAATGTGTTTATTCATTCTGGTTGTATTACTTACTATTGCAACAATACATAAATTAATAAATAAAAAATAAAAAAAGCTTTTTGGATGGGAGCCAAATGTCCCCACAAGGATAGTAAAACCTAAGATCACCTACATTGTGGTCCCCACGAGGAAAATTGATGAATAAACGTAGTAAATGATGCTTATTTGAAAATATAAAAATGCATAGAGTTTTCTCTGAGGGTTGTGTTTGGGGGTAGGGGTACGGTTAGGGATAGGGGATATACAATGCCATTAGGTCAGTATAAAAACAATAGAAGTCTGGCAAGTTCCCACAAAGATACTAAAACAAACGTGTGTGTGTGTTTGTTGTCTTTTTGGATGGGAGCCAAATGTCCCCATAAGGATAGTAAAACCTGAGATCACCTACGTTGTGTGGACCAGCCAGCGGTCCCCACTTTTCAAAAGGCTTATAAATCACACAGGATGAGTTTTTTTGAGAAAGTAAAAATGCAGAATGTTTCCTGTGATGGGTAGGTTTAGGGGCAGTGTAGGGGGATAGAATATACTGTTTGTACGGTATAAAAATCATTACGTCTATGGAGAGTCCCCACAAAGATAGTGAACCAGACGTGTGTGTGTGTGTGTGTGTGTGTGTGTGTGTGTGTGTGTGTGTGTGTGTGTGTGTGTGTGTGTGTCAACCTACAGTTAAGACAAGCAATCTAAAACAAACAAGAATTCAACAAGCCTCTAGGGGACATTACCAACACACACGCACACAAACACACTGTGATTACCACTGAACTACCTAAACATCTCCTGGGATTCACTTTCCATGAACTGAAAACACCTCAGCTCAGGTATACAAAACCACATTCATGCAAATAAATTGTTTCACTATTGCAACTGCCTCCGCTGCAACATGTTAATCATATTTATGAATAATTTGTGTATAATGTGATTAAAAATACAATGATGTATTGTAGATTTACATTAATAGAGCAAATGAGCCACTGTGATGTAGCTGCTGTATCACTGTTTAGTTCCAGCTTGTATGTTGACAGATCCTGGGACATTTTCTCTTGTTTCTAGAAAACAGTGAAGGATTTGAATGAATGTGTGATAGACAACGGAATAATATCCCTGTCTAAATAGTGACTAAAGACTGATTATGACACTTCAGTGCCTCAGAGGGAGGCATCTGCTGTAATGGAGGATTTCCTGCAGCTCATAAAAAGCTTGAAATGCTCCTCATTGTCTCTGAAATCATTATAACGCTCTTTCAGTGCGTTGTGATTCAGTGAAGATTTGAAGATGTCCTTAATTTATGCAAACCAAGTGCCAAGGTCTGGGTTGAAATGTCGAAATTCGTGCATCTCAAGGTTTAATTCGTAATTTAACATCTTAGTAAATGGAAATGATCTCAGTACAAGAGGGTGTATAATTGTCATAAAAAATTATGACAATTAATTTCCTTTATGCAAATATGGTAATTTCTTTCTTTTGATTTTACGCAAAAATATGACCTGGACATGTTCTTGGCAGGTTTCATGATTCGACAATCTGAAATAAAACACAAAAGGCAGCACAGATGATCTTTGATGACCAGAATTGCCTGATGTTTCTCGTGTTATCCATTTAAAACAATTCCAGTAATCGCTCCTTGTGCATTAACACAAATTTCCATATCGTTCTGCAAACATTCTAATCCAAATCCTCTTGTGACCTTCACAGGCTGCGAGCCTCATAACGCAGTGTATGGGCGTCTAAATTTAGCTCTTCTGTGGTGTATAGGCATCCTCTGTTATTAGCTACTTCGCCGCTAAAGTTACATGTCAGTCTGTCTTCCTAAACATGCAGGTATAAAATGACTACAAAAGCCACAGAAAGTTGCTGAGGGATCATTCTGAAGTCTGCCAACCTATACTTGCATCTGTCCCCAACACGGTGTCATACTAGCTGATAGCAGGTTTAATCTGTTGTTGGTGAGTTTAGCCGCTTTTACGATTACTAGATTCTAATATAAGCATATATTTTGTTCATGGATAGCAATTTACCTTCTGAATGCAAATTTCTCTTAATATACACAACAGTCACTTATTAAGGCACATGGTTTCTGTCTACAATCTTAGCTTGTATCACTTCCTGCCTTTCAGATGTTTTCATTTCTAGCTTACCTTTGAAATGTGCCCTTTCAGCGCTACAAATAACAGTGGCTCATTTATGATAAACTACTTGTGTTTTTCCTCATGTGTGAAATGAATGAATTGGCTAAATGAATGAATGCAAATGGCAGATTGCTGTATTCTGATTCATCTTTCCTCTGTGTTAATCCAGATTGTGTCTATACAGAAATGACCAGTTTCATGCTTACTGACAATAAACTCTGCTAATTCATTTGCAAGGTTAATGGAAATGTCAACAAATAACGTACACGACACTTATCCAAAGCTCAGCTCAACGTTAATTGTGTACTGGCTCTGGACGTGTGTAAGTCTTTAAAGCAATGCCAAGGTCGATGTGTGAATCAAGCTCTTAAAAGAGCCAAATTTCACCTGCCATAAAGCCAAGTGCCTGCAGTCAGCCTTAGAGGAACAGAGGCAACGCTGCTAATAATTATTGAACATGACATTCCATGCTGCTTGAAAATCGATGCCTTTCAGGCAATATGTATTGTTGGAAATCAAAATATGCCTGTGAGACTATACGTTTTCTCTCCTGAGAGGAATCGATCGTGGGTGTCCGCTGTACAATTCAGAACCTCAGAACCTCTCCTTCCACCAAAACAGCAAGAACTCTCCAAGTTCAGCCAAATACATTTGTCCTTGGTTCGCTCCGGGCATGAGGGAGGATTTTCCCTGGGACATTTTCTATTCATATTTCTCAAGCTAACAGCAAAATACTTTTTGTAGCTCTGCTGCATAATTAAATATAGATTTCTGGAGTCTGGCATTGTTTTATAAGCATTTTCTATTAATAAAGTACACTTTCCCTTTCTTTTAAAGTAGAGGCACATTGTTTTCTGATGTGTGACATTAGATTCATTAGATAATCTATGACCAAACAGAAAATTAATGTAGGGTGAAAAATAGCTGATTTTGATCGACTGTATTTGGCTTTTGCAATAGCTTTTGCGATGAAGAAAACTCATTCAATAACATGACAAGGATTTGTTTGGGACAGTTTTATACTGCAAAAATTCTCCCAAATAAATCTCAACTGAGTTTCCCTCATTACAAATACAACATTTCGACATCAATTAAGTGTGACACACACTTCACGCACACGGACACACACACACATGGTGGACCTCCTTACGAATTCAAGTTTCGGAAAAAGCCTAACTGGCACACCAGTTTTGCATTTTGAACTGCGAGAGGCATTACACTTTCTTCGTAAGTTGAATACGGAAGGCGGCCTGGCAAACTGGATATTTTACTTTATAACATGTTAAATATTTGTATTACAAAAACCCCTCGATTTACTTTAGAAGGCCTTTATTAATCCCCCGGAGCTGTGTGGATTACTTTTGTAATGGATGGATATAGTATTTTAGGCTTCAAATTTTGGGCTGCCATTCACTGCCATTATAAAGATGGAAAGAGCCATGACATTTTTTAATATAACTCTGATTATATTTGGCTGAAAGAAGAATATAACATACACCTAGGATGGCTTGACGGTGAGTAAATCATGGGGTAATTGTCATTTTTGGGTGAATTATCCCTTTTAGCTGGACTATGACACTATTTTCTTCTAGATCTGCTTTACAGACGAAACAAACTTTGTTGCATTATTTTCTTTTTATCACTGTAAAGCTGCTTTGAAACTGTCTATTTTGTAAAAAGCGCTAAATAAATATATAGATAAAGGTGACTTGAATGTATAGTAACAATGGTTTAGACACAATTAAAAATGCATTACCGCAATGTCTCACCAGAGGCTTTTATTTTAAAGAGTTAAATGCATATGAATGCATGAGATGAAGTCTGATCTAACAGCTTCTAAAAGCTCCTGCTAGTCTCAGCTGCTTCCCCCCATCAGCAGCGCATTAGGCAGAACATCCATCGGTTGCTCGATGACCTGAGCGTCATTAATGTGTGTAAATGATCACCAGGGGGTTTTCGCTCGGCCTGCGGCTGCTAGTGACTCTCTTCACATGGCGACCGCGCCATTATATTGCGTCAAGTGACGCGAGGAAGGGAGATATACTGTACTCCAGTGTATAATGAGAGTTAAGATGAGCACTTGGGATCCTTTTTGCCCTTGATGTTAAAGACGGTAAACGCATGTCGCTGGGAAAAATGATCTCATGCGCTTCTAACTTTTAATTTAATGTTTAAAATTGCCCTCTCGTATTATCGCTTTTTGACTTTGGTACCCTGGATTTCTCTTTCTCTCACCTTTTTGATTGACCTACACAGCTGTTTTTTTTTTTTTTTTTTTTCTCGTCTGCGTGATTTATTTGTCCTTTAGCAGAAAAACCTCATTGTGGCAGCGAGCAGAAGTGCTAACATAGCATATGGCGAACGCAGCTCAATTAATTTATGCTTCGAAATGTTTTCGTCAATAACCTTTCTCCTCAGAAAAACTTACAATCATGTGGAGAGCACAAATTAAATAACAATTAACGGTAGTTATTTGCTTGCCGTTAGCTCGAGGACGCATCTCTGCCACTGCTGTGGCGTTTTTTTCAGCAGTTAATCAGAGAACTGGCAGAGTGAAGTACCTTTTAATTTGTGAGGTGATTTAAAAATGTAATGCTGATTAATTGTGTGTGTGTGTGTGTGTGTGTGTGTGTGTGTGTGTGTGTGTGTGTGTGTGTGTGTGTGTGTGTGTGTGTGTGTGTGTGTGTGTGGAGAAATTTCTTTGTGGAAACCAAACAATCACTGACTTTACTGGACTGTGTTAAAAATAGACCACTGATCTTTGTCAAATGGTTTTGATTTCCGTGTAGATGGCAATTTCAAGATGAAAATGAGAGGGAATGAGAGGGAACAGTGTCAATTAAAGGGATAGTTCACCCAAAAATGATAAAGCGATCTTTATCTGCTTACCCCCAGGGCATCCAATATATATGTGACTTTGTTTCTCCGGTAGAACACAAATTAAGATTTTTAACTCCAAACGTCGCAGTCTGTCAGTCATATAATGCATGTGAATGGTAACACATGAGAATATGAGAACTATGAGAGAGAGAAAAAAAAGAAACATGCACATACAAATCCATATTAAACCCTGTGGCTCGTGACAACATTGATGTCTTAAGACACAAAATGATCGGATTGTGCGAGACCTCTAATACACCACTATGTCCAACAGCCTTCAGCGCGCGGTCACTTCCGGTCAATGTACATGATATGGCGTAGAGATCACTTCAGGTGCTTGCGTAAACTACGCCAGATTGTGTACATTGTACATTGACCTCACTTACCTGAAGTGATCAGGTGCTGAAGGCTGTTGGACAGTTCGGTTTCTCGCAAAAAAAGTTTGTTTTGTGTCTTAAGACATCAATGTGTCGTCACGAGCCACAGGGTTTAATATGGATTTGTATGTGCATGTTTATTTATTTTGTCTCATAGTTCTCATACTCTCATGTGTTACCATTCACATGCATTATACTACTGACAGACTGCAACGGTTGGAGTTAAAAATGTTAATTTGTGTTCTACTGAAGAAACAAAGTCACCTATATATTGGATGCCCTGGGTGTTAGCAGATACACATCAAATTTATATTTTTGGGTGAACTATCCCTAACAGCTCAAGGCATGTACTGTTTTCCTTATGCCTTTATTTCAAATGCTGCTATTATAAACAGCAGTTTCTGAGAATGAGGTGCTTAAATCTCAATTGTCAACCTAAGGAGTAAAAAGTATATCATGAAGTAACAATGAAGAATACTTATAATGTGTGTTTATTAACTAACAGTAACACAGACTAATACTGCAACAAATATTTTGTTTATTGTAAGTTAATGCATTAACTCTTTCCCGCCAGCTTTTTTCAAAAAAGTTGCCAGCCACCGCCAGGGTTTTTGACCATTTTCACCAAATTTGAATAGCCCATAGATTTTTTTTTTTTTAATGAACATAACATTTTTTTTTTCTTCATTTTGAGCAAAAAGCTGAGAAAATTACGTTTTTGTGAAAGACTACTTCCAGATCAGATTCAGAGAGATGATCAAACACAGATAGAGGAGATCGAGTCCATCAACACCCTTAATGCTTACACAGTCATATGATGTTTAATGTTGACAATCACGTTATTTTTCATATGCATCTGCTTACATGCGATTGTTTGCTTTACTCCGTCTTACTCGCGTGTGTTTTTATCTGGAGATTCTGTACTCATTCAGGAGATGTGTAATAGCGCCCCCTAGCGTCTAACAGTGAAAACACAGAAATTTCCATGTTTGGCGGTGAAGCGTTTTCTCACAAATAGCGGGAAATTCTGTGTTTGGCGGGAAAGAGTTAAGTAATGTTAAGTAATGGACCTTATTGGAAAGTGTAACTGATTTTACAGTTGTGTCATTTTTATTCTTTTTCTTTGTTATATTTAAGTAATTTTTAGTTAATTTTATTTTATTTTCAGTTTTAGTAATTTTAGTACTTCACATTAAACATTTATTTCAGGTGCCAACACTTGTAATTTCCATTTAAGTTTGTTTTGTAATATTTCTCTTTTACGACTAATTTACAACTTTAGCCAAGGTAACATTTGTAACTTACGTTACATTTTCCATCTATTTAAAGTTATATTTTTTTATCTTTATTTAAATAAGCAAATAATAATAATAATAATTATTATTATTATTATTATTATTATTATTATTATTATAGTATTAGTGAATAAGAACACTGGTCTAAGTATTTTCTAGGAACACTGTTATTATTTTCTTTAGACCATATTAGTGTAGCCGTTGTTACTAAAATGGCAGCGCCACTCTCTCGTTAGACGCAAAACACTCCCTAACACGCTCGTCTAATCGCAGCAGACTACAGAGGACGACACACTAATTAAATACAGCTAATTGAGTCTCTGCGGACTGGCCAAACGTGATTAGTTACTGTTTACCCGCTCAAGTTAGCAGGGTTTGTTTAACTGACAATGAGCGAAGCCAAAAGAGGCCGATGTGGCGCACACACACACACGCAGCTGGAAATTAAAAGGCTGTGTGGCGTAATTGATTCTTTTGCTTATCTGCAAGAAATGCTGCGAGCGAGATACCAAGTATTCTTTCTGTTGGCTGCGCCGTTATTCACGGAGCTCAAAAACTCACAGAGCTGCAGACGGAGCTCAAAAACACACAGAGCCAAAGACAGTTAATGGATTTGGGTTGGGAATCGATCAGCAACATTGGCCGACTGATGCACGTATTAGATTGAGCTTCGCTTTAGCGTCGCCTGTGCCGCTGGCAGATGTTTTTCCCTGGATGAGGTTATTCGCTGTGGAAAATCCCTCACGGCCATAATAAGATATATTTGTTGGACGTTTTGAGTGAACGCAATCTCCTTAGAGCCGCTGTCACAGGTCAGCCGGTGTAAAGACGCATTGTGCTGCGGTCATCCCTCCTGCCACAAAAGCACAGATTACCAACAAAGACAAATAGCAGGAAACCCTTCAAGTATGACTGCCATCCCAGCCGTATTTTCCGCTTCCTTTGGCGCTTTTGTGCTGAGCGGCGGGCCAAGGCGGGTTAGGCTGGGCTTGTGTTTGCTTCACTTCGCTCTAGATAAGTTTGCGCTGTTTTTTTTTCTGCCTGCCACAAAAGGGCAGAGGAGCGTTTTCTCTCCTGGACTGTGACGGCAGTCAATGTTGGTGGATTGGTCCTGAATTCCAGCTGAACCCCAGAGACGTGGTGGCTACGGCATATTGATCCGGGATTCGCTTGCTGTAAAGGAAGCAGTGATGGTGAGAGGAGCTCAACCGTCATCTGCTGATTTTGATGAAGGCTGATGGCTTTGTGTGTGTGTGTGTGTGTGTGTGTGTAATTAGCCCTCTGCGCTAATTAATACAGTAATTGTGCTCTGGAATGGTGAGTCACAACTATGACAGAGGGCCAAACTGAACACAGAGGGCGAGTGAGTCTGGGAATCAACAACTGCATTTTTTTTAGTAATTCAGAAACCATATTTGTTTGTCAATATCGTTTTTACATAAATTAGGCGACAGAATATCCAGAATATATAGGGGAGAGTGAGACACAACCTAACGCTTTTTGACTCTCAGTTTGTGTAAATCCACTTGGGGTTCAGAGTTGTTATTTTTTCCCACATTAATTGCACACGTCTATTACAATTATGTGGTTTTGTTTCATTAATACAGTGTATAATTTTCTCTTGATTTACCACGGAAGAATGGAAGTGAAATGTGACAACATGCCATTTTTAATCATTAAAAAAAAAGAAAAGAATCCACCGCAAAACAGCTATACAGCATAGTTCAAAACATAATAATAATGAATAATTTCTGAACATTGACTCTCAGTCATTATTCACCCTTTTCTAATGGTTTCTCAACAGAATTCATACAAGTATAGAATATAATAGCATAGTTCTAATAGGGGCTCATTGTAACGCAGTGTTACAACACACCCCATCTGCGCAACTTCTGCTGGTTAGAACAGCATTAAAGAACGATCTTAACTGTTAAATAACAGATATAAGATTAAAATAATATCATATTTGTCTTATTTTTTAATAAACACAAAAAACAGATGAAAAATAAACTTAAGACATTTACTTTTGCTATGGTGAAATATATGTTCAGTGATTTAGATATAAAACATTTCTCTAAATAATGTTGATATGATTCACAAAGCTTCGTCATCCTGGTAGGATGTGTGGAACCCTAACCCTGTGTGGAAAGTTTTAAACCATATGTGTTACAACTAACCCCGTGTTAGGTTGTGCCCCGCTCTCCCCTACTTTTTTAGGAAGTCTGTACTCTGTATCTGTACTTTTTTGGTATTTAAGTGCAAAATACCTATATTCACCACTTATCAGAAAATTAAACATATTATATCACTCTTATTTTATCATCTGTCACTACATGCACTTGCACAAGACAGTGTTTGTTACACTTTTACATTTGGTTGAATATGAAGTCCATCTGACGTTTTTTGTTTTTTAATTAAGCATTTTTGTCAGGATCCTATGTATAGGTTTCTACCCAAGTACCGGTACTTCTGAATGGGCTGAGGCTGGGATTTAGTGGGTTTGAAGTGAAATTATTTGATGAACTTGTACTATATGCAGAGAATATTCACTCAGTATAGTTATTTCATGTTTGACCGAAGTGGCTTTTAGAGGGTTTTGCATCTGAACTCTTCATATACCGATGCATATGAATGAAAATGATTTTGCTTTAACTAAGATAAAATATATTGAAGTATTACAATTGCTAAAATAAACTAAAAAAAAAAAAAAATCACAAACAAATAGAAATTAAAATTCATATTAAAAATATTAATCAATAGTATAAAAGTTTATAAATTATATTAAAATATCACTGGATGAATACAAATGATATCTGACTCACTAATATCACTGTGTCATTTAAAGACTTAAATCAGTGCCATTTATGACTGGTTGATATGAAAATAATATAAATGTATGTAAAAACTTTTCTTTCTTAATATGATTGCACATTTGATTAAGGTGATTTTATTTTATTTTCCTGTTGAATAAATTATTTTCTTACACTATTAACTTTTTTTTTTTCTTCTAAATTTAAACATAACTATTTTGATGATTTATTAAAAAAAACAAGTCTTTTTGCTTCTCGATTAAAGAATATTTAGATATTTGTGCCAGAAAAAATACAAAAATAATAAGCACGAATCTTCCTTAAAGGTGCTAAAAGAACGGTGACGACGGTTTATTATACAGTTTAGTGCATTATAGAGAAATATTTGTTCAAGTATTCCAGAGATTGGCAAGAATTCCTCAGCGAGATGAGACAGCAGACATCTGATAACCGTCAGAAATAAAGCTCTTAAAAATCACGTTGGTCGTTTGCGTGTGCGTTCGCATTTTCCACCCCCTCTCAGGCTCTCCTTTTTCACTCCTCCGTCTCCGGCTCTCTCATTTACGCCCCCCTGATGTATTCTGTTGTTTTCTTTGGCATGGTTCAGCGTGGCCTGTTAATTACGCTTTTGTTCCGTCTCAAACAGAATCACTCCAACGAATGTAAGAGCTCTCCATTAACGACACAGACGCTTCCTCTGCAGCAGAACTTGCCTTCAGCTTCTCTCTGTTTGCTGTTATTTTCCTCTTCTTCATGTGACACTTGTTCTGTGATAATAAAGGTTATCTTTTACATTTGGCTGCGGCGTAAATGACAGGCGGCTAATCCGGCCACCGGTGCGTTTATCAGTGCATTCCAGCTGCCGTATAATCTTGCGAGCGCTTTCGCCGAGATGGAAGGAAAAAAAGCTGCATTGTTTCCATCAATCATGTCTCTCATAAGTCAGAAATTTGACCTGTTCAGGAATGCCGACCTCGGGCGAACAGAGTGTTGCTCAAGGGAAGCGCAGATGTTCACGAGTGTCTCTGTCTGGACACGGAGAACGTCGCTGCACTTTTGCCGGCGAGTTCATGGGATACGTGCTTCTTTCTGGCTGGACTTTACAGAATCTCAATACGAAAACAGATGTCTGCTTCATTTCAGATATATCTGAAAAAAATAAGGCCATTTGCAGATGATAGCCCTCGATTCATATGTGACATTCACGCCTTATTAAAGGTGCAGTTCACTCAAAAATAAAACTTTTTACATATTGATATTTTAAATGTTTGCTTATTATATTTGTCCATCCATTGAAAGTCTATGTAATCAACATTTTCAATTTACATCGTAAAAGTAATCCATGTGAATCAAGCGGTTTAATCCAAGACTTTAATTTAGGCTTTAATACACAAATAAACAGTAATCATTTCATTATACATATACTGTTTACTTTATTTGATGATATTTACACTGCAAATACTTCATTTATGCATTTGAATTGTATATCAAATTTCTAAACTTAATGCGATGCATATTTGTCAGTTATACATTAATGAAACTGGTAAGAATTCTGCAATACTGCAAAAAATCCTGGAAGTAACACTCCCCAAGTAAAGTCGACCATGAAATCGAAAAAGATTTTTAGTATGAATATGTTAGTCTTGCTGTTATCTATAAGCTAGTCTGCACCAAAACAATGAAGATACTTCACTCCCACCAGTATGGATCTAAAGCTCTCTAGAATCTAAAGTGTCCCACACCCTGCAGTATAAAATGACCCGGCTAAAAATTGTCATGTGTTCACACATTTATTAATTTCTACCAGGTGAACGGCACATACAGGGGATAGGGAACGAATTAGACAGTGTAATATGTTTTCCATTGGGGCGAATGAAGTCTGGTTTCACATTAGTGTCACAATAGCACAGAGCGGATCATATGCGCTAGTCGACGCAGACCAGAACATATCGGACCTATTTGAATACTGCACAGAATGCTATATGTGATGCGATCTGGGAAAATCTGTCAGATGCGCTGTAACGTTTTCAGCTAGGTCGAAGAATAGGTGGAAAGTCAATTTTTTTTAGTCAAAACTGTGTTTTTCATTAAATTATTATTCTTTAACATTCTAAAAATATCTTAGCAAAATTAACTTATTTAGTGCAGAAAAAAAATAGCAATTTGTAGCGGCAAGCTGAAAAGACTGTCTTTCTCGAGTATGAGGTCTCTGCGGAACAAGAGTGGGTGTTTCTAAATTAGTGGGTGTTTTCAAACCACGCAATGAAAATGATCCCCTTCACCCGACCCCACCCCTAAACCCTACCCACACTGTGAATTGGGCAAATCAGGTAACACAGTTGAAGCCATCCCTCTGTTTATGGCCACACCCACCGATGAGGTTACTCCTATTACTAACCTGCAGAGACATATAGCTTGTCTTTCTCTAATGTTTTAGAACACACCTGGCGGCGGAGGTGCAAAAAAAAAAAAAACGGCCATAGTTTTTCACTCTCTTAACACCACAAAGACAGTTTACCCATCAAAATAAACCCCATTACATGTAGAATAAAGGTGTATTAAAGCACTTTTCCCGCCCGTCCTATGTAAACTATGGCACACAAAGTTTTTATTTAATAATCGTATCGTGAGATGGCGGAGCACAAGAGAACTGAGTCTGAAGAAACTGATAGCATGATCTTGTTCGCCTCAATCAGCTTAATCCTGGTGAAGTCAGTGCCCCAAACGATCATATCATGGATTGTTTCACATCCAGAGATGAATTATCGGAGGATGGAGAAATTACTGAAGAGGAGTCAGTTTAGCTATGCTGCAGGTACGCTGTGATTGCTATTCTTGTACACTAGTGCGTTCTAAACATACAACGGGTGATCAAAGTTCAGAGACTGCCCATGATAAACATTTGAAAACTTATTTCACTCCTTACTAAGTTGCAGTCCTCTTCAGGGTAGTGTTTGCTAGACCCCTTGTGTAATGATGCAGCTTGAATTCTAGTTTTCATATTTTTATATTCAGTTCAGACCTTTATTTTGAAAAAAAATAAAGATTGGTAGACAACAAATTTGTTTTCATGCCAAGAGTTCAAAATATAACACCCACTAAATTTTTCGAGATAAAAAGTTGATGTTTTAAATATAAAGGAAAAAATACAGATTTGCCATTTGTGATGCAGCAGTGAGCTATAATGCACATGTACTTTTATATTTATTAGAGGTTGAATTCAAATCAAATATATGCCAAACTGCCTGCTACTTTTGAATAGAATGTCTACTTCATAAATTGAAAATATGTAATGGAAATATATGGTTCAGATCATGCAAAATATATGGAAATGGATGCACTCGTTTATGGTCAGTAATGGAGCTTGGGTGTCATCTAGTGAAAATGTTTGGTACTGCGCCCAAACAAAATCTTACTGAAAGCTCATTTTTTGATATATCAATCTAAAACTTGGAACACAACTTGTTCATATTTCTGGCTTTAATTGTCATGTAGTTTTAGAGTAAAGAATGTTTTGTAAAATACATATTATTATAAAATATTATTATAAAATATATATTTTTACATTTTCATAAATCTACAATAATCTTCCAAGTGTTTTCTTTAAAACAAGACCAACCTTAGGTCTATGTCCCAAAGCATTCTTGAGTTATATAGCTGTAAATATTGAATTTATGCTTATTATTCTATTAATTAGATACATTTACTACAAAGAAATCTTTAATCTCGAATATATCTCCATATCTTTGTTTGTTCGAGTATGAGTACACAAGTGTATTATCGTTGCATACCTAATAAAACATGTTGAGATTATGTTTTAAAGATGAACAAAAGTCTTTTTTGAGTGAATGAGTCCATTTAAGGACATGAAGTGGCAACCAGGCTGTCATATTCGCTCGGTTTCATTGAAAGCATGGCCTTTGACGCCAACAACAAAAGCTTGCACTTTATCCACCCTTTTAAAAGAAAAATACTTATTTTGACATTCCAGGACAGAGTCTCTCTACTGCAGTTAAATAAAACCTGCTCTTAAAACAAGCATTTTTATCATCAAACATGTTCTTGCTCCTCCACAGCTGCACTTGAAGCTGAACGCTGGCCGTCGATACAGTAGATCTGTCCACGGAAGTGCTCCTCGTGGACTCGCTGATTGTGTGGAAGCCCTTGAGTGTAAACGCTTATTGATCGTCTGGACCGCCGAACTGATAAAGTCTATCGAGCGCTGGCTCATCAGCTCTAAAGTGTGACTGCTGAGAGACCAGAGCGCTCAGAGAACGGTCACATGAACAAAACAACGCACACAAAGCCTGAGATCCCGACACGACTGCTGAGACGAAAAATGGACGAGAGAGTTCATAGTGTTTTTCTGTCCTGAAATTCCAAAACGGTTTTGTGCGTTCCTGAGATGAAACACAATCTTTCCTTAAAAGTAGCTTCATTAAACCTACTGTAGACCATATAGCCTACTGTATCATATTTGATTAACTATATCATAAATGATCACCATGATCAAAATAAAATAAAAATAAAAAAAGTGCAGAAGAACCTGTTGCACACATACATTCTGTAGCCTTAAAAAAAAAAAAAAACTTTAAAATTCCGGTCATGGTTCACATGTCTCTTTGAAATCGTTCCCGTTTTTCTTTTAAGTAAAGATACGAATAACTATAATATTTTTGGTAACATTTCAAGAAAAAAACATTGTTAATAATATTTCGAGATGAAGTTGATTCAGTCCACTTACTGGACTAAAGCAACTAAGGTTTACTTAGTTATCCATTTTTTTTTTATTTTTTAAGAAAAATCATGTTCAAATATCAAATATGATCCATCAGGCTTTTGAGGTACATTTATATGTTCAATGCACAATTATCATTGTATTGCATTGCACTGTTTTAAAACTTTGACCATAAAACTAAGCATTTAAGTATCTTACTAAGATACATTATTAGCAGATATGGAGTGACAACTGATATTTATGCTATGCTGTTATAAAAATCTCATGGATTTGTATTACATGCATAATCATTTTGTCTTACATTTTGTCCATGTAAAAATCGGCATATGCACCAAACACTTAAAAAAAAAAAAAAAAACTAAATTGTACCTTTTAAGGTACAAGTGGCCGTCACTGGGGTGGTACCCTTAAGGGTACAATTTTGTACCTCTAAGTCAGGAGTAGGCAAGTTCGGTCCTAGAGAGCTGATGTCCTGCAGAGTTCAGCTCAGCCAACACAGTATAAAACTCATAGCTCCCAGCATGCAGCATTCAATGCTGATTATTGATATTTATGTGCGTCTAAACTTTTTTCAGAAAAAAACTTTTTTCTGAAAAAAAACATTCAGAATGTCTGATCTGTGGCAAAAAAGTAATGTTGATGAATATTATTTATTAATATTTTTAGTGATGAGTCAGTGATGAGTTTAGTAAAATATTTTCTTCATGATACTTTTTGTTTATAGTATCTTTTGATTTGAACAGATTTTGTGTTCAAACTCGAAATAAAAATCCAAGAGTCAAACTGCCCAACTAAAGGAAACACTGATCCCCATAATGGTGACCAAACATTTTCAATAAAACATCAACATCTAAACCACTGTTAATTCTCAATAAGAGCTTCTATAGATGACTTTCAGTGTTAGAGCCAAACTCTGCAGGTCAGCAGCTCTCTAGGACCGAACTTAACTACTCCTGCTCTAAGTAAAGGAAAACAATGGTCTAATTGTACCCATTGGACCAAAACCTTTTTTTTCTGAGAGTCAAAGGCTCAATTTTGCTCAATTCAGTCCTCTGAATAAAATGTAGCAGTATATATATATATATATATATATATATATATATATATATATATATATATATATATATATATATATATATATATATATACTATTATATGAGCCATAAATGCCTGAACATAAAACACAAAACTTTTTTAGATTTAAGATTTTGTCTTAAGGTTCAATAGACTGTTCCGTAAAAAAAAAAAAAAAAACTATTATTTCAGATGTCAGACTTTACAGGGTTAATGGACTACAATTGCTGATTCCCATGAGAAAGGGATCATTCCTGACGTCTCTGTCTTGGAATTCCAGGCCGTGTTACAGATATATGGCATGTTGCCTTCAAGTGCAGCATTCCAGAGATGAATGAGACGGCCTTTGACCTTGAGCGGGATCAGAATCCACACTTGTCTGAGACTTTCGCAGCAGCTGTAGTCGATCTGTACTTAAAATACTGCGCATGTGCTTCCCCTCCGCCGCCAGATAGACGGCTTACATGTAGTTGCGCATTATACTGAGAGATGGGGAAGTGTTTGAACATCCCAAAAATGACACGCTTCAGCTTCAAAGAAAGAAACCCACTCGCATTGATGCCATTTGTGCACGTGTGCCCTGTGGCGTCACATCTAGAGGTATCATGGGTAATAACAGCATGAAGTTTAGCAGCACGGCTCCACTCACTCAAGAGTAACGTCTGGATGGTCCGCCCACTTCTGCTGGCTGAGCGCCTGACAGTGTGTGTGTGTGTTTGTCGGGAGCGTGACACACTCCTGTAAGTGTGTGTGGGTGCGTGTGTAGGCGGAAGAGCAACACTTTCATCCTGTGCCAGGTAAAGATACACCGCTCTGTGTGTGTGTGTGTTTTTTTCTATCCCAGTGGGGACTTCAACCTAAATACACACTGACTCATGGGGACTTAAATTAGGGTCCCCGTGAGGAAACAAGCTTATAAATCATACAGAATGAGGTTTTTAAGATGTAAAAATGCAAAAAGTTTTATGTGATGGGTTTAGGGATAGTGTTAGTGTAAGGTGATATAATATACAGTTTGTACAGTATAAAAAAAAAAACATTATGTCTATGGAGTCCACACAAAGATAGCAAACCAGACAACTTCTAATAAACTTTTTTTTTTAAAGTTTTAGTTTTTAATTTTAGTAATTATATGTGCTTTTTCATTGTTACTATATATATATATATATATATATATATATATATATATATATATATACACAGGTCCTTCTAAAAAATTAGCATATTGTGATACAAGTTCATTATTTTCCATAATGTAATGATAAAAATTTAACTTTCATATATTTTAGATTCATTGCACAGCAACTGAAATATTTCAGGTCTTTTATTGTTTTAAAACAGATGATTTTGGCATGCAGCTCATGAAAACCCCAAATTCCTATCTAAAAAAATTAGCATATTTCATCCGACCAATAAAAGAAAAGTGTTTTTAATACAAAAAAAGTCAACATTCAAATAATTATGTTCAGTTATGTACTCAATACTTGGTTGGGAATCCTTTTGCAGAAATGACTGCTTCAATGCTGCGTGGCATGGAGTCAATCAGCCTGTGGCACTGCTGAGGTGTTATGGAGGCCTAGGATGCTTCGATAGCGGCCTTAAGCTCATCCAGAGTGTTGGGTCTTGCATCTCTCAACTTTCTCTTCACAATATCCCACAGATTCTCTATGGGGTTCAGGTCAGGAGAGTTGGCAGGTCAGTTGAGCACAGTAAAACCATGGTCAGTAAACCATTTACCAGTGGTTTTGGCACTGTGAGCAGGTGCCAGGTCGTGCTGAAAAACGAAATCTTCATCTCCATAACGCTTTTCAGCAGATGGAAGCATGAAGTGCTCCAAAATCTCCTGATAGCTAGCTGCATTGACCCTGCCCTTGATAAAACACAGTGGACCAACACCAGCAGCTGACATGGCACCCCAGACCATCACTGACTGTGGGTACTTGACACTGGACTTCAGGCATTTTGGCATTTCCTTCTCCAGTCTTCCTCCAGACTCTGGCACCTTGATTTCGAATGACATGCTAAATTTGAGCGACAGTCCAGTGCTGCTTCTCTGCAGCCCAGGTCAGGCTCTTCTGCCGCTGTTTCTGATTCAAAAGTGGCTTGACCTGGGAAATGCGGCACCTGTAGCCCATTTCCTGCACACACCTGTGCACGGTGGCTCTGGATGTTTCTACTCCAGACTCAGTCCACTGCTTCCTCAAGTCCCCAAGGTCTGGAATCGGTCCTTCTCCACAATCTTCCTCAGGGTCCGGTCACCTCTTCTCGTTGTGCAGCGTTTTTTGCCACACTTTTTCCTTCCCACAGACTTCCCACTGAGGTGCCTTGATACAGCACTCTGGGAACAGCCTATTCGTTCAGAAATTTCTTTCTGTGACTTACCCTCTCGCTTGAGGGTGTCAATGATGGCCTTCTGGACAGCAGTCAGGTCAGTCTTACCCATGATTGCGGTTTTGAGTAATGAACCAGGCTGGGAGTTTTTAAAAGCCTCAGGAATCTTTTGCAGGTGTTTAGAGTTAATTAGTTGATTCAGATGATTAGGTTAATAGCTCGTTTAGAGAAACTTTTCATGATATGCTATTTTTTTGAGATAGGAATTTGGGGTTTTCATGAGCTGTATGCCAAAATCATCAGTATTAAAACAATAAAAGACCTGAAATATTTCAGTTGGTGTGCAATGAATCTAAAATATATGAAAGTTTAATTTGTATCATTACATTATGGAAAATAATGAACGTTTATCACAATATGCTATTTTTTTGAGAAGGACCTTTTTTTTTTGAGAAAGACCATCACCAAAAATGAATTAAAGCTAATAAAAAAAAAAAAAATATATATATATATATATATATATATATATATATATATATATATATATATATATATATATATATATATATATATATATATATATATATATATATATATATTATTTAGGTTTAAGTGTTACCTAATATTTTTATTTTATAAAATAATTTTTAATGTTTTTATTTTTATTTTTAGTAAAAAGAGCACTATCTCTTTAAATTAACTTTTAGAAACTCATATTGTGTAGTAACAGGTTTCAGAGGCTTCCTTGATAACACCAATAACAGACCATTTATCAAACATTATAATCAAGGTGTACATACATATATATATATATATATATATGATAATCAGTATTATCAGCATCAGATTGTTTGACGTACGCCAACTGCACAAATAGAGCGAACAATCAGCCTTTCTGCAAGAGGATAAATCCAAAAGTAATCTCCTCTCTGTGTCACACAATTCCTTTATTTCTCCAGAAGAGGCTTTCCCAGTAAGTCTCCATGAACAAAGTTAATTTGTGGAAATTGGTGAGGACTGAAGCACTCGCAGCAGCCGCTGCAATGGGTTTTAAACACGGACGCGTCGAGGTCACCAGCGACAGGAGCTATGAAATCACGTCCGGCTCCTCATTACCGCCGACGGCATGGGAGATTTCCGAGCGAAGCAGGAAGACAAAGGAAAACAAAAGTGTGTCTTTCTCCGCGTCCTCTGGCTGCAGACAGACGTCGCTCGCGCTTTCATTTCCTCAGAGCTTTTATAATTAATTTCATTTAAGGGCTGCAGATCGTTGGATGTTCTGCTGACTAAACCCGTTTGTCATTTGTGGGTTTATTTTGCGAAACCTCCTTCACAGCCCAGCGGCTTCCCATCGCTCATTAAAACACTGTGTGTGTGTGTGTGTGTGTGGCTGCAGTTACGCAACTCATTGTTAAACACAGGTAACAGGTGATGTGTTTTAGATTAAATGAGCTCACAGTTATCCGTCTAACTCGGCCTTTGGGCTCAAGGTTTGTCTGGTTAGCATGATCCCATTAGCCCCCGCTGGTAGACACTGTAACTATACACTGTACTATCCTGTTTAACACTGTGAAGCTGCTTTGAAACAATCAGCATTGTAAAAAGTGCTATATAAATAAAGTTGACTTGACTTGACTTGACTATAACATCATGCTGTCAGGAGTGCCTTTTCCATTCCGAAGTGGTGTTGCATTCTGGGTACTTTGTCGTGAAAAATCCATCCTTGTATGTTCCCTGTGACATGTTCACCCATGTTTCTTCATCCGCACTTCCTCCAGTCACCCAACACTGCATTTGGATGTAATTACCCAGCGGCATGTAGAGGTTCTCCTCTCAAGAGCATCATTAGCTGAATTAAGGGCGACCCGGAGGAGGCCGATTCATCTAGCAGAAAATGACTCCAATATGCAAAGCATCAAAGCCGTCAGATAAGAGCCTTTTACTCCCGCAAACTCCCCCGCTAAACCATTAGCACCTCCTCAGATACGAGCACAAACACGGGTTCATTTCACAACACAGCCAGCAATTTGAGTCCCAAATTTCATGGATAGAAGGAACGGACGTCATTGATAAAACACAAACGCAACACATTTCCAGTTGGAAATGAAAGTTTCCAAACAAAAATGACACAAAATACACAAAAATCTGTTCTACTGTTTCACGCCATTCTTTTACCCAGATTAATAAATAATAATTGAAGCAACAATCAGTATTATGAGCATTTCCTCACATATAGCGCTCCCTAGGGCAGTGTTTACCAACCCTGTTCCTGACGGCTAGGAGTGCACTATTCATTCAAATAAAACCAACATCGTGATATGGCTTAATATGATTATCAAATGTAAAAGGCTGTGATTTAATTACATACAGATATGTGCTGTGAAGCAGTACTGTGATCATTTCCCCAAAATTATCAGAAGGAAACTGATAATAATAATAATGATAATAATAATAATAATAATAATAATAATAATAATAATAATAATAATAATAATAATAATAATAATAATAATTGAATTAAATTATATTATTATTCTATTTCCATTAGATTTATTTATTTTATTATAGTGAAATATTACATAAATTATTTTTCTTATTTTAAGATTTTTCTAAAATAATAATAATAATACTAATAACAATACTAATAATTATTATTATTGTTATTATTATTATTATTACTATTATGGACAGTGAAAATATAAAAAAAATGTTTATTTAGGTTCATATTTTATTTAGTAATAATAATAATAATAATAATAATAATAATAATAATAATAATAATAATAATAAATCACTTTTATTTTTAATTATTGAAATATTACAAACATATTTTAATATTACATACTAAATATGTGAGAACTTTTGTACTATTATTAATAATAATAAAAAGCCATATTGATATATAATCAATGTTTCGTAATTCAATTATTAATTGAATTCACCTATATTTTTCTTAAATTCTCATTTTTACAGTGAAATATTACAAAGACCATTTTCTTGTTTTAATATTTTCTTTAGTAATAATAGTGATACTTATTGTGATTGATGATGATGATGATGATGATGATGATGATGATGATGATGATGATGATGATGATGATGATGATTTGTATCATTATTATTACACATTTTAGATGTCTCACTTATCTAACCCATTCATTTTAGATATTGGAGTCTCTACTAACAAGGTGAATTGATTGGAAAGTTGAAAAAGTTTGAAAATGTGTAGTGTCGGTGCCTCCGGGAACAGAGTTGGGGAATACTGCTGTATAAAATTAGATGTCATTTGCCATGTGTTGTCAGATTATCCTCGACAGCAGTGGCTACACTTTACACACAAACTGGAAACATGTCGGTGCAGTAACTGCACACGATAAGAGGTATTTGTAAAATATTTTTTTATAAAAACAAACATTGCAACGCAAAACAATGATTCTATTACATAAGGGATGCACCGAATGTTTACCAGCAGAAAAGCTGAAAAAGAAAATCAGAACAAACACAAAACGATTCAAGGGCTCTAAAAACAAATTCATCCATGACAAGGAAAAAAAAACAAACAAACGAGCAAGAGCAGAGAAGAAACGAATGGAGAAAATACCACAGCCATCTGTAGGGATCGATATCCGCATCCACTTAGACCAACACATGCACAGCCGGCACATGATCTATCAGCGTTTAAGGGTCTCTGCAGAATATGGACCCATCTGTCTTAGCAGACACGCTGATGTTTGGCTCCAAACTCATACTGTACAATTACAGATCTCCTCCACTCCATTAATTACCAATGGGGAAATTTTCAGCAGGCCAGATCAATGCGTCTAACGGCTCTGTCTTTAATTATGATAATAAATAACTCATCATTATCTGTTGCTCCATTTCTGTGATGAATGGCATTGGCGCTAATTTAAAGTGGAAGGAGGGGGTCACGCAGAAACACCGTTACCTCGGCAAACTCAAACAAAAGCGCGCTGACTTTATGTGCTGTCTCAGGGCCTCGTTCCCATCCTTTCTACATTTCTATTTTTCAGCTCAAAGAAGGGTTCACCTGGGTTGCGAGATAAGTCAGCATGTTTCCAAAGCACTCGGGCGTCAAAGGGCCTTCAGAAACGTCTGAAAGCGCCGGTGGGCCGTTTGTGTCTTGGCACCTATGAGGCGGAGGGGTAAACGAAAGCACATTGTGCTCTGCTAGCTTTTCTTGCCGCCTTTCACCCTCGATGCAGCTGTCAGAACACCAAACAACAGGCACAGCAATTTCCCAGCGTCCTCCCTCTGCGGGTCCACGAACACACACCTCGCTGAAAGACGCAGAGAGCGCTGAGGCAGCGATTCGTCTGGATGGACCTTTGAGCGCTAAGTCAATGCCTTTGTTTTTCTGTCAGGATTTTAAATTATACCTTATACCCAGACTTCCTGCACGATTGGCCGACGACTGTTTGCTGAAGATTACGCCTTCGTTCAAAGCAAAAGTTGAGGGACAGTCAAAAACTGTAAAATGATGCACCTTTAGAAAAAAGGTGCCGTCGTTCCGGCTTCGGCACGGATATTTCCGGATTACCATAAAATAGGCTTTGTCTAGACGCAACTCAACTCAGCAGAGAATGGAGTGTTTCCCGTGGCTGTTATCTGTTATGATCGGGGCAGCTTTTCACTGGATTTGCCAGAGTTCCTCTAGTTCCGCTGTGAGAATCAGGTTGCATTAGAATCACAGAAACAGATTCGAAAGGAAGAGCAGCTGTTGGACTTTTTCCTCCGTGACGACATGACGCAGAAAGGTTCTCCTGCTTCTTGAGACATTCATCTATCCTCACTGACTCATCTTACATCTACAAAAGCCAACATCAATTAAACTAAGATACTATACATGTATTGTTTTTTAAAAACCAAACACAATAACTTTAACTACAAATGGCCATAATCCAAAAAGAGGCACTTTTCACAAATAGAATGTTATAGAATATTATATGAGTTTTTATTTGCTGTTCATTTTCTGCAACCCAAATATCGTTTTAAACTCGAATTGGAGTGATCTGTTGTTTTGTCACTACACATTTGCAGACAAAACGATGTTAATAGAATGAGCAATAAAGGGTTGCTTTAGTCCAGAGGTCTTCCACCCTGCTCCCCCACTGCTTGAGGATACGTTTACATGACAACTTTGTGCTAAAAACTGAAACGTTTTTTCTTTGCACAATGACAACGTTATCAAAATAATCCACGCTCATACGCATCTGCGAAAAACGACCAATACGCTGCATTATGCATACCAGACAAGTATTTGCTGATGTGACTTTGTAAAGAAAGACAACACTCCTGTGCACATATGCATTCATCTACTAGTGCACTTGAGATGAACCGAATATTTGTATTTTATTTTTTGTTCGATTTTCATTCTAAGGATGTTTCCCTTGATAATACTGCATTATTCTGGGTAAATGTAATCTTCACAAAGCCAGAAACATTCACTGTAATCCCAATTTTACAATGTTCTCCTCTGATATAAAGTCCCTTATTACTTCCTTTAAGAAAATGTCAAAACCTTTGAAAACAAAGGCTTCGTCCTTGGGATTGTTGTAAGGTACCTTTTATGTTTCATGATGACAATATCTGTATCCTTTCATTTGCAAAAAAAAGCCTAAAAACCCGTAATAGCCTACGCATGTGCATGACGTCACCGTTTCAAAGATTTGCATTTTTGCAGTTTACTTGGAAACGACAAGGGTGTCGTTTTCAAAAACGTACACTTTTGCGTAAGTTTGGGTTTTCAGGCCACCAAAGCGCAGATGTTATGTAAATGAACATCCACAAATGCATAAAAAGTCTTCCGATTTTAGTTGGTGTCATGTAAACGGACCCTTAGACTACATAATGCTGTCATTCAGAAGCGTCTAGCTAGTTTGGGGCCAAATGTTGGTTATATATAATCTCGTATTTCCCATAACTTTCTTTACAGGTTTGATGGTAACATTTTTCAATAAGGATCAATTCGTTAACATGAAACATACATTTAATGTTAATTAATGTTAATAATAATGTTAATGTTAATTTTAACATTTTCTAATACATGTTTTAAATGATCAAAGTAATGGGACCTTGTTGTAAATGCAATACGGATGATTGCAAAATATGGGACAATACTAAACAGAACATTTTTCATAATTAAAATTACTTAATAATAAATAAAGTTCTTAATATCATGAATGACTTTATTCCATAGACTATATCAAAATTGTAAACTGTTGTATGATTGTATGAATAACTGTTGGACAAGTCAAGATCTCTGAGGTGAGAAAGGCCAAAATCACAAATCTTTAAACATTTTAAAAACTTTCATACATACATACATACAAAATGACGGGGTCAGTGCCTCTGGGTCTTTAACATCAGAGGACGCCACAGGAAAGTGCTGATGATATTCACTGGCTGACTGTGTGAGTGGATGTCAAATGGACATCAGGTCACAGCACATTGAACTAAATGAATTCAGTTAATCTCTCTGATGTTTCTCTATCCCTGGAGCCAAATTGTGACGCTAATATTCCCCCTCAGGGTCATTTAAAGCCCTTTCAGTTTCTCCATGTCATAGTGGCATTTCACTTCTCCAGAACTCTCTTCTCTATCCCACACATATACTTAACCAGCAACCTGCAACCAAAAGCTGTTTCTACCATGAAATATTATTTTCTTTGCTGCATCCATTTCCACTAGATTTCCCATCTTTAACAAAGTTTTGCACGCTTTTTACAATATAGTATGAATGTAATATGAATATTTAAATGAAAATTATGCCATTATTTAGGCATCTAATGTTCCAACACTGGTGTTTTATTGTTCCAAAAAGGGCAAAAAGCACCATGAAAGCAGCCGTAGCTCATCTGTATGGGCAGAGCCCCACCAAAATATTCATCCAAACATAGACCTCACTGAATTAATAATAAATTATAAATGTGTTCATTCTGCAACACATATTTTTTTGGATTTTCTAGACTATTTTAAGTCATAAAAAGAGCAGGATAAAATAAAATGTAGTGCATGTATTCAGAAAGCATGTATTAGGATACTAAGCTGGTCTCAGAGCCCCAAATTTCCAATGTAAGCCTAGTCTCAGCCTCAGACCTGGGTCACGCCCACGGGCCGTTGGCTGAACGTCTGATGCATACGGGACACTTTTCTGGAAACACTTCAGGAGTTTCGAAGTCATCATCTAATTGTTGAATTCTACAGGTTGTCTGCGAGACGTGTGTGTTGCGTTTTTTAACGAATGCTGTGACGCCAAACTCCCTCATGGAAGAAGAACGCTGTTGTTGTGCTTACAACTGTGACAATGAGCTCTTACCAGGATCAACTAAACGCTGGATTTTCAAAAGTATGGTAAGTTCACGGTTCCGTTGTTGCAGTAAACTTGTCATTCTTGAATTAATCATTTTTAGATGCATGCCGGTCTGTTATTGCAGGGACATCGACTTTACATTTCCACGCCCCTAAACACGATGGCTACACGAGACTAATGTAAGCAATGTGGTGAAAAATGGAACTGCAGCGTGCTCTCAGAACACCATTGGGACAGATTTCTGGCTGCCCTGCTTATTAGGTAAACACATTTTACCTTGCCCAAGACCAAGACGATATCAGTCCACATCAGATATGTGTCTGCATCAGGTTAGTAACTAGTTGGCATATCTGTTCTTCCTATATGGAGTAGAGTATCAAATTAATGAGAGTATAAACCCTTTAAACATGCTCATGTGAATAGCTTTTATATACAGTAGTTCTGTTGTGTTTGTTTTATGCTTGTTCTGAGAATAGACATTATTTTGTTTTCCTCACTAATTCCTAACTTGTAATATTCAAATACAACATTCAGACACAATAAACTATTCTAAGATTGCATTCTGTGTTGGTTGTGTATACTAAAGTCTGTCAATCATCATTAGAGCGCCACCCTCAGGCTGAATAACGCAAGGACAATAGAATTCTGCCAAAAGTGTGTCTGATGTGTTCAACGATTAAGCTATAAAGCACATAATCTGCCTAAATTTATGGCCAAGAGCTACTACTGAATGAAAGTTTCATAACATTAGTCAATATGACTCATGCACTATATTTCAAGTCTTCTGACATCATGATTTTGTGTATGAAAAGCAGACCCAAAAATCGTCACATATAAGTATATAACTCATTACCTCCCCCACTCCTGAAGCTGTAACATCTTATTTGTACCAGGTTTGATGTCACTCATGTTTAATTGTGTCTAAATATGTATACAGATATGTATGGAAAAGAGCAGCTTGTACATTCTGCTAAACATCTCACATGTGTTTGAAACAGCGTTAGGGAGAGTGAATGACCTTTTTTTTTAGGTAAGATATTTTACTAAATGCATTTCAAGAGTGTGCTGAAATGTATTGGTGCTACCAGCAACATTTGTGGTTTTCCCAGCATGGAGATCTTTTGTTTACTTTGATGTAAAATGCATTGTGCCTGTGACCTTGTTGGCAAATATCAGCCTGAAATTCCACCCTGTGAAAGGACCGTATGCATTGGTCCCAGTTCAGTGGGTGCATTCATGAATAAGACATGACCCATATTCCCATACAACATAGAACGGCCGATTGAACGGTACGTTTTTAGGGGAAGAAAAGTATGTCGGGGCTTAACTGAGGCAAAGGCGCTTTAATGCGAAGCTTGTTTTTGACGCTTGTGTAGTCTGCCGCAGCCTGATATCTTACGGCGGAATACGTATTAGTTTTGTGTCATTATTCATGCTCAAATGATGCTGCTTGCCCACTGGCTGAATGTGTAGTAATTACTACAACTCTGCTTCCTTCATTTATATTAATGGATAAATATTTGTTAAGGGCTTTCTGTTCATAATTATAACATTTTCTTCATTCCAGGTGAGGCTCGAAGAGAGAGCAGGGTTTTTTGAATAGCATGCTTCCATCTACTCATATTGCGTTTGCAGTATACTGGTTCAGTATGTAAGATTGCTGTACGTCAGATGAGATACGGCAGACTATAGCAGCTCTCTGTGTGCAATACTGAATAACACACTGCATTGTGCTCAACTTGACCTTCCATTCCAGTGTGACGAACGAGCCGGAAGTCTTTTTTTAATCTTCCTTGACTCATTATTGGATTGGACAGCCCGAGTTAAGACATTTTGCATACAAGTTGATAAAGGTAAAATAATAATTTTTATTCCCACGATGACAAATTCCCACGTAATCCTTGTATAATATATTTTGAATATCTCATTTTGAAGTATAAAAGCAATGTATTTGGTTTTAACGCCTTACATTGTAATTAATATCTATTTTATCTCTAAGTTATGGGTAAAAGTTCAGGTGCCGTAGAGGATATGATTGGACTGGATGTATATCACTAGTTTTAGAATAAAAGTTTCATTAATGAAATGATATATATATATATATATATATATATATATATATATATATATATATATATATATATATATACATATATATAACGGGAGCTTCGTGCCCTGGATGTGCATCCCACAAATCTCCATCAACTCCAAGATGCTATCCTAAAGATTGTTCTTGACCTATTAGCTGATCAAAATATTTAATTAAAAATGATTTATTTATAACATAGGTCCCAATTTACGGAAGCCCTGAACCGCAAAGTAAAAAAAAATCTGTAAAAAAAAAAAAAAAAAATCTAGAATTTCGAGATTAAAGTCGAAATATTTCGAGATTAAAGTCGAAATGTTTCGAGATTAAAGTCGAAATGTTTGAGATTAAAGTCAAACGCTTCGAGAATAAAGTCGAAATGTTTCGAGAATAAAGTCAAACGCTTCGAGAATAAAGTCAAACGCTTTCGAGAATAAAGTCGAAATGTTTCGAGAATAAAGTCAAACGCTTTCGAGAATAAAGTCAAACGTTTCGAGAATAAAGTCATTATATATTTTTAGTAGCTAAAGAACTGCGCTGGTGAAGAACTGGTCCAAACTTAATGTGGCACATTGACTCATACGATAAGATTAAACGTACGACCTCTGCTCAGATTCTCACGAAATGTGATGTGGTTGAAAGTGTATTTCACCAATAATGACCCGAAAGTCATGCAACATATTTTATTGAGACAGTAAAGAATAGAGATGGTTGTCCTAGAAGGATCCGTTCCGATAGTGGGACTGAAAACGAATTGCTATGGAGCAGATGCAGATCTTTCTTCGACGAAATGCTATGGCAATTAACACCGCATTATTTATATAAATATGGAAATACCCCAAGATGGCTTGAAAAATACACATAAACCATATATGATCACATCGTGTGTTAACTGTCCTCATGTTTCAGTCAAAATGTTCTGCTTTTTATTCAATTTAGCAGGATGATCCCCCCGCCCCCCTGCTCTCAGGACAGATAGCCTATTAATGGCTATAAAATAATATTGATAAAAGGGTTTATTTAATCATATTCACAATCACAGCAGTTTAGGCCTATAATCATTCTTTTTGAGCCTCGCTAGGTGCTCGCAGTTTGAAAACTCCTGTTTTGACTTTATTCTCGAAACATTTCTACTTTAATCTCGAAAGATTTCAACTTTAATCTCGAAACATTTCAACTTTAATCTCGAAATATTTAGACTTTATTCTCGATATATTTCGACTTTAATCTCTAAATATTTCGACTTTAATCTCTAAATATTTCGACTTTAATCTCTAAATATTTCGACTTTATTCTCGAAAATTTTGACTTTATTCTCGAAATATTTCGACTTTATTCTCAAAATATTTCGACTTTATTCTCAAAATATTTCGACTTTATTCTCAAAATATTTCGACTTAAATCTCAAAATTCTAGATTTTTTTTTTTTTTACATATATATATTTTTTTTTTACTTTTAGACTTTAGACTTGTACAATTAGACTTTAGCGTTAAACACATATTATTTCTGACAGCTAAGATTCAATCCAGTAATAATATTCAGTGTTGTTATTGTTATCTAAAACTAAAACTCAAACAAAATCAAAATTGCTTGCGGTAACTGACATAAAGCTGAAATTAAATAAAATATGAATAATAGATATGAAATCTTGCTTGGGCACCTTTACGTGTACTACAATTGCTAATACTAAAACTATTAATTAATTAATTACATTGACTATTAAATCAATTGGTAACACTTTATTTTGATGGTCCCTTAGACATTCTGTTGACTATAATTAACGTTGCACCTACATGTCTACTAACTCTCAGAAGAGTATTAGTAAACTGTCTGCTTAATTACACTTTATTTTGATGTTCCCCCAACTGACATTCTACTGACTATAAGCATCTTTGCAAATATATGTCAACTTATTCTACTAACCCTAATCTAACAGGTGCAACAGGTACAGGTACAGGTGCAACGTTACTAATAGTCACCAGCATGTCTAAAGTAGACCTTTAAAATAAAGTGTAACCATATTTAATATGTAATATAATGACACATTTTGGTTAAAATTTTGTATTTGTAACAGTGGCAACTGTGACAATTTTTCTTCTTTAATAAAGTATTAAACCAAATATTGTTATAAATGTTGCGTCGGCACATGCTGGCGTATGTTTCTCAGACCCACAGATGGCAGGGAGATCTGTGAGATGAAGGACATGTTATGTTGTGTGTCCTGTAACATTGCCCTCGGTCTCCCCTGCTGTTCACATCATATCTTTACAAGCAGGCAGTATAGACTGCAGTGTGCACTACGCCATATGCAGTGAGCACTAGGCCTGTATTCTGAACATATCCAGAGAGATTTGCAGACTTTCCCCCTGATTGAGTTCTGCCATGCTGCTGCGGTGTGTGTGTGTGTGTGTGTGTGTGTGTGTGTGTGTGTGTGTGTGAGAGAGAGAGTGTGTTCTAAGCGACGTGCTGCTATTGTGTTGCAGGTTTTATCAGGCCTGAGCTGCAAACAGAAATACTCTCCCTCCAACAACAGATGTGGCCACAAAGGAGCGAAAAGCAAAGAGAAAATAAGAGAAAGCAGAGGAAAAATGTTTTGCCAATAACCATGCAAATGTTTGGAGGTGAAAAGCAAACATTCTTTCTCTAGCATTTCTTCCATTTTAGGTCCGGTAGGTTCTTCCTCAGACTGAACTACCAGTTTAATAACTGTGTTTTATAATTTCATTAAAAGATAAGTCAGAACACAGAGACACTGGGTTTGAATCGTGAAGCCAGCAGTTTCACTGTAAAAACAGAGCATTTTCATTCAATTTTCTCCAAAACGGGCCCTGCCACATCCAACAAGGCCTTACTTTGTAAGAAATGTTGTAAATGTAGCATAAAATTAGAGTTATATTGATGATGCTGAAGCTAGCGAGCGGGAAAGCCCGTCTGCTAATTAGAATATTAATCACCCCCTTTAAAAAGCTCCAAGGTCAGTGAAAGCTGAACAAGCTTTTACATTTTTCAGGCTCCATCCGTGGGACGCTTTTCTAGAAATAAAATGCAGACTGCACTGGGCAAATACTTCAGCTAAAACATGTGGACGAAACAATGCAGTACCAGACTAAAGTTTTCATGTTTTTGTCTCTAATGCTCGCCAAGGCTGCATTTATTTGATAAAAATAGAATAAAAACAGTAATATTTAATGTAATGTATTCCTGTGATGCAAAGCTGTTATTTTTTTATTATTATTTTTTAGCAGCCATAACACCAGCCTTAGATGTAGAAGAATGTTTCTTGAGAAGCAAATCAGCATTGTGTAATGATGCTAAAAAATCAGCTTCAGCATCAATTTGTCACCGTTGTTTTTTTTGTTGTTTTTTTACTGTTTCCTGTTTAGCTTGTAGTCGGTTTGTAGTTTTCTTTGTTGATTAGTTTCATGTATTTGTTCCCAGGTGCTTTTGTTATGCTGGCTTGCCCTTCATCCCTGTCTATATTTAAGTCCTTGGCTGCATTCGAAATCGCATACTCTCTTGAGTAGGTATTTTTTTTTAAATAAGTACTTTGCAATCGCTAAAAAAAGTATGATCTACATAGTATGAATGTGTGTAGTAAAATATGGACATACAACATTTTTCATGTTGTCGTTGTCATGTGACCTACGGCATCAGTTGCATCTCTTTCACAAAACATTCACAAATCCTCTCCTGTGGTCTCATGAGATAGTAAAATGTCTATTGTACTCTATATGTACACTGAATCTTGCTGGGAGTAGTGGGTCATCCAGGTACTGTTTGCCTACTCTTTTATGAGTACTGTGAATTCATGCTTCTTTTGTCACAAAAAATATACAGCTCTTTTTGTTTTTTGCCTTTCCCTGTGTTTGGATTTACTGTGTTTTGCCTGTTATTTTTGTTAAAGGGGACCTATTATGCAAAAATCTCCTTTGAACACAGATGTGTGTCCACAGTGTGTGTAAACAACCAGCCTATAATGGCAAAAATTCATCCAATACTTCTTTTTTTTTATAATCCCCATCAATCATTATCAATCTCTCATAATGCACTGTTAGCATAGACAAACCCCTGAGTGAGAAGCACAGAGACCTCCATTTCTGTTTACTTGCTGTATCAGCTAGCTAGAATACTACAATGTCTGTGCCAAAAAAACATTACAATGTTATGTTCCGTTGTTGGATGTACCAACATACGAGTCTCCATATACTCCCGGCATCCGAGCCACTGAGGACACCGTGGTTGAATTTCATTTTTGAAGGAAATGTGCTGAAGAATTTTGGTAAAATGTTATATATTTGCGCAAATCATTTTACGTATGAATACTTCACCAACGAGGGTCAATACAACGCTGGATCTGCGAAAATATTTTTTTTCTGAAGGATGGGTCAATACCAACACTTTGTACTCTAACTTCATATCCAGAACAAGTAAGGATGGCACTTCATATTTTGTGAATATGTACAAATTTCCTTTCTGAATGAGCTTTCTAGAATGCTGTACGGCTAATATGGCTAAAGTTACCATAGTCTCTGAGTGTGTTCAGTTTTATCCTAAAAAAACGCTCACCGTCTGCGTAATTCACACACATACATTTATTATGCACTCTATAGCCAGGTGACAGACATTTTTACGTCCCCACATGAGCACCTATACAACAATTTATCCCACAACAAGCTCCACAACAACTAACATTACATAAATGAGTCCATTAACCATTTAGAAAGTCTATCAATCAACTCCGGTTCAAACATGTAAGGTTGCACTCCTCAACTGGTTATTTCTGACATTTAGGCTGAGTGAGATTGACCTATTTTATTGTTGATGGAGTATCTGAAGCTCGTATAAAAAATGGATCCGGCGGCAGGGAGCAGCAGCACATTTGCATTTTAGGGGACACACAAAAACGGCATGTTTTTGCTCACACCCAAATAGGGGCACATTTGATGAGCTATAATACATGATCTATGTGGTATTTTGAGCTGAAACTTCACATACACATTCTGGGTACACCAGAGATTTATATTACATCTTGTGAAAAGGGGCATACTATGCCCCCTTTAATAGACATTTTACACTGCATTTGGATCCAATTCTGAATCACCAGCATTACACACAGGAATAAATTACATTTGAACATGTATTAAATTAGAAAACTGTTATTCTATATTGCAATAATACTTTACAATACTACTGTTTTTACTGTATTTTTCATCAAATAAATGAAGCCATGGTGAGCATAACAAAAAAAATATTTAAAACATAAAAAATTAAAAAATCGTAATTATTCCAAACTTTTACCAGTAGTGTACAAACTAAAGAAAGATACAAACAGACAAAACGAACAGACAGAGAAACACGTACCTGTGATGGCTGGAAGGCAATGAGAGAGTAAAGGTTAGCTCGTGTTATTCATCATAGACCTACCACGTAAAACAGTGAGTCGTGTCGTGGCGCTCGTCTCCCCAACACTGTTGGAGGCGACGCATTCGTAAATGGCTTCATCGCGCGGTGTCCGCAGCGGCTGGATTCTCAGCACGGAGCCCGATCCATCATCGAACTCTATAACCTACAGGTGCGAGAGACAAGATATGTTACGCGAGTTTTTTTTTTGTTCACGACTGACGACGGAGAATCATGCTTACACATACACGTACACGTACACGTACAGGTACACGCACACGCACACGCACACGCACACGCACACGCACACACACACACACACACACACACACGCACACGCACACACACACACAAACACACTTCATCCTGACACAGAGCTCTGGACTGACAACAGGCCTTCATTTACTCAACCTGACGCAACAGTACGAACACAGGACATAGGAACACAGAAAGTCTGGTTAAGGTCTACGCCCGGGCTGCGATTTGATCCCTGGGAAATATTTATAATTGGTGATAATGTTGATGTTTTCTCATCCTGAAGCCCAGTGCAAACTGATCTGATATTTTTTTTTATTTTTATTTGTTTATGTCAGACAGCTTAGCTGAGACTCTGGTCAAGACTGACTACCCTTACAAAAAAAAAAAAAAGTTGTGCTATTGTATTCAAGTGTGCTTATTTCAAACTTAAAACAAGAGAGTTACTTTCAGTCTACTTTTTTATGTACTTGTCAGAGAGATATACCCCCTTCCCCCATAAAGTCACTATATAATACATAAATCATTACCATAAATCCACTGGTTGTGTACATACAGTAGGAGTTAACTTCAAGTCTACTTAAAAGTACAGTTATTAAAGTTTACTATTGTTACTCTTTCAGCACACTTGAAAGTATACTTTGATAAACTAAAAAGTGGGACAATTTAGTCCCCAGAAGTTTTTAAATAGTTCCGCAGTACACTGAATTTTGTATAGTTAACTACATAAAATATACATGAACTTAAGTTTACCTAATAAAATGAACTTAAAGTATTCTTCATTTTTGTAAGGGTGGACATCCTTGACAAACCCAAATATGCTCTTGTACTAATATCTGCGTTATTTTCCCTGAAAAAGAGAATTGTGAACAGCTCAGTCTTTATCTCAAGGTCATTTTGGTAGTGGCATCATAACATAAGACAAGGTAAATAAGATAGTTATGATGCATTTCATATAGACTGAATGGTTCCATCAAACACGTCATCAGCAGCTGTGCTAGTTGTGCTTCTTCATCTGAAGGTACGGGTACCGCAAAGGGACTGGCACGCTACTATTGACACTGTCAAAAGAAATCATCAGCTGTCAGTGAGCATGTCAGGCTAAATGATTCAACACAGTCGGTTTCGCCCTGCCACAAAATAGATATATTACGATGACGAAAATCTGCCTCAGGTGGCAAAACTTTGCTCAAAATTATAAGTTGTCCACAAAGCCAAGGCCATGTACAACAATACGGTTTTCTTTTGCACTGCAAGTATACTGTGAGCTACACTACAAGTTAACTTATAGGTATACAGTTGTTCACACTACTGAGTTTTCATTTTAACACGCCGTTTTATAATGAAAAACAATCCTTGTCCATAATGCCGCTTTCAGAAAAGTCCACACTACACCACCGAAAACGCATTGTCACATGACCATACATGCACACTGGGCATGCACATAGTGTAAACAGTTGCGGATTGTTGCCGATTGCTCTAATAATAGCTTCCCTCTTGCACATAGGCAACTGCAATATCATAAAATGCAGCGTTTAACTGCACAGCGACTGCTAAAAACAACAACAAAGTCAGCAAAGCTTGGAGTTCCATCTCCATGTTATTGTTTACACCAAGGTTCTTCAACAGGGGGGTCCGCAAATTAGTGTTTGATCACAAATCATTTGTGTTAAACAATTAAAATATGCGTAAAAAAAAAGTCAAATTTAAATAAAAGCACCCTGAAACTTAAGCAAGACCACCCTCAGTTGATACTGTAATAATATAATATTATTGGCGAAAAAGATTTGGCAAACACAAACGTTTTTGGGTTGGTGCTCTGGAGAATGTTTCTCAAGCTATGAGAAATATGGCCAATCACATACATGTTTGTTGATCTCTTGAAAGCAATGGCCAAACACTGGTGTTTCAATTAGAATCAGTCACCGCTCAAAATGCCAGAGTTTTTGATCAAACTGCTGCATTCTGCTCGCTTTCGCGAATCTTCTCATTAAAAAAAAAGACAAGATGTAAGTAAGAGATTAATTATGCAGTGTAGACAACTTTATTGATTTGAATGGATCATTGTGAAATTGCGAACTGAGATTGAGTGACAGCTTTTTAGTGACTGTAAAGTGAGCGCTCTTTCGAGCTTCCGAGGCTATATAGCTATAATCCATTGAATAAAAGTATTGTTTTTCATGCTGCTAAGAGGAATGACAGCCAATTGCATGTTGCAAAGTTTTAAAAGTGACATCTACATATAAATGCATGTTTAACTCTCGAAATTGCAATTGACTTGGTGATAACTAGCCCGGGACAAAAATATGCAGACATTTAGACTACTACAAAAAAGAAATTGTATATATTTTTGAAATTCCATTCAAATTAATTGTAAAAGTAATGACTTTGTGCATAATCTTAATTATCTTTGTAAATAATCTTAAATGTCTCACAGTAGATTTGTATTGTTGTTATGGTTCTGCTTACACATTACACCTGCACTTTACTAGAGAACCCACACTAAGTTTTAGTACATTTTAAGCTAAGCTTCAAGTAAATGTTTATTTGTCTAACTGACAGTTTAAGTAAAATGTGATCCTTTTAATAAACATGTTGCTAAAGTTCAGGTAAATGTTTAATTGTCCATCTGATTAGTAAAATTAAAATGTATGACTCTGCAAATCCATTAAATCCATCTTATAAATATTTGTTATGATGCACACATGTCAATTTTAACAATGTCAAGTAATATACAGACTGATGCATGTGCAATATGTTACATGTACTTACCATAGTAATAACATTAAATGATGCATATAACATGCAACTAACCCTAATCATAATAATCGTAACAAACCCTAATCATAATCCTAATCCAACAGTAAGTGCATGTTTTTGATTAATATTACTCAGTACTTAAATATACACTGATCAGGCATAACATTATGACAGGAGAAGTGAATAACACAGATTATCTCTTCATCACAGCACCTGTTAGTGGGTGGGATATTAGGCATTAAGTGAACTTTTTGTCCTCAAAAGTCGATGTGTTAGAAGCAGGAAAAATTGATTTGAGCGTAAAGATTTGAGCGAGTTTGACAAGGGCCAAAATATGTTGGCTAGACGACCAAAACATTTCCAAAACAAAGCTCTTGTGGTGTGTTCCTGGTCTGCAATGGTCAGTATCTATGAACAGTGGTCCAAGGAAGGAACAGTGGTGAACAGGGTCATGGGCGGCCAAGGCTTATTGATGCACAGGGGGAGTGAAGGCTGGCCTGTGTGGTCTGATCAAACAGACAAGCTACTGTAGCCAAAATTGCTCAAGAAGTTAATGCTGTTTCTGATTGAAAGGTGTCAGAATACTCAGTGCATTGCATTTTGTTGCATATGGTCACAGACCAGTCAGGGTGCCCATGCTGACCCCTGTCCACTGCTGAAAGAGACAACAGTGAATAGGAACTGGACCAAGGAGCAATGGAAGAAGGTGGCCTGGTCTGATGAATCACGTTTTCTTTTATCACAAGAATGGCCGGGTTCATTTGTGGCGCTTATCTGGGGAACACATGGCACCAGGATGCACCATGGGAAGAAGGCAAGCAGTGAGATGCTTTGGGCAACGTTCTGCTGGGAAACCTTGGGTCCTGCCATCCATGTGGATGTTACTTTGACATGTACCACCTATCTAAGCATTGTTGCAGATCATGTACACACTTTCATGGAAACGGTATTCCCTTGTAGCTGTGGCCTCTTTCAGCGGGATAATGCCCTGCCACAAAGCAAAAATTGTTCAGGAATGGTTTGAGGACCACAGCAAGATGTGTTGATTTGGCCTCCAAATTCCCCAGATCTCAATCCAATCAAGCATCTGTGGGATGTGCTGAGCAAACAAGTCTGATCCATGGAGGAACCACCTCACAACTTACAGCACTTAAAGGATCTGCTGCTAACATCTTTGTCCCATATACCACAGCACATCTTAAGAGGTCTAATGGAGACCATGCCTCTACGGGTCAGGGACAATATTAGGAAGGTGTTGTAAAAGGTAATGTTATGCCTGCCCTCTGCATAATTACACTGTAATAATGACATCCTTTAAACTAAAGTGTAACCTAAAGTTCAATTTATGTTTAGAAAATGATTCAGTAAGGCACTGGGCAAATGTATTTTCTGTATACTTGTCAGTATAAGTGTACATTTGTTAATTATGTCTCTGATAAGTCTATACACACACATAACACTGTTTGGTTTTTAGTTTAAAAGAAGTATACTAATATAGTACACTTAAACATGTTTTTGTAAGGGAAGACAGAATGTCTTGCACAATTCATGAGTGCATGTTATTCCAAATAAAAGAAGAGTGTGTTTGTGATCTTTAAAATGAATGCAGAAGCACAAGGTCTGCACTTTATTCAACTAATTATGCACTAGATGAATTGCTAACGAGACTAGATACGATCCTGTGATACGGTAAAACTCATGCACATTGCTTATTCTTGACATGTCCACAAACAACATGATTTGCAGAATAAATAAGAACAAGACGTCAAAAATCTGGATGAGATAGCTGAAATTTGCCATCAGCATCAGTAGCTACATTTACATTGACATCTTTTGTTTCAGTCGGAATACAATTATTCTGATTGATTTGTGTGGATGTTCATGGGAACATCCACACAAATGTTTCCATGAACGTTAAATAAAATGATCGGATTGATGTGTGTGTTTATGTCACAAGCTTCAAATCGGCGTGCACACAGGAATATACAATTTCCTGCCATTGGCACATACTAATCATCCTCCTTTTCTTTTTAATTTAAAAAAGAAGACTAAATAATTATCTATTTCGGGTCATAATTAGCAGACAATGAGCACATGAAGCTTTGTGCCATGATGACTATTTATCAAGCAGTAAAAACGCCCCTTCCTGCGGCCAAAATGAGACGTCTGTATATGACAGTTCGAAGCAAGGACTGGTGGGACGACATTGTCCTGCACCTCTTCACAGACCATGGGTTTAAGGAGAATTTTAGATTGACAAGATAAGTCCTTTATGCAGGTTATGATAAGGGCTTTTGGACAACAAGCTTGTAATGCACTGGGAAGAAATAAGTTACCACATGTTTGATTTGTGTAAAATGCTCAGTGAATGTTTAAAGGTAATGCAAATTCTTCAACCAGACATTTCACAAATAAACAAATAAACCTGGTGGCTTTAAGAATGGGATGGCCGTGCAACTTTCAGCCAGCGTGATCAGGCCCACTCTTAAAGCTGATCGTATGAAACATGAAACATGAATGGAGATGTGACGTCACAGGTACACACGTCATTAGAAAAAACAACAGTAGACAGTCGATTAGCCTCGACGAGACCGACTGACGCCAGACGGACGGGACACAAGACGCTCACAGACAGTTTTAGTTGGTGGCAATTGGGGAGATGTATACTCACTTCTGACAGAAACAACCAGGACGGGTTCTCCGTTTTACAGACTTAAATACATCAGTGGTCATACTCTGCGTGTTTTCTTTCACTGTCACTTTTCACGCAAAGAAATGCGGGTATGACCACGCACTCACACATGCAGCTGTTGGCTAACGAAGCCAAGTAGAAACTGAGCATTAAACGAGTGTTTATAAAGATAGTAGTAATGAGTTAAGTTGCATGGGTGAGGGTGAAGACGGAGACGCTTTGTTGCGTATCGAAGGTTAGCATATTAGTTGGTGTGTTAGTAGTGTATAGCATGTAATGAACGTTGATAAGATTTCGTTTCTGCAGGCGAAAAGGCGCCATATCAGCCGATTAGCGTCCATAGATTAGTGGCCACATGTTAGCCGAACAGAAGAGGGAAGGATGGTCGAGCGGCAAGATGACGCAGAAATTAATAAAAATCTTATCAGTGTTCAGTTGCGATGCGTTTATCATGCCGAGCTGAGGTGGCGATCCAAAAACAGATAAATAATCATACAGGATTCAGCCACGTGAGACCGGAGAACATGCACTGAGAAGCAAATGAGACGCTCAACAGAAAGGGGGAAAAAAGGAACAAACTTTTAGGAACAAAGTGCATTTTACAAATGCCAAGCATATGCTTTGACTAGAATCTGATCCGTCATTTCTTCAAATGAAGGTCATTTTATGATCTCTTGCTTTTGAGATCAAGAGCCGGATTCACAATATATACATTTATATATGAACAAATTTGTTTTTATTTTGGTATTTTCAGGTTCATTTTAGTTGTAAAAATAATTTTGTTGAGTTTTTGTCATTGTATTAGTTTTCTTTTCTAATGTCTAGAGATTTTTATGCATTTTTATATTTGATTTAATTTTAAAAAATCAAGTAATGACTTGTTTTATGTTTTTTGTTTAAGTAATAATAATAATAATAATAATAATAATAATAATAATAATAATAATAATAATAAATACAGTACAAACTTTTATACAGACATGTCCAATAGATAATTAAGTGTATAATTTTCAGCAGCATTCCATACCAGTAGAGACAAAAAAATAGCAACATTTTATTTTATTTAAAATAAGATAATCTTAAGAAAATATTTGAGGTTGTGTTTTTAAGAATTGCACTAATTGCATTATTATAAACTTTTTTAATTTAATTTTAAGAACTTTCTAAAATTTTGTTAAAGATTCTGTGAATCCGGCCCAGCAATCATGCATGTTAGTGGTGGGAGAATGTGCTAATGGGTGGGTGTGGCTGAAGTGGAGGGTGTGGTCAATGAGGTCGTGGGTGTCGTTAGCATTCACTTGTCGAGCATTTTACATCAGAACAATAGACCTAATACCTCAAAACGCTGGTTGCTGACTCTCTTCCCCTTCTTGTTCCACACAATCTTTGGCCGTGGTTCACCTGTGGCCTGGCAGATGAAGGAGGCAACGCCGCCCTGAACACCCGTCTGATCATTCGGGGTTCGTAAGAACTTTGGTGGCGCTGAAAGAGAGAAAGCGGGAAGAGACATGGTTACACAACTGATTCAGGCAGATTGTTGAACGGAGGTTGGAATTTGTGTGCCTTGCACTCTTGGTGGGACATGGTTATACAGCAGTAAATGAAAAAAAAAAAAAAAAATTTAATCAAATGAACAGAGGAAAGATGTGAAGATAATCCCATGAACGCAGAAGCCTGCTGATGTCGCAAGAGAGCAGAGAATCATTAATATGAATAAACACATTCATATAAAACGCCTCTGATAATTGTTCCATTTTTTGAAATACAGAAAAGTAACATTTGCCAATATTTGTCACAAAATTTATTTATTACAGATTTTTTTATTTTACTTTTTTGTGATATTTTTATATATTATGAAAGCTTGTTTCTAACATGAAAAAATAAATAAATAAATAAACAAACAAACAAAAATAATAATTGCAACTTTTTATCTCACTTTTTAGTCTGACTTTGTTCACACTATTGCCAGTTTATATCATAAACAATACAAATATATATCTTAATAAAAAATATAGTGTCAGAATTGTGAGTTATAAACTTGCAACTGTGAGAAAAAAAATCGTAATTGCAATTATAAACAATGAGTTATAAGGAATAGTCAGAATTGTGAGTATATCTCGTAATTCTGACTTTAAAGGAAAAAATATATATATAAAAAAAAAAATATATATATATATATATATATATATATATATATATATATATATATATATATATATATATATATATATATATATATATATATATATTTTTTTTTTTTTTTTTTTTTTTTCATGGCGGAAACAAGCATCCTTACTACTGTATATGAATACAATTAGATTTTTTTTTTTTTAATTCATGAGGAATCTGTGCCTGATACTGCGGTCATTATCAACACGCCAAGCATATTTTTTTTTGCATATGGTTGTGTGATGGAAATGAGCAGCAGCATGTCTCTGTCAGAACATCAGAGCAATGAGATAAGAAATGCCATTTATTTTAAGAGATTTACATCATGATCTGAAAGCAGCTTAGGTGTCATTAATAGAGCAGACGGTAAATGAATCCCAGAGTCCAAAATTAACACTCGCCAGACTCCAAATGCAATAAAAACTGCAGAATGAACATTTGTCCTGTAACTTTATTAGGAACTTAATACATCATTTAAAAGCTATATAAAAATTATAGTCTGCCTCGCTGATGTAAGAGACACAAGCAATTAAATGCAAATACATCCAGGCCGCTGAGAAACACTAGTGGGTGACACGACTGAAGCTAAGTCAAAGTAAAAATAGTAAAATATTTGACATGCAGATCATTTAAAAAATATTGTCTGTGGGCAGGATATGTAATATATAATGTATTACATTGCAAAAATGTAGGTAATAATTTGAATACTTTGAGTACTTTTAGATTAATGTAGACATAACCCGTTTATAACACTGATTTGAATAATAGAATAGAATAGAATAGAATAGAATAGAATAGAATAGAATAGAATAGAATAGAAGGGGTTTCATAAATGTGAAATCCGGTAACAATTTATGTTAACTGAATAATTTACTGCCATTTTGTGAAAAATAAGTAATCATGTAATCAATAAAAGTAACTGTATTCTAACTGTAAGAAACTGAATTCTATTTTTTTTCAGCAGATTACATACATATTTCTATATATCTTTAATTTTTATTTCAGTTTTAGTGATTTTAGTATCTAAACTTATTTCAGTTAGTTGTTCAAATGTTTAAGTTTTTCATTTAAGATTTATATTTTATTTCAAATGACAAAAACAAAGTTCAATAGTTTTAGTTAGCAATAACAACAATGGCACAGCCCTAGTATAATGGGTTATTGCGGTGTCCATCTCTCATTAGGGATGAGGCAAGCCGGTTAATGCAGGATGTAACATACGTATCCCATAGTCCCTGTCTATAATTGGATCTGTGAGCAGGGTGTCACCACGACGACCAGAGGGATTTTACTGAGCGATCCAAAATATCTGCCGACGACTGCCAACACCCACCGCCTGTCTCTCTCTCTCTGTCTCTCTGTACTTCAAAGCGCAGTTTTCTCAGCATGTAAATACGTAAAATCGTATCTTCTGCGGCTGTCAGGACGGGTGTCATACAGTTATCTGTACATGCGCCGTGCCGCCGTGGAATACGACATCAAAGATGCGGCTGTCAGTGAATCTGCTCTAATGGCGTTTGGGGTCGACAGTAAATCCCGCTTAAGAGCTCACGCTGCACATCACCACAAGAACAGAGAAATTGCTTTTTTGCTTAAAACAGAGATGCTGCTGCTCAAATGTGACGACATGTTCTCTCGTAATCGCGCTGTTTTAAATGTGACACATGAGGCTGTGAAAGAGCAAAACCAAAGAACACTGAACGGCAGCTGTGTGTTTGGTCTGATCCAGAAAAACGCCAAACTCAACAGATTCATGCCCACTGCTTAATTCGTAAATGAATCATTGCCGTATCTAAAACAGCAATTAAAAGGCGCTGTGACCGGCACTGACCAAACAACTTCAGTTTTTCCGGAACTTACAATGACGTCACTAAATAGTGATGGCACAACTGTAAGAGCATCGTTCACAAGTTTCTGCACGGACCTAACTACAACAGTGGGTCACGTATTTAGCGTTGAGACCAAAAATCATTCATTTGATCAGTGATATTTTCTCAGCAACGAGCCACGAGGGGGCAAAGTGAGACATTGCCCCTTTAGATCTGATTTGTGCCTCCTCAGTTTCAATTTGGCAACAGGATTGATTTAACCCTTTGACGCGTGCGATCACACCGCTGATCAGAACGTTCAGTGTGTCACTGCTAAATTCAAACATGCTTTCGCACTTTGGCTGGCCCTGAGCCAGAATCGATAGCCTCTCAACTATTCAGTGTTTTCAACCACATTATGATTATTTTAGGTTACTATATAGCTACTATATAAAAAATACAATTAGCCTATAATTTGTTAAATTTGAATTCCATACACTGATGTCTATGGAAGCTGCAATTATAGGCTATCACTTACATTATAATTTGACAACATTTTCTTTAATATCAGGCAGCCTACACATTGCTACAAAGTTTACTTTATTCTTCTCCCAGTTCACCGGCCACTTACATTTTCACTTACCGGCCAGAGAATTTGCAGGATTTACATCACATAAATTCATACATTTTTCCTGCAATAGGCTACATAAAAATGTAGCCTATTTCAGGAAAAATGTATGAATTTATGTGATGTAAATCCTGCAAATTCTCTGGACTGCGGTGGAAACTCATCACATGTTATATCAACTAACATGGTGCCACAACACCTTCACTTCCACATATCTGAAAATAAGAATATATCATATAATAATTCATGATATAGTTAAAAATTTTGTGAATATTTTGAATAAAAAAGGAAAACAAGAAATAAACATGATAGCCTATATAGTGTTCATTAGCGAAGGAACTATTACATTTGAAAATAACGTTCTAAAATAGTGACGCATTAAAATAAAAATAATATTAATAATAAAAAATAAAACCTTGCGTCGGGGGCTCAGCTAGAATAAGCAATCAGCATCAACCAATGAGAGTGATTTTGAACTTTGGAAAGCTAATCAAAATGATATATGCTGAGTGCCAAAAGCAATACATAACCTTCAAATACATCGGCATTAACCCGCACTCGCTCTCTCTCTTTTTCACGGTGCGTACATGTTTTCAATACATTCCCATGGAAGTTGAGCTTCACGCTCAACTTCCATAGGAACAAACTGAAATGCTCACTCTGCTCTGCTCGTTGCTGCACACGTCGCTGTTTAATGCACTTGTTTGTGCTGGATTGTTTAAAAACAAATGCCTGAACACAATATCCAAAATCGGACATTTTCCGGAACAAGATCTGGCTCAAATTAAGCACTGTTCATGCCACAGCAGAGCTCTAATATGAAAATGCACTAAAACATCATATTAGTGAAGCAGACTTTCATTTTTGCATCCATTTTGTTTCTTCTAATGTGAATTATGTACAGTATGTACATGTACAATAGGGCTGCATGATTTGTGTAAAAAACCTAGTTGTGATTTTTCTGATAATTGATAAGTGTTATAAAATGTGATTAAAAACAAACTCCAAATGCACACGTTGTTATGCTTCACTCTGAACTTCCAAAACACACAGATAGTGATATTAACTGAGTTTTTGTTCATGGTTATTTGTTCTTCAGGCTGCCAGGAGAGATTATTGTACTTAATGAGGTCATGTTACACTGTGGTAAACTACAATTTGAAATGTTTTCTGCCTGCAGTATTTCACTCCGAACAGTAATACTGCATGATACTGCTGTCATTACTTCCGCTTCATTCATCACACTGGAAAGGGGCGGTTGTTTGCACTGCATTGTGGGATACAGTGAGCTCTGGGTGTGATGCAGTAGATCATTTGAGTGTTTCAGAACTAGAGAAACAGTCCCTGTCTATCAGAAACCATTTCTGTCTTTACTCTTCTTCCAAAGCGAGTGACACGTTCAATTTCTCTTGCATGAGCAGCTTGTATTTGCTGTCTGTCAGAGATGCTTTCATGATCCCAGTCTGTCAAATGTGCGTCTGCTCAGAAACCACTGTGCTTTAAAGACGCTGTTAACCTACCAATATCACAAATACTTCAGGATTAGAAACACAAAGATCGTTTTTCTTTTTAAATTATTATAACTATTGTCAGGATTATTACACAGTATATCTAACAACATATCATCATAGCATGAAGATGATCATAGCTACAGTTAAATTTCTGTTTATGGGAAGTCAAGTAAAAAATCTCACGCCATTTTCTTTGTTTTACACATATTGTAATGTTGACTTCATTCATCAAATCCAACCAATCAACACTGTCAGCAAAGTTACTGTTATTGTGTATATATATATATATATATATATATATATATATATATATATATATATATATATATATATATATATATATATATATATATATATATATACAGTCCCTATATATATATATATATATATATATATATATATATATATACAGTCCCAGTCGGAAAAGGGTGGATTGCCCACTTCAGGTTGGTGGAGAGTTCCTGCCCCAAGTGGAGGAGTTCAGGTATCTTGGGGTCTTGTTCACGAGTGAGGGAAGGATGGAACGAGAGATCGACAGGCGGATCGGTGCAGCTTCTGCAGTAATGCAGTCGATGTACCGGTCTGTCGTGGTAAAGAAGGAGCTGAGCTGTAAGGCAAAGCTCTCGATTTACCAGTCGATTTACGTTCCTACTCTCACCTATGGTCATGAGCTGTGGGTCATGACCGAAAGGACAAGATCCCGGATACAGGCGGCCGAAATGAGCTTTCTCCGTAGGGTGGCTGGGCGCTCCCTTAGAGATAGGGTGAGAAGCTCGGTCACCGGGAGGAGCTCAGAGTAGAGCCGTTGCTCCTCCACATCGAGAGGAGCCAGCTGAGGTGGCTAGGGCATCTATTTCGGATGCCTCCTGGACGCCTTCCAGGGAGGTGTTCCAGGCACGCCCCACCGGGAGGAGGCCCGGGAAGACCTAGAACACGCTGGAGGGATTATGTCTCCGGCTGGTCTGGGAACGCCTCGGGGTTCCCCGGAAGAGCTAGAGGAAGTGGCTAGGGAGAGGGAAGTCTGGGCGTCTCTGCTTAGACTGTTGCCCCGCGACCCGGCCCCGGATAAGCGGAAGATAATGAATGAATGAATGAATATATATATATATATATATTTCCTTTAATTTACAATAAACTGCACACCCGTTTATATTAAAAGTAAAAAACAATTCTACAATTTATTTATGTTATGTTTATTTTATGTGTATCTTTGAATTAATTAATTAATCCATCTGTCCACACATAGATACATGCATACATACATACATACTTTTTAATATACTTTAAATAATAATTTATAAATAATTAAAAAATTATTTCTGTGATGCAAAGCTGAAATTTCATCAGCCATTGCTATAGTCTTCAGTGTAACATGATCCTTTAGAAATCATTCTAATATAAGTAGTTATAAAGCACATAATGCATTATTCTGCATAAACATATTCTAAATCCCTTAATCCCATCCCAATGACTAAACTTAAAAACTACTTTACTAACTATTAATAAACAGAAATTAGGAGTTTAGTGAGGAAAAAGTCAAATAATGAATAGTGAGAATGGACCTAATATAAAGTGTGACTAAGACTTCTTTCAAAAACATTAAAAATAGTACTGTTTCCAAACTTTGAATCAGTACTGTACAAACATACATATCTGTATTAGTTTCAAATATGAATAACAGGATTGGAAATTAAAATCAAATTAAAAAGAGAATATAAAATCAAATCAAATAAACAATATATAAAATAATGTAAACGTAAAAATAAGATAAAAATAATTTCTTAATAGTTCCAGACCCTATTTGTAGATATTGCCTGCAAATGAGCATCATGAGAGTGTGTGTTAAACTCATCAGATCTGAGCATTCAGTGTGTTTGAATGAACTCTGGGAACAAATGAGTATTTCACAACACCCTCCTGTCTGTCTGTTTGTCTGTCTGTGTCTTTATCTCAGAGAGAGGGATCGAGGGTCTGGCCGAGGGTTCAGGTTGTGTGGGGCCATTTGCTGCTGTGATTTCATTGGATGGTTATTTTTGGCAGCCGCTTCAAACAGACACTTTAACCAGCAGAACAGCAGATTAAAACAGACAACAGCACTTTACCACACTCCACACATACACTATTAAAACAACACAACAATAACGTTATTAATGCTCGCGAAATGTTCCCAAAAGTGCATCTGATGCTGACAAGTGTTTATCACAGATGCCTTGGTACTGAAGTAATGGTAGCTGTGACGTTTTGGGAGAACATGACAAGCAGCTACTTGGAGATATTTGACCCAAACATGCTAAAAATTGTTGAGTTACACAGGAGCATGTGAGCCACGCACCTTATGCTCAGGTGCGTCTGAGGGACCCACATGTCATTTATGACTGCGATTACAGGTGAATCACACATGAAACACACTCACGTCATGTTTGCTGTGATAAATAAAAACAATCAATAGGAACTAGATATTCGGACAGTTTCTAATTATTACAATATAACAATGGAAAATAAATGCCACTTGGTTTTAATATTTGAGTCTCTAATGCAATTGCATTCAGTCTTTTTTTTCAGTTTGATGTAATTGCTTCGCTAATTTCCTGGTTCTGCTGTATATCCTAGTTGCTCTTAAAGACTGAAGGATTGGTTTTAACACACACACACACACACTCTTGTGTGAGAGCAGCGTGACCTTTCACACAGCATTAATTTAATGGTGGGCTATGAGAATGTTTCAAGCTATTTTCACAGCACAGCGACTTTATAACGGCCACAACAACATAAAATCTGCCCTGCCAGAGGTGACCGGCTCACACACACCTGAGAGACACACACAGCTGTCTGTCTGTCAAATACCATGTGCAACACAAACACATACAACACTGTTTTCAAATGAAAGACAACAATGCGTTTTCAAGTGGCTGGGTTGTGTGCCGTACAGCCAATCGGTTTCTTAACGGATACATTTTGCAACATCGGCACTTTTATTGAACTGAATGTAATCAACATTAAACTGAATTGAGCTGAATAGTTGACACTATTGTCTTTTTAAAGCTGCTTTACAGTAGAATTTGAAGTGTTCTTATTTTTTGCATCATTGATTCTGTTATTTCCCTGTGTGTCACTGTAAATCTGTATTGTACAAAGAGCTATAGAAATAAAAGTGTCTTGACTTTATTTATTCGCATCAGCCAACTAAGATCAGTGGAGTAAGATGTAGACCAAAAGTGCCCTCTGACTTCCACAGTTCTAGTGTGTTTGTTTAACACGAAAATGAGGCTGACCTCAACAGAAGCTCGGCTTGTGTGTGTGCGAGCTCCATATGGCTGACGCTCAGCTAATGAGAATCTCTGGAGAGCGACAGCTCACGGGACCTGAGCGATGATCTTTCCTCTGAGAGCAGCGTTTTAACGGCCAGATGACGACCTTCGATAAGAACAACATCATCTACTCGTGCGATTTGATTCATGAGGCGACTACATCAACATCCGTTATCGCTGGATTCTCGCCGACGACTACGGCCACGCACCTGACCTTCAGGATTTCCATTCGGCCGTGAGCAGCGAGACAGGCAAAGAGAAGCAGGCAAACATTTTAATCGCAATAAGAGTCTCATGATCTCATGTTCTCCATCATGCTCTTCACCTGATAAAACAGCTGATCCTCTTACAGAAGGATTTTGGACTCTGATTCACGCAGCGGGTCATGGACATCACCTGGTTCCCCAGGCAACAGCGACTGTCACTTCACAGCCCCCGCAGGTCTCTGCTCATGTTGAGGTATTGACGTACGCCTCTGGCCACTTTTAGAGTCTGACATTTGTGTTCTTATCTTTGCTTGATGTTCACAAAAAAAAAACTGTAATTTTGGCACAGATGGCACAGATATGGGTCAGAGCAGATGAGACTCTAAACGTGACCAACACCTCTAACAACAACGGAACAACCTAATATTTAATTCTGTGTCAGTGTGTGTGTTTAGCTTGATGATCTGGCCTTGAGTGTGTGTGTGTGTGTGTGATAGTTCATGGTTATCCCACAAGAGTAAACTAACTTTCTCCTCACTAATATTTACCTCAACAGCTGACCACGGGATCAAGGACAATGTACGTATGTTGACAGGAACAAAGTGTAATTTTCAAAATGTAACCTATCGTGTTGGTGTTGTTGCTAAAGCTCAAAGCTGGTAAATGCAGCCATATCACCGTGTAGCCCAAAACTGGTTTCCCACTGAAGCAAAAAGAGTAGGGGTGCAACCCCAGCATCCTGGCCTCTTTCCATCATGGCCGCCTAATAATCCCCACATAATAATTTGCTTCATCACTCTGTCTACTCTCCACAAATTACTGATATTACTGATTACTGATACTATATGACAATTGAAATGATTAGATGACATCACCGTTAACTCCAAATCTGTTGGATTATTTTCCTGTTTAACACCGTGAAGCTGCTTTGAAACAATCGGCATTGTAAAAAGCACTATATAAATAAAGTTGACTTGAGTTGGCTAGTGGGCATACTGGCGCAATATGGCTGCCGTTGCATCTGCCAGGTGGATGCTGCACATTGGTGGTGGTTATATACCCAGAAAAACTCTATATAAATGTAACTAATTATTATTATTATTATTATTAAATGGAAGATTTCTGGTTTAAGCCCAGGAAAAATTTAATCGTGAACTAGCATCACTGGTTACTCCAGGAGAACTGCCCTGTAAAAAGTGAACTAAATACAAGCAACTGTTAAATTAGTATGTACACCCTACAGGACGTTCTGACACAACATTTAGCTGATGGGTGTGTGAAACGAGCCAGGTGAGTTAGAAATGAAGTCAGACTACTGTGAAGTCCATTTCTGGAAGCACAACTGGACCCATCTGTCAATGGTCAACAAATGCCTACGTTCAAGAGCAATGCAACAAAAGATGAAAGTTTCACAAACCCTTTCAGTTTTCCTCTTTTAAAGGCATAAACACTTACGTGCAACACTTACCCAATTGACCATTTAAGTCTCATTAAGTTCTGGTTTCTTTGCTTAACACATATCCACCAAAATCCATTTCAATTCCATTTGAACAAGCTGGTAAACCCAGTGAGCAATTGTAAACATTGAGAAATCTTTGAAACATATGTTGGTCAGGAGGGATAGTGGACATGAAGGTTTTAGTACACACCACGCATCATTCACTAACTGACTGCAGAGAATTGTAAATATACTTTTAAGAAAGCTTTGAAGTAGGAGGGTGCTGATGTAGTGGAAGTCCTCAGAGTCTTGCCAGAGCCTCAAATTTGATGTTTGCTTCTACAGGTAGCCAGTGGAGCAAAATCAAGGTTGATTGACCAGATGCACCATCAACATCAGTAGAGGTTCAATCATGCCAACAGAGCACTGCTGTGGAACGCATGACACAGCATGACTAGGACATCGTTGAGATGGGGTCAGCAAAGTTTAGTTGTTGAGCCTAGATGTATGGTTATGTTGTGGCTGAGAAAACAAGGTTGTCTTCGTAAGATTGAGCACAAGGTTCATCCAGACTGAAATGGAGACACACAATGTCTGATATATTAACTGGAATTTTGTACGGCTGGAATGACAGGATTAGCTGCACAACAGGAGTAGGCCAGCAGTAGCGCAAAGCAGAGGTAGCAGTGTGTCTGTATGATTGGGCGCGGTCAGGTTGTGTAAATGGAGAAGAGAAGAGGGTCAAGAACCGAACCCTGAGGTACTCCGTGGTTATTAGATGTGAAAGACGACAGGGTCTTCTTAAGAATCTGACTTGACACCTTGGCACCCATAAAAATTACGCCTTTTAAAACAAACAGCAATGAACTCCTTTTCAATGAAAATGGAAAATGTGCTTTGGTCAGGATGCAGATAGCTCTGAATAGATGCTTTAGAAATAGACATAATTAATTATTGATCTATCTTTTCTCCTTTCTATTCATGCTTCTATTCTCTGCTAGAAAAAGAAATGCTGATGATTTCACTCGTCTTTTATTCCACTGAGTTTATTGGAACTGACCATGTGACCTGCTGAAGGAGGCTGGGATAGTCCATTGATAAGAGCCTGTCTGATGTGAAACGGCCTTCTCCTTGTTAAGAGCCCATCAGTGTGTGTTAAATGAAAGAATTTGTCAGAAATGAACACACACACACACAGACAAAAGAATGTGTGGTGCTGAAGAAAGTGTGTTCGAAAAGGCATAGATGATGCCTTCCAAGGGCACTTCGAAGAAAGAATAACCATTCTAAACAGAAGTGCTCAAAAATAACTACTTCAAAGGACCCTTTGAAATCAACGTTTGTGTGGGGTTCAACTGATGGGCACTTCACTCCTAAGATTCTTCACACTGCATCAGAAACTCTAAACCTGCAAAAGGTGCAATGCAAATTAAGTCAGCTGCACATCATTCCTTTGATCTATTATCTTAATAAAGGGAAGATACGTGTTTAACACAAGGATACATACAAGCATAACTGAAGATCATTAGCTTTGCCTTTGTGAGATGGTAAAAAATGCTTATTTTGGCTTGTGTTCCGAATAGCCATCCTCTGAATGTAGAGGGAATAGGGCATGATCACCTCTGATTAGAACACATCCAATTTCATACTTCTCATCATAGGACATGATCTCCCTTCAGATCAAGCACCGCTTGTCTCACTTGTTGTGGATGGAAGAACAAAACACACACACACATACATACACACACACACACACAAAACGACTGGACACAAAGAGAGAAGATGAAGAATTGGCTTCCATTTCATTCTTACCCTCATTTTCTCTTCCTCTCTCGCTCTGTCGTTTTTTCTTAGCCTACAGTCTTCACAGTTAGATTTATGCCATTTATCATGCTGACACCCTCCCTGTCTCTCTTTCCCTCCCCGTCTCTCTCTCCCATCCCTCTAACAAATGAGTCCCATCCTGTCTGTTTAGACACACAAACCTCTTCCCATGTATAACGTAAAAATGAAGGAAAACACTAGCTGCGCACACACACTGAAGAATGGTGTTGGTTTCGCTGAGAGGAGTTTCACAGATGGCGAGGGGAAGTGACTGTGTGAGGTGGCACAGTGGGACACACACACACAAATACTCGTCAGGACTGCCAGAAGGGAGTGCGTGTGTGTGTGTGTGTGTGTGTGTGTGTGTGTGTGTGTGTGTGTGTGTGTGTGTGTGTGTGTGTGCGTGCGTGCACAAAATTATAACTATGTACAGAAGTCTTTTTATGAAGATGGTCAATTTGAATGTTTCTCTGAAAAATCAACTTGCACTTGACTTGCAGTATTGTGGCCTTCGCTGGTGAATGTCAGTGACCGTAGGGAGACCCGTAGGTCATTTTATCATTCTGAAGGGTGCTCATGAGTGCCCCCTTTGTGTATTCTAAATGCATTATTGTGGAGCTCACAGTAACTAGGCTTTGTATAAGCTTGCAGAGTCCAACAAAAGTCACACATAATGATGAAATGTTTACCTTTAACGCACAGGAAAAAGCATTTTGCAAACGGATAAATGTAAATGGCATTCCAGTAGCCCAACCACATCATGGCACTAGCAACAGCAAGGGCATGGGTAGGATTCCCAGGGAATACATTTACTGACAGAATGTATACCTTGCAATGTAAGTCGCTTATAGGGTAAAAGCATCTGCCAAATGCATTCATGTTATGTAATGTTATATAAAATCATGAGGTCCAACGGGGCACGGTTTCCTTCTGCAATTAGCACAACTGAAGTCAAAATGATGGGTAGTGACAGAACATATCTGGAACGTTTTTTGATTACTAAGATTTTTTATGTTTTAGAAGAGGTCTCTTATGCTCACCAACGCTGCATTTATTTGATAAAAAAACACAAAAAAAACAGTAACATTAGGAAATATTATTACATGTAAAACAACTGTTTTCTTTTTAAATATATTTTAAGTCTAATATGTGACCCTGGACCACAAAACCAGTCATAAGGGTCAATTTTCTTTTCTTAAAAAAAAAAAAGAGATTTATACATCATCTGAAAGCTGAATAAATAAGCTTTTCATTGTTGTAGGATTTTTTTGTTGTTAGGATAGGACAATATTTGGCCGAGATACAACTATTTGAAAAAAATATATATATATATATATATATATATATATATATATATATATATATATATATATATATATATATATATATATATATATATATATATATATATATATATATATATATATATATATATATATATACACACAGTAGGACATTTATAAAATATCTTCAAGGAACATGATCTTTACTTAATATCCTAATGATTTTTGGCATAAAAGAAAAATCAATAAGTTTGACCCATACAGTGTATTGCTGGCTATTTCCACAAATACACACGTGCGACTTATGACGATTTGCTCCTCAATAAAGATTTATGAATATTATGTAAAAAAAAAAAAAGATTATTTTATGAATAGAAAGTTCAAAAGAACAACATGTATTTTAAATATAATCTTTTGTCACATTATAAATGTCTTTACTGTCACTTTTGATCAATTTAAAGCATCCTTGGTGATTAATGTATTCATTTCTTTAATGTTCTTACTGACTCAAAACTTTTGAACGGTAGTACAATGTTGCAAAAGCTTTAGATCTTAGATAAATACAGTTCTTTTAAACTTTCTATTCATCATTTTTTTCAACATTGATAATAATTCATTAATTTTTCTTGAGCTGCAAATCATCATACTAGAATGAGTTCTGAAGGAACATGTGACACTGAAGACTGGAGAAGTGATGCTGAAAATTCAGCTTTGCATAACAGAAATAAATTAAATATATAAATAAACACAGCCTTGGTGAGCATAAGAGACTTCTTCTTAAAACATTAAAAATCTTGTTCAACCCCTATAGCAGACTACCCAATGGTCCAGCAGCTGAGGGTGTCATTTGAGACAGAGCTTAAAGCACCAAACATGAGGAACGCAACTATTTGGGTCATTAGAGTTTGGCTTCTAGGAAATCTAGATGTTGTTCTAGAGAGATCAGAATTTACCAGGTTATATTTTTCCATCTTATATGACATCAGAGGCCCACGTCTCAATATGATTAACAAGCCTTTAAACTGAACCACTTAAAAAGCATTCAAACACTAAAGTCACATAACTGACCGTCTCTTATTGTGATGTCACAGATGAAGAATGTCTCGTGCAGTGATTATCGTGTTTCTTGAGCAGTATTGAGTTTGCCGTGTTGAAATGTCATGAGAGTATTTACACTGCGATTATAAATCTATATCAAACAGGGAGAGGGCAATTTAATTACTGTCTGATCAATACATCTTGGATCTTGTACAAGTGGAGTATGAAGAGAGAAAGAGAGAGAGTGTGTGTGCGTTTGTGTTTTGCCAGCGATCGTCATGACGACCCCCTGATGGAACGTAATAGTGAAAATGCCTCCTGCTCCGCCCAAATGGTCACGGCTGACTGGGCGGAATAGTTCAGCCAATTAAATCCCATAATGAGCGGCAGCAGTTCAGGAAGTGTGAAATTGCGGTTGCTTTCATTCTGTGATGAAGAAAGAGCTTCACTCGTTGGTTTATTGATCCCATGTTTTATTTTATTATTTTATTTATTTATTTTTTTTGCGAGAAGTTTGCTCGTTGAACGTACGAGTCCCTGAGAAAAGCATTGTTGTTATGCTAGTCGTTTATTAGCTAAAAGGATGCCAGCTGTTAAATGGTTTGCGGTTTAGGTCTGTCATCATTTACTAACCCTAATGACGAGATGTTTTGAATAATGCACCAGTCGCTCTTTTCCAAGCAACTGCAGTGAATGAAGACTGGGTCTGTCAAGTGCTGTTATTTTTAACATTTGTGTTATGTTTATGGTGCAAAAGCAACCATAATAGTGAAAATGGATAACATTTAAGTTGTGTTTACTGAAAATCTGTACATCGACTGTTTAGGGAGTTTATAAGAAAATGATAGTTGATGGTGAAATGGTTCTTTTGGGTCTTTTTTTTTTTTTTAAAGGGATAGTTCATCCAAAAATGAAAATTATCCCATAATTTACTCACCCTCAAGCCATCCTAGGTGCATATGACATTCTTCTCCAGTCGAATACAATCAGAATTATATAAAAAAAATGTCCTGGCTAATCCAAGCATTATAATGGCAGTGAATGGCAGTCTTAAATTATAAGCACAAAAAGGTGTATCCATCCATTATAAAAGTAATCAACACAGCTCCGGTGAGTTAATAAAGGCCTTCTGTAGCGAATCGATTGGTTTGTGTAAAAAAATTAATAAAAAAATGCATATTTAAAACTTTATAAAGTAAAATATCTAGCTTCCAGCTTCCCATCACTTCACTTCAGAAGGGCTTTATTCTCGGAGCCATGTGGATTACATTTATAATGGATGGATACACTTTTTGGGCTTCCACATCATCTTGCACCAACATAAATTAAACCAACACTACTCATGACCACCTTTACTAGAATTTATCAAGTTTTATTGTAGGCCTATTTACTGTGGTACATTTTGACTAACTTTAGAATTTATAATTGATAATGGATGGATACACCTTTTTGGGCTGCCATTCACTGCCATTATAATGCTTGGATTAGCCAGGACATTTTTAATATAACTCTGATAGTATTTGTCAGAAAGAAGAATGTCTTTTTGGGTGTCTTTTGGTGAACTATCCCTTTAACCCTTTTAGTTCACAACGGTTATAATCAAACGTAAAAGAGCGACTGGTGAATTTTAAAAAATATCTTATTTTGTGTTCTACAGAAGAAAGACAGACAGGTTTGGAACGGCATGAGAAAATGTGAGGATTTCAGCACACTTATTCCTTCTATGAAAATATTTAAAATACAGTATTACACAAATGTGCAACGAGAGAGTGATGTGTGTGTTCTTACAAGTGTTGGTGATTTGCACTCTCTGTTCATCACTAATTAGCTGCACTCATATGCATTATGAATATTCATGAGCTAGCATGCAGAGTGGACAATTAATTTGTATGCAGGTGATTATTACTAGATTTGGGTAACGCCCCCTTGAGAATTGTCCAATGCCGTCTTTCTTCATATCTGATAGACCTGGTAAAAAGAGATGTGATGATGGGGAAAACTGCTTCTGTTCTTCGGTGTGTGGAACAATCCAATAATGCAATGGGACAAAAGCTGTTCAATTTCATTAACTGCAAAGTCATCAATGTGACGGCTACACTGAACACAATCGCACTTTAAGAAGGATCGTGTGTGTATGTGTGTGCAGGGGGATTGTTTGCAGGGGGATGGGGGAAGGTAACCATGGTTCTGACACGGTTAATGGAATCAGGTTATTGATTAATTATATAAATTGCGTGTTCAGAGCTTTTATAAGCACTAAGTTTCTGTACAAACTGAATGGACAAATTATCAGCGCAATATGACCTAAGCCTGGTTTATTTAATTGTGCACTTGCATTCGCCAGCATGCTCCAAAAGTGTGATAAGATTTGCGAAATGTGCAATTTACCTTTTAATTTACACTTTAAATTACTATGGAGAAAGTCATTATCTAAAACAGCCACGTAACCTAAAAAGAATGAAAAGAGGAGAAAACATCAAACCAACACTACTCACGACAACCTTTACTAGAATTTATCAAGTTTTACTGTAGGCCTATTTACTGTAAATTTTGACTAACTTTAGAATTTATAATTGATAATTTGTTAACATCACCTTTAAAGTTATTCAAATTAAGTTCTTAGAGATGCATATTACTACTTATAATAGATTTTTGATATACACGTGCGACTTATGACTGGTTTTGTGGTCCAGGGTCACATGTAGGCTGAAACAACTGTACCAAATGTCAATGGTAGATTTTCATAAAAGCAAGTACAAGTTCAAATCAAGATCTTTAAAATCTGGACCTTCTTGAATTATTGACCATAAAATCCGATTTCCGATATTAAAAACATGCCTTCAGACATTCCAAGAGATGACAGTCAAAATCCTAAAGTTGATGAACTGTTAAGGAGTAGGAAATAAACAATTTCAATATAAGAAAATGTTAAGTAAAGCTAGTTTGACTTCCCATGAAACTATGAAGTAGAACATTCTGTCAAACTGATGAGGTTGTTTAAATAATATAGAATACACCACAAATACCCCTCCAATGTTAACAATTAAGTGTTAACTATAATATGTTGTGTGGATGATATCACAAAAGACAATATTGAAGAAAAGAATTAGCAAACAATCAAATAAATAAAACAGTCCACACTTCAACCACCCTGACCCCATGTTCAAACCATACTACGCCCTTGTTTGTGTGTGTGTGTGTGTGTGTGTGTGTGTGTAATAGCAGAGGCAAAACAGCTGCCACTGTGCAAAGCTTGTGGGCATGACAAACATGAGCGCATGTGTGAATGCTGCCCTCTGACTGTCTGACTGTTTCTCTAGCTCTCTATACTGTCAGTCGTCCATTTCCTGATGAACTGCTTCCATTTTTATACCTTACTATAATCCGACAACAGGCAGCCATTTGGCCAGAAGCTTAAAGAGATCATTAACATGACTATGGGGAGAAAAATCTAACAAACAAACATTTTTTTTCCTAAAGTTAATAAGTTCCTAAACAGAGAAAAAGCAAAAAACTGGGGTTGGTGATATAACAAAATCATTATTATTATGAAATTATAAATACTACATTAATATTGTTTAATATATATATAATTTAAAAAAAAACTAATATTTTTTAAAGAATTAAAATGTATTTAAAAAGGAACTATTTCACAATATAATGCATATCATTTCAGTTAATCAAAAACTGAAAAGTACTGAAATTCTTCTGACCAATGGCCAAATCACAAATTTAAACAAATGTAAATTTGATTTGACATGTTTAATTGATTTCTTATTATTGCTTATTTTTATTTGTAAAAAATATTTCACAAAAAAATGTGTTAATCATTAACATGACATCCTCCACACAGGTGAACTGAAAACAACAATGTTTTTTTTTTTTCTTCATGTTGTTGAACAAATCTATAAAACGTACTCATTTTGACCATCTTCATAAAAAGACTTGCGTACATACACCAATCAGGCATAACATTATGACTTAATAATGAAGGTGTGCTGTGGTATCTGGCAGCAAGATGTTAGCAGCAGATCCTGTAAGTCCTGTAAGTTGCGAGGTCGGGCCTCCATGGATCGGACTTGTTTATTCACCATCCATGTGATTTAAAAGAAAACGTGATGCATCAGACCAGGCCACCTTCTTCCATTGTTCCGTGGTCCAGTTCTGATGCTCACATGCCCACTGTTAGCACTTTCAGTGGTGGACAGGGGTCAGCATGGGCACCCTTACTGGTCTGAGGCTATGCAGCCCCATACACAACTGTGATGCACTGTGTATTCTGACACCTTTCTATCAGAACCAGCATTAACTTCACGAGCAATATGAGCTACAGTAGCTCGTCTGTTTGATTGGACCACACAGGCCAGCCTTCGCTCCCCACGTGCTCCCCTTGGCCGCCATGACAACCCGGTCACCAATCACCACTATTCCTTGCTTGGACTATTGCAGGAACAGGAACACCCCACAAGAGCTGCAGTTTTGGAGATGCTCTGACCCAGTTGTCTAGCCATCACAATTTGGCCCTTGTCAAACTCACTCAAATCCTTATGCTTGCCCATTTTTCCTGCTTCTAACACATTAACTTTGAGGACAAAATATTAACTTGATGCCTATCCCACCCACTAACAGGTGCTGTGATGAATAGAGAATAATTTTCTCTTCACCTGGTCATAATGTTATGCCTGATAGGTGTACAGACACACACACACACACACACACACACACACACACACACACACACACACACACACACACACACACACACACACACACACACACACACACATTAGAGTCCATACATAGTTTCGGGTGTTTGTTTGAAGAACGGGTGCTTGTGGAAGTACATAGAGTTCTTGCGCAGAAGTCTGTCCCTACTTTCATAAGCTACAAAATGAGCAAAAGTTTCACTAGCCAAGATGTTCTGGATTTGACATCAGAAACAGCACTGAAACAGATATAGATCATAGATTTTAATTGTAACACTTTATTTTAAGTATATTGCCATAGCTACACATTACATGTACCTAGTAAACTATGCATTATTGCAAGTAACTAACCCTAAACCAAACCCTAACCTTAATCATACAGTAAGTGCATGCAGTTAATATTACTCAGTACTCAAAATTGATGATTCTTATTTTTTATTTGTTTTATGGAATATTGCAGTGTTTATTTTAAATGATATAATAACGTAATCTTTAATCTTTAAAATAACTTCCCCTCCCTCTTGCAGCGACATCTCTTCTCTGATGACGTGTTTATTGGCATGAGGGCAGGACATCCTGTCACCGATCCACCGATAGCAAACCGTAGCCATCCAATTAATTCCGCATGGACAAAAAGGAAGAATTATTAAGAAATAGAACTCAGTTGAATGCGATAATTCACTATTAGCTAATCTCTGCTATGTTCATACCTCCCGGAGGACTACTAAGAACTACTATATGCAGGTTCCTTATTAATGTGAATTATGCATAATGTATAATTAATTCTTAAGTTAAGATCCTGTTAACCCACAAGTAATGACTGAAGTGTTACCACTTTAAAATAAAGACACATTATCCATTATTCACATTAATTATGAACCTGTATACAATATAGTTGTCCTCTGGGATGTCAGAATTTTAGCTAATAGTGAACTACCTCATCCAACTGCGCTATTACTTAAGTTCCTTCTTAGTTAGTAGTTAAGTAAGTTAATATTGTTTTACTCATTTGTTCCTGTGTAGTTTTTCATTAATGACAGAACAGTATTCCAAAGTGTTTCAAACAATGCTTCCAATCTAATTCCGCAGCAGACAGACACTCCACATCCTGCACTGCCGCCTACATAGACAATCCCTCACTGAACTACCTTGACTGCCTTATTATCCAATATATTTGGTGTTTTTTTTTTTTATTATTATTATTTTTTTTAACAGAGCTCACAACATTGCATTTTGTGATTGCCTTCTCTATGAGGGATACATGCAATGCTGTTTTAGCAGTTTGCTGTCGTTTGGAAAATAATCGTAATTTATCGTCTCTTTATCTACGTAGGTCAATCACTTGGTTTGGGAAGCTCTAATCTGTCTCTGCCTCTGTCTCTCTGTCTGTCTGTCTCCCTCTCTCTCTGTCTGTCTGTCTGTCTGTCTGTCTGTCTGTCTGTCTGTCTGTCTGTCTGTCTGTCTGTCTCTCTCTCTCTCTCTCTCTCTCTCTCTCTCTCTCTCTCTCTCTCTCTCTCTGTCTGTCCGTCTGTCTCTCTGTCTCTCTGTCTGTCTCTCTCTCTCTCTCTGATGGTTCCAGATTATTCCTGTCATTTTCCCATCCGCTTCAAAACGGTGCAGCACTAATTAAAGCCTGAAGCTGCAAACGAGCTGACAAGATTTTACAACCGCAGCAAAACTTACAGACACACTAAAATTAAACACCATCCCACATGTGACCACATACAGATCCTGAACACATAGACTCCTGCTTATGATCACAGATCACACGCTGAACACTGATGGGCGGCTCTTAATTTAAAGGAAATTACCATACAAGCAAATTAGACGCAAAGATGCCAATTTGATAGTGCCTGCACAAAATGCAAATTCCAACCTGCCTGGCAGTCATATGCAAATACTGAGCTAACGATCATCTTTAGAACGTGAAACAAATTAAACATAAAAATCACAACAAATGCACAATGGCCAGATGAAAGAACATGCCACACGGCAAATCATGTGATAAATCACGTTTATTTGTGTGTAATGTCTTCTCTGCCTTTGTGAAAAAGACGGGCACTTAACTTTACTTTCAGATATTATATTAATGAAATTAAAAGGGCTCTTTAGTGTAATTAAAGAAAAGACATTTCCATGACAATGTTTCTTAAACACTTTTAAAACATGCACTTTATAATAAATGTACAAGTACATATAACGTAACAAGAACACTGTAAAAGTCAATACATCCTCAGTCATTTTTCTCAGTGTTTTTGTCCTACCCTAATTCACTACAGTAATCCTTTTTATAAATTCTAGACCTAGCGGGAATGTTTTCGACAGAAATTGTGAACATAAGTCAACTGGACCGTGCAGGTCTAGTCATATTCGTAAATAGAGAAAAGTTGCGCCCAGGTACTTTGACCATGTGTATGGTGTGAGAATGGCATAGATTAGTTGTCACAGTGAGCGTGAAAGGTTGACATGGAGCAGGTAGGGTTTTTACGTGTGCTGAAAAAAAGATGACACAGGGAAATAGGAAAGGAAAAGAGCTTGAGGTAAGCAGTTTTATGTTTTAGCACCACGTCGCGTTGATTTTATGGTACATTTTTATTAGCTTTTTTGCTTATGAAATTCTGAATGGTCATAGAACTGGTCTCTTAATTCAGTGCATCATACTGAGTCAAACGATACTCAATACTCAATACACAATACTTTCCCATATTGGCCATTTTGAGTGTCTGCAAGTTTTGTCATAAAATGCTGTGTTTTATAAAGCATTAGTGTATCGTTACAAAACTCGGTATACACTCACCTAAAGGATTATTAGGAACACCATACTAATACTATGTTTGACCCCCTTTCACCTTCAGAACTGCCTTAATTCTATGTGGCATTGATTCAACAAGGTGCTGAAAGCGTTCTTTAGAAATGTTGGCCCATATTGATATGATAGCATCTTGCAGTTGATGGAGACACATCCAGGGCACGAAGCTCCCGTTCCACCACATCCCAAACATGCTCTATTGGGTTGAGATCTGGTAACTGTGGGGGGCATTTTAGTACAGTGAACTCATTGTCATGTTCAAGAAATCAATTTGAAATGATTTGAGGATAAAGATGCATTATCCTGCTGGAAGTAACCATCAGAGGATGGGTACATGGTGGTCATAAAGGGATGGACATGGTCAGAAACAATGCTCAGGTAGGTCGTGGCATTTAAACGATGCCCAATTGGCACTAAGGGGCCTAAAGTGTGCCAAGAAAACATCCCCCACACCATTACACCACCACCACCACCACCAGCCTGCACAGTGGTAACAAGGCATGATGGATCCATGTTCTCATTCTGTTTACGCCAAATTCTGACTCTACCATCTGAATGTCTCAACAGAAATCGAGACTCATCAGACCAGGCAACATTTTTCCAGTCTTCAACTGTCCAATTTTGGTGAGCTTGTGCAAATTGTAGCCTCTTTTTCCTATTTGTATTGGATATGAGTGGTACCCAGTGAGGTCTTCTGCTGTTGAAGCCCATCCGCCTCAAGGTTGTGCGTGTTGTGGCTTCACAAATGCTTTGCTGCATACCTCGGTTGTAACGAGTGGTTATTCCCGTCAAAGTTGCTCTTCTATCAGCTTGAATCAGTCGGCCCATTCTCCTCTGACCTCTAGCATCAACAAGGCATTTTCGCCCACAGGACTGCCGCATACTGGATGTCTTTCCCTTTTCACACCATTCTTTGTAAACCCTAGAAATGGTTGTGCGTGAAAATCCCAGTAACTGAGCATATTGTGAAATACTCAGACCAGCCCGTCTGGCACCAACAACCATGCCACGCTCAAAATTGCTTAAATCAGGAGATTGTCTTGACCAGGATCACACCCCTAAATGCATTGAAGCAACTGCCATGTGATTGGTTGATTAGATAATTGCATTAATGCGAAATTGAACAGGTGTTCGTAATAATCCTTTAGGTGAGTGTATGTCCTCAGGACCATGTCCTGGAGGTACTCAAACAGTTTCTGAAAATGTACAATGACATAAAAAAAAGAAAAATGCTTATAGCTTTTAAGTAATTTTGCCTATTTAAATGAAACTGGTCTTGATAGATTCCTTGAGTCACAACGAAAACAATGATAACAATTATGCCATATTTGGTAGAACTTGCTGTCCATCACTTAGAATTTCTTTGAAAACCTGCTTTTTCGAACTCCTCCTAAAGCACTGGTCCGATTTTTACCAAACTCATCTCAGATCATCTTCAGACTGCGCAAGCAAAAAAAATTTAAAAGCTTTTTATTGACCACACCATTCTGGAATAACGCATCAACAAATTTGATGGCATAGTGCCAAGCTGATTTTGAGGATGTAACTCCTCAACACTTTGGCATTTTGACACCAAACATTGTATGCATCATAGCCTCCTCACACTGACCACACAACATGAAGTTGATAACAGCGTCACCTATTGGTAAAATGCCAGATGCAATTAAATCACATAACATGTGATTGATGACTTATGGGTTTGACAACTGCCAGGCATGAGGGCACATTCAGGAGGCCGACGGCCCTGCATCACAATCATCGGTGTAAGACACACAACAAATCTCATTCGTATGTAGTTTGATCGTTTAAAGCACCGCTGGTTTTACAGTTTTCTGTGATGTTTGAGTCAAACAGTAAAGAGAAAGAGCAAAGCAGATGACAGTATAAATAGGCAGTTAAAGGTGAGACTTACACTCGGCGTTGGTGAGCAGGACGGAGGCGGTGAGCAGCAGGAGACAGTGTCGGACGGAGGGTAACGCTACACGGACGCTTGGCACAGGCATGATGTTACAACTCACCCGCAGAGTGTGCCGGCTCACAACGCTCCTGCAACGCTCTCACAACCTACAGACAGAGAAACAAACAAGCAATGAATAAATCAAAATATATTTTCTATTTCATGACTCTGAAATAAACCAAAGGAACACTGTTTTGGATTTTAAGGCAAGACACTACAAGCAAAACCTTTTTTCATGCACTTGAGGTCTAATTTGCTTCCATAACATGTCCTCTTTCAGACTCGTGTGAAGAAAACATTCAGAAATCTTTTAAGGCTGTTTTCTCAAAATGAGTTTTATCTCCACTTCAGTTAGCCTAGAAATCTAGATGCACCCTAGTGGCAGTAAATCTAATTTGCAGGCAGGGTAGTCTAGCAACTCTCCGTTGGCCTGCGAGCTGGAAAAAAACTAAATCTGGTCAGGCCAATCACATCGTGTATAGAGTCGGTGGGCGGGCAAAACAATGACGGCAGAGTTGTAGCGGTTTTGTTAAAAACAAAGAAGCTGGCGAAGACTTGTTGCTAAGCTTTTATTTGAGAAAAGAACAAAGAACAGTATTGAAGTCATTGTTAGAAAGGAAAATGTGTTAAGAGTTTTGCCGACAGGATACGGCAAAAGTTTAATGTATCTTCGGTAACACTTTACAATAAGGGTGCACTAATATGCATTAATTCATGCTTAACTAATGCACAGATAATGATGAGTTAATGTGTTAATAATGGTGAACTAACCCATTTATTAATGATTACTGCATCAGCATTGTTATTAGTTAAATGTGTAATAATGCATTAATTCCTCAATAACATATTTTATTAACTAATAATGTAAATTAATGTGTTAATTACACGGAGTCAAACCCATGCATTTCAACTTCCAGTTGTCTGCTTTAATTAATCATTAGCTAATGATTTACAAATGTGTCATTATGTTATGACTTTACTTGTTGGGGCACATGATTATTAACTAATTGATTAAGTAATATGTAATTGTGGTTATGAGTTTTGAATTAATTTTGAATAAGTTAATAGTCATGTGCCCCAACAAGTAAAGTCATAAAATAATGACACCTTTGGAAATCATTAGCTGATGATTAATTAAAGCAGACAACTGGAAGTTGAAATGCATGGCTTTGACCCATTGTGGTAATTAACACATTAATTTACATTATTAGTTCATAAAATATGTTATTAAGGAATTAATGCATTATTACACATTTAACTAACAACAATGTAATGATTACTTAATCTATTAATCATGTCGAATCTCCATTAGTTGCTGATGCAGTAATCATTAATAAATGGGTTAGTTCACCATTAGTAACACATTAACTCATCATTATCTGTGCATTAGTTAAGCATGAATTAATGTATATTAGTGCACCCTTATTGTAAAGTGTTACCGTATTTTCTTCGTTGTTCTGGTTGGTTGTAGCACTATCCTATTGCATGCAGAGGGAATTTGAAAGACAACCGTTTATCCTGCCCCTCGGATTGAGCCCTGCCAATGGTGAGTTCCCAGACATCTTGATGTGGTCTGGTTTGTCAGGCTACACTTCAGTAGAACTAACACCAAACTTTATGGTTTTATTCATATCTATAGCATGCTATATGCTTTATTTTCAGAATAAAAAAAAAGTTGAAACATTTTTGGTTGACAGTATTTTCTTATTTATGGAGTGATAAAAAGAGATATCCAAAATCCCCTCTGTAACAACCTTTAACTCTTCTAGGATAATAAAATAAAAATAGGAATTTTAGCCTGGCTTTATCTAGTTTTCATAAATAAGTGCATTTTTCATTTTTCAATTTTTAATACATGTTTCAGAAAAAAAAAAAAAGTAAAACGAACCAATTGTCTTGATGTACTGTGGTTAATCAACTGGGGAAATCTATTAGTTACAAATTTGACCCTACTCATCTAGAGTGATTTGCTCTAACAAGATCTCTTTACACCTTTAACTGTAAGAAGGTTTGTAATCAGAGCAAAAAAAATAATGAGGTTTTTCTTTGTCACTGAACAAATCTAATCCAAAGTAATACACACTCATTTATATAAATGGTTTATACACAGAGTTGCCATTCAGCAGTAAAACCTCTTCATCACTATGGTACAAACACAGACGACGCAGGCTGGACTTCTGTTCCCACCGCACGCACTCGCGCGCGCGGAAGTCAGAGTTGGCACGCACTCGCCGCCTGCTGACCAATGTCACACGCACTGCCACGCTTGCTATTTCCGTTCACGATACCATCACTGGCTCTGGCTGTTACTTTATGAGCTCATTTCGACTCCAAGCGCACATATTCACGAATGCGAGATGACAGTCTGTGTAATATTTATGTGATTAATTAATAGTTCAGATATCAGCTGCTCCCGTCTTGTGTATCGTGGCACTTTTATTCAAAGCTTTTGTTGGGAGAGTGAGACAGACAGAGAGACAGACACATCCATTATGTGTGCTTTGTATCTGTTCCTGATGAGCCGATTCTTTGTTGAATACGAATTTCCATCACGCTCACACACAGAGCAAACACTCTCTCTAGAAATCTGACAGATAAGTAATACCGCATGTCGCCCACGTTGGCAGGCGATTTGTAAATAAACGAGAAAATGGCCATGTTTTTTTCCCTCTTCTTGTTACTCATCTGTCTGACATTGATCCAGAGAGAGAGAGACGGACTCGATTGAAAATCACATCAATTCATTCACACGAGGGAACGTCTTTAGTGAACGGCTCTGCATCTCTTGATAGACAGAATGAACTTCAGGGTCGTTCTTCACGGCATTCTGCCACGGGTGCCGTTAATGTTCCTCATTAACATATATGCAAATAATGACTATACTAACAGTGTTAATACTAACACTGGGGTGAATATTACAGCTCTGTATTTCCAACATGTTGTAGCAAAAACACACATTTTATTGTAGATTATGCATTTGGTTCACTAGCATAGCTTTTATTTTATTAAATGTTATATTTTTTCAGATATTCCTGTGAATTGCCCATAGTAAATAACTGAATTGTATGCACACTGAGCTGCATCAGTCAGTGGATTCAAATTATTCCTAATGGATCTCCTGTATCCTGCTTTGAACATCTTTGCATACAGAGGGAAACACTTACAAAGATAGTAAAAAACTGTAATAACCCCTATTGGCCCAGAGAAAGCCCGATAAGACACAATGCAGTGTATCAAAACAATCTGACACACTGAACAGAAATGAGTCATAATGACATGCTCAGCAGAAATGCTGAACACATGGAGGACATTAGAAACACAGTTGTATCTCAAAAATGTGTCTTCCTCGGTGAGACTACATGTGGAATCCGAAATTGCCCCCAAACCCTCATTCACTATTCCCAGAAGAAGGAGGGAATGAAAACAAGTGTGTGAAGTCTGACAGCCTTTCAATGTACATCAGCTGTTCGCTCATTATTGCAGTGCAATGTGGGATTGAATGAGTGCACTTGAACATGTCCACTATGGTTTAGGACACCACTACAAATGGCTGTCCCCTCAAATAGTGCCCTATTTTAGGGTTAGGGGGGCGATTTCGGATTCAGCCAATGTCTAAAACAGCATCCAGAGGTCAGAGGTCAGAGGTCACCATATGGCCGCCGAAGTCTGGCTCAACTTATAATAAAAGTACTTAAGAAAATAATATATTTAAGAACAAAATGAATTTAATGTGTTCAGACACTTGATTACATGTACAGTTTAAAGCATTTAGTTGAACTTTAGAGTGTTTTTGACCCATTTAAGTAGGACTATATCTTCATCTGTAATTTCATAATTGCTTTTATTGTATTTCTTGAATATGGTTAAAGTGCTGCCAAATGTACTGATACAAATTTATGGTAACACAATATATGTGTATGTCATTTCTATTGAAACTTGTAACATTATATATTGAAACATATATTTCAATATATTTGTAATGATGCAGTTAATTTAGTATTTTACTACATTTACAAAATATTAACTTTAACACCTTAAGGTTAAAATGATAATCAAGTACTTTACATGTGCTTTACTATGTTAGTCAACACATCAAAATAAATGAACTTCTTTAAAGCACGACAAAACATTTTAAAACATAGTTATTTTAATTTGGCATAAAAACACTTTTTAAAAGGGTACTTAAGTGACATAAAAATGTGTTCTCTTTAAGTGCACTTAAGTGGTCTTTCATTTCATTATGGTTATATTATCTGCAAGAATTATAGTGCACTACTAGTGCACATTCATTACAATTCTAACAAGGGAATACTCACTGCATGTGAATTTATGTAGGCTATATAAGAAAAAAATGAACAAACTTATGAAAGAGCAACATTTGAATAATACAATTTTGCTGTGGCAGTGCGTATGTGAATTCTGTTCAAGTAAAAAGTAATCACACACACACACACACACACACACACACACACACACACACACACACACACACACACACACACACACACACACACACACACACACACACACACACACACACACACACACACACACACACACACACACACACAGGCAATCTGACATCTGAATCATTTCCTTTATGAAAACAAAGACACAATGCTAAAACATTTTAGTGCTGGATCATAAATCTACACCAACGCAGCCGCATTCACGATCAGTGGCCGTACTGGACGTACCATGATATTGTGTAATCCCGTTGCCGCAGGCACTACGTACCGTAACCTTTTCTCATTCTCTTGCCATGAGCGATTCATCAAACGTATCTCCATCCCTTCGGACACATTCTGCTCTGGAAACTCTTCTTCCTACACTGCTGTTGAGTTTCAAGTAAAGCTCACAGTGTTCATGCTATACGCTCAAAGGCCACCCGTAATTAAAATGCCAAGTGTTTGCTATTATCTAAATGCTAATTATGTGCGATAGAGTCGTGGCTAAATGACATTACAGAGAACAGCAGGCGTTTCTGTGGATGATGGGTCCCGTACACGAGGACCACAGCACTTTAGCGTAGAATAACCGCTGCTGTAAGGATGGCAATTTTGTGGCACTAAGCCTGTTAGCTGCTGGAGAAATGGAGAACAACGGCTGCTGTGGTTAGAGATCTGGACTGGTAACTCAAAGGTCAATATCAAACCTAGTCTCTCTAGTAGTTCAGTTAACTTGGAATCACACAAATCAAATAATGCTGCAAATTAGGCAATTTGCAACCTCACCGCTAGATGCCGAAAAAAAAAAAAAAAAGAACACCAACAATAAGCCGCATATAAATCAAAACTGGCTAATGTTACTGAATGAAATGTCAACCCAGGAAGATGTGTTTTTAAATACGAATGAACCAATCATAGCATTACCTCCACTCACAATACTTTCCTCCATTTATTCTCAATTACCCCACACCCAACAAACCGCATGCTTTCGGGGGTCTTAAAGTTTCAATTTTGTTGTATTTTTGGAATATGGATTATGTTCTCATCCAACACTGCCTCCCTTGCTTCTTTGGAGGAAACACCCTTTCTACAGAAGAGTTTAGAATAAGAAGATTTTTGTAACACTCTGTTAGAAGGTATACTGTATAATTTACAACATTAGCAGAGGGAGAAATGCTCATATATATTTAAAATATACCAGAATCACAATCGAATCAGAGCTTGTGAATAGGAATCCGAATCAAATGGAATCAGGGAATCTGTATCAGTACACAGCTCTACAGATCATGATGTACAATTGATACAATCTTTAAAAATGCATTACATTTCTGATGTGCAGACCAAGGCAGAGACGAGCTCTCCTGTCACTTCTCATATCCATCGAATTCAAACTTAAAGCTCTGAGTGAAGGACGAGACCGAAATAGAGCCCAAAACACTCTTAAAAATGAGGAAAGTTAAAAGCTATATATTCTGCATCTTCATTTACAACTACAGTGATTTTTTTTTTTTTTTTTTTACGGACTTTGTCCTTGAAACCATCCTAGGGCACAGAAAAGTTTCCCAAATGAAAGAATCACATATATCCAGCTTAAAAGTTTGTATTCGGTAACATGTTTCATTTCTGCTCACTAAGGCTGCTTTTATTTGGTCATAAACACAGTTAAAGCAGTAAAATTGGAAAATATTATTACACTTTTAAATAACAATTTTCTAATACATTTAAAAATGTAGTTAATTATTGTGATCTAAAGCTGAATTTGCTGATTGTCACATCATTCTAATATGCATTGCTGCTCAATAAACATTCTCATTATCACCAGGTGCTTCATAATTTTTACGATTAATGTTAATGTTAGCTCAGGTCCCATAAATACTATTAAAAGATATAAATTTTGATAAAAAAAAAAATAAAAAAAAAAAAATATATATATATATATATACATCTTGTAAATTATTATTAATTACAATAAGCATTTTTATAATTTTTTCATGTTAACTAATGGAACCTTATTGTAAAGTGTAACCTACTGACCTCAGTAGTGTATATATTTGAATATTAATTTCTCTCTTATACCTATAAAAGTATGAAAGAGACAATAAAAGAAGAAGAAAAAAAGATTCTTACTGAATGAACCCTGAAAACAAACCACAACTAACAAGAGATTGAAAAGATGTCGCCTGTGCATCCAGTAAAAAGAGTCAGTCAAACATTTATCACATGCGCGCACACACACACACACACACACACACACACACACAGGTTGAGCTTTGTAAATCTCTCTCAGTCTGATAAGGCGGCAGCGAGCGATGAAATGGAGTTTGCCAAAGCCGATTCTCTAGGGTAAGATTAGCCGAGCGTGTTTCCACTGGTCCATCCGCCGCTGCGGGACGGAGATTTGTTCGGATTTCCTTTCATACGGGTCTGTAATGCAGCAGAGTTTTGAAGAGAACAACGTCTCTTTAACACTATGTGTCTGAGGTTGGAAATGAGCTGCAGAGGCTCATCAATAAAACAGATCATAAACAATCAAAAACAAATGATCATTTATTCAGTCTGTGCTCTGATTGAATACCTCCATTTTACAAATGAAAAGGCATTTTCTATTTTAACCTTTTTTCATACATATTAAGTATAGTGTATCCTTAGCATACAAATTATATTTATTTCCTTCATTTAGTTTGGATAAAATACAGAAAATATGTCTTTTTATCACATTAAATGAAAAGAAAGAATATATATATATATATATATATATATATATATATATATATATATATATATATATATATATATATATATGGTTTATCCTAAGCACAAATATATTTGTTTAATATCCTTCATTTAGTTATGAGAAATAAAACAACATTAGTTGCAGAGACCAGGAACTCAAGCATCATTGAGCAGCGTTCAGCTCAGCTCAGGTGACACATGTGGGCGATTTCACAGTCAAAGCAAAAACACATATATTTGTGTACACACAACCCATACGCTAACAGGTGCATGTACACACGCACACACACAGACACACACACACACACACACGCGCACACACACGCGCACACACACACACACACGCACACACACAGGGTTTTAATGTTTATGGGAACATTCCATAGACATAATGGTTTTTTATACTGTACCAACTGCTAACCCTAACCCTAATCTGCTAACCCTAAACCTTCCCATCACAGAAAAACGTTCTGCATTTTTACATTTTCAAAAAACATTATTCTGTATGATTTATAAGCTTATAGGCACCCAAAAAAATCCCCACAAGGACAAGGATTTCAGATATTGCCATCTTTGTGGGGACATTTTGTCCCCATAATGTAGGGTACACCTGAACCACACACACACACACACATTTGTTTTTGTGAAATGTGGGGACATTCCATAGGCGTAATGGTTTTTATACTGTACAAATCGTATTTTCTATCCCCCTACACTGCCCCAGCCCCTAAACCTACCCATCACAGGAGACTGCGCAGTTTACTTTCTGTGAAAAAAACCTCATCCTGTGTGATTTATAAGCATTTTGAAAAGTGAGGACATGGGGAACGTCCTCATATTTCACCCTCTTTTTGTAATACCTATGTCATACCCATGTCATTATACACATTTGTGTCCTGATATTTCACAAAAACATGCCCACACACACACACACACACACACACACACACACACACACACACACACACACACACACACACACACACACACAGTGAACGATTACACAGATGGCATGCCTTTAGGAATGCCACTTTCCGTTTTAGTACAAGGAAGTCTGTAAGTCACTGGAAGTCATCTATTCAAATCATATAAATTACAAAATGATCGGGACAAGCATGAAATACAGAGATTTAGGTTTGGTAAATATCATTAAAATGAATTTCTCAGATTGTAAGAGGAAAGAAACGTTGAGCGAGTCGAGCTGAAACTTTTGATTCACTAGCAGCAGAGAAGCACTACGTCTTGCCTGTCAGCAAGAGTGAACACGCTAAATTAATGAACTGCGTTTTGTTTGGAAATGCTCTGTACGGCGTATGATATATTGCCTTTCAGGTTCTCTTTTGTCTCTCGCAGAAGAGCCATTGTTGCCACTTCTGTTTGGCTTTACATTTCCTGATGCGTCGCTGAGCAAATTAGTCTGAAACGCAAGCTTGCGCTATTGACGCCATGCAAATCTTGCCCCAGTTCTGTAAACAAAAGCCAAATGGCTCGCTTCGTTTCTAGCATCTGACCCTCGTCACGCTTGTACGGATCTTATTCGGACCTTCTGCTTTTTTTTAAAGCACTCCTGAGACTCTCAGAGAGACTTCGTCACGTTCTGAAACGGTCTGCCTCGTATGTTTGTGTTTAGCTGCATATTTTGGCAGTTTTCTCCAAGCAGATACTGACGTCAGAAAGACCAGCAGCATGTTGGAACTGGAAACATTTACTGAGGAGAAATAAGCAGCTAATTCTGGATGTGTTATTCTCTCGTCTGCTTCACATTGTTTTTGGAGAGAGGACATCCACAGACCGCAGACTGGTGAAGAAACTGACCTCATTTACCCCCATCTGTGTGTGTCTGCCGTAGTACACGCACACACACACACAGTGTGCACTTTGCACACTTTATGAGTTATTGTCTGTGCACTGACGCTCAGATGACAATACTGCATTTGTCAGAATGTGCGGTACACATCAGATCAGTGTGTTACGTACTGCATCCCATAATGCAATGTGCTCAATCTTCCAGTCCCAGTGCGGAGATGGAGTGAATATATCTCCTTTTTGACTCATTATTAAATCTTTCTGACAAAAGTTCAGACATATATACAAAGAATTGAAGTGAAAATGCAAACAACCATTTTAATCTTATTTATATTTCAAACTGTAGCCTAAATGTGACTCACAAAGCTGCCAAGAACATGAAGTATGATCCCCAAATCCAGGGCCGTAACCACCGTAGACAAATCCCCCTCAGAATGAGTGAGATGGCCAATCAAATCAAAGAAGGCGGGGCTTACAGTTACTGTGCGACTCTTTAGTTATAGCAGTGAAAGAGTAAGATGCAAGGAACTAATTTATTATTTGAGAACTGTTTTACGATAAAAACATTGAGTGACAGTGATATCCAGGTGCAAACTACTCAACATTTTTATCAAATTTCACTGATTTCACTTTGATGATTCATGTAAATCATAACTGAATTTGATGTGACAAGAAGAAACGTTGTGCACTTTTTACATATTAGACATACAAATAAGAGTGAATGTGTGCATATTTAAAAACTATAATTGCAAACATTTTACTTCATAACTGCAATAGAAATATAACTTTTACCATTCTTATTTGTTTTGTAAGGAATTATATATTTCCTTAAATCCCTTTTAGTCCTTTAATTATTTAATTCCTTTAAATAAACCAATAAGACCAATAACCCCAACCCCATTACAAATCTGGTCCTGGAGTCGTTACTACTGAACGTATGAGTTAAATCAAGTGTGTTTGTTTAGGAAGACATCTAAAATGTCCAGTAAAAATCATTTCAGTCTGTGAAGAAAACGACAACAAAAAAACAATATCTCAAGTCATCTTTCCAGCAAAATCACCAACTAGCCCTTCGGCACTTAGCAGTGGTAAAAAAAAATGAAATGACGAATGGAAAGGGAATTAAATGCCACATGAGTCTGATGAATGTCAAACAACAGCAGGTGAATCCAGCGGCATGATGGGAGATAAACGAATGTCTGATATGTGAACAGCCTGTAAATCACTGGATCTTCACTGAACACAGCAGTTCATTTGCTGGACACACAAGTCTGACTTCAGATTGGTCTCTCTCTCTCTCTCTCTCTCTCTCTCTCTCTCTCTCTCTCTCTCTCTCTCTCTCTCTCTCTCTCTCTCTCTCTCTCTCTCTCTCTCTCTCTCTCTCTCTCTCTCTCTCTCTCTCTCTCTCTCTCTCTCTCTCTCTCTCTCTCTCTCTCTCTCTCTCTCTCTCTCTCTCTCTCTCTCTCTCTCTCTCTCTCTCTCTCTCTCTCTCTCTCTCTCTCTCTCTCTCTCTCTCTCTCACACACACACACACAGAGAGAGTGAAGTACCAGCAAATGTGACAGACAGACGGAGAGAGTTGTTGTCGTCTGATTTTACAGCAGTTCACTGTGACCTGTTAATTAGTGAACAATAAAAAACAAACACAGTTAACAAGGACTGTAGAACCCACTGACAGCACAGTGCTGACCTCTGACCTCTGACCGCTGAGACTGTGTGTGTGTGCGCGTGTGTGTGTGTCTCAACACATGCTCAAACAGCTCAGTGTCATAAAGCACAACTCACTCATGATTTTTACTGTACAATGTCTATCAATGCTATTTTAACAGCATATCTTTAATAAACAGGCTATAAATATTTTTAACAGTTTTTTTCTTTACAAGACAAAACATGCTGAAACAAATAATTAGGTTTAGAATTTGCATAATAGCCAGAAGTTAAATAGCGGCAATGTAAATCCTTGAGATAAAGAAGTATGCTTAATTATTATTAGTATTATTAGTATTGATTGTAGTGTACTCCAAATCTCAAATGTACATTTTTACAAAATGGTACTTGGAGATAATATATTAATGACATAAAAGACCACTTAAGTGGCACTTTGTAATAAAGTCCAATTAAAAGTTTTAAATAAAACATTGTTTTAATACCATTTTTTGTGATTTAAAGAAGTTAACTTATTTTAATGCATTGACTAACACATGTAAAGTACTTGATTAAAATTTTAACTGTAGTGTGTTCAATTGAATTTTAGATTTAAAGTTAAAATATTTTAAATGTACCAAACAGCCACTTTATTATTACATATGTATTTAAATTAGTGGTGGGCCATTATCGGCGTTAACGTGCTGCGTTAACGTGAGACTCTTATCGGGCGATAAAAAAATATCGCCGTTAATCTATTCTCAAAGTTGGGTTGGGAGCTGAGTCTATACTACGCAAGCCATGATGACTTTCACCGTGATATTTTAGCGCGGATGTATTTCTAGCCGAATTGCACTGTAGGGAGTGAGAACGAGACTTCGAACCTGCGTGTATGCTGTGAAATTACCACATCAAGCGTGAACGCTGTCTTCCGAACTCGAGTCCTGACGAGCGTGACTGACGTACTGTAAGCAGAGAGCTGTAAATCTCATTTCTGCTCGTCGTCAGCGTTCTTTAGAGCATTTGCAGTACATCCGCGGCAGATAGACGCAAGTGTCATTACATACTGAAGCTTTGGTAACAAAACCAACGGTTCAAAAACAAAAATATGAAAAGTTAGGTGAACAACGCTATTCATTTTGCCACCTTCTCGCTCGCTTTTGTTGCCAAGCAACAGGGTAAACAGCTGCTGCTCGGATGACGCAACTGCACCCCGGTTCAGACCCAAATAATATAATATGAACACGGTCCAGCAGGGGGGAGCAACCGAACTTGAGTTCGGTCAGGCAATCAAACCAAGTGTGAAAGCACCAGTCATTATTTGGGTAGCACACATATTGTGAATGCCTTCGGCAGAATTCAAATGAGCCATTTTAATCTAGATTAATCTAGATTCATTCCAAAATTAATATAGATTAATATAGATTAAACAAAATAATCTATGCCCACCTCTAATTTAAAAACATGTCATTCAATATAAATGACCTGTCTCGGCAGTACACTTTAACTGTAAAGACAATAGAAGTGAGTATGGAATTACATATAAAGATGTACTTAAGTCCTGCTTAAGTGGGTCAAAAACCATCTTAAGTGCAGCTAATTGCATTTAATATCAATTTAAACTATAATATAGAACTGTGGAATGCATTGCTTATGTAAACTATTCTGCATCAATGCATGAAAACAAAATAATAGATAAAAAAAAATAATAATAATTAAATAGGCCCATCATGCATAATAAAGTACTGTTTTATTGTAAACAAATTAACCTACACCTATTATACCTTAATAAAAAAAGTTATGTATATCCTTCAGAAGCAAGGCACTTCTTTCTGATGTTTGTAAACTTCTTGAAAGTTGATATTTTTTAGGAATATTTTGTTTTGTACGTGCTTGATCTTTAAAAGTTATTAAGAGCAATAAGCCACAAAAAGATCTTAATGCGTTATTTGTGCTGACTGATATATTGTTTACAAGCTATTTTATTGATGTCTTTTTGCCGTTGAAACATGAAATATGACACGTTTCAGTAAGTTGTACTGTATTTTTCAACATACCTTCGGATGTCCAATCATGTTTATTCTTTAACTAGTAGGGCTGCAACAACTAGCCGATAATAATCGTTAATGAAAATAATCAACAACGAATTTCATTACCTATTAGTTGGGTCTGCCACCAACTTCCACCAAATTACCGTGCCAAATTACTGCACTTCATTTCTATGGAGAAAATGCATCTAAAAATAGTGGAGTGTAAACAGAGCAGCTGCTGCTGGAATGGTACATGATCAAGCACCCAAAACATGAGAATTCTTTATTTTAAGTGTCAAGCTAATGCATTAGTGTTTAACATACCGTCATGCGCTTTGACAGATGCGTGCGCGCCCTCAGCGCAAAACGGTCATTTTACAGGTTATATTCACTGATCTATATAGAGAACAGTGGTTACCATGTAATAACTACAATAACCTTGTTTCATTTATTTATTTATTTATTTATTATTATTTAAATAATATTATTATATAAGCCATGGTTAATTTTTGTAAGGTATATTCACTTTCATAGCACTCAGCTGACACGTTTGTTTGAAGGACAGCATTGGGCAGGATGGGGAATAGTGTGTTTCACAAAAGTACAAAAATTGGCTTTTTATCAGATTAAGCGATTAATCAAAAAAATAATCAGCCAACTAATTGATAATCAAAATAATCATTAGTTACAGCCCTAGTAACTAGTATTAAAGGTCCTGTTCTTCGTGATCCCATTTTTCAAACTTTAGTTAGTGTGTAATGTTGCTGTTAGAGCATAAATAATACCAGTAAAATTATAAAGCTCAAAATGCAATGCCAAGCGAGATATTTTATTTAACAGCGAACGGCCGATTTGGACTACATCCCTGTACTTCCTGTTTTAATTACGTCACTAGAACAGTTTGTTGACTAACCTCCGCCCACAAGAATATGCAAAAAAAGGGGCATGGTCTTGTTGTTCTCCCGCGTGGAGAAGAGGAAGTGTTGCGTTTGTAGAGTGTGTTTGTCACCATGTCTACAATAACATTGAGCGCATGCATCTTCCCGTTATGGTAAGATGCGTGACCATTCCGGACAACGTGCGCTAAGCTGCTGTCGAATCACAACACGGGAACCACTGGCACAATCAGAACTCGTTACGTTTTTCTGAAGGAGGTCCTTCATAGAACAAGGAAATCATCAGGCCGTTTTTTCATCAGTCAAAACAGCGGTATACAGATAAGTAAACTGTGTGAAAAATACTGTTTTTTTACACACGAAACATGAACACATGTTATATTGCACATTGTAAACACAATCAAAGCTTCAAAAACACATGAAAAACAGGACCTTTAAAGAGAAAGAGATGATCGCGTTTACTCGCAGACGCTGCGCTGCCGCTTGAACCGAGGCACCTATACAGTGTTCTGTCACGCCACGCACTGTGGCTGATGCATTGCAGTTTTTTGGTTCGGTGTGAATACTGTGACACTCCAAATAATTTTCTTAACAGATTACATTCTTTAAAGTGCAATAGGTGATTCTCTTCAGAAACATGTTTTTGGTATGCTGGTTGAAAGTCTCCTCATATTCTGATAGCAATCGCTATTTTAAGTGGTCTAAATGTATTTATATATATATATATATATATATATATATATATATATATCATCTGTTAAAGGTAGTGATGCACAAATTAAAATTCTGGGCTGAAAACGAAAATGTAGGATGCATTTGGCTGAAAACCGAAACTGGATATATATATATATATATATATATATATATATATATATATATATATATATATATATATATATATATATATATATATATATATATATATATATATATATATATATATATATATAAATATATATATATATATATATATATATATATAAATATATATATATATATATATATATATATATATATATATATATATATATATATATATATATATATATATATATATATATATATATATATATATATATATATATATATATATATATATATATATATATATATATATATATATAAATAAAGTGACGGAACTGCCTCTCTTTTGTTATCAGCGCCACCCCGTCCCTGAAATCAGTGCCCTTCGCCAGTTTCCCGACTGGTGTGGTTGAGAGAGAGAGGAGGGGTGCTGAAATTATGAGAAATGGCGGTGAGTGATGAGGCACACCTGAATATCATGAAGCCTCATAAATGCTGCTGTTAAATTCCAAGCGCGCCTCTCCTCAGGAGACTATAGCCTCTCTCTCCCCGTGCATGCACATGCTGGTGTCCTCGTGGGTCTAGGAAGGGAGATGCAGGCGTAATGCCGCTGACAGGCTAGGAATAGATGCCGGGCCGCTATTCTCCCCAGTTACCATTGCTAAAGAGGACAAGCCTCTGCATCAAAGCCGCTGCCCCTCGCGTCAACAGCTCGACCGTGTGAAACCTAAGCGCTTGCGCACGGATGGGAAGGGCGGGTGTTACATTAATTTTCGGTTTACATTTTTGCCTGTTTTTTTTTCCGGCCCGAAACCGATAATGCCATTTTCGGCAGCCGAAATTTCGGCCATGTGCTCCTTTGTCAGTCAATGTGTGTTTGCAAACCACTGCGCAGCCTATTCACCCAGACATCATTCGCCATCAGCGCGTTTCACATACTCTGTGCAGACAGAGTGAGAATGGCAGGAAAACCGCAACAACCTAACTTTCCTTATGAACGGAAAACAAGTGTCAAGTAACAACATTTCAGGTTTAACAGTGCAGTTCTATGTACCGCAGACTTTGCCCTATGCGGATAATGCAGTGAGATTCAACTGTATTGCCACTATGTCCTGAAATCGCATATGAATAAAGCTGAAAAACAGTGCATTCTTTCCTTTTGGTCAACTTCTGAAGGTTTCTCCCCTCACTGTACAGTAAAGTTTTCTCACCAGTAAATGACTAATGATGTAATCCAATAATGGTGTCGTTGGTCGTCTCGCTTCTGGTCTGTGTGCATTCATGTGTTTTGGAGGAGGCGTGGCTTTGGAAGGCAATTTGCAGGGAGGGTGGGATTGTATGCTTTCAATGCTAGCAGGCTGGAATTAGCATTTTCCCAGTAAACCTATTGCACCTTTAAGTATATTCTTTGAAAGTATAAAGTATATTATGTCCATAAATACTTAAAAGTATGCTTTAGGGTACTTCTATTTCAGCAGAGACAGACAACATACAATCACTTTTGCTGGAAATGGATGACATTCATTTATAATTGTAACCAGGGAACGATTTGTGGGGGATTTCCCCCCTTTTGGTAACGTATCCGTGCCTCCGCTGATTTTCTTTTATATCCCCGGTGTGGCTACTCCACAAACCACCAAGAGAGCAAATACAGTACCAAAAATAAAAAATATTGTTTACATCGCCAAGGAATGGGGGGGGGTTCCACAAGAAAATTATCTCATAAGTTTACAATCACCGTAAGGTAGGAATTATTATTATGGATGTAAAATAACGCAAAAAAAAAAAAAACTTATTGAACTGCGCTACTTGAAAAGATATGCAATGCATTAACCATGCTTGTACTTAAATGCAATAAATGTGTGCTACAATGGAAGACCTATGGTTCATTTTAAGAAAACTCAAACAGTACTACTGTCAAGTCAAGCTACAGTCAAATATGCATTTCTAAGAGACAAAACATGTAATATTATTAATATTACACAGCAAACTGTGCTGAAGATACGCGTCGTCAAAGTCAGGCAAAACAACCTGCTTCATGACTTGAAACAATATCACCTCTTAGAACATGCAGACACCAAAAAGTTTAACCTAGATATTTATTTTGTCATGTTTAAGTTTTTGTCATGTTCTGACCAAAATTCCCAAAATACTTAGCAGCAAAAATCTGCCTTAAACTAAAGCAGACTGAAAAAGAAATAAAGATTTGACATTTATCGTGATAATTATCAATATTGACTGATATTAAACATTTTGTTGTGATATTTTGTTTTGGCCATATTGCCCAGCCCTAACTTTAAGTGTGTGTGAGACAGTTCATGTGCCACTTGAGCCACTCATCTATTTCTGTATTCCTGCCGATAACGCAAACACACACACACACACACACACACACACACACACACACACACACACACACACACACACACACACACACACACACACACACACACACACACACACACGTCTAGTACACTATCTTTGTGGGGACTGGCCATAATATAATGGTTTTTATACCGTACAAACTGTAGATTCTATCCCCTACAATGCCCCTGCCCCTAAACCTACCCATCACAGGAAACATTCTGCATTTTTACTTTCTCAAAAAACTCATCCTGTGTGATTTATAAGCCTTTTGAAAAGTGGGGACCACTGGCTGGTCCACACAACGTAGGTGATCTCAGGTTTTACTATCCTTATGGGGACATTTGGTCCCCACAATGTAATATAAACAAGAACACACACACACACTCACACACACACACACACACACACACACACACACACACACACACACACACACACACACACACACACACACACACACACACACACACACACACACACACACACACACACACACACACACACACACACACACACACAATCTCATATTTTTAGAGGTCTTCCCACAGGTTTATAATGCAATTACTTAAAGGTACACTATGTAGGATTTTTGCAGTCAAATATCCAAAAACCACCAGGCCAGTGTTATCTATTTTGTTCTGTTGAGTTCTTACAGTGTCCCAAATGTTTCCAACTATTTGTAAATTGTGAGAAAATCGCTATTTTTACCAATAAACCAGGACGTGTGAGCATAGCTTGTGAGGGAGTCGCCTGTCAATTGCGTCATATCTGCGTTACCCTCGTTTCCGGTTTTATTTTGCAGCTTTACTCTCACTGAAGTGTCACAGTAGCCACCAAGCGAACGCACAGAGTAATGTCATAACATCATTTTAAACACACTTAAATGTATCTAATATAATAAACAGAGCTGTGTTACCTCATACTCATGACCGGAAAAGCGGAGATTGCGTCGGTGACTGTGTCCCGTCATAATAAAAGTCCTGTTGCTCGCGAGAAGTGTGTTTGTGTAACAATCGCTCCGGCGGCCTTACTCAGCTCCACAGCACTGTCCCCTGCTCTACTTCATACTACAGTAAAGTTAATAATTGCATCCATGAACATGATTTCTGCCCGAGTCCTATCTCGATTCTTTTCCACCGGCTGTGAGGTGAAGACCACATGTCCAAAGATTCTGCGTTCAAACTTGACGTCATCAAACTATGCCTTTGTTTTGAACAGACGCCCAAGGACGGAACAAAACCTTGTCGAAGCCGTGCAGCGCTGCAGACGTGTGCAGTGTAAATAGGAGGTAAGCGTCCGAACACACATAGATGTAAAAGATGTGGAAAAGATACAAAATTGTGGCTACATTTCACCAGGCTCGATACCAATAACGCACAATGCAATATTCACAACAAGATAATTGCAACCGACCGACAACAAGTTTCTCCGTATTCAACCACAAGAACTGCAGTGCATCACATAAATTCCATAACTCAGCATATACTTTTCTTACATGAGAAATAGGCCTATAGAAATCTTGAAATATCTACGTTTAAACAAACCAATTCAAACAAACAATTTTATGTAATCCACATGAAAGGTGCATTTCTCTCTATAAGCGCAAACATGTTCACTACTGAGGAGTCAGCATCGTCAACTTCATCTGTGCAGCCAACAAGGATTTAGAAAACACTTGTTCATTATTAAACAATTACAATTAATGTCTCCTTCCTATTTTTACATTCATAAACTAGGGATATCAAGCAATTCCATTTTTTATTTAAATATTACATGATGTGCCGATTAATTAATCGCAAATTAATCGCACATCAAATTTGGCTGAGAAATGACTCCCAAAAGATTATTTAAAGTCATTATTGTGTAAAAAAAAGAAAGAAAAGTAAAGCAAAAAAAGTAGCTTAGAAATAATTATTTCTGTGTGATCTATACCGTTAATGTTTGTTTTTATTAATATGGAAATATGAAATATTTTTGTGAAATTAAACTCTAAATAAGAAACTAAAACAAATGTCTAATTGAGTGAGTCATTGACGCAATATTCATTAATTCCTTCAAATGCCTGATTCTTTCTAGCCTGACGTGGTCATACTCAATTCTAGTCAGAATATGAGTCTGATACCGCTCCATTGGGCTGTGATTATGGGGCGTGTTTCAACCGAACCAGGAAAGACCTCAATTGGATAGACCTACAACCAATCAGAGCAACGGAGTGACGCGTAATGTTAGTTGTCAAATGTCAACAGAACTCGACTGCACTGTGTTGCCAAGTCTGTGTTTTTCCCGCGGGTTGTTCTCCATGTCCGCAGGTTGAAACGACCCCAACTATGTGATATATAGACCCAGGTATGCACATTTTACCAGACAACCTTGCCAAAATAACATATTTTGCCAACCAAACACCATTTTTTTCGGAGAACCCCCTGGAAAGCTATTGTTTTGGGCTATAGTTTTGAGTAGCAATTGCGCGACATTGCAAAAAAACTTGGCAACCCTGTCTGCACGCACGCTGGATTAAGTAACGTTACAAGAAAAAGATGAGTGTAAACAATCTTTAATTCAATTCAATTCAAATGTATTTGTATAGCGCTTTTCACAATACACATTGTTTCAAAGCAGCTTTACCAGTGTTGTAAAAAAATAATTTAAGAATACACAGAGTACTTACCAACATGATCATCATTTCTGAGAGAAATAGTGAAGGTGAATGCATATACGAACAAGTTCTCCATTCAGGATAAGAGCAAAATCAACCCAAGCGCCTTCGATGACGTGGATGATTACGTTACTGTATTATCATCTGTCCATCATCGTCTAAAGCCCGCCCTGACAATTTCATTGGTCGAACAGTTTCTGTTCAGGCATAATTACTCCTCTATGGATCGAGTCCAGACTGAATTCCCAGAGCAAAAATGTTGTGGGCGGGGCTAAATTCAGCTGGCGTCCAGGCTAGATTATTACAGGAATTAAGTAAAATTGAGTTGAACAGTTCTGCTTTGTCTTTATATTTTCATTGGCAAAATAGACAATATTGTGTCTTAAACAGCACAATATTAACCTACTTATTTATTTTATTAATCTATTCTATAAGATCCGTATCATCATCTTGTGCTGTTCTGGACAGAAAAACAGAACTCGTGAGATTTTGCTTCTATATCATGATGTACTGTGAGAGCGTTTTCACACCGGCAAGTTTAGTTAGAAACGGGGCACGGTTGCCAAAAACGGAGTGTATATTCGCACTAAGTGCAAATAGCGTGCCTTGTTGGCAAGTGCTATTCGCACTAGCTCCGCCTAACAATGCCTGGTTGGGCCAAACAAGGTTTTAAAAAGCGCTCAGATTTCAACATCCTCAGTGGTGCACTCAGTAAAGCGTATGGCTTAAGCATCTTGATTTTGACGCGATTGACTGGGTTCGAATCCGCCTCGTGCAGAGTTTTTTCTTCTCTCTTTTCTCATCACAAATCACACCACACTCAATCGGCTCACTTACATTATATTGAACAGACACGTTCAGTTTTTAAATGTAGTGACTCTAACTGAACTGATTTTATGAAAATGAACACGGTGGGCAAGTGATCCAGTAATCCTGTAGCCATGACTAGAGTGGCCTCGTAGGGCAGCGAAGCGATTTCTGGGAATTGTTGTCTTTCATCCCCATGAGACAAAAATACATTTTCTGTGTTTTCTCAGTCTAGAAGGCACCAAATTCAAAAATAATTTCACATTTCTACTACATTAATGACCCAGTTTAAATACAGATTCATCTTCCCAGAGCTGTACCCCTTTAACTTAGTAATAGCATCTACAGCTATTTGCACTTAGTGTAAATATCATCTATTGCTAAGAAAATATGGTATTTTCACTGAGTGTAAATATAATCTATTTGCTATTTACACTTGGCGTAAATAGCATGCTATTGCTATTTGTACTTAGTGCAAATAGCCACTGCCTAAAAAAAAATCGGTAGGCCTGATGTGAAAGCTGCCATGTGGACCTCAGTGGTACCAAACCCGAGACTGGTGGTCTGAGTTTGGTTGCGCAACTTGCACTCGTGAATGTGAAAGCAACACGGACTTGGGTGCGCAGGGAAGTAACCTGCACATGCGCTTTATCAGATGACGATGTATTTAGTTCAATAAAACACATGTGAGGGATGATAGAGTTGATGATTTACCTTGGATAGCGAGAGAAAGCCTGCAGTGTATTCGCACATAGCACCGGAAGGAACAATCGCGCTCACGCGGACCACAACAAATGTGCCCAGTGTCTAACTAAAACTAAAACGGATACTTTTGCACCATATCTTGAATTTTATTGACGATCTAACTGCATTTTATAGGCATCATCACACATTGTTGCCCTGCATCATATTCTTGATCAATCAACTGTATGAAATGTAAGATGACCTAAGTAGATCTAGGGTGGGCCAAGTGCATTAAATGCGTTAATAACTTTAACGCGTTATTTTTTACCATAACATATTCATCTAATTAGCGCATTAAAATCGACAGCCCTATTAGAAACATTAGGCTACTTTTTCCAGTGCTTTGCAGTAAGCTGTGCGCTTGAAACAAACTGAAAACAAAAAATAATTGAGGTAATGTAATCTTGTTAAAACAGAAAAATTTATTTGGTATCTGAAAAAGTATTGTTCTGGAAATGGTATCGAATTCAAGGTATCGGCATTGGCATCAATATCGAAAAAATGTACGATACACAGCCTTACCGATGAATCTTTTATTGAATCATTGAGTCTTGATTTCCACAGACATTTAACTGCACATGAAGCAGTTGTTCTGAGGGCTTTGTTTCTAAACTGATATCATCATCATCACTGGTTGATTCTGCACATGTATGAAAATCATATATCAATAGAGTCGGAGAACAGCATAAATAATAATGACTATTTCAAACAGATTTCCCTACCATTGTCTGCTTGACATGACTAATCCATCACAACCAAGCTATGGACTGATAAGATAATATCAGAATTAAAAAAGGGAAAGCATATGAAAAGTGGAAAATGTCATTCAGATTGAACTGCATTCAATCCATAATAGATGAGTGAACGGATTCACTTCAAGCAGTAAACTCACACACAAACTAGTGTCTGTGAATGTGTTTGCTTGGCTGATTGACTCACATGGATTGCCTGGCTGCTCTCTGATTGGTTTCTGCACAGTGATTGGTAAGTTGTCTTATTGTAGACATGCCCTTCTTTAGAGTGCCACTATGTCTGAGAGAATGTCAAAAGTCACACAGACGCACGGATCCACACACGCTACTGAACTAAATGAGCTGAAGTCAAAAGAGCACTAAAAGAGATCCTAGTCTGCGGTACATATGGTTTAAATACTTAAATAATGTCTGAGACACATTATGACAATGTTCTAAATGGATGTTGTCACACTTCTAGAGATCTGCTTCCAAAGTAAAACACAAACACACCTTTTCCTTTAAAATGTGACCTTGTGAATTTCAGTGCGTCTCTCTCTCTGTGTGTGTGTGTGTGTGTGTGGACTGGTAATCCCTATGGTATGGGGACAAAATGTCCCCACAAAGATGGCAATATCCAAAAACCTTGTCCTTGTGGGGACATTTTTTGGTCCCCATGAGGAAAACAGGTCATAAATCACACTAAGTGATATTTTTTGAAAATGTAAAAATGCAGCATGTCTCCTGTGATGGGTAGGTTTAGGGGCAGGGGCAGTGTAGGGGGATAGAAAATACGGTTTGTACGGTATAAAATGCATTACGCCTATGGAATGTCCCCATAAAACATGGAAACACAACATGTGTGTGTGTGTGTGTGTGTCTATTTGTGGCTTGAGTTCAAGTATCAGTGTCACAAAAACATCTGAAATATTTGCAATGGCACAATACACACACACACACACACACACACACACACGCTTTTGCCCGGCGGCAGCTAATTTTGCGTATCCACAGTGGGTGACCTGTAGGACATGTTAAATTGAACATTATTCAGTGTTCTGTATTTGCTTCAAGTGTTTTCAAAAATAAGCAGGACAAGGAACCACATCAGACGACACCAAAGGCCTTTAATGGTGAAATCAGTGTGAACTGACCAAAAACAGCAAAACAATGTATGAATGCAAAGAGAAAAAAGAGTCTTGATCACTGATAGAGATATGTATGCATTTCTACAAATGAGTATATGTAAAACTCTTTAAAAAAAACTCTTTAGTTTGTTTTATTAATAAATTCATATTTTTTATATTGTATTATTTAACTGATAAGCATAAGCCTCTCAGAAATCATTATAAATGATTTATACATTTCTATTTATAAAGGAGTCCTAAAAATGACAGCACAACTATTTTCCACATTGCTAATAATAAGATATGTATCTTGTGCAGCAAATCAGTTTATTAAATTTCTGAAGGATCATGTGACACTGAAGACTAGAGAAATGATGCTGAAAATTCTACTTTGCATCACAGGAATAAATACAATTGTAAGTTTTGACTGTTTACAGATATTTAGGAAACATGCTGAGTTCACAAACTCGTTTCTCCAACAACAACAAAAAATGCTACAGCCAGTTATTCTTACTTTGAAATGTGCATTCCGTGTCGGAATGTCTGTTTTGTTTTGGCCTGTGCGATACCGCACGTTGCCAATTTACCCAATAGTATTTTGACACCACAGGTTGCCAGTCGGTGTATTGCTGCCATGGAAGCCAGCAAACAAACTGGAATCAGAGACCGCAGATTCTACCCAATCTAAAAAGCCTCGACAGCCATCTAAATATCTCCTTGAATGGAAGCACATTAAAACACAGATAAATCAACTCATTCACTTACAGTGTTTAAGTCTCCTCAACTTCCATTGTCAATTGCACTCGTTCCTGTTGCATGTCCTCAACCTGGCAACCCGCGTGATCGTTCAGTCTGATGAGGTAGCTATACTTCTTACATACAGAACCTTTAAATGTATTCATATAGAAATTTTCAAATTGTAAAAATATTTTTCATTAATATTACTGTTTTCGCTATGATTTTACTTTGATTAAATAAATGCAGCCTTGGTGAGCAGTAGAGACTTTCATAAACATTAAAAACATCTAACTGACCCCAAACTTTTGAACAGTAGTATAAGAAAGTAAATTAGTAGAAGCACTTCATTAGTGTCAGTAAGAGATTTTCAAAATTTAAATTAATTAAAAAAAACAATAAATTACCCTGAAAAAAAAAAAGTTGATGTTGATGTTGTTGATGAAGTCTGTTGAAGGTTCCAGCTGAATTTGCATAAACCATGAATGACAGGCCGAGACATGTGATCACTGGCACACGGCCTAGAAGCCAATCAGATGCCAGGGTCTTTTCCACCCTGATTTCCGCTGGCAACAGCGATGTGCAGAATGTGAGAAATATTGAGTAGCCATGAAAACACACACACACATACACACACAATTACAGACTGTAAAAGGAAAGTCTTGCAGAGCTTCACAGCATGTGGCAGAGAGAAAGACATTAAAGATCTCAAGTACATCCCTCGTCCGTTTGCTCATTCATTCACGCATTGATCCGGTTGTGATGCATTCTGGGTCATGAGCTCACGTCCACTGCAGAAAAGGGTCCTGCGGTTCCGTGGACTCAATCCCAGAGACTGAAAGACTGACAGGAACTCAACCGCTAGTTCTCTCCCTGCATCTACATCCACAAAAACCTCCAAACTACATGTTTCTCTCACATTTCTTCCAGTCAAAGGTCAAGGCAGGTCACCGAATTGCTTAAATGTGGATGTGATGAGAAATGCTTGAGTTCATAATGAGATCTCAAATTTTTTCAAGCAAATGCGCTCAATTTGAGATACTGTTTAGGTATCATCTGGAACTCTAGAGTAGAAACATCAAGAGACTTAAGTAAATGGGAGAATCGATTGACTTCACTGGACTTCCTTTTGTATCATTAGAACAGAAACTGAACGTTTATAGATGATGAGGGAAACTCCCGGGGTAGTCTGGGACATAATGCCTCAGGGGATTGTGGGAAATGCTTTCATGGTACTTGCCACAAGTGTGTGTGTGTGTGTGTGTGTTTCATATGGCACTCTGCTGTTGTGTCGCCATAGTGTTAGTGTCACAACCCTCTACAATGCGAGTAAATCTTCACTCTGGGCGACTAAATCATCAATCTAGCCATTGGCTAATAAATGCTTAGATTTTACTCGCCAGTGTGTGTTAGAGGCTAAGAATAAGCTCTCCGTCAAGCGATCTGTCTATTTCAGTTCAACATAATGGATGCGCAGCGGGCCTGTATTTGTGTACCGTAAACTCTAGTGCGAAGGCGCACAACTCGCCGCAGCTTTCCTGAGAGCACTGCGTTTCACAACCACACACACGTAAAAAGAGAGAGAGTCATAAATACCATGTAGAATTGATTGACTACATGTAAACCATATTCTTTGTTGTATTTTCCAGACAAAACAAGAGAGTTCATTGGGAAATATTGAGCTTTTAAGAACAAGCAGAAGATATGCTGTTTCTCCGGTAGTGGGCGGGACTAATGCGCAAACGGAAACAGCAATCTCATTGGCTGGCGCTCATCTATTACCTTCACTGTTTTGATTTCAGCAAATCAGTTTGAGCAAATAAGTTTGAGCAAACGCAGAGAAGGTGATTAATATTCATGAACCCAACAGCTCATCAATCCTTAGTGCGTTATATTGGTATTAGTAGTAGAATTAGTAGTAGTATTATCTTATTAATAACTATTATTTCTTACTATTATAATTTTTTACAGAAACACTGAATGACCAACAATATCGTAAGCATCACTACCAGTCCTAAGTTCAGTTAAAATGAAAAAAAAGCATGTATGTATGTATGAATGTGTGTGTGTGTGTGCGCATGTATATATAGGCTGTCAAATGATTAATCACAATACATGAATGAATGTTTGTTTACTTAATAAATGTGTGTGTACTGTGTAAAATTATTGTGCGTATATAAATACACATTAACATATATATTTAAGAAATATTTACATTTATATACTGTGCGTGTGTATATATACAGGTCCTTCTAAAAAAATTTGCATATTGTGATAAAAGTTCATTATTTTCCATAATGTAATGATACAAATTTAACTTTCATATATGTTAGATTCATTGCACACCAACTGAAATATTTCAGGTCTTTTATTGTTTTAATACTGATGATTTTGGCATGCAGCTCATGAAAACCCCAAATTCCCATCTCAAAAAATTAGCATATTTCATCCGACCAATAAAAGATACAAAAAGTCAACCTTCAAATAATTAGGTTCAGTTATATACTCAATACATGGTGGGGAATCCTTTTGCAGAAATGACTGCTTCAATGCGGCGTGGCATGGAGGCAATCAGCCTGTGGCACTGCTGAGGTGTTATGGAGGCCCAGGATGCTTCGATAGTGGCCTTAAGCTCATCCAGAGTGTTGGGTCTTGCATCTCTCAACTTTCTCTTCACAATATCCCACAGATTCTCTATGGGGTTCAGGTCAGGAGAGTTGGCAGGCCAATTGAGCACAGTAATACCATGGTCAGTAAACCATTTACCAGTGGTTTTGGCACTGTGAGCAGGTGCCAGGTCGTGATGAAAACAAATCTTCATCTCCATAAAGCTTTTCAGCAGATGGAAGCATGAAGTGCTCCTATATATATATATATATATATATATATATATATATATATATATATATATATATATATATATATATATACATATAAAATGAAGAGATTACTTAACACTAATTTCAGAATGTTAAGTGGTCTCATTTTTTTCAAAGCTGTAAATGATGTAAACACGAACTTTTATTTTGGATGCGGTTAATCGCGATTAATCGATTTGACAGCAGTAATATAAATAAAATAGTTTATCACTCTGTCAAGTAAACTAAAAAATGTACTAGCCATGTCAATGTCAATTATATTGCCAAGGTGAGTTGTGTCAGTCCTGATGATTGAGAAAGAGACTTTCTGAGCAGTGAGACTAGAGATAAAAAAAAAAACAATGTGAAAACTTCACATTACGATTACACTGACCAAAATAATCACTATTATCAAAATGTTAAAATGTGCTGGAAATTGTCAAAAATTACTGATACACCAACGCTATCTCACGATCAATTTGTACGTATTTTACGAGATGGCTAATTTGTACAACCTTACTCATACAATTTTGTAAGATTTGTCTAAACCGCAGTGGCGGGTAAGTTTAGGGGGCATGGTTAGGAGGAGGTCATTTGTACGAATTCATATGAATAGGCCAACTCGTAAAATATGTATGATTTTGCAAACCACCTCGTAAATTACACACTAATTGCTGTGAGATCGGGCTGGATACACACACAGAAATCATTTCAGCAAGTTTTATGTTTTAACAACAAATAAAATTAGCATCGCTATGCATTAAAAAATTCATTCATATACATTTTAAGCTAAATTCACCATGATATAAAGTCTGATCACTAAACTCCTCTAGAAATACTGCGAGCAGATGAATGAAGTGAATTCACTGCTCGTGTGTCGTGATGAATTGAGCTCTAGTCTAGATGACGCTTTCTGGAATGTTGGAGATTTCTGGAATATTCCCGCAGGCCATTCCATCTGTTGGGAGAATGACTCCGCTGGGACGCGTTCCGGCTGCTGATTACAGCCCAGATATTTCACTCTCATCCCTCTATGAATATGAACGTTCAGTGGCTCTGAATCCATGCGGTTGCGATCACTCAACACGCAGCTAATGAAACACAGACCAGCTCATCCAGCTCTGAGCATGCTGAATCATCTGAGGTCAAAGCCACTTACAGAACGACAAAACAAAAAATGCCACTGGTATTAATCATGTGAGTTCCATACAAGACAAACATATGCAGAAGAACTAATGAATATGATTAACTAACATCATCCCTCTCTTGTCTGATTTTTACAGGTTTCTTGTCATCTGAATCAGCTGATACTGATTAGAAGTTAATCAGCTTAATCATGAGCGCTGACATAACTGGTTATAATGTCAGCTCTAAGCTTTCTGAATTACAGTAATACCGGCTGATACCTGGTTTTTGTTGTCAACAATATCATAGTTTGGTTAATTTAGAATCAAGATAGATAAAGCAAAAGCTGAAGAACTACACGACCCATAATCACCAAGACAGACCCACCACTCAGAGAAGTCACTTATACCATGGCCATAAAACAGAAAAAAAAGAAGAGTATTTACCTGAAATAGAAAGCTTTTGTAACAATACTGTAACCCTCTTTTCTGTCAGTTTTGATCAATTTAATCCAGTGGTTCTCAACCGGGGGGCCTCAGTGATCATCCAGGGGGTGCGCAAGATAACTTAAAATGAATTATTAATTTAATTACGTTAAATTAAAAAATGAACAAAGCACCATGTCTCTTGTACATATTGTGATAGTTTCGGAGCAGCCCAATCCGTTTCTCTTCTCGCTGTGTGAAATAGACTACAGACTGAACGGCAGCTCAAAACACCCAACCGCTTCATGACCATAGGATACCCAAACTACATCCCTCAGTCAGAAAACCAGTGTCATAGACAGACACGATTGCTGGTGTTTAATAATTCTGAATGGAGCCATATAGTAGCTAAATGCAGTACTCTAGCACCTCCCTGTGGTCTTGTTAGGTATGGCATGTCGACTTGTGATTATTTAAAAAAACGTGTAACTGAGCAGTGTTACTGAAACTGAGTAAAGTACTTTTAAGTTATAAAGAATGTATGTTAGCAAAAAAAAAAACTTTGAAGGTTTAAATTATAACAATAGTTATTATTAAATAATAAATAGTTGAAAAACACTACAAATAACACAAAAATGTAAATGTTTTTGTGAATAAAAAAAAAGTTTGGGCTTGCAGTACTGATTCGAAGAGGAGGGGGTCCTTGGAGTGAAAAAGGTTGAAAACCACTGATTTAATGCATCCTTGCTGAATGAAAGTATCATTTTCAAACTTGTGGTGTATAATGCTGCAAAAGCGATATTTTTTAATGACTAATGTAAACAGTCAATTATGTGTTAAGGGATTAAACAGACAGGACAACAACATCCTATATTTTAAAACAGATCTGTGCATTAGTGTGAATGCAGTTTATTAGATATCCTGCTGTCTATGATGTCATCAGTAATAATCAAACAACAGTAAAGCTGAGAGAAAAACGTGGAAAACGTACAGATACTCTTAAATACTGAAAGCACTCTTTGTTTATTGTAGTTATCTGAAGTTATATTAGTTTTTATATTTAAAAATCTTAATATACAATTGTTTTAATTGAAAATGTTTAATTGTAATTATTATTACATATGTAATTCAATGAAAATATATATTTTTAAGATTTTCAAGTCGGTAAACAAACCGAAAAATTTTTTTTGATTAAGAATCGTTTTGGAATTGGATCGTGACTCCCAGAATCGGAATCAGATTGGATCATGAGGTGCCTAGGCTACAATATTTATAAAGATTTCCACCCCTATTGTTCATATATATAAATGTTTTTTTTTTTTTTTATTACATCATTCACAGTGCTTCATGTGATTGTAGTTCATTTACTCAAAAAAAAAAGAAGAGTTTTCTACCTTTGTGCTTTAAATCTGGTGCGCTCCACATCAGCCCATTTAAAAATATTCACTTATATTAGTCAATAGCAATATAGTCACTGATATATACATCGTACACCCTAAAAACGTCACAGAAGAGACGCACACTAATGAATGTCGCACAGCACGCACACACTCTCTTTCTGTCTTCCCCTGTCGGCAGAGTTTGATGCTTTGACGTTTCGTCTGGATTACAGTTCCTGTATCCTCATTCCCTCCATAATCCCACAATAATCCATCAAATAAACTGCTGGGGAGCTTACAAGAAAACACTCTGTCTGTCTCTGTGTGTGTGTGTGTGTGTGTGTGTGTGTGTGTGTGTGTGTGTGGCGTGCGTGCGTGCGTGTGTGTGTGATTGCTTTACAATCCTTCGAGGGACTCCAAACACTGTTGCCATTCAAATCATCATGTTCCACATGATTATACATGAGTAGTATTAAAACACATATGACCACAAAACACAAACACACACACAGATGTTTGTTTTTGTGAAATGTGGGGACATTCCATTGGCGTAATGCATTTTATACTGTACAAACCGTATTTTCTACCCCCCTACACTGCCCCTAAACCTACCCATCACAGGAGACTGCGCAGTTTTCTTTCTGTGAAAAAATCCTCATCCTGTGTGATTTACCCTCTTTTTGTAATACCTATGCCATACCTATGTCATTATACACATTTGTGTCCTGATATTTCACAAAAACATGCCCACACACACACACACATAAATACACACACACACACACACACACACACACACACACACACACACACACACACACACACACACACACACACACACACACACACACACACACACACACACACACACACACACACACACACACACACACACACACACACACACACACACACACACACACGTCTAGTTCACTTTCTTTGTGGGGACTGTCCATAGACGTAATGGTTTTTATACCGTACAAACTGAACATTCTATCCCCCTACACTGCCCCTAAACCTACCCATCACAGGAAACATTCTGCATTTTTACTTTCTCAAAAAAACTCATCCTGTGTGATTTATAAGACTTTTGAAAAGTGGGGACCGCTGGCTGGTCCCCTCAATGTAGGTGATCTCAGGTTTTACTATCCTTATGGGGACACAATGTACTATAAACAAGGACACACACACACACACACACACACACATTGTGTTTCCATGTTGTTTGAGGGCTGTCCATAGACAATGATTTTTAAATACTGTACAAACTGTATTTTCTATCCCCTTACACTAAAGCTGATGATACACAGGGTAACTTTTTGAGCAATGTTGCTAAAAGATGTTGCTTGGGCACTTTCCCATTGAGAATGGGCAACACATTTCTATCGGGATATCCAAAGAGAAATGTTTTGCCTAATTCCAATGGGAAAAAGCCCACAGCAACATCTTTTAGCAACATTGCTCAAAAAGTCTATCACTACCCCTAAACCTACCCACCACAGAAAACATTTAGCATTTTCACATTAAAAAAATCACCTGTATGATTTATAAGTAGGAATCATAAGTGAATCATAAGTATGATTCAAAGGCCAAAGATGTCTAGTATTGCCATCCTGGGTTTACCAGGGCCGCACGCGCACACACACACACACACACACACACACACACACACAGACACACACACACACACACACACACACACACACACAGACACACACACACACACACACACACACACGTTTGTAAGGACACTGATAGACACAATGCAATCTCTAGCTCCTTACCATAACCTTACTCATCACAACTGAGTGCCTAAACCAAATCCTTACCCTAAACCTACTCTTAACCTAATTATAACCTTATCCCTAAAACCAAGTTTTGACCCTAAAAAAAATGTTATGTCTCAAGGGAAAGTAAGGACCAGCCAAAATGTCCTCACTTCGCTCTCTTTTACCTCAGATTGTGTACATGAATCAACAGACTGATTGTGAAACTAGTCTTCGACATGACCTATGCAAACGTAATGTCCAAATAAAGTGATAAAGTGACATTTCTGTTTACTTAATTTTATATTGGCAGCAGAAACATCACAAGTCATAGAATATTCACACTCACATATACCTATTAATAGTTACAAGCATGTAAGATATCATGTGCTGCAAAGTATGTGTAGTACAAAGCATTATGAATATGTTAATGATGCATTCAAAGAATAGTTCACCCAAAAATGGACCATGTCATAATTGAATCATCTTCATGTCATTCCAAACATTGCAAACTAAATTGCACTGAATTCAACTTAAGCTCAGTTGTTATTTTATAAGTTACAAATCATTTCAGCTATTTTTATTTAATCTTCATAATCATTTATAACTTGAAAATTTGGTTAAACATTTTGATGAGTTGAACTGAGCTGAACTGAATAATGACACTATTGTCTTTTTACAGCTGCTTAACATCAAAAATGTGAATTTGTCTCAGATTTGATTAAAGTTTGCATCAATAATTATGTAATATCCTGACAATAAGTTACAGTGAACCTGTATGACTTTCTTTCACAAAAGAACAATGTCGGGAATCAAAGAACATTGGATCCCATTGTCTTTCACTGCAGGCATTTCTCAGAATATCTTCTTTTGTGTAGCATAGAAGAAATCACACCGTTTTGGAATGACACGAGTGTGAGTAAATGATGACAAAATGATAATTTAAGATGATTTAAGATCCCTTTAAGATGACCTCTACATAAAGTACAGATACAGGCCTGCAGTGAAGATATCGTGAGTGATCGACTGACTCTCCACACTCAGTAAAACTACACATTTCTTTATCTGTTCTTTATGAGCGCCATAAAACTCCCCCTTTACAAACTGCTGTCTCTCTCTGTGTTTTTTTTTTCTGTCTGCCTCTCTCTGCACAACTATAATCTTCTTACAGCAGCTCAGCATCCATCGCTCATGATGAAGAGAGACAGGAACATGCAAATGCTCAAACTGTGTGTGATGCGCTCATGCGTCCCACTGAATATTGCATGGATATATGAGGTCATATCTGATGCATGCGATGCTGCATTTGTGTGTGGTATCCGCACATGTGCAACGGTCATGCATGCATCTGTGTGCAGTGTTCATGCGCAAGTCGACGTGCTGGTGTTGGTGTGTAAGGTGTTCATGCGTTTGCTAATGGAACTCATTCCTCATTTCAAAGCGAGACGTGATTCCCATGAGAAACATAAATCACAGTCAAGCGCTCTGACTTCAGCTGTGTGTGCTCTGCAGTATTTCCTCTGATATCATGAGGCCGCTCTTGTGGACTTTGACAGCTCTGAGGTTCTGCTTCCTCTTGATACTTTCACTAGTTTACAGCTCACCAGATCTAAACCAGCGTCTCAGTCTCTCCCAGTTCATAAACAGCATTACAGTCAGTGTTTAGCACTGTACGTCCTAAGCTCACTGCAATAGTCTCCTGTCACATTTCCATGTATTTTTCATGCATCTCAGTTAAATAACTACTTATATATAATGCATGTGCATATAAATCAAGCCATTTAAGTCCACCAGTATAACCCTAACCCACTGATATGTCTGCAGTCATTACTTGGTGATATTACACACTATTAAAGCTTAAACATATTTCCACTTAGGGGGACAGTATTTTGCAGTATTTCGACTTTCTAACGTTATAATCAGAAAAAAATATGTCTATTAAAACATGTGTGTCTATTTACCCGCCTTGTTGGCACATACTATCAACATTAACTCCGCCCACTGACGTCTGGTTATGGAAACGGAAAATTACAGAAGAAGCTGGATTGTTAACAGTGACAATACTGAAGGGGTACGTTTTGACGCAAATCGACTACAAGTTCAAATCCTCCTTTTTCCGAGCTCCCTCTACTCCCTTTTCCCATCACAGATCAGATCAGATCAGAAAGACATTTATTTTCAATGAAAATGAAATTACAACACCATTACCAGTCTTTAGTGTCACGTGATCCTTCAAAAATACTTATAATATGCTGAATTGCTGTTCAAGAAACATTTCTTATTATTATCAATGCTAAAAAATGTTGTTGCTATACTTCATTTTTGTGGAAACTGCAATACTTTTTTTTATTTTGAGGATTATTTGATGAGTATAATGTTTAAAAGAACATTATTTGAAATAGAAATATTTTCTTTCAAAAAAAAAAACCTTTCCAATGGGAGTGTATACTGTAAAATAGAGATGTATTAACTCAACTAGTTGGATTGTCCAAGTGTTCAAAAAAAGAGTTTCTTTTCCAAAAGTCCACAAGGGCAGAAGTGTCCATAGATGAAGAAACACCCAACTACATATAATAAAGAATAATAAACAGCGATTCAGAGCTGCCTTGTGTACCGTTCTGTTGTTTCTTCAATAATAGCCATTGAAATGTAACACTGACGACGATAACACCTGCTCTCATCTGTCTGGCCTCCGCCCAACCAACCATTCAACACCAGAGAGAGATATGGACAGATCAATAGAGGAAGACTATCTGTCCATCCTGACCGGGACGAATAAGGGAGGAATATTTAGCAGTAAATGAAAAACCAAGATACACCAAAATAGAGAGCAAGAGTCTGGTTCAGGAAGTGAAAATGCTGCTTATTTTCTTCACAGAGAAATGGATTTTAACAATAATATTTAAACCTTTCCAGACACTGTCAGCTGATAATATACAGCTGAAGAACTGCATTACCTATAATCCTCAACAAAGACCCACCAATCAGAGGACTCCATGGAACTCGCAGCAAATGAGCTCAGTAGCCTCCGCCCACTTCATGAAACATCATGAAATTTGAGTTGAACAGTCACAAAATATTTATATCACTGTGCATTTATTAATATACTTACAATCAATGACTAGAAGTCATTAGTTTCAAACTGCACCAAATAAGGCTGCGCTAAATCACAATTAGATTCTTCCCCAAATCCCTGAACATTAAAATAATGACCTTTTTCATCATTTTTCAAAACTAGATTTAATATTCTATGCAGATCCCCCAATCATTCCAATAGTTATTTACGTTTTTATTTCAATATCATGCATCCCCGGTACCATTTTTTTTTCTTTTTATGTTCATTACATCATTCACAGTGCTTCATGGGACTGTATATTATATAAAGAAAGAAAGAAAGAAAAAAGGACAAAAAGTACTTTTTGTTTATGCTTTCTAAATACTTTTTGAAATGTTGTGAGTTTTTTGATGAAATGTGTCGTGATCGCTATCGAGAGACTGTGCTGTAAAAGTGGGAGTTTCACGGTTGTTGTGCTCTTGAACCAGTATAGGGAGAGTGATTCGTTCTTCATTGTCCTCCGCTCTCTTCTCCGTCACACTGTGTCTCTTTCATCGGCTCTCTTCCCAATAAACAGGATTTATAGGGGCCATAATAACCCTCCATACACCCCTCTCTCCTGATGCCTTTATCCGGAGTTTCACTGAGAATGATCAATTAAAAACTGTCCGACTTGATGTCATTAGTAATCATGCTTTTTGTATGTGGAGTAAACGCCTCATGTACATGCAGACACTGAAAAGAAGTGCAAAACGGTCAGAACTGTTATTGCTAAAAACCTTTGGAAAGGGAACCGTTGTGATAAATCACAAAATTCCACACAGAAAACATGCATTTTTTCTTCTATACAAGGAATAAAAGAAAGCGGTTTGTATGACGGAGTCTATCCAACAGAACAAAACCTTGCATTAACCGTGTTAAATAATTCTGACTGTCAAACTGAACTGCTCTCAATGAACATGAATTTATGAATACAATATGAAAACAATAAAATTAACTCACTAATTTAATATGTTATGAAACATTCATAAATATTTGTTTGCCTCTAAAGTTGTTCATACATAAAACAATGTATTATAAAAAAATAGTGATTTTAATTATTATCTTTTTATTTAAATGAATTCCATTATTGTTAGATTTGTTTAATAAACTATTCCCCAAAATAAAATAAATAACCATGCTAGTTTAAAACACATCATCTGTATCCCCGCCCCCTCTGCTTAACTAAGTCAACATCTGCACTCGAATGAACTAACCCGTACAGCATCCAAACCCGCAGTCCTGTTTTTTGCAACATGGTTACCCATTCTGCATTTTATTTCATGTTTACTGAATTTTCCACAAAACTGTATTATTTCCCAGAGGAAAATGTTGGTAAAAAAAAAGGTCACAAACAATGCAAACCTTCTAAGAAAATAAAAAGGCTCACATTTTGTGTTCTGAAGGTTAAATGCCTCCTGTCACAGCATTTGACGGAAAAAAAAGAAAAGAAAAAAAAAACCTTGTTATTATATTTCACCCCATAGAACGTGCTAAATTCTAATGCAATCACGTTGGATCATTCTCAGGGTCGTGTGGATCTAAAGTCGGAAGTGAGCGGTCAGTTTTGGCTGTGATCGTTTGGCAGATTACAGGCCCGATCATTCCCAGAAGTTCTGGCACTCCATTCGTTTTCTCAAACAAGTCGGCGCCCCATAATTGTAGACTTGTTTCTTTTATACAGATTTCTTTCTCTCGGTCTCTCTCATGTGGATTTCTTTTTTTTTTTCAGAAACCTTGACATTCCAGAAGATCTAGTCATGGACTTCTGAAAACATTCCTCTTTCCCCCCACTTCATTCTTTCATTGCCTTTCTGTTTTTCCATCATGTTTGGAATGTCATCGAGGGACTCGCAGCGATCGGGAACCTGAGGAAAATTTCCTTCATCTCAGCCAAATTCAGTCTTCCCGCAGAGGTCAGAGAGAGTCTGTGGGAAAAATAACCTGAACGCGAGACTGACGGACTGGAAAAAACGAGCACAATCTGCCATATCTGTGTTCTGGAAGAAAAGAGTCTCTTCAATTTGAGATGTTCCTTATAATTTCTGACGGCAAACGTTTCCTTGTTTAAATGCCACAAGCGACACACACCAGCCGTCTAACCACATATGTGTGTGTTGGGGGCTCAACTGGATCACATTTCAACCAAATATGCAATGCTCGGGCGTCATATCTGCTCCGAAGCTTCACCCCAGCGTGCACAATCGCAAACTCTGTTCCAAACAGCAAATTATTTTGTCTTCATTCGCAAACGTTTTTTTTGCCTGGTAGCTGCAGCGGGATTGGAAATCGAAGGCGTTTCCACAGCGTTAATTGTGGGATGTCGGACTGCAGTGGCAAGCACTGATTGTTTGGGCATGTGTGTATGAAACACACACACACATATAGGCTACACACACACCAGCGATATCTGGAGCCAATGGACTGTAAGTGCTGATCGACTGCAGAACACACACACAGGGCACTTTGGGCTCATTTTCATCACCTCACTGACTCGCCCCTTTATCGGCCCCTTTTAACCCTTTTACAGACGGACGGCTCTAGCTCCTGATGACATTAACGCTCAATTCATTTCCTCAGTTCAGGGGCCCCTAGCGGCCACACGCGAGCGCAGTGAGAAAACACGCAGAGAGACCGAGAGAGAAACATTCAGGCGCTTATTATGACCATGTCGAACCTTCTCTCAGAGTTAAGAGGTTTTCGCTGCTTTGTCTTTTTTTTTTTTTTTTTTTGTAGAACGTCCATTTAAAGTTTGGATGTTTATGAGGCAAAACCAAAACAGAACAAGAAATTAAAAATAAAAAAATAAAATGGAAAAAAATGAAATATGATTAAGACTGATAAAGCACAGCTTAGACTGAATATACATCCCCCAAAAATGAGGAAAAGCCTCACAACCATCAGCGACAACATGATGATCCAGAAAAACCCCAATCTGACAGATAACCAAAGTCGCTTCAGTCTGTATTCTGGTCAAAGTGCTCAAACCTTTGTGATTTGTGTAATCTGACATGAGAAACATGATGAGCATTTAATCCAGCAGCAACAGGAGGCTTTACAAATTATATATATATATATATATATATATATATATATATATATATATATATATATATATATATATATATATATATAATACTCCCAGACATGCTTTTATAATGCCATATACACCGTCCTGTGCTATTTAAGTGCACAGAGAATCATCTCCTTCACCACTTATGTAAAAATCAACCTCTTAAATGCCTCATATACACTCTCACACTGTCATTAACACTTATGTACTGTTTTATACTGTCACACACTAATGTAGTCACACACACACACACTTCTGTTGTGATTTGTCATGTTGCAAAAAGCCCAAAATCAGTTGAGAACGCGTTAAACGTCTTACCTGCTCACCATCTTCATCATCTTCCTCATTGTGGTGTTGTGTGAGTTCAGTTGAAGAGAGTTTATTCACATCCAGTGATAATCCAAACGCCGCTGCGCATCTGAACGGAGCGCGAGCGTTTCTCTGCTCGGTCTGTTCTGTCAGTTCTTCAGCGCGCCACAGAGTTTGTCACACATACAAGTATATGATTCTCCTCTACGAGCTCCTCACAGCGCTTGTAACGCGCGTCGGCTGTGATCGGGGCAGTGCGAGCGGATCATCGCGGAGCGCGCGGGGAGAAGGGGAGAGCGCGTGCCGTCCGAAAGGCGCGTGCGGCGAGACTGCGCGCTCGAGCCCGAGCAGCACCGGAGAGGGACGGAGCAGGGAGTGACGTCAACCGCCCGCACGGAGACCGGGCGCACGAGCGAAGCTTTAAAGTCACCATGAAATCAAAATTGCTAATGACTGATTTTATTATGGAATATTGCTGTGTATATTAGCTATAGCTGAATGATTTATCCGTGTAGGGTACATAATTATTTATTATTATTATTAATAATAAAAATAAATAAAAACAATCATGTGCCTCATAATCTTTAATCAAAATAACTTCCCCACCGCTTGCTCCCTCCCTCTTTTCTCTGATGACCTGTTTACAGGACAGGGGCGGTTAAATAATATAGTTATTATGTCTATAATCTTTGGGCGACTAAATGTTTTTTTAATCAATTAGTCAAAGTTTTTTTTTGTGCACCTAACATATAAAACTTTTTTTGTTTGCTGAAACGAATCGTAACGGAAAATGCTGGAACAGTCTGCTATTGCTATGGTTACCTCATCAGCTCTGTTCACATGTTTATTTGGCTCCGAGTGAAAAAATGTGGTATTAAGCCGCCTTTCCACTGCACACGACAAACGACAGCCGTCGGACCGGAAGTCATTCATTTCCAATGGAGAGTCTTACAGGGGTTGCGTGGGGTGCCGACCATCTGCGAATCACGGAATTTTCGGATCCGATTTGAGCTTCGGATGCGTTCAAATATTTGAACTTGAGCGACTACACCGTATGCGACACGCCGACCGGATGTGATGTATTCCAAAGTTGTCCAATCAAATCAGTGTGCGCAAGTTGTGATTTATTATTCTTTTTGTTTATCACGTTGTATTTTGTTGTAAAAAAAAATGCATAAAAGATTAATATTAAATTATTAATTTAATTAAATTATCTGTAATGTCTTTATTTTCTCTAAAAAATTTTGGCGCTCATTTGTCCTATAACTGTTTATTGTTGGCATTCATTTCAATTCATTTCATTCAATTCATTTCACCATGGTTAATGCACGGAGGATAAAGGCTCTTGCACTCCTTTACTGGAGACGCAAAAAGAAGTTTGGGGTTTTCAGAGACCGCGAGGATGAGCTTCTCTCCCATGTTGCCGTGTACGATCATAATGAAATTTCCGTGCGACTGCCACTAGGGGGCGATTTCCGACAGTCGTGTCCGGATGTCGTGTGCAGTGGAAAGGCGGCTTTACTAGCATATAATATCAAGACTGGTTAGTACACTTTTAAGACCATCAAACCTTTTTTTTTTTTTTTTTTTTTGGACTTCCTCTGCATGATAAGCAGTGTTTAATTGATTGATTGATTGATTGATTTACCGATTGATTGATTGATTGATTGATTGATTGATTGATTGATTGATTGATCAGTTAAATAAAGGATTTATTATTTATTTATTTATTTATTTATTTATTTTTAAGAAGAAACGTTTCTTAGTTATTTATACGGCTTAAATAAAGGATTTTTAAAATATAAAAAAATATTTATTTATTTAAATAAATGAAACAAAATTTCTAAAAAGAACAACAAGTTCATTGTTTAAAAGAGGTTAAATAAAGGATTGCAAATGTTTTTTTTTCTCATCCCCATGCAAAAACAAAAAAAGTCACCTTCATCCGCAATCCTTTAAAAGACTAATTTCTGTGATATGTAAATCCATAAAAAAAAGAGAGAGAGATAATGGTAGTGCTTATGTTTTGTCAATACCGTTCAATACGGATCGTAATTGAAAGCGTTGGAGCCTTCTACTGTTGCTATGGTTACTGTACCTCCTCAGGTGGACACAAGGGGGGCCATTTATGGGGTCAGACCCCCATAAATTCAACCCCGGGTTACAAGGATAAGACGACTGCTGTTTATAAAAATCAGTTATAAGGGCAAAATACTCACTATAAATCATTCATCGTATTTCAGATCATGTTCACTGTGATTGTTTACTTACTACAACTACAAAAAAACACAAACACAGACTGTCATTAACTAATGAAGCTCTAAATGAATTCACTCACAAAGCTCCACACAATAGTCATCATTATTATTCAACAATGAATCTGAATTAGTAACAGTTGAATGGCTGTAACATGACAAGTGTGATTCCAGACATTATCAGCTGACTTTAAGAGCAAGAAGTTTAAAACTAAAAAAGTGACACTTCAAATTGATCAAATATGAATGTGTGCCAGATGCAGTGTGTTAGAATATCAGTACCATCGGTGGCCTGTTGGGCGCAGCAGAGTTAATTTGTGGCTTTATTGAACAAGGCTGTTATATGTTCTGATAGCTGACAAGTTGTATTCCTGACCCAGTTAATATGAAGATTCTAATCTAAGAAAAATACCGCTATCAAATCACACATTCAAGTGTTCGACAGGCAGCAGTGTGTGTGTTAGACAGAGTGTTTCCAATGCATCATTAAACAGATTGAAGGACTTCTCATTCCAACAGCTGAAGCTCTGCCCCGCAGGCACCAGCACACAGCGAAGGTGTTCTGCTAAAACTTGCCCGCCTGGCAGCGTCCAAAAACAATCTGTGCAGCCCACCGCTTCGGGACATGAGAACTCGCAGTGAAAACAACAGACTGTCTGTGGGTGCAGCTCGGTGGGAAGATGTGCTTTCAGCCTCACCTGTCCTACTGCCAGATCACGGACGGCATCTCATTCATATCAGCTGCATCAGGTTACTGCTCTCAACAGCTACCGACACATCGCTTATTAAACCACTAAGGGCTTTAGTCCACACGTCCAAGGATATTTTTATAAACTGAGTTTTTCCTCCGTTAAAAAAACAAAACAAAACTCGTCCACACAAGCACGGTTTAAAAAAATGTAAACAATGCCTCGGACATAGCGGCGCACAATCGCACATCAAACAAAGCTGATAACAGCGCACACTCCAAAATCTCTTTCACTGTCTACACGACAACACTGCAACTGGAGTTTCGAAAAATCTTCACCCTGGCAGGATTTTTTGGTTTCAGACACCGGATACTGCGTTTGAATATGGACAAACGGCCGAAATGCATACAAAAAGCTGCGGTTTTGAAAATACCCTTGTTCATGTGGACAGGGCTTAAGATAGAAAATGTTGGTTTAATTGCTGCTCCAAAATTGTGCATGTGTGTGTACAGTTTGCAGTTATATCCACCGATCGGGCGGGCCAAGTAATAAAAAAATAGCATTCCAATCAATCGCGGGTGGATGAGAGATAAATCATTGTGTTTGTTTGATAAAGACGTGTCGAGAACCCTGCGAGCGGCTGCCACTTTCAAAACAATCAGTTCACGTGAACTGACAGGGGAGCAGGAGCTCATTAAATATGCAAATCGTATCCAATCCCAGCCGTGGGTGTTTACTTCCAAATCTACAGTGCTGCACGCCCATCAAAACCCAGCGTTTCTTGAGAGAGAGTCTCAAAACCAGGGTAGAAAATAGCCTCATATTTATTTATATGATGTTTTTAAATGTAAAAACCACATGAATTTGATTTTAAAAAGGAGGTGTCACTAATTAAGTATGTGTATATATTCAGCTAATCGTCAGCCTATTACATGTCTGCATCTCGAGAGATTGCAGAATTCAAACAACAAACTATGCTTTATAAACAAAGTTTGGGAGGAGCACTGTCTAATCAGCTCAAGAGGAGGATTATATACAGTACACAACCAACTCACCTAGTTACCTCGGCAGTTTTCTGCATCCCTCCACCACCCCGACTCCTCACTCTCGGCCCAGTCGGGGATATGGGGGAATACTCTGGGTTTGGCTAAATTCCAAGCTTGGAGCCCTCGATCCCCTCAGACAGCTTTTCTTTTTTTTACTCTTTTACTCTATCTGATCGTTTATAAGTGTGAACTTGTGAAACAACTGCCATAGGTAATAATTATTTATTTATATATTAAAGATTTATTTATTAAAGCGCAGACGATGAGACTTGACTGCAATGTTTTATTCTCCATCATTCAAAGCATATTGCCTATACATAAATTAACCTTTACTTTGTCATCGCAGATTAAAATCTATAAATCAAAATATTGATTGTATTTATGTGGAAAAGGCTCAGGACCCAAGGCTCTATGGCCTATTGCCTCAATGGTGTACAGTGTCTTTGGGCGGATTGCTGAGGTGGATTACCGGCAACAGCCATTACCCAGCAAGCAATAGCCGTCATTTCACAGTCTCGGTTAACTATAGACCTGATATAGCCAGGCTATGAGTAACCCACTTTTAGCCAAAATAACCTTGAATTTGGTTACATGTTGTTTTTGCCAAAATGATATTCCATCATGTAAGCAAAGTCAACAGTGATTACAAGGTGTCTGGTTTAATTTCTTTGACATGTTATCTTAATTGATGACTAGTCTATTCTTGGGCTTTGGTTTAGACGTCTATTACATTTTCACTGACAGCCCAAATTTTGCCTTGATGTCAGGGCTGTGTTTGGACGACTATTAGAGGTCTTTTAAACGCAAAAACTGTTTGCTGGGTAGGATTGTTTGTAATTTGGTCTTAGTGACTTAGAAGTCCTCTTGACTACTCCTAACTTTTCACAGATTTAGGAGCTGATTTTAGCGCTAAAATGCTTTGTGAAATATTCTTAGAGCAAACATTTAGGAGTCCGAAAATTAGGACGGACGTAGATTAGTTTTAAGAGTTTCTCATAAATCGTCAAGTTAGGAGTGACTTTTGTCCTTAAGATGATTTGTGAATAAGGCCCTAGATCTATTATAAATAAGGGGGTGACGGTTAACAGGTTAAGTGACTTCTGTAGCACCCTTGTCTACTTTTAACTACAGAGATCCGGATCCCACTTCAATCACCAACTGAAATGCCATTTGTTAAGAATCCGTCAGAATACAGCAACACTCAAAGAGCAACACATAAACCTCAGGTATCACTAAGTGACTGAAGGAGAGCGAGGTGCATGGATTTGGTATTTAGACGTCTGCCGGCGGACACTCCATCTGAGGACGACGGTGCACAAGAGGGGTTTCTCTGCGTTCCTCTCCTCTGACTGTAATCGAATGCGGGACGTGACTGGATTTACAGTGGGAATCTGGGACTAACCGCGTGTCTGGCTTGGTGAAGCGCTTGACTAATACAGCAGAGCCTTTCTGATGAATGAGAGCTGGCTGGAATCTATCAGCCGGTGATATTATCTATCAGGAACGGACTCTGTCATTCAGTGGCTCTCGGAGGTCAATAAAAGAGCCGTCTGTTGCGGTGATGGATGGAGGTGAGGCATCAATACGAAAACTTGGCTTTGAGTCCAAGGAGAGAAGCTCCGGTGTGGCACAGTTTGTTTTTATTTACTGCGATGTTTACCGAAGGGTGAGGTTGTGCTGTAAAACTGCCGGCTGCTCAATCAACAGCTGAGCAGGTGAATTTGAATCTGTGGGAATTCATTTCATCCTGAAGGAAATAGATGGATTGGCGCAGGAATACCTGCAATTTTGCCAGTATGGCGGTGTGGACAAAACAATCGGAGTGGTGCTGGGTCAGCGTGGACTTACAGCCGTATTTCTGACTCTGCCCATTGGATCCCAAGAGCTCCAAGGTTGATGTGTGGCCGTGAAGTATCGGCTCCTCCGAGAGACTAATAGCTCCAGTAATGAAGCGTCGTTTGACTGCGTGATTCATTCAAACACCCAAATCTTTATTGCCGTGTTTGTAAAGGCAGGCCGTATATCAGCACAGTCCTGCAGTAGAGTTGGTCAGCATGACCTTGTTCTGCCTTTCTGCTCGCAACTGGAGCTGGTGTGAACTTACACACAAGAAAACCCACAAAATCATAAAAAATAAAAAAGATTATAGTGATAAAATTCAAAATATGGGGAGTTCAATATATTCAATATATCTTATAATTACTGTATATATGATACCAGCTAACAAGTAACATTCTCTGAACTTATATTTAGGCTAAGTTCTCTTAACGTTTTTCCAATAACATTAACAAAATTATATTTTATGTTCCCAAAATGCTAGCACAAAAACATTATTTATACAATGACAATGGATTGTTTTTCCTTGTTACTTTTGAAAGTTCTCTGAACATTCTGAAACGTTTCCATAATATCTGCAAAATGATCAAATGGAATGTTCCCTTAACGTTTGTATAGCCAATATGGCTATAGCTGACCCTCTTCTTTTAAATAAAGTTTTTATGATTGCTTGCTTTACTGCGTCTTCCTCACGTATGTTTTTATATGGAGATTCTGTACTCATTTAGAAGATGCAATAGCGCCCCCTAGCGTCTAACAGTGAAAACACAGAAACCCATGAAATTCAGTGTTTGACGGGGGAGCGTTTTCTCACAAATAACGGAAAATTCCGTGTTTGGCGGGGAAGTGTTTTCTCACAAATAACGGAAAATTCCGTGTTTGGCAGGAAAGAGTAAAAACATTTAAAAACTGAATGCTTTAATTGTTTAGCGAATGAAAAATTGAATTTTTTTATTTTGTTTTTTTGATTATTTTTTTATAACCTAATAGGAACGTTACCAAAATATTGTTATTTGTGTTAGTGGGGATACAGTTAAGGAATATCAGAAGACAAGGTGTGTTGTTGTTTTTTCCGAATATCAACATGATTGCAAATGTAATATTGACTTTAAAGTTTAATAAACAGTTCCATAAACAAGAAGTTACTATTGTGAGTTACATTGTAGACACATTTTTGTCTATGGTGTCTGTTTTTGTGCTATTTTGCAAACGGAAATAGCTCCAAACGAAGCTGCAACAGAATCGTTGTGCATCTCCAAGTGACAGACAGTGGTGTTCCTTTTTAACAAATCAATGATTTAATGATCCATTCATAGACACTTTCTTCGTTCCTGAATGAATCAGCTGTTTCAATAAATCAGTAGAATGAACTCAATAACTTATTACCTAAAACTGTGACCTACTCACAAATTCCATATTTCAATATTTAAAAAAAATATTTTTAAAACATTAATCTTGTAACATTATTTATGCAATTGTAACTGCAGTGTAAATACATCTCTGCTATTGTGCTGCGTGCACAGTGCAAACATTTCGTTAATACTGATTTAATTTGATTGGTAACAGACTTTTCTAGTGTCCTATTCTAAATGAATGTATTGATTGATTACCTAGAAGAATGTGACAAAGATGATGCATACATGTAAGGTTAGAAAAAGTTGCCCTAATAAAGGTAAATGTCATTTAAATGTAGCAAATATCTGTCACTGCTGTGAACTGACCACCACACAGAATATGAAGAATATGAAAAGCTTTAGGAGTCAGCTGTCCAGGTCATGTTTAAACCAGGCAAGATACCAGCTAATTGACTTTTTTTGCCATTTTTTGTCAATATTGCACACCCCTACTTTAAGCCACGATTCAACGGCTGAATGTAGATCAGTTAAAACAGGTATTATGACCCAGACACTCTGGCACCAAGACGAGTCTCTGATTATACAAAGAGTTGATTACTTACCATCAGCTCAAAGGAACGCATCACATTACTGTGTTTCTTCGAAAAAGAGAACTAATTAGTGGTGTTTGCTAAGGCAGGAATCACTATTATTATTGCTCATAGCTGAATTCATGTGTCTTGTTGAGGAGAGGCATGCATTTACTTTACTAAGTGATTATGTACACAATTTTTGCCTGCTGGACTATTAAAACTCACACAGATTTATGTTGTAGGAGGGACCCAAGTTATATCTAGAGAGCTCAAGAACATGGAGACTTAAAGGTGCAGAACAACCATTCACCCGAAATCCACATATAAAGCCTAAAAAACAATATGGAGTGCAAAAGTCGGTTCGGAAAGTAAACACTCCATTCACGTTTTTCATAGGGAAATTTATTTTTAATGATAACTTATAAAGACAGACCTACGTTGAGGTTGTTAATCGATGGTACATGCTTTTGTTGGAGCCATCTGGTTTCATTATTTTGTTTATTTGTAAAATATAAATAAATAAATACATTACCCACAATGCTGTTTAGAAAATTCCACCAATCAGAGTTGCCATGAGCTATTAGCCAAAAGAGCTCTTTATGCTAAATATTTCTTGTCTCGTCAAATTCAGTTATGATTTACATGTCATATTTCCATTTCAAAATGATGAAATTTCATTAAAAATGTTAAGTAGTTTGCATCACTTTCATTGACTTGTCCCCCTCACTGTCTATGGTGGTTACCTGTATAGTTTTATAATCAACAACTTCAAATGTGTTTTAACTAAGCTTTTGAAGTAAGGGGACCTTGAGCATTGGAATTGTTTCTTTCTAAACTGATATTTTTAATATTTTATATCATCTTTTTCAAAATTAAATTGTGATGGATTTTATCAACTTTTCAATAAAAGTTGAAAGCTGGACTTTACATGAATATTTTTATACTTCACAATCGTTTTTAATTTATGCCATTCTCAAAGTTTCATGGGATTGTACTTCACAGTCTTATATTTTTTGTATTTTTGTCTGATTTTCATTATCTAGTAATGTTGTGATTCACCTAGCTTGTCTCAGTTCATGGCTTATAAAACTTCAACAAATACTTTTTTTAAATCCCTATGAGGAAAACGAATAGACTCCTGGAAACGCTGCTGAAAAAATGGGCAGCACTAATGCACTCTATTCTCAAGAAGGCATGTTTTTAAGGCTTTTTGGAGGAATAACCCATCTAGCATCACTTCCAGCAACTTTAATACTGATTTCCCGTCTCTTCAAGCGCACCGCTTCAAGCTGTTCGTAGGGTGTTACAAAGCCTCACGGATGTGCTCACGAAGGGTCATTACTTTCTCTGGTTGCGCATTATTCATAAACACCTTCGTCCACAGGCTGCAGTGTGCAACCTTAACAAAGAAAATCTGACCTGAGACCAAAAAGCTGGCATTCTATAAATCTAAAGTTCATTTCCAAAATGTGACTTCAGATGGAAATAGACACAACATGATGGTAGACATTACTGGCAGATTAAGCCCCACCTGGATCCACGTCTCAGGATGAGCAGCGTGTTGGTGCTGGTGATAGTTGGCTTGTTGCCCCAGTTGGGGAAAAGCCTTCAGCGACAAGCGTGAGGCACCGCCATCATTTTTTTCACGAAACTGACACCTTAACGGACAGAAAGCCTATGCTTGATCCTGCACTGTGATATCAAATATCCTTTCCCACGATGCAGAATGGCGTTTTACACGATACACTGGCATACAAGAGTCAAGATGTGAAGTTTTATTGTGTCATTCCCAGCTGAACCTGGACAATAACAATTAATATATGTTCAAGATGTATATATTTGAGTGTTTCTTCATCTATGGGCACTTCTTGCTTATGGTCAATGCCTAACTGCAGACATAGGTGCTTGTCATATAATTAGAATATCATCAAAAAGTGTATTTATTTCACTAATTCCATTCAAAAAGTGAAACCTGTATTTTATATCCATTCATTACACACAGACTGATATATTTCAAATGTTTATTTATTTTAATTTTAAAGATTATAAATGACAACTAAGGAAAATCCCAAATTCAGTATCTCAGAAAATTAAAATATTGTGAAAAGGTTCAATATTGAAGAGACCTGGTGCCACAATCTAAACAGCTAATTAACTCAAAACACCTGCACAGGCCTTTAAATGGTCTCTCAGTCTAGTTCTGTAGGCTACACAATCATGGGGAAGACTGCTGACTTGACAGTTGTCCAAAAGATGACCATTGACACCTTGCACAAGGAGGGTAAGACACAAAAGGTCATTGCAAAAGAGGCTGGCGGTTCACAGAGCTCTGTGTCCAAGCATAATATTAGAGAGGCGAAGGGAAGGAAAAGATGTGGTTGAAAAAAGTGTACAAGCAATAGGGATAACCGCACCCTGGAGAGGATTGTGAAACTAAATTAAAAATGTGGGGGAGATTCACAAAGAGTGGACTGCAGCTGGAGTCAGTGCTTCAAGAACCACTATGCACAGACGTATGCAAGACATGGGTTTCAGCTGTCGCATTTCTTGCGTCAAGCGACTCTTGAACAACAGACAGTGTCAGTAGCGTCTCGTCTGGGCTAAAGACAAAAAGGACTGGACTGCTGCTGAGTGGTCCAAAGTTATGTTCTCTGATGAAAGTAAATTGTGCTTTTCTTTTGGAAATCAGGGTCCCAGAGTCTGGAGGAAGAGAGGAGAGGCACATAATCCATGTTGCTTGAGATCCAGTGTAAAGTTTCCACAGTCAGTGATGGTTTTGGGTGCCATGTCATCTGCTGGTGTTGGTCCACTGTGTTTTCTGAGATCCAAGGTCAACACAGCCGTATACCAGGAGGTTTTAGAGCTCTTCATGTTTCCTGCTGCTGACCAACTTTATGGAGATGCAGATTTCATTTTCCAATAGGACTTGGCACCTGCACACAGTGCCAAAGCAACCAGTAGCTGGTTTAAGGACCATCGTATCCCTGTTCTTAATTGGCCAGCAAACTCGCCCTGACCTTAACCCTTTAGAACCTGAAGCTAAAAAACTTTTGACTGTAGAATTAAAACACAATGTACTATCTTCAAGTGCAAGGTGTCATTGTTTTTCAGAAAACAATAGGCTTTCAAAAAATTACAGTTATTGACCATTACTGTGTGTGGTGAGTTTGAAAATATAATTTAAATAATTTCAAAACGGGAATACATTTTACTGCTTTTTATTTAGAAAAAATCAGAAAACCCATGAAAGAATGAAGCTAACACTTTAAACTAAAAGAATAAACTATAACACATATATACAAGTCTTTTTGTGACACTGGGTTGCTGAGTTTTCACTCAGGAGCTTTTTCTTTATTCTAGTTCTCTAGGCGTTTTTGATCATTCATTCACTCAGAATATGCAGACTCTGGGTCTGAAGCGTCCCACTCATCATCCTCCCAAGTGTCATCAAAAATAAACTCAATCGCCTCCTCTCTTGTATAATCTGTCTTTGCCATGTTTTTGTCTGTTTTTAATTGTTTTGTACTCTATATATACTTTAAAACTCTAACTCTCTAAAACTCTAACCTGCCGCACTCTGTATCACCCTTCAAATCCAATCCTTCCTGCTCACCCTGAAAGCCGCGGTGATTTGCTGATGGAAATCATGACATTACTATAATAAGCTGTATATTGACGGAAAGCGCACAATGTTTACTATCAGGAGCTAATTGAATAATTTTGATAGTGTCAACGGTTTAAGAGTTACGTTAACATGAATACCGCTTGGTTACATGTGTCGCTGACAACACATCCGGTTTTAAAGGGTTAACCCCATAGATTTTCTTGTGAAGAGGAAGATGCGATATGCCAGACCAAACAATGCAGAAGAGCTGAAGGCCACTATCAGAGCAACCTGGGCTCTCATAACACCTGAGCAGTGCCACAGATTGATAGACTCCATGCCACGCCGCATTGCTGCAGTAATTCAGGCAAAAGGAGCCCCAACTAAGTACTGAGTGATGTACATGCTCATACTTTTCATGTTCATACTTTTCAGTTGGCCAAGATTTCTAAAAATCTTTTCTTTGTATTGGTCTTAAGTAATACTCTAATTTGATACTGAATTTGGGATTTTCCTTAGTTATAATCATCAAAATTAAAACAAATAAACATTTGAAATATATCAGTCTGTGTGTAATGAATGAATAGAACAAGTTACACTTTTTGAACGGAATTAGAGAAATTAATCAACTTTTTGATGATATTCTAAATGACCACCACCACATGATCACAGGAGTTTTTTTTTTTTTTCCCCTGAAAATTTTGATCACATTTAATTAACTTAATTTTATGTTGGAAATTACAGTGGTTGAAATGACATTTTGGCATAAAAATGTCTGACTTTATATTTTCCTAAAAGTTTACACACTTTTTATACATAATGTGACAAAATCGCAGCTTGGTTGGAAATAAAGCATAATCCAATTAAGTGACACTGGCCTACTTTTTTTTTAACTACACACAACACTCTAATATTTCATGTCAAGTTCTTTACTGACCATGTCTTATTGGTAAATGAGTACACAAACTTTTGCTGATTTTCTGATTTCAGTTCAGATCAGTTAATCAAAATAGAATACTTGACGATTTGTTCTCCATTTTATTTCATAAATGATAAAGTCTCATTTGTCAGTTTTTATAATGTTCTAAAACACTCAAACCACTCATAAGAATAAAATAAAGTATATCTGACCTTGAAAGTAATGTTCAACAACTGTATTTTCCAAGTGCTAGCTGTTTTATTTAAATAATTAATATAACAGCTGTGGTTCAATCATAATTTGTGTAAAAAAAAAGTATTAAATAATTTTCAAATCCTTATAAAGAAACACTTTATGATTATTTCACGCCTTACTTTATCACAGTTTTTGAAGGTCTGATTTAGGGTATTACATCTATACAATAAGTAGCAAGATTTACTTTAAGTTGAGTTAAACATTTTCAGCACATAATTAATGTGACGACCATAATAGATTTTCAAATCGTTTAAATAAAAGTAATCTAAAAAGTGCACAAAGTTGAATAAAAGCAAGTTATTTAGCATTTAGTCATTACAGATGTAAGATAAAAATGTTACGCAATTAAAAAGTCAACAATAATGCACAATCTGATATAAATCAGTTTAAGCAAATGTCTCATTTAAAGACTCACTGATGGATTCAGAAAACAATTGCTCTTTTTAATGAAAAATTATTGTTGACGATAACAAATAAGTTGACAGTAAATCTCGTCAGTGACTTCTATTCATGCAGCTTTACGATTAAGGCTTCTGCAAAGCAGTTTGGTCTAAATCATGAAGATTAATCAAATGAACACACAAATTATCCTGAAGACTTAATCTAATGAAAGAGAATATTAACAGACACGTCCGACAGCATAGCTAGGAAATAAACAGTCTCTGCCACACTAATGCTAATTAGCCATTTCTGGATGAAGCTAATGCTAATAACATTTACAAAATATTAGTGTGATGCTAAATGTGACTGGAACAACAAAAAAATAAAAATTCTCATCTAGTTTTGCTTCTGGGCCTCGTTTTTACATTGGACAACAAGTGGGGACCCAACACTCTACCAAAACTGTTTATCATACAAAAATAACAAATGTCCAAAAAGCAATGATGATGATAAAACGATGACAAAATAGTAATGTCTTACCCACATCACTCAACCTGTCCATGTTGACATATGTCTAAATTGGCTAGATTTTTACCAAGAATAAAATAAATTTGCAGCAAAAACAAACAAACAAAAAAAGGCTAAACTTAATGTTGAATGTTTAATACTTTAGTGAGGATTTTTACTAAAAAATTGTATTAGTTCTTTATTAGTTCCTCGTCCAGGAACTAATAAAGAACGTCTCGGTTACGTATGTAACCCTCGTTCCCTGAAGGAGGGAACGGACGCCACGCCGGAGTACCGATTTAATAGGAATCTCGCTCGCGAGAGCCAATCTACTTCGAGTATAACTGAACGAGCCAATGCACATTGGCATGCAATGATTGCACCAGGTGCTCATGCCACGCCATGCGGGTATAAATGAGACACAGGTGATTGCATCAAATTATCTTTTTGCTGAGGAGCCGAGTAGGTAGACTGGCACCGGCAGGGACAGAGGACATTGCGACGGACGTGGCGTCCGCTCCCTCCTTCAGGGAACGAGGGTTACATACGTAATCAGACGCTCCCATTCAGTCGGTCACTCTCGACGCCACGTCGGAGTACCGACGAATAGGAATCCCTACCAAAGTGCCATGGCTCTGCCCCCTTCCAGTGCCCTGTGTGAGCCTCCTGAACTCTCTTACCTGATGAGACGGGCTCACACAGAAGTCCGTCACTGCTGTTCCGCCTGACCCGTTCAGTGACTATTGGATAACACTGGGAAAGCGTGCCCTGGTGGAAGGGCTCGCTGCGGAACCCACATCGTACCCCATGGGAGTATGTGGAAAACAGAGCTGAGCCGCAGCCCGCCACCGTGAGGGGGGCTCCATCCCTGAGAAGGGAGGGCTCTCCCAAGGGAAAGACACGGGCTTCCGAGTGGAGCAACCGTGGAGAAATAGGATCCCCGAGGTCACTCACATGGCCCCAGCCAAGGTGATGGCATCCACTATCCAGTGGGCCATCCTCTGCTTGGAGACAGCCTTTCCCTTCTGCTGGCCTCCATGACAGACAAAGAGCTGATCTGAGGTCCTGAAGCTTTGAGTTCTGTCCACGTAGATCCGCAGAGCGCAGACGGGACAGAGCAAAGCTAGGGCTGGGTCTGCCTCCTCCAAGGGCAGCGCTTGCAGGCTCACCACCTGGTCCCTGAAGGGAGTGGTGGGAACCTTGGGCACATAGCCAGGCCGGGGTCTCAGTACCACGTGGCCCAAACTCCAGGCACGATTTGTCGACCGAAAAAGCCTGCAGGTCCCCTACCCTCTTGATGGAGGCCAAAGCAGCCAACAGCAAAGTCTTCATGGACAGAATCTTAAGCTCTGCTGACTGCAAAGGCTCAAATGGGGAATTCTGAAGTGCTCGGAGCACCAGAGTAAGATCCCAAGAGGGTATGGAGGGGGGTCGAGGAGGATTTAACCGTCTCGCCCCCCTAAGGAACGTGACAACCAGTTCGTGCTTCCCAACCGATTTACCATCTACATAATCATGATAGGCAGAGATGGCTGCAACGTAAACTTTGAGGGTGGAGGGTGACAGCCTACGCTCCAACCCCCGCTGCAGGAAGGAAAGCACAGACGTGATCGAACATCTTCGGGGGTCTTCTCGGCGGGAAGAACACCAATCTACGAACAGGTTCCACTTCAAGGCATAGGCCTGTCTTGTAGACGGTGCTCTAGCCGAAGTGAGGGTGTTAACTACCTCCTGGGGTAAGTCACCTAGAACCTCCGCATCCCGTCCAGGGACCAGACATGAAGTTTCCAGAGGTCTGGAAGCGGGTGCCAGAGGGTGCCCCGTCTCTGAGTTAGAAGATCCTTCCTCAGAGGAATCGGCCAAGGAGGGGCTGTCGTGAGGAGCATGAGTTCTGGGAACCAGGTCCGGTGGGGCCAATCAGGGGCCACCAACAGGACCTGCTCCTCGTCCTCCCTGACCTTGCACAGGGTCTGTGCAAGTAGGCTCACTGGGGGAAACGCATATTTGCGCAGGCCCCGGGGCCAGCTGTGCGCAAGTGCATCCGTGCCGAGTGTGCCCTCGGTCAGTGAATAAAACCACTGGCAGTGGGACGTTTCTGGGGAGGCAAACAGGTCGACCTGTGCCGCCCCGAACTGAACCCAGATCAGCTGGACCACCTGGGGGTGGAGCCGCCATTCTCCCGGGAGCGCAGCTCGTGATAGCTCGTCGGCCACCCGGTTGCGCACACCAGGGACATGAATGGCCCGAAGCGACCTCAGACACTTCTGACTCCAGAGTAGGAGATGGCGGGCGAGTTGCGACATGCGACGGGAGCGTAGACCACCTTGGTGGTTGATGTACGCAACGGTCGCTGTGTTGTGACCAGTACATCTTTGTCCCGTAACCAGCCTTTGAGGCGGCTCAGTGCAAGATATACTGCTAGCAACTCGAGGCAATTGATGTGCCAATGCAGGTGCGGGCCCTTCCAAACCCCTGACACTGCATGCCCGTTGCACGTGGCACCCCAGCCCATGGCGGAGGCATCCGTGAAAACCACAGCATGCCTGGACACCTGTTCCAGGGGCACTCCGGCCCGAAGAAACGAGGGGTTTGACCACGGGCTGAAGGTCTGGCGACAGGCCGGTGTGATGCCCACCCGGTGAGTGCCGCGTTGCCACGCCCATCTCGGGACTCGGCCGTGAAGCCAATGCTGAAGCGGTCTCATATGAAGCAACCCGAGCGGTGTTACCGCTGCCGCGGCTGCCATATGCCCCAGGAGCCTCTGAAATTGTTTCAGTGGAACCGCCATCCTGCCTTGAAACGTGTTCAAGCAGTTCAGCATCGACTGGACGCGCTCCTCCGTGAGGCGCGCCGTCCGCTCGACCGAATCCAACTCCATACTGAGAAAAGATGCTCACGTTTCTGCGTGAGCATCTTGAACGGTAACCTGTGAAGGCTCCGATTCAGTACTCGCAGGTCCAAGATTGGCCGTAACCCACCGGTCTTCTTGGGTACAATGAAGCTGTAAAAGCCTGTCCTCATATCGGCTGGAGGGACCGGCTCTATCGCGTCCTTCGCCAGTAGGACTGCGATCTCCGCACGCAGGACATGGGCATCTGCAGCTTTCACCGAAGTGAAGCGGACGCCCGTGAACCTGGGGGGGCGCCGGGCGAACTGAATCGCATAGCCGAGCCTGATGGTCCGAATGAGCCAGCGAGACGGACTGGGGAGCTCTAACCAGGCTCGCAGAGACCGAACAAGCGGAACCATCGGGACCACCGGCGTACCCACCGTGGGGCAGCGAGGTGGAATGCAGGCACCGCCTGGGGCGGCTGTCTCTTGGAGGCGGCCCGCAGTGAGGTGAGAGTGTGTGTAACACATACCTGATTCCACGGATGGGCAGAGGGTCCACGAAGAGGCTGTGGTGCGTCCACGCGTCGTCCGCTGCTGCCCGCTGGCGAACCAGGAGGAGGATGAGTGTGGTCCGGCGTTTGACCAGCCACAACTCTCCATGCCCCCTGGAGACCCGGAGATGAAGGAAACTGCTCTTTCATTGAAAATTTGGCGGAACAGAAATCAAACGGAACAAAAGATTCTCCGCCCGGCCCTCCTCCGGGGGATGGAGCGGTGCGGTCACCGTCTCCTGAAGAGCAGTCCTCCTCATCTCCGGGTCGCCCGTCTCAGGGCCGCTTGCCCTTGCCCTTCCCCGCGTCGTCCGCTGCTGCCCACTGGCGAACCAGGAGGAGGATGAGTGTGGTCCGGCGTTTGACCAGCCACAACTCTCCATGCCCCCTGGAGACCCGGAGATGAAGGAAACTGCTCTTTCATTGAAAATTTGGCGGAACAGAAATCAAACGGAACAAAAGATTCTCCGCCCGGCCCTCCTCCGGGGGATGGAGCGGTGCGGTCACCGCCTCCTGAAGAGCAGTCCTCCTCATCTCCGGTCGCCTGCCTCAGGGCCGCTTGCCCTTGCCCTTCCCCTTCTTCGGAGCGGGCTGGACGGGCAGGGCGGCCTGCTTGCGTCCGGCTCCACGACGCCGCTTGGGTGGAGGCTGTTGCTGCGACGCGGGAGCGGAGGCAGACGCAGGCGGCCACCCTCGGCGACGAGCAGGCTGAGGCGCTGCCGGCGGCGGGGTGGAGGCAGCAGCTGACCGCCGCAGCATGATGTGACTGATGGCCTCAGTCTGCTTCAGCGCCGAGAACTGCTGGGCGAAGTTCTGGACCGCGTCGCCGAAGAGGCCGGTCTGGGACACGGGGGCGTTAAGGAACCTGATCTTGTCGGTATCCCTCATGTCAGCCAGACACAGCCAGAGATGGCGTTCCTGGACCACCATAATGGACATCGCACGACCCACGGCCCACGCCGTAACCTTCGTCGCACGAAGCGCGAGGTCCGTTGCGGTTCTCAGTTCCTGGAGAACTGCGGCATCGTGACCACCCTCGTCCAGGTTCTTCAGTGCCTGGGCCTGATGAACCTGCAACAACGCCATGGCGTGTAAGGCGGAACCTGCCTCTCCACACGCCTGGTAGGCCTTCCCGATCAGATCGGATGAGTACCCACAGGCACGGGAGGGGAGACACGGGTTCCCCCTGGATGTGGAGTTAGGGCACAGTTGCATAGCAATGGCCCGTTCCACGGGAGGAACCTGCGTGTAACCCTTTGCAGATCCGCCATCGAGGGTAGTGAGGGAGGAGGAGCCACTAGATCGGCTTCGGGCAGTAAAAGGTGCCGTCCACGACCTAGTGAGCTCATCGTGCACTTCCGGGAAGAAAGGAACCGGGGTGGGGCGCTGAGAACCAGCACGGGCCACCCCGAGAAACCAATCATCCAGCCTTGATGGTTCGGGACACGGTGGAGGGTTCCACACGAGCCCGACCCTCTCAGCGGCCCGGGAAAGCATAGCCATCATCTCCGGATCAGTATCGGGCACAGCGGATCTTCCCGAAGGAGCCCCCTGCGCCGACACCTCATCCCCAGAAGATTCTGACTCTCCCTCCGATGCAGCGACGGACATCTCCTCATCGCGGGAGCCCCGGCGATACGAGTGGTGCACATCTCGTGGACGGCCCACCGCGTTCCAACGGCAGCTCTACTGGCTGCGGAGTGCGGGAGGAGTGAGGGTTCCCCGGGGGTTGGTTCCCTGGGGGAAGCGCGCTCACCGTCACCCTCAAGTCACCCGCGATACTGCTTGAAGTAACCCTCTGTGGAGGGTTAGATCGCGGCAGAGGCGCGTGGACCCCGCACCTTGCGAGACGGAGTCTAGACCGCAACTCCGAGATGGTCATGTTCCCGCAGAAAGAACATGAATCATCCACCAGCGCTGCCTCAGCGTGCTGAACGCCCAAACACAAGATACAGCGCTGATGACCATCCCGCGGTGAAAGGTAACCACCGCACCCAGAAACACACAGATAGAATGTCATCTTTAAAAAGACGCAAGCTCTATCTGTGTTGCTCTTTAGAAGGACGCTCCTTGGTGCTGAAACACGCAGGGGTTGGGCCGCGCGACACAGTCAGGGAATAGTGCAGCCTGACGTGCGCGCTCTCTCTCACAAGGCGCTCTCTAACCAGCCGTAAGAACGGCTTTTTAGCGCTCTCCACCTAGCGCACCGAACCAGCTGAGAGAACAGCCTCTGTGGTTGCTCTTACAAACAACAAAGAGAGATGAACCGAAGAACACACGACTGCTGTGTCGTCACACCAACACCGACTGAAGAGATCGCAAAAGGCAGGCTTCTATCAGTCGAACTGCGAAGTGAAGAGTGATATCTGGCATAACCAAACACCACTCGGCTCCGAAGCAAAGGGATAATTTGATGCAATCACCTGTGTCTCATTTATACCCGCATGGCGTGGCATGAGCACCTGGTGCAATCATTGCATGCCAATGTGCATTGGCTCGTTCAGTTATACTCGAAGTAGATTGGCTCTCGCGAGCGTGATTCCTATTCATCGGTACTCCGACATGGCGTCGAGAGTGACCGACTGAATGGGAACTGCACTTATAAAACATTTAATTATCTCTGTTAATGTTAATTTCAACATTTGCCAATACTTTGCCAAAAATCTTGTTAACATTAGGTAATGCACTGTGAACTAACATGAACACACCATGAACAGCTGTATTTATATTAACTAATGTTAACAAGGATGAACAAATGATAAATTAACAAATCATTAACAAATGAATGGCTCATGGTTAGTTCATGTTAGTTAATACTAGTGGTGGGCCGTTATCGGCGTTAACGTGCTGCGTTAACGTAAGACTCTAATCACTAATCTATTCTCAAAGTTGGGTTGGGAGCTGGGTCTATACTACGCAAGCTATGATGACTTTCACAGTGATATTTTAGCGCGGATGTATAGCTACCTAGCCGAATTGCAGGGAGTGAGAACGAGTCTTCGAACCTGCGTGTATGCTGTGAAATTACCACAACAAGCCTTCCGAAATCGGGTGCGCACCCGTGAACCGTACTCGAGTCCTGATGAGCGTGACTGACGTAGGCTACTGTAAGCAGAGAGCTGTACATATCATTTCTGCTCATTGTCAGCATTCTTTAGCATTTGCAGTACATTCGCGGCAGATAGACGCAAGTGCCATTACGTACTGAAGCTTTGGTAACAAAACTAACGGTTCAAAAACAAAAATATAAAAGTTAGGTGAATAACGCTATTCATTCTGCCACCTTCTCGCTCGACCTCATTACCAAGTAATGGGGTAAACAGCTGCTGCTTTGATGACGCAAACGCACCCCGGTTTCGGACCCAAAAATATAATATGAACACGGTCCAGGCAGAAAGTGTAAAAGCACCAGTCATTATTTGGGTAGCACACATATTCTAAATGCCTTCGGCATAATTCAAATGAGCCATTTTAATCTAGATTAATTTCAAAATCACAGTGAGATTAATCTAGATTAAAAAAAAATAAATCTATGCCCACCCCAAGTTAATACATTAACTAATGTTAAGAAATGACCATTATTCTAAAGTGTTACCATGATATAATATACAACCAGGCCCTGTGTACAATAGTGTTTTTAATAATGCATTTAAAAACGCATAATTTTTGCTACGGTTATGCCTGGCGTTCACACTACTCCAGACTTTTCGACCCTCGAAAACGGAGACTTTTTGAAATGCTGCAGACAGACCCCTTTTTAGTTTTAAAACTCTGGGGTTGCGTTTCAGTGTAGACGGACCAAAACTGAGACTTTTGAAAATAAAAGCATGGCTGACTATTCAATCGCTCCCTGACTGGGTCTTCATTGCAGATCCTTCCCTGATTTGTCAAGTCTCTACCAGATGACCATTACGCTACCGGAACACAACAATAACAGATGAGAGCTGTCTCACTCAAGAGCTTTCAATTCATAGCCTGGATGCCAGCCGAATTTAGCCCCGCCCTAAAAATATTTTGCTCGGGCAATTCGGTCTGGCCTCGATCCTTAGAGGTGTAATTATGCCCAAACAAAAACTGTTCGGACCAATTAAATTGTCAGGGCGGGCTTAAGACGATGATGGACAGATGATAAACAGTAACATAAACATAAACAGTAACATTTGGGTAAACGTCAAAATGGAATTTGGGGGGGGGTAAAATATGTTATTTTGGCAAAGGTTGCCTGGGGACACATAATTGGGGTCGCTTCAATCTGCGGACATGGAGAACAACCCGCAGGAAAGACACAGACTTGGCAACACAGTGCAGTTGAGTTCTGTTGACATTTGACAACTAACATTACGCGTCACTCCGTTGCTCTGATTGGTTGTAGGTCTATCCAATTGAGGTCTTTCCTGGTTCGGTTGAAACACGCCCCATAATCACAGCCCAATGGAGCGGTATCAGACTCGTATTCTGACTAGAATTGAGTATGACCACGTCAGGCTATTCAATTCACATTTATTTGTGTAACATGGAGACGGACCTGCAAGCTTTGCTGACTTTGTTGCCCTTTTTAGCAGCCAATGTGCAGTTACACACTGCAATTTATTATTCTTTAGCTGCCATGTGCATGAGGCAAGCTATTAGAGCCATCGCCGGTGACTCTTTATAATAACTGCACACTATGCAGCATTAGTTAAGCATGAGTAAATAGTTAATTCTTCATGTATAAAGCATTAACAGACATTTATAAGCTGTTTATAAATACATTTGTAAATGTTTTATTCTTGATTCATAAGCATATGTGTTTAATAATTGTATTTTCATACTTAATTAATGATCAATTTATAATTTCTAAATTAAGTATTGCATTATTACAAACCAGTTCATTAGAAGTTGTCAGTGGTTCATAAGATAATTTAGAAAGTATACATAAATGATTAATAAACTATCTAAATGTATATTTATACATTTAATTATTTAAACGTATGAATAGTTACTCAGTGTGTTAATGAATACTTTATTAACATGTATTCCAGTAATTCATGATTAATTCAGGTAATTATAAAACATTTGGTAGCTGTCAGTAAACTATTTTTGTGAATTCATATAAAGTGAGGACTATTTGTATCTTGTAAAGCTTTTACAAATGCTTGACAACATGTACTGTGTCATGCTCTGTTATTTTTAGTTGCATATGTATGCTTGCGAATCTGCTTTCTATATTCTGGTTCAAAGTTGGCTCCGCAAATGGCTGCCTTGGTGTGAACCCCTCAGCTGATTATGTTGTCTTGGTCATCGTATGTCCCATGTCTTGTCACTATGCTGTTGGAACGGAGTAAGAATATCTACTGTTGCACTTGTGTATACAGTTGTGTGTTTGTTGTCATATGTCTCGTGTCATGTTACTATGTTGCTTGGAATAGCACCTAAGAAAGCATTGCACCTACTGTTGCACTTGTGTATATGGTTTATGCCAAATAAAGTAAATCTGAATCTGATCTGAATCTGAATCTACAAAGGGTTAGATTAAAAGGCTCAGTTGTCTTCTGCACTGCCGTTCTCTAATGTTTTAAAGTTAGTACTGAGGCAGAAACTGAAACATAATTTTATTATATAATTATTGTTTTATAAAAAATGTATTTGTTGTATTTGGCACTCCTGTAATCCAGTGTCTGCACTGATACATTTTTATTCAGCAATGCTTACACTTTACAGAATGGTATTTGTTATATCAGATTGCAGAGGCTTAGTTTAATTTAACTGCAGTTGTGTTTTCTGGAGGTGTACAGGAATTTTTCATTTCTATGACATTGAAGAGGTAATTTTTTTTTTATATATATATATCAAGTTACCAGTTGTACAGTTTCATTTTTTTTTTTGCATTTAAAAAATAAAATAATATATATATATATATATATATATATATATATATATATATATATATATATATATATATATATATATATATATATATATATATATATATATATATATATATATATATATATATATATATATATATATATATATCTCTTTGTAAAAGCTGTAATATGCATAACTAGTCCTCGTTTCAGATAAGCTCACAAAAATAGCTAACTGACAACTACTAAATGCTTTATAATTATCTGAATTAATCATGAATTACAATAGGAATACATGTTAAGGTCCCATGGCATGTACATTTCACTTTAAGAGTTTTCTTTTTTCATTAATATGAGTACCTCCACTCAAAAAAAAAAAAATAGGCTCTTCATAGATTTGACAAATTTACTTTCTGTTCACTTTACTTAAACATATCTAATTTTGTCACAACTTCATTTATTTGTGTTCAATCGACCTAATCTATTTAAAACTGAAGTTTCCTTAAAGCTACACTGTGTAACTTTTTTAGTTTATTCTTAGCTAAAAACACTTAGTTCTTTCAAAAATATATGTTCTCATTAATGTATATTTACTTCTTTCAAGTAATAAAGTATTCTAGTAAGTTTATAATATGCCATTGAAAATACATACAGGTGAGGGGTTCGAATACGCGTCGCCATGTTGAACTATTAAACTAGACTAGTTCTCTACCAAACAATAGAAGATAAACATAAATTCACTCACTGCTCTTGACTGACTGAAACTTTAGTAGCTTTAATAAGAACACATTTCTTACTTGAATGCTGCTGTTAATGCTCTGGCGAGGAGTTAAACATGGCGGACTGTGAACAGCTCAGCTACAGCTCTCTGAGGGAAGGGTCTGTGCTAGTATGTCCAGTGTCCATCAACACGTGTGGGCGGGGCCTCTGCAGTGCGAAGTCACACTGCAGGAATCTGGAAACGGCTTGTTCTGAGACACTGCTTATGATTTATGGGGATTAAAAAAAGTGGGTGGATTTGTACCATTATAGGGTTGTTGTGTACACACACTGCCAACACACATTTATGTTCAAACACCTTATAAAAGTGAATTTTGCATAATAGGTCCCCTTTAATGTTAGTGTTTAATGTTCAGTTATGTTGGACATTTAGAGGTGTTTCTGTAATGTTTTTGAATTCTGAATTCACTCTTGTGCTTAAGAGTGGTGCCTGTGCTCAGGCTGTGGATCTATATGCTAATGTCTGCAGTGACACAACTTTTTTCTTGTATTATCATTATTGTGTATGATGATGAATGAAACTCCTTATAATTGATTTTCCAATTAAATGTTTTAATTTTAGTTTGTCAAGTACAAAAAAATGTCATGTTATAAGTATATAAATACAATTTAAAAAGTATTTGATTAACTTGAGTTGGACCAACTCAATTACATTGCATTGAATGAAGTAGTTTTTTATGAGTTGGGGCTACACATATTTATTGGATGGAAAACCTGCCCTTAATTAAATTGAGTTTGTCCAGTGAGTATTTTTTTTAGTGTAGCCTGCCTATGTTTAAATATTTTTTTTTTATAAATGTACATCCAAATAGTTTATTTATCATTTACTTACACTTTCTAAATGATTGTATGATCTTAACCACTGCCAACTTCTAATGAACTGGTTTGTAAATTACAGTTTACATTGTATATACAGTTTAGCTCCTGCATCATCATCACATGCATCCGTCGAATACGGCTGCCGAATGCACTATTTATGGCATAAACTGTGTAGGTGACTGACACAGGCTAAAACTAAATTGTAGAATAAAGTCTTTATTTTTGTTTGTTTTTGCGCACAAAAAGTATTATCGTCGCTTCATTAAATGAAGGTTGAACCACTGGAGTCACATGGACTAAATAATTTAATTATGTGTTTACTACCTTTCTGGGCCTTGAAAGTGTTAATTAAATAGCTGTCTATGGAGGGGTCAGAGAGCTCTCAGATTTCACCAAAATACCTTAATTTTTGTTTCCGAAGATGAATCCTAAAATGTTCTTTATACTATGAAGCGTCTTACAGAACCCTTTAAGCTTTTATATAAAAGCTTTTCTTCTAAGACTGTAGCAAGATTCGTGTGAAAGAACTCATTAAACTATAAAACACTTAACTGAGCTCAAATCTTTATAGCAACTATCCAGCAGAAAATATCTTTGGGTTTTTGTCATTATTGTATTTTGTTCCCTCCAGCTGTAGATGCGATTGATTGACAGTTGCTACAGTGACAGCAGCAGTCGTTGAGGAGACGGGATCACCATGCGTAACGAGAGACAGTCACTTTACGTTGTGAAGAAAGAAATGAGAAAGAGAGACAGTCTCCCAGCACTAGTCAGCCCGCCACTGACAGCTTTCAGACCCACAATGACACCTGATCGAAACCTGAAGATGACAGAAAGATGGAGAAATGTATTCTAATGCTGGGGAAGGAGCTGGTTGTGTGAGCTGCTGGATAGACTCTCTGTGGACATCAGTATAACAGAAAAATTCAACAATGAAGCTACAGTACAACAAACAGACCGGTCGATACTTAACAATAAACAATTTCTAAAACCAGAGGGAAGCAAGATCTTTACCTCAGCTCTAATCATGTCTACCTCGGACTCATTAATTCGAACAATTGCATTTGTTTTTTCATGTCAGAGGTTGTGCAAATAGCCTTGTTAAAAATAAGTGCACTTAATTGCATTGAATGTGCACTTGTAATGTACTTCAAATCTTAAGTAAATACAGAACTGTACTTGCAGATAATATACCATTGAAATAAAAGGCTATTTAATTATACTTAAAGAGAGTTCAATTTTAATGACTTCATGACCACTTAAAGTCCCTGTAAAGGCAATTCTAAAATTAGTTTCTAAACACATTATGAATGTTAGAAATGTTGCTGAAAAACATTACAAAGACAGTGAACTGTGTATTACTGAATTGTGAAGTTAGACCGTTGAACAGTTTTTCACCATTGCTGTGTTCAGGAATTTTTGGGCGGGGCTAAAACGGTTGCTCAATGATGCACTGGAGCCACTCAAGGGGTAATCCAGCACCCGAAAAGCGTACCTTCCATAGGGGCGGCCATTGCTAACCAAGCCATCACCTGCTGTTAGTATCCCATTGACTCCCATTCATTTTGGCGTTACTTTGACAGCGAATAACTTAACATCTGAGACGTGTAAAGACTCCATTTGTCCATTGTTTATTTTCTAAAGAAACACGACTATGTATAAAAGGCTCCATTACCTTGTATCTTACACTATCGCTCCGTAGAAGCCGTTTTTTTTTTAAATATGCTAATGATTGTGTCATAACCACGCGACTCTCGTCGCATAGTAGAGAAATTACCATATAGACTGGAGGAGAAGCTCGCAAGCAATCTTTTACTGTCTACGAGGCAATCGGGGGGACTGGGAGGCATAAAGTCTGATAAAAAAAGGGAGAAGCATGGGGAGAAGCCCACAGAGAGCCAAAAGCAACAGGACAAAATATTTAAACAACGTGATTCAGATTTCACATTACGTGGGTTTAGACAAATCGTACGAATTCGTACGAGTGAGGTAGTACAAATTTGTACGAATTAGACATCTTTTATTCACTCATGTGAATTAGTACGAATTGGTCGTGAGATAGCATTGGTGTGTATCCTGATGATAGCTATTGTTCTCAGAGAGAACAAAAATATTTAAGAGAGATAGAGAGGGGAGGCTTATATCCAGGGGTTCCAATGCAATGCACTTAAACTACATAATGATTAGAATTGGGATTATTTTCATAGTCGATTAATCTGTTGAATATTTTCTCAAGTGATCGATTAGTTGTTTGGTCTATAATATGTCCGAAAAATGTGGATCAGTGTTTCCTAAAAGCCCAGGATGACGACCTCAAATGTCTCGTTCGGTCCACAACTCAGTTTACTGTCACATATGAGAGAACACACTAGAACATATTCACATTAGACAAGCTGGAATCAAAGAATTTTACTTTTGTCTTAAAAAATTAGATTGAGATTGCGCATTTAGAGTTAAATCACCCCCTTTACTTTCACGATTGGTTAATGATAAAAAGGAGATGACCATATTTGGATCCGACAGCATTGTACAGAAGAGCAAGGGCTTTGTGTTGATGATGACAGGGTGCAGACAGTGACTGCATTTAGAATGTAAACTTTTGATGAATTTATGAGAAATCTACAGACGCAAACAGGAAGTAAAACTCCCATTGACTTTTCTCCATAAGGATTTAGATATCAGCCACAATGTCTAAAACATCTGAGGTAGACTGACCAAGAGTTGTGAAACGAAAGTTTGTGATTCTGTAGCTAGAGGTCTGTAAGAAAAACTACACTACCCACAGTCCTAAGCTTAAAAGTGACGCCTCTGATCGGTCCAACTCGCTGTTACCATAGAAACGTTTACCGTACCCGCGAACGGCTGTAGCATTAACAATAACTAGCTAGCTGACTAGCAAAGGGAGCTTGTTGTCACAAACTTTCAGTGGTTTTAATACAAGAGAATGTATATAATTGCATCCAGTTATTTTTATTTATCTGATAATAATGTATCCTGAATTTTACTTGTAGGCCTACATTGGCTAATGGGAAAAGGAAGAGGTGACTTGTTGAGTCAGTGGCATGAATCTAACCGTGAACCAAATTAACCCCAAAAACATAAAGTTTAGTACTGTTTTCCGAGCTCACTCACTTTGGGCTTGTAGCCGAGCCCATTTGCTGGCATTAGGAGGAGGGCTGCTGTCTTGACGGCGCTTAAAACATTTCCGGATATCCCTTTTTGAATCTTGGTTGCGTGTCGTTCATGAATGATTCGTTCATTTTGAACGAATCTTTAATGTGACTCGGGACTTCTGAGTTGTCTCAGAGAGTGATTTGTTAATTTTGTGTTGAACGCGCATGCGCATTACGCAACATATGGGTTCTGATTCTGAATCGACAGGTGAGATCCGAGTCTTTTGTTCTTCCTGGCAGTCCCAAAGAGACGGAAAGAGAAAAGATTAGTTCATTTTGCTGAACGAGACTCAAAGACTCAAATCATAACTAGAACACATTCACATTAGTTTGATCGCGAGTTACTGTCAGTCCTGTTAGTTACTACAGTCTACAACTTACAAAACAGCTTACAAAACAAAAACGATGATATCAAGGTGGATTAATTAATTTGCGAACACCTTGATGGAGAGCTGAGGATCACCACCACCACCTGCCTCTGCAGTGACTTTACACTGGATAACTGATAATCCGCTGCAGAATCATCCAGCCTTCATCCTCCCTTCCCGCCATCGTGAGCTGTACGTGACTGTTATCTTGTGTGCTTACGGCAGCTTTCCCATGAGTGGGCGTGGTTTCGGCCAGACAGCGGACACACCCCCAGCGTTTGAGAGCAGAGAATGGCACTTATTTTCGCTTCGATTTATGATTCAAATTTGGCTGGGTGGTTATTAACACATTTATGTGTGGAGTGAGAAACTCAGAACACGTTTAATTTTGACTTTACAGGAACTTTAAGTGCACTTTTAAATCATTATATAATAATTTTTTGACATGTTTGGAAGTAGTAGGCCTACACTTATTTTGATGTATAAACAATCATACACAGGTGAAATACTTTATTATACATTTAACATTAGTTTTATTCAATTATTAGTATTATTTTACTAAGGCACGTTTATAAAAGCTACAATGCCATAATTAAACTAAGGCCTAATTCTGTCTTAATCTAGGCCCTGGCCTGAATATACAAAATTGCTACTAAATTCATTACATATAAGTTTCAGTATTGACACTGAAGTATAATTGAGTTGACCATAAATGCTTATCAATACATTTCACATTATTTAAAAGACAATAAAATAAACTATGAAACTACATTTGTACTTGAGCCATAATTGAGTCAAAAAATCACTCTAAAGTTCACCTATTTGTATTTAATACATATTTAAACTATAAAAGTTTTTAATTTAATTGCAAATATCATGCAAATAAGTTTCAGAAAACATTACATTCATTTTGCACTAAAGTATATAGAGTATGTGTATTTTTTCAAAATAAGTACTGCCATTAAAAGTATTCTAAAGTGTACTTCTTTGTCATGGGGGTTCTGTCAGTGACTGCTGATGAAGGTGACTGGAGTGTGTGTGTGTGTGTGTGTGTGTGTGTTCAAGTGACGTGAATCTGATCCATGAACTCTAAAAAAGAAGAATGTTTATGGAACATTCCATCAAAACTGATCTGCGGCTACTAGACGTGATAATGAATTGCCCCCTCACACATACACAGTTCTGTTTGTCCGCCCACACTTTCATCCTCACGTTATCTGTATTGTTTCTAATCCCGCTATTTTACAGTTGAGAGTTGAAAGAGCTGTTATACGTCTGTAGCTTCTTGCACACCAAAAGAAAGAGAATTATATATATATATATATATATATATATATATATATATATATATATATATATATATATATATATATATATATATATATATATATATATATATATATATATATATATATATTTACCGATCAGGCATAACATTATGACCATTGACAGGTGAAGTGAATAACACTGATTATCTCTTCATCACAGCACATGTTAGTGGGTGGGATAAATTAGACAGCAAGTGAACATCTTGTCCTCCAAGGTTGATGCAGGAAAAAGTGTAAGGATTTGAGTGAGTTTGACAAGGACCAAATTGTGATGGCTAGACGTTATGGCTAGGGTTAGAGCATCTCCAAAACTGCAGCTCTTGTGGGGTGTTCCCGGTCTGCAGTGGTCAGTATCTATCAAAAGTGGTCCAAGAAGGATCAGAGACCTGGCGACAGAGTCATGGGTAGCCAAGGCTCATTGATGCACATAGGAAGTGAAGGCTAGCCTGTAGGTTCTGATCAAACAGACCAGATACTGTAGCTCAAATTGCTCAAGAAGTTAATGCTGGTTCTGATAGAAGGGTGTCAGTGCATCGCAGTTTGTTGAGTATGGGGCTGCCCGCAGACCAGTCAGAGTGCCCATGCTGACTCCGTCCACGCCGAAAGCTGCAACAGTGGGCACGTGAGTATCAAAACTGGACCACGGAGCAATGGAAGAAGGTGGCGTGGTCTGATGCATCACGTTTTTTTTACATCATGTGGATGGCTGGGTGTATGTGCGTCTCTTATCTGGGGAACACATGGCACCAGGATGCACTATGGGAAGAAGGCAAGCCAGCGGAGGCAGTGTGATGCTTTGAGCAATGTTCTCCTGAGAAACTTTGGGTGCTGCCATCCATGTGGATGTTAGTTTGACACGTACCACCTAAGCATTGTTGCAGACCATGTACACCCTTTCAGGAAACGGTATTCCCTGGTGACTGTGGCCTCTTTCAGCAGGATAATGCACCCTGTCCCAAAGTAAAAATGGTTCAGGAGTGATTTGAGGAGCACAATAACGAGTTTGAGGTGTAGAACTCCAAGTTCCAAATACATATATACACACACACACTATATATGTAAGCAATAAGATACAAGATTAGCGGCTCTGCGCTGTGCCTTACAATGCCCTTCACCCGTGACTTATTTATGATCCAGCACAAGCCTTGTGTACCTTATTGCTTTTATAAAACGGTTACCACACAATGGTAATTCTATAACCAAAAATATGTATCAATGCAACTTTCATGAAGTAAAATCACTAAAAACCTTCCTTCCACTGGAAAATGTATGAGTGAGTCAGTAAGTAGCAAAGACTTTTATATTTAAAGGACACTCGTAGAGAACACGGAGCAAGACACAACTGACAAATGCTTTGACTTTAGCGCTGTCAGTGTCATTGACTTTTAAAAAGACAAGATATCGCAGGACTGACCTGAAGAAAAATGATATATCTAAATGTAGGTAATTCACTCACTCACTCAATCTCTCTCACAATTCTCTATACTCTACATAATATAGTAGGCTTTAATGAGATACAATAATGTCAAGGAGAACAAACAAGTTTACATTGCTAAGAGTGGTTGCTAAGGGTGTTGTGTAGTGATACATATCAGACCGATCAGAATCAAGGACTGGAATTGTTTTATTATAATATGTTCACCATCTTATAATTTATTTATTTATTTTTTTAATAAATGTGTTGCCGTGTATTTTGGACATGTCTTTAAAGACCTCTTCAGCATTATTAGTTTTTTCTGGTTCTCAAAGTTGATTATCAGAGAGCCTTTTCAGCAATATTCTCTCATACCCCTATCCACCAGAATGAACCGGGTGCTAGTTCAGAGCCAGTGCTAGTGCCAGTTCGTAGTTGGTTTGACTGAGGAGCCTTCTAAGAACCATCTGCTTTTCCACATGCTGAGAGCCACAACAGAGCCAGGTCTTACGTCACTGTATACGTCTCATCTTTCTCAGCAACGCTAGCGAGGCAGCGGGAAACACAAACACACCACCAGGCATGTACTAGATGCATCGACACTGCGCAGACCATCCCCTGAATGATATTAAAAAAAGCATGAGTGAATCAAAAGCATAAGGAGTCGTGTGCTCTTGCTGGACTCGTTGTCATATGGCAATCAGTCTGCACAGCACCGATACATCTCGAACAAGCCTTCCATCAACAATGGCGAATGTTGCGTTAGCTACTATTGATTCACATGGCTTTACAACATAGTAAATCATCGCTCCGAAAATACTGCGAATCCAACGCATTCAAGAAGTTCGCAGTAATTTGTATAGACAGTGATTACAAACGAGCAGCAGCAATTAGCTCCATTAGCTGCTATTTAAAAAATGGTGGATCTCAAGGTTGTGTTCATCTTGTAGACCACGCCCCCAGTGCTCGACGTAATCGGTTCTTACTTCTAGCCCAGCAATGTTTTGGTGCTACTTAAAAACCACTTTTCCTGGCTCGGAGCTGGCGCTTTGGGTGTGGAAACACAAAGAACCAATTTGAAACTAGGCTCTGGCTCCGAACTGGCACCAGCACTGCCTTGGTGGAAAAGGGGTATCAGTATCAGTTCTGGCACCATATCATTTCACAGTTTGTATCACTCAACTTGGGGTGACTGTCATGGTGGTCGAGCAAATCACCATATTTTTTACAAATACTACTGTTATTGTGTCATGGAATGTAGTTTTAACATTTTTTTTAGGCGAGAACGTAGTAATTTAGAACTCAAATATATGACTCATATTTAAATGTAGCGCCTGTTTGACAATTTGTTTAAAAGCTTTCGCAGATGTGAGCTCCAGGCCGTCGGCATCCGTTCAGCGCTCATGTACTAGCGGAGAATCGCTTCATCTCGTCCAGTCATTTGGGAATTTGCCACTGACTCTTACTGTAGGCATGTAGATATAGTGGCAAATTCCCTGAAGAATGAATGCTGTATCAGACGCAGGTAATACACTCTTTAGTCAGTCTCTCTCTCATAATACTCTACTCTACTCTACTACACAATACAATACAAGCTTAAATGAAGTGACACAATGTTCTTTCATTACTAGTTCTAAAGTGATGTTTTAGGTGGTCAAAACTGTTAAACTTTCAACTAGATCTGCACAAAAGAGGGTTTTTAAAGACACTCCGTTGTTGTTTCTTGTTTATTTACACACTTGTGCCGTCGAATTGTTGTATAAACGCAATATCACACTCGTAGCCATGCTATATGGCTCTATATCATATATATACATACAACATGGTGAATAGCAATGAATGCAATGTAAGTTGCTTTAAATCGCTGATTAAAAAGCATCTACCAAATTCATAAATGTAAATGAATACACCATGCACTAAAAAGAAAGCACACACACACACACACACACACACACACACACACACACACGCTCTGTTAATTGCACTGAGAGTTATAGGCTGTATTGATGAAGTCTAATCACGGCTGTCAATGATATTTATGAGCTCAGCGTCACAAACGTGCTGGTCAGATTAAAGCCTCATTAATAAAGTCCGTCTGGCAGGTATTAAACAGCTCATCTCACTCCAACAGGAAGAATGCTTAGACCACATTATAATTCATTAATACAGCAACAACCAGAGTGGTGTGTGTGTCTGTGTGTGCACGTGCGTGTGTGCGTGCAGCCCAATGTTTGTGTGTGTGTGAACTCCGGCTGGGTGAATCCCAGTAATTAAAACATAAATTGGGCCTATTGAGGGAGAAGCTGAACTCACAGACCCGAACACACGACACCCCAAACAATCACCCGATTTCTGCTCTGCAAACACAGACGAAATCAAAATCAGTAAGCATCCAAAAGGCAAATTATCTGATCTGAATCATAATGAAATAAATGTAGCGCTGAATCTGAGGCACACATAAAACTCATTTCACAAATCTTCAGAGACACTCAACAAGCTGCAGCATCAGAGGTCAGAGGGGACAGTAAAGGCCCAGGTATGCCTTATTTTCCACTTTCTGCTCCATCTAGTGCACATTTGAGTATGCAAGCCTCTCAAAGTATACTCCTTTGGGTGTGAGCTTGGAAAGACACATTCAGCACATTTACATCTCGTGGACTTTGTTTTTAAGCACTCAAATCATGCGCTGTTGAATGCGCACCGTCCGCACGGACACAAACATTGGGCTGCACGCGCACAGCCAGAAACTGCATCACGTGGAGTGCGCGGACCGTCGCGGAACATGGGTGCCTGAAGTATACTTTGGGCTTAAGAGGTCAATGCAGTGGATCCTGTAAATAAACCAATTGCTTTGATAAAACAATTACACCCTGTGACCTCTGTGTTCGCCAGATTTCTGAGCAGCTTATGATGGTGTATCGTAATGTGTGTGACCGGAACATGAAGCGCAATGTGGTCTTATATGAAGTAAACCCCATGAGTGTCTCTAACATGTTGTGTTTTCATGTTTCATTCGGACTTTCCATTGACATAATGCTTTCTATACTGTATAACTGCACTTTCACATTTTCAAAAAACAAGTCTGATTATTAGCCGTTTTCCTCATGAAAACAAACAAAAAAAATTCAGATATTGTCATCTTTGTGGGGATATTTTGTCCTCATAACAGGGTTTACCTGGACCACACACACACACACACACACACACACACACACTGTGTAAGCTGTGTGAAGAATGAGCGGATCTTTCTCCTAGCTGATGGATCGTGCTGTAGGTGTATAAAACAGTTCCGTTTGCATTTGTTTGTTTCCTCAGAGTTTGTATTAATGAAGTGCCGGCGTATTTGTCAAGATGCTCCCAGCATGCTCTGCTCCTGCTAACAGTGCTGATGGGAGTGGGCGGGCATTCATCACTGTCAGTCACAGCTCAGCGACGGTTCTGATTGGATGGTCAAGATTTAGAGAGAACAAAAGCTCAGCACAATGATTTCGCAATCGGCAAACTAGACAACGCGTGTGTGTGTGTGCAAGATGGTTTTTCTGCTGAAGTGCTACACCTGCACACTGTCAGCAGACTGGCTCGTAGTAGTAAACACGCTTACACATGCACACATGCACAGAAGAGACTGCGTGTTACCTCTGAAAGTCCTGGCGAAGATCCTGAGGACTCAGGAGCTGAAAAACAAAAGCACACAAACGTGACACTTGTGAAATCGGTTTCCCCTTCACTCATCCCATCAGTCTAATCTCAGGAATCAGTCAGTGGAGGAAATGAAGAAATACGCCGCCGTAAAGTTCATCATGCCATCAACGTGCAAACCATTCGTTTGGCGAGTAATTGAAATGCAGGCGTCTGAAAGGTCAGAGATTATTGGACAGCTGACAATCTGGGAAAAGCCATAGATTCATTTAAAGAGCGAAAGAAGGGTATTTCTATGAGTTAATATGAGACTGTGATCGTTCCCTGATGCATAACGTGTGTGTGTGCGTGTGTGTGCTCTGCAGTATTTTCATCTGCCGCTTTAAATGCTCACGACAAGGACAGAAAATTGCAATGATAATGTCAAAATATTTGTATTAATCAGAATTAATACTTTTTTTATATAATGATGATTAATTAATTAAACTAATCAAAAATGGCAGTAAATAAATTATTACATTGTTACAAAATATTCATTCAAAATGCTCTTTTAAACTAATTTTCTTTAAAAAAAAATAAAAAAAAACTTTTCTTTTGAACTTTCTATTCATCAAATAATCCTGAAAATTATAATGGTTTTATCATTTAATTAGCAGAACTATTTTCAACATTAATAATAATCAGAAATGTTTCTTGAGCAGCAAAACTAAGTATAAGTATATAAGTATTATTTCTTAAGGATCATTTTACACTGAAGACTGCAGTAATGATGCAGAAAAGTTATTTTTAATTTATATTAATGTTTTTACTGTATTTTTGATCAAATGTAGTCTTGATGAGAATTCATTCATAAACATCTTAAAAATCTTATTGCCACCAAACTTTTGACAGGAGTTTATTCCAGATATAACATATGCAGATCCAAAAGGTTTGAATATTTCAGTGTCATCTTATTCGTAAAATTGAAGTAATTAATTTATCTTTATAAATTAAATAAACTGCTACTTGCTAAAATAACAATACTATTGTTTTTTTGTTGTTTTTTCTGTATGTGTACCTGGGCATCTTGTGTGACTTGAGTGATCTCTTTAGATTAGTGTGAATATTGCGTAGCATAAAATAAAATCATGAAAAATAACACAGGTTATCACAAAAACAGCAACTCAACTCAACCGAATAAAATTAAGCTTAATTGTCTGTCAAATGCATCAACTCTATTCACCCCCACATTCCAAAAGTCAGTCAAATTCAGTTCATCTCAAAACAACACTCTTTTATTTCAACAAAACTCAATTTGACAATTCAACTCAATAAACAAATATGTGTATGCATGAACACAGTAAAAATGTTGTAAATAAAAAGATTACTGTAGTACATTTACAAGAAAATACTATTTCAGTCTCTCTGCTTCAAAATCTTAGCCTGACAAGCCAGACCCACATCAAGATGTTGGGTCTGGAAACTGACCATTGACAGGGCTCAATCCAAGGGGCGGGATAAACGGTTGTCTTTCAAATTCCCTCTGCATGCAATTGGATAGCGCCATGAGCACCACGACCAACCAGAGCGAAGAAGAAGGTGAAGCCGAGCTAACGTTAGTTGATAGACTTTCGCCATATCTGGTCTGCAAAACTCAGAACACATCTTCTTTTCTTAAGAATGACTTCAGTGCCGTTCTTTGTTCTTTTCTCAAAGAAAATCTTAACTCCAAATCTAACAGAGTCACGGCCAAAGCCGATTCAAAAGACAGCTGTTCGTCAGCTTCTTTGTTTACGAGTAGCACGCAGAACCTCCGCAACTCTGCCGTGACACACCATCATTATGTTAAGCCCGCCCACCGACTCTACCCACGCTGTGATTGGCCTGACCAGAGTTTGGTTTTTCCAGCTCTCAGGTCTATCGAGAGTTTCTAGACTACACTCGCGACAAAATAAATTCTGCCGCTAGGGTGCGTCTAGATCTAGGCTATCAACATCTCACATTTATGCAACTGTTTTTTGCTAGTTTCATCCCAACACATAATTTTCATTACCAGTGACATATTGTTTAAATGCACGCCCATTCATTGTTCAGGTGTGTTCAGGTGCATTGTTGGCACGTTGCTATTTTGAGGCAACTTAAATGACTGTGCCATTGACCAACAAAAACCTGGCCTAAAAGTCAATAGCGCAGTATTTTTTGTGTTATTTAAAGGGCGCGTTAGCAGAGGTGTAAAGAGTACCCGAAAACCATACTTGAGTAAGTAGATACATTACAGCTAAAATTATTCCAATACAAGTTACAATCCACCAATTCCAATTCGACTTGAGTAAAAGTCTTAGAGTATCTGATTTGAACAGTCTCATAGATGCATTAGTGCTCATTGCAAGAAACTATTGATTTGTAAGATTAGGAATCATGATTATTTTCTAAAATCTAAATAAAAATGAACACCTCAATATTGCAATAGATCAAGGTCGAGACAACAGCCTCTAAAACGTCTACAAACTCACGAGTCTCAGTTAAACTCAAGTGCAAAAAAAACGCCATAAGTAAACCAATATCTTTTGAAAAAGGTCTCATCGATATAGCAGATAAAATAATGTTAATTCAAATTAAATAGTCAACTTGCACTGGATGTGCTGGTTTCAGCCTCATCACTGGCTGCAGTCATGACCTCACATCTCATAAATCAAACAACTTGCGATTCTCAACTGTCTACTCTCAATCGCATAAAGTAGCCTTGTTGATAAGTTCGGACGAGTACAGGCAAAACACACAAGATATAGTACCTTCAATGTCCTTAGATGGCGATTTCTCTTCTTTATAGCAGAAACAAACTTCTGCAGAAAAAGCTAGGTGCCATGCAAAATGAAATGTGTAATTGTATTACTCATCACAAATGTATTGGAGTTACTTATTCATAAATGTATTCAAGTAGAGAGTAAAAGCTGCAAATATATTTGATACTCAGAAAGTATCAGCCTAAAAGATACTTAAGTACAGTAACTAATTACATTTATTCAAATACGTTACACCACTGCGCGTTAGTATAGTATGTGCCTATAGGTGGGTGCACCACGTGCATACACTCTGCTTATTAAACACACAGGGACGTGCAGCAGCACACAAACATTTTTAAATATTACAAAAATAAAGGATTCCACTCTGGAGAGGAGTTCAGACTTTCCGTTCTGAATTACGCCATTTAAATAGGGAATCCGCCTTTTAAAGGGAATGGGAGATGAGACTGACTCATCTGCCATTTATTGCACGTTATGCCCAAAACGCACCCATGACTCATTAAGAAACTAGGTACAACCTTTTTGGACCATTGGACCTGCCATTAAACTAGCAAAAGTGGATTCAGACATGCCCTAAGTGCACCTGCATCATGCGTATCAGATCTTGCTCTCAGATCTTTCAAATAGGGCCCACTATATATTTATATATTTGTAAATATTTGTGAAATTTACTGAGTTATCTTAGTTATTTTGTTAAATCCGTTAAAAGGTAATCCTTCACCATTTTTTTCTTGTGTGTGTATGTGTCAGCTGGTCGAGCTCAGTTTGTTCTTCTACAAATGTGACGTCAGCTGCCTGTCTATTTAATCTGACACTGATGACTGGAAAACCTATCAACCAATAAAAAAAAACTACATTATGTGAGCACTGGTTTAACCTTAACTGAGTTACACGCCAGATAAACGTCTGCTCACACTTGTCATACAGTGTCTATTTTCCCCTTGCATGTGCCTCATATGAGAAGCAGCAGTGAGTGTCATTGTAATGATGAGTTTGTGCTCCAGTGTTCTGTTTTCATCACCGTAGCAGCAGGTGAGTTTTACAGCTTTTGATTGGCTGCAGTGCTGCTGTCATCGTCCCCTGGGTCCTCATTAAACTCTAAAGACGGTTCGCTCACTGGATTCCTCAACACACTCTCAATTGGTTCTGGTTTCCCATGAGGCTTTGGAACCAGTTAAAGTCCATTACGCTCACAAGCAGGCAAACGTCCAGAAGCAGCTTTACCGTAACCAGCAGAAGCGCTGAGAGCAGAAGATACTGCAGACAGAAGGCTTAGGCGACCTTAAGGAAAATCAGCTTTTCACTACTACCATTGTGTATAATCGCAGAAAAAAATATATATATATACAGGGGCTGAACAAATATGTTGTTGTTGTTATTGTTGTATAGGGGTTAATATAGGGGCTACAATGACAAACAAGCCTAACTGTTCATTGTCTATATTCTCTAGGTTCTATATCAGTGTACACAGTAAAAAATATTAAAAATATAAAATAATTAAAATTAATTTTAACCGTAAAACTGTAAAACTGTAAAAATCATACAGTGAAAACCTGTTAATTAGTACGTTCCCTTACTATATATTGGGTAAACAGTAATAGAACCTTGCATTCCATGTATTTGTACAGTAAAATACTGTTATATTTAACACATCGATAACAGTTATAAATTCATAATTTGATTAATTATGTTTCTTCTTAGTTTTATTCTATTAGTTATATACATTAGGTTTTTTATGTTACATCTTATGTTGTTAAGTTAATGTTTGTTGTATTATTTTATTGTGTGTTAAAGGTGCTGTATGTAAGAATGACAGCAAGTGGTTGAAATAGGTACTGCAGTCCAAATTCAAAATATTGTTTGCCCAGCATCCTCCTCCTCAGACTCGACGCAGGTTTCCAGTTTGAGGACACACAACAGGAACGAGTGCAAGTGACAATGGAAGGCGAGGAGACTTACGTAAGTTGATGAGTTCATAGTTCATAGAGATTTTACGTTACGCAGTACGTTTTTTCCGCCAACTGGCAACTTATATTGGGTAAACTGGCACCGTGCGGTATCTCACAGACCCAAAAAAAAAAAAAAAAGTAAAATAACTGGCTGTAGCATTGTTTTTCAGAGAAACGAGTATGTGAACTCAGCATGTTTCCTAAATATCTGCAAACATTTTATGGTATTTTTGTGCTTAATACAGTCAAAAACGTACATACAACACCTTTAATATAATTATGTTTTGAAAAACTGTTTATTTTCCTAACAAAACTAAAAATCATTAACAAGACCTCATTCTCAAAATATAAATGGTTTTAATATTGTTTAATATTGAATTAATTTTGTAAATATGTAATGTTGTTATATTGTTTTAATGCTACATAGTTATATAAATTACATAAACAAATAGATTAGCATAAATCTATAACATAAAATCTATTAGATAAATCTATAACAAGATTTTAGATACAATTTGTTTTTCTTTGCATCGCTGTTGGCGAGCGTGGCATGGATCAGGCAAGTGCAAAGAGAAATGGATATTGATGAAAGTGCTCCGGTGAGTTTTTGTTTCATCTAATGGTTTAGAGGAGAATAAAATCAAATGTGCCTTTTACCCTGACATACTTGAGCTAAACATCATTCATAGATAATTACAGATTTCTAATATGAGATTATAATTCAGTTGCGGTCATTGTGGGTCGATGGGAGTTATGGTTAAACACTCTGCTCATTTATTAACACACACACACACACACACACACACACACACACACACACACACACACACACACACACACACACACACACACACACACTGTCAAGAGCAGTTCTAGCATGGCATGATGAAATAACATCTTCTCTGGCTTGTTCTGGGATGCTGCTCCAGTCGTGTGGAAATTACACATGGTGAAAGCGGAGGTTTAGAAATTCAGATGAGCTGGATGTGAACATATGCATGTGCCGGAGAGAAACTGCTCTCTTTCTCAGAATAACTGGCTCTGCGGCAGGGGGTCGTGCCATGAAATCTCCACGCTAACGCTTTGCAAAAGATGCTTATGTCTTTGCCCAAAATATCAGGTTTTGTCTGCACATTAGATATGACAAGATGTCATTATGCATTTATGCTTTTTTTTTGTTTTGTTTTTTTAAACACATCACAATCTTTGATATGAGCTGTTTAGCCAGCTCTCAATAGAGGATGAAATAAAGTTAAAGGAGGAAAAGTGCAGCCTACATTATTTCATTTTTCCTCCCTGCTGAGGTCCATTGATAATATAAGTATACCAATGTATTTGTTTATTCATTTTATTTGACCTCTAGAATGAAATATCATTTCAATAGTTAGTTTTATTTATTTAAAATTGTGCTGCTGTGTCTTTAAGTGTTTTGTTGGTTTATTGTCAGTATAAAACATAGGCCTACTTATTAAAAAATGACTCAAATCTAATAAAATGACTTAAAAGTTAACTAAACTTATGTCAAAACTAAAGTGAATTAAAAAGAATTATTAGTAAAATATTATATATTAATACTAAGGGTTAACCCCGAATTGTTGAAAATTCAATGCTTCGATAGGAGGAGCCTGATTCGACTACAATTCAGAGTCGAATCTTCACAGAGGTGTGTTATGAAACGATCGTCATTTTGGTTTTATGGAGGTGCTCAATAGCCCCTTTCACACAGTCTTCACTGGTAAACGATCACGCTAAATTATAATTTTGACCGTTGCGTCGTGTCTCAGCTTTTTCCACGTGTTGCTCTTGTGTCTCGCGTTTAAGAGCAAACACACGTTCTATTTGATCAGCCCCTCTTGCCTTTCAGTCAGATGTCAAAATAAGTTGTCAAATTGAACAGATAGTGAAACTAATGCTGAGTTCAGACTGCACGGTTTTCAAACTCGTCGAATCACTGTTCTTTTCACACTGCATGACTATCTGGGCCAGCATTCAGGTGTTGCTGTTCACACTGCACAATGAATCGGTGACCGGTTTCACATTGCATGACTGTGCAAGAGGAAGAATCGCCGACAACTCTGTCCCGTTTGCAAACTACGTTTCACAACCAAGCGGCAACCTCCCGCGGTCGTTCTTGAAGCCAATACGGAAGTGAATTAAAATGCAGTTCATCAACTGGCCACTAGGGACAGTTGACATGCCCATGTTAAAATGCCCAACTTTACAGCAGAAAAAAAGCATGTTTACAGCCTGGTACAAATTCTAGTTTTGGTCTAAATGGCTAATTTTGCCTTTCATGACAACCGTGAGGGGGATGAATTTTTTTGTAACTCATTCGTTTACATTAAATTAAGCCTTAAAGTTCTGCATAATTAAGGGCGTGGTCACAGGTGGATAGCCATTTATCTGCTGTCTGTTAGTCATCACGTCACCAAAGCTCCGCCCACGTACCGCCTCTTTGCCATTTTCTATTATCTGGGAGTGACGCGCGGTGACGCGCTGCTAAGATGGCTTGACCCTACTTTACACTTCAAAACAGCTCTGCAGAATCCTATGGGTGATGTCACGGACACTACGTCCATATTTTTATACAGTCTATGGTCACAACCAAACTCACTGGAGAAGTGACGAGGAAACAACGCGAGATCACACGTGTGTCAGGGCCGTAACCAGGCCTGCAGCACTCCTGTAAATAACTGAAGCCTCCGCACCTCGATCGCCCCCAGGTGGCCGGTCCCAGTATAGCCACCCCTCCGTGTTTTCTAATGGACGCGAGACAAACTAAACAATCAAATTACACTTAAAATATTTTTTCCCCAAAGTTAGTTTGTAATTTGAGGCAATTTTTATCACAATGATTTCATTTCAAGTGTTCGTTTTGTAAATAAGTTTAGTTAGTTAGTTACTTGATGCTATAAAAATGGGGGGTGTGACATCATGATTGATAGCTGAGATCGACTAATTCTCTGGGTGAAGTCGTCACTGAGGCACTAACCGACTTTTTCTGGATTTTTGGGAGCAGATTGGAGTTTTAGCTTTAATTTCTACATTTCCATAACTGTTAATTTCACACCAACAAAATGAATTGCTCTGCATCTGTGAGGATGTAGGCGGGCTTTTGATATCGCGGCTGTATTTCCTGCTCTACTCCTGAAATCACAACTGTGCAGACCGTGTCAGCACCGTGCGGGGCGTCTGGAAGCTACAACTCTTGTCAGCGGAAACAGATGAAGCCACGTCGTCCACATTTTTTTCTGGTCTATGGCCGTAACCACCATAGACACTGAGGGGGGCAAGTACCCCCCAGTAATTAGAAATGGTTAAATTGTCCCCCCCAATATTAAATTGTTTTGCAATGCTCTGCTGCACTTCATAATGCAGCACTCAGTAGATGACAAAAAGGTTTAAAAGTAAAATTTTTCACGTCAATCTATTCTTTCCGGTAATCACAAAACACAATGCACACAAACCTGTCCCTGCTCTTCATCAATGATGAACATGTTTGATTTTAATGAAGAAAAAAAAAAACTATATGAGGGTGGATAAAAATATATATATATTTATTATATATATTGGTTATATATATCGGAAAATTATATATATAATTTTTCCGATATATATAACCGGTAATTTGGAATATATAAAATTATATATATCATTTTTCCGAAATTAACTTGAAATTAAAAAATGTGTAGTCAAGTTGTTAATTGTTTTGACTGATTTAACAGCATTCAACTTACTAAAATAAAAACATTGGATGATAGTTATTTTGCTCTATTGATGTCAGCATTAAAGTATTTATAAATCACCAAAGACCTACAGAGGTCACTGGGTTATTATGGGATGTTCGTGTTGTTATGGGGGCAGATGATTTGGGTTTGTCACTGACTAAACTGAAACCTAATGAGCTAGATTGAGACACACACACACACACACACACACACACACACACACACACACACACACACACACACACACACACACACACACACACACACACACACACACACACACACACACACAGTGAGAGATTTATTCTGCTATAAAACTTTATGGTGGATCATTGTGAGGGAGTTTGAGCCGCCTGAAGCTCTTCCAGGCCTGAAGAAGATGTTTCAGCCCTTGTTACGAGAGAAAACTGTTGTTGAGAGCAAATAAAACCAAACGTCCACAATCACTGAAATGACGTGGGCCGTTACATCAGTGACCCGCAGGATACCAGAGCGACCTTCAAGGTCAACAGGTGAGTGTGTGTCCGTTTTGCCTCATTATTACCATGTTGCTTTGCACATGATGACAGACTAATCAAGGCATTAAACGTCATGAATAAATAAACAGATGCTAATAAGACCAAACGCACAGACGATTATATCCGCAGGGAAACATGCAAGCATGAACAAATGAGCAAAGATATTCAGAATAATAATAACTCCACAATATACTGAAAAAACTCACAACGAAAATACAAAATACCTGCTCTGAACACACACAGGCACAAACCAAAATGACATCATCCTCAAGAATTCATATCCAGTAATAATGTGTGTGTGTGTGTGTGTGTGTGTGTGTGTGTGTGTGTGTGTGTGTGTGTGTGTGTGTGTGTGTGTGTGTGTGTGTGTCTGTGTGTGTGTCTGTGTGTGTGTGTGTGTGTGTGTGTGTGTGTCCTTGTTTTTTATGACATTGTGGGGACCAAATGTCCCCATAAGGATAGTAAAACCTGAGATCACCTAAATTGTCAAAATTATTCAAAAGGCTTATAAATCACACAGGATGAGTTTTTTTGAGAAAGTAAAAATGCAGAATGTTTGTGCGTGTGTGTGCGTGTGTATGCAGCAGGCGTAAGGCAGTGTAAGGTATAAGTAAGGTGATACAGACATGCAGAGGTGTGTGTGTGTGTGTGTGTGTGTGTGTGACCCTAATTACACATACAATTTGAAATGAGCAACATGAATCATGACTGCTGTTTGGGAGCAAGGTCACAGTTTGAGGCCATGATTTTACCAGGTTGTTTTCAGAAACCCTATTAACTGTAGTAAAACCACAAACTGCAGCTTATTGGTTTAAAAAAAAAAAAACACTGACCACAGCAACAGACAAAAGACAACAGTGTTCAATAAATACTCAATTAATAATAAACACAATACCAGGTATATGTACTGTATAACCAAATAATATATTATTAGTTGTAATTGTGGAATCTTACAGTAAAGTTACAGTGTATTTTTTATAACCTACTGTATGTGTCATGTTTATATCATATTCTTAAAATAAATCAATAAATTCCATTACTAATAAGATAGTATAGGGAGCTTACCAATCGAATGAAATGACTTAAAAATATTAAATGAATTAAATATAATAAAAATAAATGTATGTTTAAATATAAACGTAACTGTTAGTGAATCATTCATTTACGTTTACAGTGTTCAAGTGTGGCTTTTTTTGGTTGTTGGCAAAATAGAGAAAAATCAGATCATATTGACAGTAAAGGGCACTATCATACACCTGGCTAAATGCGACACAAGTGTTTTTGCTAGTTTCAGCCTGACGCAGTTATCATTTTCAGGTCCAGCCCCACATTGTTTAAATAGCAAATGCACTCTTGCCCATCTGTTCGCCCATGAGAATGCATTGTTGGCGCATTGCTATTTTGAGGTAACTGAAAACGACTGCGCCACTGACCAACAAAAACCTGGTCTAAAGCCAATAGTGCATTAATTTTGTGTTATCTAAGGATGCATTAGTATGCACCTATAGGTGGGTGCACAGTGCACATACACTCTGTTTATCACACACACAGGGACGCGCCGCAGCACACAAACATTTTTAAATATTATTCTCCTCTCTGGAGAAGTGTTCAGTCTTTCAGCGCAACTGGCTTTTGAAGGTAATGGGAGATGAGACTCTGATTGGTTTATTGCATGTCACACCTAAAATACACCTATGACTTATTAAAGGGCACCTATTATGCCCCTTTTTACAAGATGTAATATAAGTCTCAGGTGTCCCCAGAGTGTGCCTGTGAAGTTTCAGGTCAAAATTCCTAACAGATCATTTAATATACTATTTTGAAAATAGTAATTTTGGGGTTGATGAAAAATGAGCTATTCTGTGCGTGGCTCCTTTAATGCAAATGAGCTGCTGCTCCCAACCGGAGAGGGCGGAGCCTACAGATCTCACAGCAGTAAACACGCGAATGAAAACTGAAACATGATATCTGTTTGTTTTAATGATCATCTCTATCTGACACGTTCATGTGACATTGCAGTTCTTCATCATCATGAAATATTATCATCTGCATGCGTTTTAAAGCCTTATCACTCTCATCTTAAACACACACACATGCTACTGTCGAATGCACACAGAGCTGGATGTCAGCACATCCGTGAGTAGTCTATTAAACTAGACTAGTTCTCTACCAAACAATAGAAGATAAACATAAATTCACTCACTGCTCTTGACAGACTGAACTTTAGTAGCTTTAATAAGAACACATCTCTTACTTGAATGCTGCTGTTAATGCTCTGGCGAGGAGTTAAACATGGCGGACTGTGTGAACAGCTCAGCTACAGCGCTCTAAGGAAAGGGTCTGTGCTAGTATGTCCAGTGTCCATCAACACGTGTGGGCGGGGCCTCTGCAGGGATGTCACACTGCAGGAATCTGGAAACGGCTTGTTCTGAGACACTGCTTATGATTTACGGGGATAAAAAAAAAGGAGTGGGTGGATTTTTTACATTATAGGGTGGTTGTGTACACACACTGCCAACACACATTTATGTTCAAACACCTTATAAAAGTGCATTTTGCATAATAGGTGCCCTTTAAGGGACCATACGTCGGCAAGCCGACTGCTTTTTCCATCGTTAAACTAGCAAAAGTGGATTCGGACACGCCCTAAGTGCACCTGCGGCATTCGCTTCAGACCATGCACTCATATTGTTAAAATAGGGCCCATAGTCTCTAAAATGTAAGTGCATTAATCACATTTGTAATTGTCCTACTATTTGGGAAAAAAATTGCACATTTGCTTCACAACATCATATATAAGATACAAAACCCCATATAGGGGAATTTTGTCCCCAAATCTTGAGGTATTTTTATTAATGTTAGTAGTATCTTTGCCCCAAGAACCTTTTTTGTCCCCCTTCATTATCTATTTTGCAGTGGCTTCATGCATGGATCGTCCAACCCAGAGTGATCTGTTTGCTACTCAGTCACTTGGCTCCAGATGTGTAATATGAAAACCAAAGGACTGAATGCATTTCCGGGTGACTATTAAACTGTGGTACATCTTTAAACTTTGACATGAGTGTCAAGTGTATCTTCTTCAAATGAGAGTGATGTTTATATATGGATTGTTAATGTAAGTTTTCATGGTGCGTTTATTAGCGTGGACGTCTGCGTTTGACACCTGTGCCGTTACAGTCTGATGTGACAGCACAGATGCTGTATAACGCTTGCGTGATCTCCTGCGCATAATTCCAGAACATCTAACAGTGTTGAGAAATCAATGTGTCACACAGCTGTTTGATCTGCCTGCTTCTGTTACGATTAGAACGAGAGAAAGAAGTGGAAGAGCAGACAAAAGTGTGCAGGAGGGAATTAGAGCACGAGACACAAAAAAAAAAAGACGAGTAACTCCAGGGTCCATCATGTGCTAATCCACCCGTGTGGAAGTTTCCGGTAAACATTGAACACAATGAAGCTCTGAAGATGCTCAAAGTGCAGGGAAATCAAGTGTTAAGAAACAGCTGAGTTCTGAGGAGCATCTGCGGTTATTTATTGCACGCCAACCAGCTTTACATTCGTTTAGACTTAATAAAGTACAGCTACAGTTTCTGGCCTGATCAAAAGAGCTTCCGAGGGGGTTTATATTACGAGCGACTGTGTTAAAGCATGACGTGGATGTGAGCAATTACACGCGCTTGCTTGAAACGCGGAGCGACCATTTAATTACGTTTACGAGAGTTTGATTGAGTAGAGTGGCTGATAGTGAATTAAAATGTGAAGTTAATCTCACATGGACGCCTGCTTTCTATCAGCCTGTATCTCACATGTGATGTGCATGTCGATGTGCTTTCACTGTAACAGCAGAAGACCAGCTTTTAAATGAGCAAGGAGCCACATCACACGAACACAAACACGACTGTGGCATCAGCAGCAGTTTTTAAACATTTTCCATGGCGTTGTGTGTGGAACCTCAGAGTATCACAGGAACATCAGGGTGTTTTCTCCAAGGCGTCAAGTAAGGAAACAACTTAAAATGACAAAAATCAACATAACAGAACTAAAACGAAATTTTAAAATTGGAGATGAAATAAATGTATCTATAAATATAGTTAACAAAAATTGAAGCCATTAAAAACTGAAATTACTTAAATTACTTAAAACTAAATAATTGTTTACTAATTGTTATAGATATTAAATCTAGCTGATAAGACATTTCTCATTTTAATTTAGTTTACGCTGTTCTAAAATAACTAAATCTAAAACTGAAAAAGAAATACTAAAAATTATATTGACAAAACTAATACAAATAGTAAAAACACAACACACACAAAAAATATCAACCCGTTCTCACTCCCAAGGCATCAAAATCTGGTCAAGTGCCTTCCACGTCACAAATGAAGACACTAAAAGTACCCCTAGGCGTCCTTTTTCGACATGCAGGGTGCTCCATTGATTACAATGAGAAAACTTTGCCGACATACACAGACACGTTGGGCATGGGAACGTTATCGTCATGAGGAAATGAACCTACCCATTTGTGTATTATGTATATTAAGGCGCTTGGGTTGAATTTGCTCATATCCTAAACCGAGAACTTGTTCGTATATGCATTCACCTTCACTATTTCTCTCAGAAATGATGATTGTGTTGGTGAGTACTCTGTGTATCCTTACATTCTTTTTTTACAACACTGGCAAAGATCGTTTACACTCATCTTTTTCTTCTAACGTTACTTAATCCAGCGTGGTTGCAGACAGGGTTGCCAAGTTTTTTTGCAATGACGCGCAATTGCTACTCAAAACTATATCCCAAAACAATAGCTTTCCAGGTGGGGTTCTCCAGAAAAAAAAATTGCGTTTGGTTGGCAAAATATGTTATTTTGGCAAGGTTGCCAGCTAAAATTCGCATTCCTGGGTCTATGTATCACATAATTGGGGTCGCTTCAACCCGCGGACATGGAGAACAACCCGCAGGAAAAACACAGACTTGGCAACACAGTGCAGTTGAGTTCTGTTGACATTTTACAACTAAAGTTAAGCTCCGTTGCTCTGATTGGTTGTAGGTCTATCCAATTGAGGTCTTTCCTGGTTCGGTTGAAACACGCCCCTTAATCAAAGCCCAATGGAGCAGTATCAGACTCATATTCTGACTAGAATTGAGTATGACCACGTCAGGCTATTTAGTTCCACTAATTCTCATAAATCAGTGTAGTAATGTTCGTGGAAGGAAGGAGGCGGGAACCGGCGAACATTCAAAAATACTTTTAATAACTGAATAAACAAAACCAAACAAAAGTAAATCGCGGGCAGCCCCTCACGGACTACTGCCCGCACACACATACCAAAACATAAACAAAACTCAACATAAAATCCAGGCCTGGTCCTCTCTCGTCCTTTCCTGACCTCGCCCGTCCTTTTATGTCTCCAAGCTCCCTCATGAGAGGACTTGAGACCGGTGTGCCTCGCTACAGGTGACACTCACGCACCGGTCTCCACTCGCTCCTCCCATGTCGCTCGTTCATCCACCTCACCACAATCAGTTTTTTATAACGGTTAAACCTCTTTTCATGTAGACGCAATGTTATATTGCCATGTTTATCAAAATACAACTGATAAAAAAGCGTAGACTTATAAGTTGAACTTTATTCTTGTCCAAACACGCTGTATTAAGCAGCACATAAAGTATTAAATGAAAATGTCTTCTGACTCATCTGTTTATTTGACAAATATTGCATTTATTTCACTTAATCTGTGTGTTAAAGTATGCAAACACAGCGCAAGCTTCACTACGTGAAGCAGAAAGGTTCCGACTTCACGTCTCAGTTTGCAGCTGCTCCCCGCCTGCACGCGGCTACTCTTGCCGATTGGATGCATCAAGCCACAGCCAATGTCAAACACACCTATTGGCTCTCGTGTGTCTTGTGACCGATTACGAAATCCTAAAGAGTTGTGTGTATGAGCTGAATGAGATATACAGTAGCCTATATATATATGTGTGTGTAGTAAAATTTTATCAAATTAAATTGAATCATCCTTACATATTATTCATGTTATGAATTAAGAAATTTGAATAGGTAAAACATTTAAACATTGTGCATTAATCACAATTATACAAAACGTTATTTTTGTTACTCTTTTTTTTACTAATTCAAAATTTCTTAATTATATGTCTATATTTAAGGATTATTTCAATTCAATTTGATGGAATTTTACTACACAATTGAAATTCATAAATCTTTAAATGCTACAAAAAATGTTTGACTGTAGCACATTGTGCAAGAAACAGCATTGTCATGGGATCGATTACCAAATGCATGAGCTGATAAACCTATAAACTTGTAAGATTTTTTCAATAAAAGTGTTTTCCTGTATAAATGTGAAAAAAAAAAAAAACACGGCCCACTGGAGCAACATTACAACACGAGTACAAATAATACTATTTTCACAACTGATTCCAGGTAAAATAGTGGGATATTTTTTGTCCCATGTCTGAAGAAGCGGTCGACAGCTCCGTGTCTGTCATGGGCTGATCCATGCGCTGATAGAAATGCCACACGGTTCTCCAACCGAAAAACCTCCCACTCACATGCTCTGCTCCGAAGGGGGCCGGCCGACGCACGCTTAAAAATGTGATATTTATTCATGAAATTAAAGAGGGCGCAATTAACCGAGCTTGACGAGAGAGGTGATTGCCTTCATTTGCATAGAGTGCAGGACCTGTTAAGATTATTCACATTATTATTATTGTTTTTATTTCTTCTCTGCATCAGATTTGAAATCTTTTGTTGCTCATTGTCCTCACGGCAAAGACAAACGGCTCCGTGCATGTGAATTATACCAGTGAAACACGTTTAAACTGGTTTGAGGAACATGGCTGCCGTGCTTTTGTTTTTAATAGATACTGTATTGAGTTTTATAGTTTGGAGCGAATCTTGTGTGTTAGACAGTCAGTATGGAGACAGACGGGTGTTTGTGAGCGTATCGAGTATGTGAGTTTGCATCACTGACACAGCTGTCAGAAGCAGATGCAATGTTTCCTCTTAAGTGAACACAACACACACACACACACACACACACACACACACACACACACACACACACACACACACACACACACACACACACACAACAGTTCTGCATGGTTAATGGTAATAGTGTGGCAAGACAATTGCATAAATTAGTAAGTAGCTTTACTTTTATCACCCATAACTAACACACCAGGACACAGTTTTCAAAATAGTGTAGCTTTACAAGTTACAAGTTACTGTTATGTGATAAAAAATATATATAAAAATATGTTTTGTGTTGCATGTGGTTTTATGATCACACAAGCATATTGAAGGCACTTTTATCGTCTTCAAGTAGTGCTTTGTGGACGGTTTGTTTGAATAAACCAGTTAAAAACAGATCCACCATTCAGAATGAAACTGGGCATTCAACAAGAGAAGAAAATATTTCATATGTCAAACATGTTGAGTGTGACTTCATTTTTTCTTCCACTTTTGTCATTAACTAAGTAACTTTGCATCTACAGGTCAATTATCTCATTATTTTGTAAGTGCATGTCAACTAAGTCTCATTAGAGTATCAGTAGACTGTTAAGGTTAGGGTTGACATATATTTGCAAAGTTACTTTTATTCAGATTAATGTCTGATCATCAAAATAAAGTGTTAGCAGATTTTAAGCAGACTGCAAATCACGTGTAACGTTATTTCTGGCAGGTCACGTCAGTCAAACTTGCATCAGCTGGCTCTCAACTGATCCATGTCTACCTATGGGAATATGATTCTTATCACAACATCCCTATATTAGGTCCATATATTGTATTATCAACAGCTTTATCGTGTTGCTAAGGAGCTAATTATCCATCTCCATCACCAGCTCCTCCCCTCATCGAGTCAGGACTTGGCCTTCTGATATTCCTCTTTGAATCTGACAGATTTCTTGAATTATGTTGAACATTAAATTATTGAACATTAATGATATCTGCAAAAAAATTATGTTGCTTATGTTCTGTTTACCCAAAGGGGGTAACCAGAACAGAACCATACCGAATCCAATCCAAATATGCTTATCGTCATTCATCTTTGACGACAGTATTCCTGACAGAATTGCTCTAATTGCTACTAGTTGATATATAGTACCAAAGTTACTTGTAGTTAGTAGACTGTCTAAAGTGGACTAATGAAATAAAGTGTTACCTCTTTATCAGAAACTGTCTGGACGTTGCATGCCAGAATATAGCCAGATATGAATGTGAGGTTTCTAAAATAATGAATAACTTTTACATTGTGTCTTTGCTTAAGTGGTTATATATACGACCTTACAATATCCTTTAGGGTAGAGCAGTATAGACACAATTGTAATTAATTTGATTCAACAATGGTTGGGTCCTAATATTTGACTTTATGCTCCCTTATAGCGAGTATCACTCATGACTCGACCTAGGGTTACGCTCATGACGTCATACACTGCCATAGGGCAACAAATTGGAGTGTTTGGTACACGTTCAGACTCTGGTCACGCTAATGGCATTCCCCATAGCATCAACTCCAGACGGTGTGTCTTGTTCCTCTTCAGGGAATTGGGTTACAGTTATAACCTGAGATGTTTTTATTTTATTTATTTTTTTATCATGTTAATTATGTAATGTAGTTAGATACATTTTGTAAGTAGCTTGTTGTATATCTAATTAGTACTTTGATTACAGAAATTAAAATTCACCATATTTTTTAAAATGCATATTATCATATTATAATCAATTAATCATGTATATATTTAATTTTCTTTCTAGACCTTTGTTGACCTCATAATTTTTTATTAAAATGTCATACCCAGCAAACAATTGGGCTCTGATTGAGATTATCTCAAAGTTATGAACAAACTTTATTCCATTAACATTAATAGAACATTTGTTTAATGTGATCTGGTCTTTAAAAAACATTATCAAACATTAGAACAAAAATGTTACATAATTTATGGGACATTTTTTTGAGAAACATTTCATTTGGACGTTAATGTTTGTTTGTTTTTCTAAACGGGACTACTTTCTGCTATCTGGGTAACTGGGCAACTTCAGGCAAAGACTTATTTCGGGGATGTACAGTATGCTGTATTCTTCAATCATTTGCTCCACTTGAACCCAATCTCTTTCTTACAATCGACTACAAGCCCACAAATACGCCTCCATCTGATCGACAAACACCAAGCAACAACTTTTTTTATTTATTCGGATGTACATCCCAATTCAGAAGAAAACATCTGTTGCTATTGCTAATTTATGGCAACTTAAATAATGAATAAATAGCTTGACAAGCTGCAGTTTCAAAGTAACTTCAGCACTAATCTGCTCCTGAATTACTCAAACGGTTCCTTCTGAAAATCTCGATTTAAATTAGTTTCTTCTCAAACATCACACAACTGACGTTTCATAATTTTAATAGTATCTGTCATTTTTCATAATCAATCTCATGTGTAAAGCCCTTGTTTCTGACCTCATTTAGCCCTGATACAGGTACCTCATTATGACGGTGGCCTGAAATGTTTCATAAATCAGATTTGGAGATGAGAGAGTCTGACTGGTAGCCTGCTCCTGTCAGAAACAATAGAACAGAAAACATTAACAACGAGAATGTAAAGGAGTATGTGACAGAAACTCATCTTACATAATTCTTCATTATTTCCTGTTACTCTTTATATTTTGCTGTCTTCAGAAGCTTCAGATATTTGTGATTACATCTTAATTAACACTAGAACTGAGCCAGATGAGAGACAATATAGCAGGACGATGATACATATAAAAAGGAGAAACTGAGTAAGATAGTGAGGCAGGAAACTAGGTAAGAAAGGAAGTGCAGATAAATGAAACTTTTAACCCATCCAAGTTAGTGCACACACATTAGGAGCAGTGAGTAGTGAACACCTACACACTGCAAACTGTGGCCACACACACGGAGAGCCCAATCACCTCTGAGTGTAAACTAACGCAATTTGCATCTCACGCTCCCCCGCAGCTTGGGTATAAATACGGAAGCAGATTTACATACATAACCGAGACGTTCCCTATCAGTCAGTCACGTTTAATGTTTCATCAGAATGATTGAAGTAATGGGATCCATACCAAAGCGCCACCAGTGCACCAAAAGGACGCTACGGAGGCCACATCCTACCCGTAGGGAGTGTCCTGAGGAAGTTACACAAATGGACTTGCCATTAGGGCAGTGCTACATTTGGAGGGTCTCTGGGGTAGCTTCGGCCTAATTAGGGTGAAGTCAACACCGGCAGGGACGGCAGAGTGTAAAGACACAGGCTTGCTGACAGGGGTATAATACACATATGTAATAACCGTAGGGATCACAGCATATGGGAACCTAGCCTATCACAGGGGTGAACTTGTTGTAGTTACGAGTCTTAGGCCTGGCGTCGGACATCTCAGCCGATGCCAGGAGCAAGATAAGTGCATGTATCCAGTCCTTAGTACAGGAATGGCACAGCAAGTGAGACACTGAGCGGGTCTCCAGTGTGACTGGCCATGGTGTTAATGTCTATGTGAGGAAACTGCTTCTACCTGAAGACAATCTAGCAAACGTGTTGGGTGTCACTCATCCCATAGCTCCATATATATCTGCAAGTGAGGCATAATGTGCCAGCACCCAGGAGGAAGTTACACACAGAGTGAGCTCTAAACCCAAGGAGGCATGGCTCACACATTCAGGTTGGAGGGAGACAGCCATCGCTCTAACCCTTCCTGCTGGAATGAAAGCACAGTTCTGATCAGGCATTTCCGGGTTCTTGCGTGGCACCCCAAACTGGTGATGGAGGCATTTGTTGATACAACAGGATGCCTGGACACTTGTTCTAGGGGAACTCCTGCCCGTAGAAATGCAAGGTCCGACCATGGGCTGAAAGCTTAGCAACAGGCATGTTGATTGTCACCCGGTCCGTGCCACGCTACCACACCCATCTCTGAACTCAGCCATGAAGCCAGTGGAGCCTCCAAAAAGGTTTCAGTGGTGAAGCCGTCTTTCCCTTGAACGGGTTCAGACAGTTCAACACAGACTGAGACCGTTCCTCTGTGAGTTGTGCTGTTAGGTTGACCGAGCCCAACTCCATGCCAAGAAAAAGATTGTCTGCACAGTGGAGAGTTTGTTCTTTTCCCAGTTGGACTGAAGGTGTCTGAGCACAATGTCCCTGTGTTCACACAACTACTCTTGTGACTGGGCCAGTTTGAGCCAGTCTGCAAGATAGTTGAGGATGCAAACACCATGTTCTCTCATGGGACCCTCAAATGGAAAGCGTAGGAAAGGCCTGTGTCAAGGGACAATCGAGACTTGAAAATATGCGTCCTTCAGGTAAATCGCTGCAAACCAATCTCGGGGACGGATGCTTTCTAAAATGCATTTCTGTGTTAACATTTTGAACATTAGCTTGTAAAGGGCCCAAAGGGCTTGTGAAACTAGAAGGTTCAAGATTGTTCGTAACCCACCGCCATTCTTGGGTACATTGAAGTAGGGGCTGTAGAACCCTGTTTTCATATCGTCCTTTGCCAGACTGCAATCTCCGCCCATAAGACATGAGCTTTACTATCCAGCATGGAGGTGAACTTATTGCCCCTGAACTTGGAGAGACAACTGGTGAACTGAATCCCATAGCCGAGTCTGATGGTCCAAATGAGCCAGCGTGACGGAATGGGGGAGTGTTAGTCAGGCCCCAAGAGTAGAAGTGGACCAAAAGGACTACAGACATACCTACAGTGGGACAGCTAAGTGGAGAACATTGACCCGGTGCAACCTGGCTCCACAGTTGGGAAGGGGGTGCATGAGAAGGCCTTGTGTCATCGAACCGCACACTGCTGCCCACTGGCAATAGGAGATTAGTATGAGAGTGGCAAGGAATAGCGTCACACACTGCCATCCATTCCTCTTAGGACCCAGAGATAGAGGAAACTTCTATTTTATTGATAATTTTGGTACCAGAACAGAAAGAAAACTGAACAAATCATTATCCAACCAGCCCTCCTCCGGGGGAGGGAGTGTTGCAGTCACCGTCTCCCGAAGAACTGCTCCATCCTTGTTCTTTTGTTTACTGTCTGGTTTGGCAGAGGCCTGGATGGACTGAGCCGCCTTCCTGTGACCGGCTCCACGCTGTGGTCTGGGTGGAGGTTGCTGCTGAAGCTAAGTGGGGGCAGTTGCAGGGGGGTGGCTGGGATGGTTGATTGGTTTGAGCTGCAGCTGGCGGCAGGATGTAAGCAGCAGTAGGCCGCCGGGGCAGTTTGTGTCTTATTGCCTCTGTCTGCTTCTTTGCAGCTGAGAACTGCTAGGTGAAGTTCTCAACTGAAGAGGCCGGCCGGGGAGTCAATACATGTCGGTCTCCCTCATATCCACCAGGTTCAGCCAGAGACAGTGTTTCTGAAGTGGACCAGAGTGAACATCGTCTGACCCAGGGAGCGAGCTATGAGTTGTGTCGCATACGAGGTCCGCAACTCCTTAAGTGGCTTCGCTTGATAGATCTGCAGGACAGCCATGGCGTGCAGAGCGGAGCTGGCCTTTCCAGAGGCTTTGTAAGCCTTGGCCATAAGAACCGATGAGAACTTACAGGCGGCAACGCTTTTTGGACACAATTGCATCGCAATCACACGCTCCACCAGGGGGATCTCCACGTATCTCTTGGCTGTCCCAACATCGAGGGTAGTGAGAGGAGATGAGGCACCGGACCGGTTTCAGGCAGAAAAAGGTGCCGTCCAGGATCTCGAAACCTCTTCATGCACTTCCAGGAAGAATGGCTCTGGGGTTTGGTGCTGAAATTCAGCGCGGGCGCCCCGAGATACCAATCGTTCAACCTTGAGTGCTCGGGACACGGTGGTCAGCCTCCACTCGAGCCCGACGCTCTCGGGCAGCCCGGGAAAGTATAGCCGTCAGCTCTGGGTCAGGCTCAGGCAATGCAGCTGAGTCTTCAACCCCGGAGGACTCTAGCTGACTCTCTGATATAGCGATCGACATCTGATCGTCCGACGGAACCCCGAATGAAATGACTGGTCCCCGATGAGAAGGACCAGCGCCTCCACCCAGAAGCTCCATAGCTTGCGGTGTGCTAGAGGAGTGGGAGGCCCATGAAGACTGACCTGAAGTAGCCCTCTTCTGATTCCCAGAAGAGGAACTAGATTGTGGTATAGGTGAGGGGATTCCACCTTGTCTGAGGTACTCGAGTCTCGACTGCAATACCGTGATGGTAATATTCCCGCAGTGGGTAAATGACTCATTCACAAAAGCTACCTCAGCATGCTTGATGACCAGACACGTGTGGCAACAATCATGCGATCATCAACTGTCATCCGGCGTTAGGTAAAACCACATCCAGAAACACACGGGTGGAATGACATCTTTAAAAAGACACAGTGTCACACCGTGCTTGCTCTTTTAGAGAAATGTAGGTCTCTTACAGTGCTGAAGTGAACAAGGGAAATGGACGCGGCACAGCTCACAGGGAATAGTGCAGCCTGTAGTGTGTAAAAAAGTGTGTTATAAAACAGCAGGAAATGCTCTGAAGGATCACAACCACCACTGTTGCGCCATCACATCTATCACCGGAAAGCAGAGGCCTCTTCCCGAAGAGCAGTCGTCTCGTAGAACACTCTCTCATTGAGCTGAATAGTAGAAGCACTTAGCTTCGAAGTGAAAAGCTGAATGTGCTTTGCATCTGCTTCCGCATTTATACCCATGCTGCGGGGCGGAGCATGAGATGCAAATCTTGCATGGAAATGTGCATTGGCTCGTTTAGTTTACACTCTCAGGCAAGAATAAGAAACTAAGTTACCCAAAAACAGAAATCGGAAGTTAAGAGAGACATATTATTGAGACTGAGTGAGAAGAAACAGACAACTAAGTGAGACAGGAAGCGGATGCAATGTGTGAGAAGAGAGAGAAGGGATGCACTCTGTCTGTGAATGTGCTACTAGCACCACCCACACTGAATTCTAGGCATAAAGACTGCTGCTTAATGACCTGCGTTTTCTCATAATACTAATATGTAATATGTCACAGAGAATGGAATGGCTATTACACACACACACACACACACACACACACACACACACACACACACACACACACACACACACACACACACAGTCCTAATGGTACTCGTAGTGCTGCATACTGTATAATTTAGACTCCTTGCACAAACTTCCACATTTCTCATTATAGTAAGAGAGCTATCACAGAAATTTGTATTGTAAGAGATAGTTCATAACAACTCAAGTTTTATCTGAATTTCATGACAGATTTGTTTGGTCGAATAATCCTTCCCTGCAGCACTTTTCCATTTCTAAACAAACACACACACACACACACACACACACACACACACACACACACACACACACACACACACGCTGGGGTCAGATCACCATCATACTCCATTTTCCTTTTCTTTCTTTTTTTTCGCTCAACTAAATCCATATCCAGGACACAGTTTGTCTAGCTGTGCCATTACCAGCAATTTCATGAAAGCCAGTTAACACAGACAATGTGCAAATCAATTTCCTTTGACTTTGTTATGGGGGCCTTTTTGAATGGGTCCCTGAGGGGCTCTCCAGTCAAAACTCGTGTCCCATTCTGCAGCTTGTGGTTTTTACTGATCCCTTGAAAATTTTAAAGAAATCTGTAGTCATTAAACTGAAGAGGAAATAAAACAAATGCTCTGACATAAAACAGACCTGCTCTGACATGAAACAATGAGAATATTTGTTGGCAAATTAACTGATGAAAGATCTGATATATCACTCTAATATGTGAATATTTTAAAGGGAAGAAATCAACTTTCCCTTGAGCTTTTGATATATGAAAGGTCATGGTAATATAAGAATATCCTGTAAGTTTCAGAGCTGAAAACTTCCTTGTTAGTCAAAGAAAAGCTTTTATAGACACTAGGCCCAGAAAACGATAGAGTGCTTCATACTGACCTCATCGTGTGGCAAAACACCGCCTCTACAGAATAATAAGCATGTGTAATTCAGTAGCCCCGCCCACCGACTCATCGAATCACGCTAGCCAGCAAGTTGAAGAAGTTGAAGAAGACAGCAAGATATTGTGGAAGAACTCACTCGCTGCATAAGCCTCCTTCGGATACTGATATTAGGAATGTGTGATACTTCATTTATTTTTAATGAAGTTCCAGCTCACGAGGGGAAGACATGTACGTGTGTTTGCTTCATTTCACTGCGGAATCGTTTGTAAACAAGTCTCAGGTGCTGGATTTGCAGACACAGTTTTGTGCCTTCTATATTGGATTCGACAAGAATGGTGTAACAAACGTATGTGAGTAAAACGTCTTTTTTATTTGTAATAGTAGTCACGGGGCTATGTGTTTTCCAGACAGGCAACCAAAACGTAAGCCCATCAGCAGGCCAATGAATCTCAAATGGTGAAATAATATTCCATTCTTGAAATCTGGGTGCGCGCGCACGTGTGTGTGTGTGTGTGTGTGTGTGTGTGTGTGTGTGTGTGTGTGTGCGGTTTGTGCTTATATCGACCGATTGTGCGGGCCATGTAATACATAAATAATATTCCAATCAATCTCAGGTGGATGAGAAATAAATCATTGTGTTTGTTTGATAAAGACGTTTACGAGCCCCCATTCTGGTTGCCGCTTTCAAAACGATCCCTCCCTAATGGGAACTGAACTGACAGGGGAGCAGGAGCTCATTAAATATGCAAATCTTATCCAATTCTAGCCGTGGGCGTTTACTTCCAAGTCTCCAGTGCGGCACGCCCATCGAAACCCAGCGTTCAGGAGAAAGCCTCAAAACCAGTGTAGAAAATAGCCTATTACTTATTCATTATGATGTTTTTCAATGTAAAAACCACACAAACGCCATAAGTTGACCTCAGACAACAGTATAACAAATTTAAAAATCCAGTTCATGACACCTTTAATATGAGAATGTCCATGTTGGGCCACGTCTTGCTATTCTTTCTTTGTTGTTTTTTACACTAGAGCTTTTGGTGTAGACTCCAGTCCTTATAGTCCATTTGTTTGGTAAGAATTATATATATTTTTTCTTTCTGTACATAGCAAATCTGCTTGAAAACAGTGGTCTGGGGCACAGTTATAATTATAGTAATCCTGGTGATAATAATGAGATGTGCTGCAAATAACTGGTATCACTGCAAAATTGTCTTTATTTTTATTATTGTAAGGTGTTCTTATTGTAAACGCTCAATCTTTCTCCTGGCAATAGAAGTACATGCTAAGGCATAGAGTACCCTGACTGCCAGAGGAATACAACTGTTGCTGAGTCAACCATTTTGCAATCTGAAGCCCTGTTGCCAAATCCAGGTACAGCGGTAGGTTCTGATAGTGAGCGAGATCAGTTTTTCTGTTTGGTTTAAAGGGAAGATTGTCTAAAACAGGGGTGTGCAACTCTGACACTTTCCTAAAGAGTTTAGCTCCAACTTCAATAATGAAAAAAAAACCCACCTGAAAATCTAACAAAAGTCTTCAGGATTAAGGGAAGAACAGGGCACAACCTAATGCTTTTTGACTTTCTCAGTATGTGTAAATCCACTTGGGGTTCAGAGTATTTATGTTTTCCCACATTAATTGCACACATGTCTATTACAATTGTGTGGTTTTGTTTCATTAATACAGTGTATAGTTTTTTCTTGATTTTCCCCCGAAAGAAAGGAAGTGAAATGTGACAACATGCACCATAGTTGGGGTTCATTGTAACATGTGAGGGGGTATATTGTAACATGAGCAAATGACAGCTTAATATGTAGTCTGATATAATAAAAAAAATATCCAAAACAAACTAGAATATTTTGTCAATAAATTACAATTAAATTACAATTAAATTAAAATAATGTCATTTTTATCATTAAAAATACACGTTTTATTTTGACAGCAAATACATCTAAATACAGCTATACAGCATAGTTCAAAACATAATACCAATTTATCATTTCTGAACATTGACTCTCAGTTCTTACAACCCTTTTCTCATGGTTTCTCAAAATAATTCATAAAAGTATACAATATAATAGCATATTTACAACGCACCCCATCTGCGCAACTGGATTTAAATGGCTGGTTAGATCAGCATTAAAGAACGATCTCAACTGTTAAAGGGGTACTTCAGCGCTGGGAAGATGAATCTGTATTTAAACTGGGTAATTAATGTAGTAGAAATGTGAAATTATTTTTTAATTTGGTGCCTTCTAGACTGAGAAAACACAGACAATGTATTTTTGTCTAATGGGGATGAAAGACGACAATTCCCAGAACGCACTGCTTCACTTCACTTCACTGGATTACTGTATCACTTGCCCACCGCGTTCATTTTCAGAAAATCAGTTCAGTTAGAGACACTACAATTAAAAACTGAACGTGTCTGTTCGATATAATGCGAGTGAACCGATTGAGCATCACGGCACAAACGCAGCAGGATCGGATTACATTCACCACATGAGCTGAGGTAATCGCGGGATTCGCATCTAAATTGCATCTCAGCGAGCTGGTATCTCTAAATGAATTTTAGGCATCAGTTCATGTCTTTCGAAGCTTAACTGTCATAGGAAGTTCATTTTAAAAGTTAAAACACTCACTTTGCTCTCCACCGCTCCGTTTACATGAATCTCCGCAGCTCCGCGAGCCGAGTGCTGGGAGTGCTGTGAGTGCGATGTTGAAAACATGTGGAAATAGCGCCCTCTGCTGGCTGTAGTCTTCAGCCTCTGGCCAAAAACTCCTCAGATGATGCAAAATGACGATATTTGCGTCGTCGGAGGAATTTTTCCAGAAATAAAATACATAATTCTCTAGTCTCAGGGTCATATGAGGGGGGAAAGTACGATAATTTGAATATACTCCTGGGTTTCTACTGATACAAAGCTTAATGCTAATCGCTGAAGTAACCCTTTAAATAACAGATATAAGATTAAAATAATATCGTATTTTAAATAAACACAAAAAACAGAGATGAAAAATAAACTTAAGACAGATATTTACTTTTGCTATGGTTAAATAAATGTTCAGTGGTATCTTCCAAAGATTTTTTATTTAATTTTGCCGCAATTTGTTCTCTATATAGTGTTGATATGGCAACTAGTAAATACACAAAGTTTCGTCATCCTGGCATGGGTGGAAAATACCATGTGTGTATTAACCCCGTGTTAGGTTGTGCCCTGCGATCCCCTACTTCAAAAATACAGGCAGGTATGTTTGATTAGGGTTCCCATTCTTTTGTGCCTAAAGCCCATGACACACTGCACGATTTTCAGCTGTCCCAGACGAAAGACTGGCATTGTGAAACAATCGTGGCGATTTCTGTGATCGTGGTGATTTCTAATCTGTGGTCCTATGTCGTACAATGAGAGACGTTCAAAGACGGTCATTGTCATGGTCCTGTGACCAAAGATAGCCTACTGCAATTGTTGACTGTGTCAGAAATTCAGCATGATCATCGCACAGTGTATTTACTGCTACAACCTATGTTTACTGACCAGCCAATAAAAATGTGACATGAAATCAATGAGAAATGGCGCTAAAACTTAAAACTGCTTACCTCAAGCTCTTTTCCCTTCCTCTTTCGCCGTGTCCTCTTTTTTTCAGCACACATAAAAACTACAACTGCCAAAGTGTAATTCGTCAACTGGGAGAAAATTCCAGAATTTTGCCATGCTTTATGAGCGACTGAAAAAAACTGGACACTGGACGCAGTTAGGTCCATTCTCTGTTTGCTACCACCTACTTACAAACCTATATTAATAAAAAAGACAGAGAGTTTTATGGTATTCATCCACAAGACTTATTTCTTTAAACTATTCCTATAAGTTCATATGGAACTGGGTAAAATGCAGCTCATACAGTATATGCTGATCCTTTTTCTTAAAATCGTTTAAAAGATAAATTGCATCTCAGCGAGCTGGTATCGCTAAATGAATTTTAGGCATTTTTGAATGATCTGGAATCTGGTTTATCTGATTGTAAATGTTATGACTAATTATAGCTGCAATTAAAAATGACTGTGATGTTAAATCTTGGTGTTTTCATGTACTGTGCCCTATTTAATGTGATTACCATTGCTGTCATCTGTGCTGGCCAGGACACTCTTGTAAAAGTGATTTTAAATCAAATGTTCCTGGTTAAGTAAAGGTTAAAAGATAGGAAGGGATGATGCTAATCTCTGCAATACAGTGGATCTCAATAGCCACAGTTGCCCACTCCTGGTATAAAGTCTATGAACATCATTCTAATGGGTGTTTGTTTTTACGGGTTTAGGTTGATGTGCACACTGGAGGGAGTCCAGAGGGGTGGTTCAGGACTAGTTTCTCAAAGCACTTCATTATGACTGGTGTGAGTCACAGGCTGGACATCATTGAGGCAGGACACATTTGACTTCTTTGGAACTAGTATGATGATGGTGGATAAGAGGCAGACAGGAATGACAGCCTTGCTCAGAAAGTTGTCTGAGGATCAGACAAGTGTTAGCACACTTGCAGGTGTGCAATCAAATCCGGCAGCCTTGCTTGGATTGACTTCAGCTAGTAACCATTTATTGTCTTAGTTTCAGTTGGAAAACATGGTACCTTATCTTCAAGAAGAGGTGTGGGTTTCCTTCGTTATGAGTTTGGAGACATTCTCCATAATGACTTTGAATTAACATAATCCATGCAATTGTTAATGCAGATGATGCATACTCCTCTAAACCAATGGTACACTTCATTGCATCCGCCTCTCTATGCATGTTCCAGTCAGTACCTCCCAAGCAGTCCTGTAGTGCTGACATGGTTTTTCTGGCCATACTCTTATCCGTTTCGGCTCATTTCAGTGGCAGTCTATATGCGTGTATTAGCGCAAGAAAGATGTGGCCGGAGAAGCCCAGGGGAGGCAGCATGCTGCTCTGAATGCGTCATATGCAAATATGGGATGTTGTTATTCAGCCATGTTTCAATTGAAATAAAGACACAGCATGTCTTCATCTCTCTCTGAGCTGACTGCTGCAGGGTTTGTTGGCCCAGTTTATTTTACAATGAACGGACAATGCTAAAGAGAATGTTGGGGTTAGTGTTTAGCCTAGCTTGGATTCTGGACCTCTTTCCTTGCTTCCACTTAATCTAGCGTTACCTGCGGTACCTCCTTTATGGGGTTGTTGTAGCAATTTGTGACATTCAAGTGTATAGAATCGAGTGAACAGCTGAGGCCATGACCTTAAGCTCTATTCATTGTCACATTTGATGGTGAAACTAACTTGCATGCAAACAGAATAGAATATATACAGAATTGCCTTATTTAGATATGCAGAAATTCCTTATTACACTAGCATTTAGCTGATGCAGTAGCAGGCATTGGCCTGCACTCTCCACTCCTTTCCACACTGCTCCACACTGCCTTTGCGCAAGCAAAGCGCCTGAACATAAGAGCAGCCACGATGTCACAAACAACGCTGTTGCCTTTCGCACAAAATGCCTTTAAAGCAGCTGAATGTGTGTCAGAAAAAGAAACACTTAAGTTCTTAAAAACAAGTGTGAGGAAATGAGCTAAATGAAAGTTTGTGCAGTGTGTTTGGATAATTGAATCAGAGCCCAGATGAGGAGGAGGAGTCACCGGCGAGCAGAACGGCCCGACGCGACTCACTGCTCTGGGTAATGGTGTTTTCTTTTGCAGGGAAATGAAATATAAGGCCATTAAAGAAACACACACAGAAGGATGTGTCAACAGATCCGCAGCGGATGTCAGTGCAGAGTGAATGTGGAGCTGTTTTTACAGATCGAGCAACGGAAATCAGACAAGCATCTGTCAAACGCAGAGGAACACACGCACACATACACTGCCGTAGGCTATAGATGGGCAGAATCACTTTAGAGCGATATTACAAAGCAGGACTGCCTTTCAATAGACCATTCATGACCCATTTATGACCTGCATTAGCAAAACCATACAGACAGGCATAGAGACAGATGATGTTTCTGGGTTTGTTGGGGTTCTATCGAGTGCCTGTGTTTTGTGTTCACTGCATCAGTACTGGCCGCAAGTTCTGTTCAGTTTGGATCAGAGAATTACAACCTCTACAAATCTCTTTATCTTTCTGACACACACACACTGCAGAAGGTCCACCTAATTAATTTACTGATTGCTGGCCAGCCTCTGTGTGTTGTCTCGATCTCTCTCTCACACATAGAAACACAGCCCAAGCACTGAAAGCCTCTATTTATTGACGGCATGGCACACCAGTCATTTAAAAGCACTTTAGCCACAGTGTGTGTGTTGAGAGGACAGCCCTTGCCATAGGCATCTCGCTCTCATGACACACTTTCACCGTGTTCAGTTTGTCTTTATTACTGGTGTTGTTAGGTCAAGCGTCATATTAATGTAGCTCATATTTAGTGATGAAATCTCTAATACTATACTCAGCCGAGTTAAGGTGGCTCTGTGCCAGCTCAAAATTAAATTATTCCTGCTCTGAACCACCTCTGACCTAACTATCAAAGGCAGATTATGTATGTAATCGCAATTTCTGTATAAATGCATTTATGACACCTCTGCAAGCACACTGGTCTGTCACACATTGTGTGAGTACTGAACTAAATTCCATCTGTCTTATTGTGCTACAGTGTCAAATATGCACAAGCATTAAATAAGCACAGTTATTTAACTGCATGCAAACAGTTCGGGTGAATGTCATTATATTAGATCTGTGGATTAAAGTGACCTACGTAATAAATCTGCTGCTTTCTGTGTCAAAAGTGTTAATCAAACAAACACATTCATCCATCATAAAAGTAGTCCATATGGCTCCAAGGGGTTAATAAAGGACTTATGTTTCATTACCAGAAGCCAGTGATTATATCTAGGCAGTGTTTATAAAAATACAACAAAAGGCTTTATTAACCCCCTGGAGCTGTATGGATTACTTTTATGATGGATGGATGGATGGATGCGCTTTTTGGGGCTTCAAAATCTAAATTAATAAATTACTCCCAATTTAAACCTTCAGCAGTCCTTAGCTTAAAACATAGTTAGATCTCATTTTAAAGAGAGATCTTGCTGAGGCCTTCTTAGAGCTCCTTTGTATACTATATGCGAGCCTCCTTGATTATATTTTTGGAGTGTTTGTTAGGTCTCCTGTCATTTTAAGAGTGGTTTTCCTGAGATTTCAACTCGTCAGGGTATAGTGTCCCCTGAAGTGACAGGCAAGATATTCCTTATCCTTTGCCATATTCCTTTGAAGGTATCTGAAAGAATACCAGGCCCTGAGCTATGCCAATGTGGTATGTAGCTGGGATTTATTAGGGAATAGAGTCACAGGTGCATACCCTCTAAGACGGGAATTGTGACTCGGACCTAGCTCTGTCTAGCTCAAAGGTGTATAAAATCAAGCACCTAGGCATGCAGACTGCTTTTCCAAACATTTGTGCAAGTATGGGTCGCTCTCAGTAGCTCAGTGATTTAATGCGTGGTACTGTAATAGGTTGCCACCTGGGCAATACGTCCATTTGTGAAATGTTCTCACAAATAAATATTCCACAGTCAACGGTCAATGGAAGCAATTGGGAACAACAGCAACTCAGTCACAAAGTTGTAGGCCACGTAAAATCACAGAGCTGGGTCAGAGTCAATAGCTACTGTAGTGTCTGCAGTGTCTCACAAATGTTCAATTCCAATGAACATCAGAGATGCTCCTATCTTTATTTTGGGCATTTTGTTTAAATGTCCTGGCACCGAGGAGTCTGAACTGAATTGCTGGCTTGGGCGAAACTAAGTAGGATCACCTTGAAGGGCCCTGCTAACTTCAAAGGGGTCGCTATCTGATCACGTCTCTAATACTACCCTCCCCATGAAGACGTCTCTAATCCAACCTCTTCCTTGACCAACGGTGCAGAGTATGTGATTATGAAATGCATAACATTATGCTTACCACACTTTGGAGTAGAAATTTACCAATTCTGACACCATCATAAAATAGGCAAATTAAGTCTGGAGACAAAGAAAGTTTTCTCCCGCCTAAAACGGCCACCTATGATTGGCCATTTCAGGCAAGATGGGTGTATGTTGATGTAACTTTAAAGGACAGTAAGACAAGAGCTTATCATGCTTCTTCCTCCCGTCACTTAAGCACAGCTCGTCCACAAGCCACGGGCTCTGTCCTGGCTCGGGCAGCTCAGCAAATCTGGTTGTTTTTCGCGACTCAGCCCGGCAGCGCGTTCTCCATCGCAATGCTTGAGAAGCTTTCTCAGCTTGGACGAGACGAACTTGCGCTTCCTCTCTCGCACTTTCCTCCAGTAATCTCAACTCAGCTCGTCCCCTTCACCAGGCGGCTTCGCTCCATGCTTCATGACTCAGCCCCAGGCACAGGCAAACAGGCAACACGCGCCATTTCAACGCTCCCATCTCAGTGATCAAGGAATTCTCTCAACTCCGACGAGATGATCTACATTTCCTCCCTCCTCTGCAACATTCGCTCTCAAGCAACCCACTTTCAAACTTCCTGCATATCAGAGACCCGATCACCGGAGAAACTGAGATAGAATGCCCCAGCTAAAAGAACACTCCAGCTCAATGAAGGACACGCATTCTTTTATATGCAGTACAAAGAACCAGGCAAGTATAAACTCTATCGATATGAATTTTTGTCTATTTGGTGTTGTTTGTCCAAAAGAGAATTTTGTGAAGTCGGCAGGCTCACGAGCCCCATGGTTTTGTCCCGCGTCTGTTGAGGCAGCGCGGCGGCGTAGATCAGTGGGCTCACAGATGGACTTGTGAGCAGGTCTTGGGACTGCTGAGGCATTTTCTCAGTGCTCGTCTGACAGTTTAGATGTTCTCCTTCCTGCTTAGAAAAAGGCCCACACTGTGGCTTCTTCTCCCGGGTGGAGAACACGATGCTTAAGCAGGAATCAAACGGTATTCTGAGGAATCAGACGTGCTCAGCATCGGGCGGGTGAGGTTAAAGCTACCAAACACGCAGCTTTATTCATAAAATAAAGGCGCTCGGGCAGCTCTCAAGGGGGCTGCCTGTAGCGAGCTGATGTTCTACTTCCGTGTGGAAGCCGGCGCATGCTTCTTCCCCAGGGTGGAGAAGTAGATGCTTGAGCTCTAGTTCTAGAAAACACAATGAACAATTCTTCCTCCAGAAATTCATCAGGAGTGATGCTTTAGAAGCGCTGGTCTATCAGTGAGATCAGATTTAGAATTCTCCTCTACATCTGAGATGATACGTGTGCCAGACATCCACCTGGATGCTGCGCTGATGCACCTGAGTGTGTGTGTGTGTGTGTGTGTGTGTGTGTGTGTGTGAGAGAGAGAGAGAGAGAGAGAGAGAGAGAGAGAGAGAGAGAGAGAGAGAGAGAGAGAGAGTATGTGTGAGTTTTGGCATGGCCCACAGTTTGGGAAAGTACCAATCTGAGTCAGTGTGGTGATATCACAGATGTTTGACTCTGGCAAAATATTGAAATTAATAAAGAAACAACATTTTTTTTAATGTCCGTCTACATAACGGACATCTGCAGCACAGACGGATACATGTGATATTAACGAGATATCAGTGCAGGCAACAAACCTGCCACAAAGAGCAGCGTGTGTGAGTTTGGCATGACTGGCAAAGCAATCTGGGGACACCAGCAACAAAGTCTGCTTTAAACATGGGGATGGGTCACAATGAAGTCAACTCTAGTTAGACTAGTTAAAAGTAGTTTATCTTGCCATCTTGGCACTGTTTTTTGAGAGTCACATCACAAGTAATGTGTTGCTCAAAATAGTCTGACTTGTGTCTCAAAAGCCTTATGTTCTATTTAATTTAACTGTTTTAGAAAGCATCAAGAGTCTGTACTACACATGTCAAATCAGGGCTGAATAAACTTTGATCAACCAGCCTGTTCATAAAAGCCTTGTCTAAGACTAGTCATTCAGCCAAAGTCTTGAACACCCCGACTAACAAATTCACAGATTGAGCTGAAATTGATTTCTTTCATTTCTTATTTTTCTGTCTCATCTTTGGAGAAGCTGTGTTGTTTGACTCATGTGAGAATCAAGAGTTGTATTCAGTACACACTATTCTGAATCATTATTCCAGACAGGCAGCAAAAATCTGATTTTGGCATATCAGACTGATTTTCTTTTTTTTTAAGTCTGAACAGCGAAAACACATTAAGTATAGTTTTTACAAATCTAATGTAAGCCACATGTAGGCAGCTTGAAATCAAATTAAGAACTAATTTTCTCAATTTCATCTCAGTTTGAACATCCCAATAGTGTCTACAGTTTCATTTTTGCTCACTGATTCTCATTTATTTAAGGTCTTCGGTATATGCTGAACACTGAATGAGTGACTTTCATAAACACACTTTTCAAATTCCATGGACAATACTACATAACCATGGACAATACTACATAACAGGAGACTTCTGTCATTTGTAATCTTTAAATGTGGCTGCTAATTAGGTTCTATGGAAATAATCATATTCACGTTCAAGTCAAAACTGAAGTATAATTTCGACTTTAAAGAGAGAAAAATGCTGCGACATTTAGTCAAATATAACATAGTTCTTTGAACATAGACTTAAATTTCACTTCTGGTGAGAAGACTGAAGAAAACCATCCATAAATATGCTGTTACTTGCGGTGTGACATTTGGGGCTCATACAAAATTAGATCCACACCATCTGTACATAACGGTTTTATTTTAACAGTGATTGTTGCGTGAACGTGGCTCTCTTTCTTGGAGTCTGTGCACATTTTTACATTTTTAGACTTAAGTATGAAATGCGGGTACACTAAAGGTCATAATCTTGAAACTGACCTTATTTTCTCTGATGAAATCAGTCCATTCAGGCCTCTGTTGTTCATTTAAATGAATTCTGATTGCAGTCAGATGTAATTACACATAACGACATCTTTAACGATCGACTCAGTAGCCTACTGAGCTGGACCCCCACTGCTCCACCGACCCTCACCGATAAGGAGAAACTCACAGTGTAAGTATGCGTTTGCTGTGTCTGTGCAGAGTGTGGAGGAATAATTTTACAGTCACAAATAACAGTTGATCTTTTAAAAATGATTGTTGAATGTTTCAAAGAAAGCAATAAAGATAGGGAAGAAAACAGACAGAAAAAATATTTATATATACGTGTAAAAGACGGAGACACAGAGGTCAGTGCAGGGACACACTATCACTTTCCATAAATACAGTATATTTTGTTGTCCTTTTATTTGTGAAGCATTAGGAGACACAAATCCATGTTGCTAAAACTACCTTATACGTATATCTTATATTAACTGTTATATAACTTTAGATTAACTGTAATGTTAATCTACAAACCCGATTCCAAAAAAGTTGGGAGAATGTACAAAATGTGAATAAAAACAGAATGCACTGATGTGGAAGTTTTCAATTTCAAATTTCAATATTTTATACAGAATACAACATAGATGACATATCAAATGTTGAAACTGAAAAAAATATATAATTTTAAGGGAAAAATAAGTTGATAAGTTGAAATTTAAGTTGACACAGGGTACACATCTCAAAATGTGTACCCTGTGTACAAAATGTGTACATCCCCTCTTCTTTTTATAACAGTCTGCAAACATCTGGGGACTGAGGAGACAAATTGCTCAAGTTTAGGAATAGGAATGTTGTCCCATTCTTGTCTAATACAGGCTTCTAGTTGCTCAACTATCTTAGGTCTTCTTTGTCGCATCTTCCTCTTTATGATGCGCCAAATGTTTTCTATGGGTGAAAGATCTGGACTGCAGGCTGACCATTTCAGTACCCGAATCCTTCTTATACGCAGCCATGATGTTGTAATTGATGCAGTATGTGGTCTGGCATTGTTAAGTTGGAAAATGCAAGAAAGAGACGACATCTGGATGGGATCATATGTTGTTCTAGAACTTGGATATACCTTTCAGCATTGATCGTGCCTTTCCAGATGTATAAGCTGCCCATGCCACACGCACTCATGCAACCCCATACCATCAGAGATGCAGGCTTCTGAACTGAGCGCTGATAACAACTTCGGTTGTCCTTGTCCTCTTTAGTCCAGATGACATGGTGTCCCAGTTTTCCAAAAAGAACTTCAATTTTTGATTCGTCTGACCACAGAACAGTTTTCCACTTTGCCACAGTCCATTTTAAATGAGCCTTGGCCCAGAGAAAATGCCTGTTCTTCTGGATCACGTTTAGATATGGCTTCTTTTTTGACCTAAAGAATTTTAGCCAGCAATGGCAAATGGCACGGTGGATTGTGTTCACCAACAATGTTTTCTGGAAGTATTCCTGAGCCCATGTTGTGATTTCCCTTACAGTAGGATTCCTGTATGTGATGCAGTGCAGTCTAAGGAAGATAATGGGAATCCAGTATGGTTTTCCGGCCTTGACCCTTACACGCAGAGATTGTTCCAGATTATCTGAATCTTTGGATGATATTATGCAGTGTAGATGATGATAACTTCAAACTCTTTGCAATATTTGTCTGAGAAACTCTTTTCTGATATTGCTCCACTATTTTTTGCCGCAGCATTGGGGGAATTGGTGATCCTCTGCCCATCTTGACTTCTGAGAGTCACTGCCACTTTGAGAGGATCTTTTTATACCCAGTCATGTTGCCAATTGACCTAATAAGTTGCAAATTGGTCCTCCAGCTGTTCCTTATATGTACATTTAACTTTTATTGCTACCTGTCCCAACTTTTTGGGAATGTGTAGCTCTCATGAAATCCAAAACGAGCCAATATTTGGCATGACATTTCAAAATATCTCACTTTTAACATTTGATATGTTATCTATAATCTATTGTGAATAAAATATAAGTTTATGAGATTTGTAAATGGTTGCATTCCTTTTTTATTCACAATTTGTACAGTGTCCCAACTTGTTTGCAGTCGGGTTTATAGCAATGGTTTAGTTTTCTAAATTAAATGAACCATTGTGGTTGAGGAGATTCCCTCCTTCCATGTAAAGCACTTTGAGTATGCAGAAAAGCGCTATTTAAATGTACCAAATTATTAATTATTATTAGCATGAAGAGTAGCTACTTTTAAACCAACACGTTTTCATGAAATGCGTATATATAGCACAAATTGTATTCATTGTGCAACTTATATGCCAAAATTAGTTTTTACGTGCATATGATACACATTGTCACCCCATTGGGTAAATTTAGTGGTATGGGGTGCGTGCATAGAACATGCTTAGGTAGGTTTAGTGGTGTGGGGTATGTGTAACACATTATAAAGTGCGTATCATATGCATGTGAAAACTGCATAACATATGCACGTAAAAATTCATTTTGGCTTATAAATCGCATAATAAATACAATTTGTGCTGTAGATACGCATTTTCATGAGATCAGCCTGTTTAAACAGTCAGTTTTGTTTTTTGCCTGTCCCTCTCCTGCAGGGGCGTAGCTATGATGAGTAGGCCCCTCCAGTTTATTATACAAATATAATATTTGTTAAATAACAGTATTTTAACGTAATTACAAAATGATTATAACATCTCAAATACTAAAATACATAAAATGTGTTTTTTACAGTCTATGTTTTTTGCATAATGCTTGATGAGTTTGATTGACAGCTAGGCAATTAGGTGTCAGGCTGTCTATTTCATGAAGTGTGTTATTCACTTAGCCTATAATTTGCAGTTGTGTGATAGATAAACAGCAGCGATGCAAAATTGTATTTTAAAAACTTGCATTGACGCAAGAGAGAACCCATCCATCAGCTCGCAAGTATGGTAAGGTTTTTCAATTCTAAGCGCAGGTTCATTCTAAAAAGCCGGGAACACACTGTCAGTAGAGATAGTGTAGTGGTAATATTTGTGGCATTAAGTTTTGATGCAATTCGACCTGAGGTTTGAATCCGCCTTTTGCTGAACTCATTCTACTTCCTTTTCCCATCACATATCAGATCGGAAAGGCATTCATTTGCAATAAAAATTAAGAAAATATTTGAAAAGTGGAAATAAAATGTGTTGTAACCGCTGCTCATGTTTTGTATGTGGACAGGTTGTAGCTACAGGGTGTAACTCTCCCGGGTTATGAGTTTTGGGTTATGTTGACAGTGACCCTGTCTTAGTTTTACAAGGTGTGTTCTATGATTATTATTATTATTATTTTTCAATAGGATCAGAAGAAAATAAGATGGAAATTACCTGAATATTAAGTTATTTCACCTGAAAGCATAGGCGTAATTTGCGGGTGGCACATATATGCCCCCACCACTGCACAATATCCACAATATATTTGAAATAGTGACATCTAAGAACTGACCATCTAGACCATTCTGATCATCTAGACCCGTTTTTTTTTTCTTTTCTTTACACAAATTATAGTGTTAACGGTATTGTTAAAGATCTCAACTAATCAAACATGTTGCTCTACTGTTTTTAAAAAATTAATATTTTCTCTTCCGTTCACCAAGTCTGCATGTATTTGATCAAAAATACTGTAAAAAAAAGAGTAATATTCTAAGATATTGTTACAATTTAAAATAAGTGTTTTCTGTGATATTTGTTTTTTTTAATGTAATTTATTTCAGATGCAAATTTGATATATTTTTTATTATGATTTAGTTTATAATAGTGTGTAATAGTTCATGTTGCCTTACTGTTCTTAATATTCTTAATGTTGCCTAACTATTACAATGTATATATCTTTAACCTGTTAACCAGCGCCCCAATTTTTGAAATTTTCTGAAAACGACATTCCCAAATGAAAATGTCTGCAGCTCTTAAACCCTATGGTCTATATTCATAAATCTGGTCTTATTTTAAACTAGACACTTCAAATAGTGTTACCCAAGAGTCATAATAGCTCAAAGTTGTATATGAACAGAGTAATATACATGTAAATATACATGTAAGTGACTCGCGTTTTTTAATTTTTATTATTCACTTAGGGAAAAATTAAGAGATTTTAATGTTAAGGTCCTGAAAATAAGCATAATATAAAACTGAATGTCTGATCATGTTTTGATTCAAATTTGAGGATGATTCTGTCAAAAATGTAGCTTCTGTAAGCTTTTATATCAAGAAAAGACTAGGCGTCCTTTCCAAAAGGGCTTTTATTTTAGAACATTTGTAATTGCAAAGAGTAGTTTTTTTTATTCAAATAAATCTGCAATAAACTGCTGATTATGATTAATTTACAGTTACTGAAAAACTAAATTAACTATTTACAGAATTTTTAAAGTGTAAAAAACTAATTTAGCTGATAAAAACAGTCTGTCATAGAGCCTGCGCGCTCCACTGCAGTGTTGCGCAATCTGACTGGCAGGCGCTTGGCTGCTATGGAGATTGTGACTAGAGGCATATTCACCAACAATGCTTACAAACACAACGTAAGATAATGCCTTGTGATTAGTTACGTCCGTCAATCAAACCTTTGCTAGCAAGGCATTGGCTAGGCATTGATTGCCTTCATCCAACGAAAACCATGCGCGCTTTGATTGACAGCTGGCGGAGCGAGTAATGCGCAACTCTGTGTAATGACTTGTCAGAAAGCCTGTGATTGAAGCAGAGAGACCTGGGAGGGTTTAACGTGACAGGAAGAGTCCACAGCACAGGGAGATCGTCAGAAACGGATTTGAATCACTATTTCATTGAAAATGGACACGATTGATTACTCTAACTCAAAACGCCCAAGCAAACAAAGGAGTATTTTTAGTATTTTTCCTTATTTTTCGTTGTTTTGGATTAAAAAGTGGGATGCATTTGGAAGAGTGGACTATTACACGGACATGTATGCGGTTGTTTTTGGATTGGTCCGATCTGATCTGCACGATAGGAGATGAAAGATGAGTACTGTGTTCATTATGCTAATGTTTAAATAGCTACTGCTACAGCATTTAATTTAACCTTTTCCTCTCTGGTGTATTTATAAAAACGAGTTCAGAACATGAATCTCGAGTGTTTTAGCTTTCAAATGATGCATAGTTTGTGATGGTTGATTAAATAGTTTGTATAAAACAAAAGTGAATAAAAGTAGAGACACGCCCACTTACGTCAACCCCCGCCCACGAACCGTGCGGGTTAACTCGTTAAATGTATATTTAATGTTTATTGATAGAAAACTATACATATCAATGTATTCAAGCATTTTGACAAACCTCATGGAAAACAAAACAACTGATAAAATATTTAGTTCGACTTCCTGAGATTGATAATCAACCTTTTCTGTAGCAGCTCCTTTCACTGACCTTGCCTTGATAAAGACCTAATTTTACAGAAGTAGGGTTTAAGCTGTCTGGACCATCTGAATTAAACCTCAAACTGCTCAAAGACACACTCTACGGTCCTGAGGTCAGAGCAACCTAAAGCAGTCTGGCGTTCTCGTGGGTCAGCGGAGGTCTACTCTCTTTCCCTGCTCTCAGATAAAGCGCTGCTTTACACTGTGGCTTATTTCTGTGTTTTTCTGAATTCTATTCATCTTGTGTCTTATCTCTCGCTCCAGGCCCATGAGAGAGACGCAAACACTGCCTCCATGGCCAAAAGAGCCTGATAAAGTTGACAGATCAACTCTCCCGATAGTCTGTCAATCTTATAAACCAGCCGGATTAATCTGATAATCCTGGTTTGAGAGATTAGCTGGTGTTGAGTTTTATACGGTGTCACTCTGGATTAAAAAGCCACGGCACCTGTGTCAGGTTAGAAGTCTCACAGTCCAATTGATAAAAGGTGGGAATCCAGAAAGGACCTGAATGAAATCAGTTGACATCTGATGAAAACAAAGTCTAAGTGATACTGTCCACTGCATAAAATCTGTACACACACTAAACCAACAAACGTGAGTTAGTACAAACAAGTCTAAAAATGCCTGTTCAAGTCCTCAATTCGATTTTGTACTTGATTCGGTTATTTTATATTGGTTTATTTGTTTATTTATTATATTTTTCATTTGTTCTTCTTTTTCCACATCTAAACGTCCTCGGTTACGGATGTAACCCTCGTTCCCTGAGGAGGAACGGAGACGTAACGTTAGTGACTAACGAATGGGGTTTCGCCAGAAGCCTATCATCTTCGAGCTTAGAGAAAACGCCCAATGGCGTGCCAATGCCATGGGCATGCGGAATTTGCATACGTAACTCCGCCTCACCGTGTGAGTATATAAGGAGTGCGTAGCAACATCGCATTATGTTACCTGCTTGAGGAGCCAAGACTGAACTCCTGCGTTCCAGGTAGCACAGCTGATGTGGCAGCGGACGTTACGTCTCCGTTCCTCCTCAGGGAACGAGGTTACATCCGTAATCGAGACGTTCCCTTCGTTCAGTCACTACGACGTAACGCTAGTGACTAACGAATGGGGTCCAATCTAATCCCGCCACTCAGCTGTCTTCCAGTGCCCTGCGTAAGTGCGAGTTCCTGTCGTAAGACTAGTACGAACGAAGGACTCCCACTTATCACAGGAATACCAAGGTACACTGGGAAGCATATCCCAGTGAGGAAATGCCAAGATGCCTACCCGTAGGGAGGACTTAAGAGTACACATATGACCCGCAAGGGTTGCATATGGAAAACTCTAGGGTACCAGCCGAAGGTGGATTTTTAACCCTAGGGATGGCCGGGACATGCCAAGGGAAGAAACCCGCTCACTGCGGAGGCTTACGGTGAAATACACGTGTGGGGGTCGCCGGAGGGGAACCATGCACACGGGGCACCTGGCCGGACACGAGGGTCTGGGCTCGCTAGAGGGCAGACACACAGGCATCGGCGTAAGCAGTGCTGGAGGAACTCAGGGCTCTCGGGGAGCTCACCTGAGGACTATCGCACGTATCCAGTCCGAGGAGTGGAATGGCGAGCAAGCGAAGACACCTGAGCCTGGCCCATTACCGCCCCCTCGGGGCGAGTACATAATCGGACACTGGCTCCACTCGGAGATTGTAGAATCTGGCGAATGTGTTAGGTGTCGCCCAGCCTGCAGCTCTGCAGATGTCTGTTAGCGAGGCGCCATGCGCTAAAGCCCAAGAGGAGGCGACACTACGAGTGGAGTGAGCCCGCACCCCAAGGGGACATGGTCGACCTTGCTGCTGGTAAGCCAAAACAATGGTGTCCACTATCCAGTGAGACAGCCTTTGCTTTGAGAGAGCACTTCCCTTCCGCTCTCCACCATAACAGACAAAGAGCTGGTCTGAGGTCCTGAAACACTGCGTCACGTCACGAGGCGCGGAGCGCGCGTACTGGACAGAGCAGTGCCAAGGCTGGGTCTGCCCTCCACGGGCAGCGCTTGCAGGTTCACCACCTGGTCTCTGAACGGAGTGGTGGGAACCTTGGGCACATATCCAGGCCGGGGTCTCAGGATCACGTGAGAGTTAGCCGGCCCGAACTCCAGGCACGCTTCGTCAACCGAAAATGCCTGCAGGTCCCCGACCCTCTTGACGGAGGCCAATGCGGTCAGCAGAGCCGTCTTCATTGACAGGAACTTAATATCAGCCGACCGCAAAGGCTCAAAGGGAGGCCTCTGCAGAGCATCTTAAAACTACTGAGAGGTCCCAAGAGGGAACGAGAGGAGAGCGAGGAGGATTCAGCCTCCTTGCCCCCCTCAGGAACCTGATGATCAGGTCGTGCTGACTTACCTTTCTGTTCTCCAAGAGATCGTGGTGGGCAGATATAGCGGCCACATAAACTTTGAGGGTGGAGGGAGACAGCCTTCGCTCCAACCCTTCTTGGAGGAACGAGAGCACGGACCCGATCGGGCATTTCCAGGGTTCTTCTTGGCGGGAAGAGCACCAGGTGACGAAGAGGTTCCACTTCAACGCATAGGCATGCCGAGTGGACTCTGCCCTAGCGGAAGTGATGGTGGCGACCACCGAAGGTGGCAGGCCACTCAAACCTGTCGCGTCTCATCCAGGAGCCACACGTGGAGGCTCCACCAATCGGGACGCAGGTGCCAAAGGGTGCCCGTCTCTGAGTGAGGAGGTCTCAGAGGAATAGGCCAGGAGGGGCTGTCGCAAGGAGTGAGTTCGGGACCCAGGTCCGGCCGTGCCAATGCACGGGCGACCAAGGACCTGCTCCTTGTCCTCCCTGATCTTGCACAAAAGTTGTGCGAGTAGGCTCACTGGGGGAAACGCATACCTGCGTAGGCCCCGCGGCCAGCTGTGCGCCAGTGCATCCGTGCCGAGCGTGCCCTCGGACAGGAAAGAACAGGCTGCAGTGGGAAGAGTCGTGGAGGCAACAGATCTACCTGCGCCCCCAAACTGTTCCCAAATCAGCTGGACCGACTGGGGATGGAGTCTCCATTCTCCCGGGAGAGGCTGAAACCGCGAGAGCTCGCCGGCTGCGAGGTTCAGGACTCCCAGAATATGGACAGCACAAAGGGACCTCAGGCGCTTCTGACTCCATAAACCGAGATGGCGGGCGAGTTGAGACATACGGCGGAGCGTGGGCCGCCCTGGTGGTTGATGCACGCTACTACGGCCGTGTTGTCTGTCGGACAAGCACAAGTTGACCCTTCAGCAACGCCGGAAGCGGTGCAGGGCGAACCGTACTGCCAGCAACTCAAGGCAATTGACATGCAGGAGGCGGTGGGGTCCTGTCCAGGAGCCCGCGGCTGCTTGTCCATTGCACATGGCACCCCAACCCGTGGCAGAGGCATCCGCCGATACGACAACATGCCTGGAAACTTCGTTCTAAGGGCACCCCGGCCCGTAGAAACTGAGGTTCGACCACGGGGTGAGCGTCTGTAAGCATGCCTGAGTCACTTGGACCCGGAGCGCCAGACTGCCATGCCCATCTCGGGACCCGATCGCGAAGCCAATGCTGAAGCGGTCTCATATGAAGCAATCCGAGCGGCGCCACCGCGCCGCAGATGCCCATATGCCCCAGGAGCCTCTGAAACACTTCAGTGGAACCGCACTCTTGCTTCAATTAACGGAGGCAAGTCAGCATTGATCGCGCGCGTGCTCGCTGGTAAGCTGCACATGGCGACCAAGTTGAAAACCATACCGGGAAAAGAGATCCTGCACGGAGCAGAGTTGCTCTTCTCCCAGTTGACCTGAAGGTCCAGACAGGCTACGTGCTGGAGCACTAGAACTCTGTGTTCGCACCCTGTTCTCGAAAGTGACTCAGTCTGAGCCAGTCGCGAGGCAGTTCAGGATGCGAACCCCGTGCTGCCTGAGTGGCGCAAGGGCTGCCTCGACAGACTTCGTGAAGTCACGAGGGGACAGAGCTAGCCTGAATGGGAGGGACGCGTACTGAATGTCCGCCCCTCGAAGCAGACCTGTAGGAACGGTCCGCCGAGGTAGGAGACAAAGAAGTAGGCGTTCTTCAGGTCAATCGCTGCAACCAATCAATTGGACGAACGATTCGAGAAGGCGTTCGCTGCCAACATCCTGAACGGAAGCCTTTGGATCGGCTCAGGACGGGCAGATCCAGGATTGGCCATAACCCACCGGTTCTCTAGGGTACAATGAAGTAAAGGCCGAGGCCCGGACTTCATTTCGGCTGGAGGGACAGGCTCGATCGCACCCTTCGCCAGTAGGGTGGCAACCTCCGCGCATGACTGGGACATTGGGCCCCACCATGGTGAGCGGACTCAAAGCGAGGAGGAGCCTGCGCGAATTGAATCGCGTGAGCCGAGCCTGATGGTTTTTATGCGGCCCTGCGGACAGTCCTGGAAGCTGTAGTCAGACTCCCAGGAACTGACCACGGGGGTCACTCGAACCACAGACGTACCCCGGGTGGGGCAGCGAGGCAGCGTGACTGGCCCAGACGTGGGAGGCGAGCGCCCCGGTGTGGGGCACAGCCAGCAGCTGCGTCCTGACAGAGGAGACCAGGAAGGACGCGTTCCACTGGGGTCTGCTCTGAGAGGCTGGCGAGAGAGGGACGAGAGCGGCGCGGCCCGAGGGCGGTGCACACTGCCATCACCAGTCTCTGTGTCCTCAGGGATGGGGACACCAGTTCTCTCGCCGCCAGCCCGGAGGCCAGCAGCGAAGATTTTCCCCGGCCCTCCACCGGGGAAGGAGAGGCCCTGCTACCATCTCCTGGAAAGACTGGAACCCATCTCTGAGTTGTCCACCCAGCCTGGCGTTTAGTCAGGCTGTGCAGCGGACTGGGCGTCATCCTGCAACCTCCTCCATGACACGGCCCGGTGAAGGCTGCTGCTGGGGCCGGGTAGGAGGGGGAGGGCGCCCTCGGCGGCGAACGGACTGAGGCGACTGAGCCGGCGGCTGGTGCAGCAGCTGGCCGGGCAGTACGTGTTACAGCCTCAGTCTCTCGGGCGGCCGAGAACCGCTGGTCGCAGTTCTCAGCGCCGCCGAAGAGGCCAGCCTGGGATATGGGCGAGTTGAGGAGGTGGCTCACTCAACTACCTCCACATCACCAGGTAAGGCCAGGTGTTTCTCCCGGACCACAACTGTGGACATCGCCCGGCCCAGGAGCGTGTGGCCACCTTCACGCCCAGAGGGCGGGATCAGTGGCGGCACGCAGCTCATTGAAGAGCCCTGGGTCGGCTCCACCTGCATGTGCAAAGGGGCGGCGGCCTGCCCCGTAGCTCTGCAGGACCACGCCACCAGACGGGCCCTGAGGCTCTGGGAGGGTGCTTAGGATAGCCACGCCACGTCAAGCACTCTGTGGACACCGTGAGTGCGCAACAGAGTGCTCAACAGTGGGGACCCCAGTGTACCCTAGGCCACGGCCCCATCGAGGGCAGAGAAGGCGGAGGAGGCCGGCGGCCACTGGAAGCACGGGACTCCCGGACTGCGTGACCTCCTCATGCACCTCGGGACGAAAGGCATTGGGGCGGGCCCAACAGCTGTCGGGTGCCGCCCCAAAACCAATCGCGCAACCACGAGCACTCGTGAAAGGGCGGAGTTCCACACCAGCTCGAGGCTCGCGGCTGCCCGAGATAACATGGCTGTCAACTCTGGTCAGATCAGGCTGCGCTGACACACCCGGAGGCGGAGCACTGCCTAATCGTCATCCCCAAAGGACTCTAGCCCACCTTGGGATGCGGCGATCTAAATCTCACTGCTATCTGGAGTGTGAACTGAACGAACGAGGCGTCAGAGACGGGCCGCTGTTTCAGTCCAGCACTCGCGGGAAGCGATGTGCGAGAGGGGGGTGTGGCCCGAGGAATGAACGTCGGCTTAAACCACAGCACAGCCCTCAGGTCACCCTGGCCACCAGCCAAAGTACCACCTCTCGGAGACGGTAGATTGGGGTGTGGCAGAAGGGACTCTCTCTCCTCACGGAGATCACTGAGTCTCGACCACAACATCGCGATGGTCACATTCCCGCAGTGGGAACATGACACATCCACAAACACTGCCCGAACGTGCTGAAGCCCAAACACATCGAGCAGTGAAAGTGCCCATAGACAGCAATGGATATCGATCGCACCCGGAAGTGCACGGGCGAACCGTCTTGAAAAAGACGTGCCACGCGCAAGCTCTTTTTGTGAGAGGAAGCCTCGCAGTCGATGCCGAAGCGCCCAGGGAAACACACACCAGCTGTCAACAGACCACTGCAGAGATCAGCAGGCAGGAAGTATGCGATCACTGGAACGCGCCGTTACACCAACACCGACCGGAAAGCTGCTCGTCTCGAAGAAGCTGACAGAGTCTCAGAAGGCTGTAGGAGTGAAGAGGTAGGTCCTCTTGGCTCCGAAAGCAGAAACATAATCGCGATGATGTTGCTACGCACTCCTTATATACTCACACGGTGAGGCGGAGTTACGTATGCAAATTCCGCATGCCCATGGCATTGGCACGCCATTGGGCGTTTTCTCTAAGCTCAAGATGATAGGCTTCTAGCGAAACCCCATTCGTTAGTCACTAACGTTACGTCGTAGTGACTGAACGAAAGGAACTGCAGCTGCTTTGGCAATATAAATGTTGAGTTATTTGTCATGCTAATAAAGCATGTTAAAACAAAGAAATAATCTGTTATTAGAACTGACAAAACTAGAGTTCCACAGAGTTTTAAAATTGCCACGTTGCTGAACAATTGCTGTAGACAGCCATAATTATACTCATAAAACAACACAATGGGCTCGTATTTATGAATATTTTAATAAGCAGCACTTCTAGATGAAACTGGACTGTTTTGTCCTGTGAAACAGAACCAGCCCACACAACGTGCAAGAAACACAGACGACTCACAATACTGTTTATGTTGAAAGATGTGTATCTCCATATTTTGTCTTTTTTTTTTTTGTAAATCAATACTATTTGTCACACTTTGGGTCCTATTTTAACAATCTGAGCACATGGTCTGATTGACCATGGCATGGTGCAGGTGCACTTAGGGTGTGTCTGAATCCACATTTGCTTGTTTTAATGACGTAAAAAATTGTCATTGCGCCAGTCCAAAAGAGTTGTACCTAGTTTCTTAATGAGTCATGTTTGGGCATAAGTTACAATAAACCAATCAGAGTCTCATCTCTCATTCCCTTTAAAAGCAATGGCAGAATTTGCAAGTGAAAAGACTGAACGCTTCTCCAGAGAGGATTTTTATTACTTTTATTTTCAATATTTAAAAATGTGTGTGTGCTGCTGCCCGTCCCCTGTACGAAGCAGAGTGTATGTGCGTTGTGGACCTGCCTATAGGTGCATATTACTAACGCGCCCTTTAAATAACACAAAAAATACTGCACCATCGACTTTAGACCAGGTTTTTGTTGGTCATTGGCGCAGTCATTTTCAGTTGCCTCAAAGTAGCAACGCGCCAACAATGAGCCTGAACACACCTCGCTTTCAGACCAGTACGCCCATGGGCAAACAAATGGGCGTGAGCTGTGCGACTGGGCGTTGGATGTGAAAATGATAACTGTGTCAGGCTGAAACTAGCAAGACACACTTGCATCGCACCTGACATCACATTGTGCCATGTGTATTATAGGGCCTATCATCTGTCTGTGGTTTTGCAAATATTAAACCAATGAAAAGCATTTTTAAAAAATGTATACCCAGCAAAGAAAAATGTGTGACTGTTAAGTAAATGCAACATAATCTGATGACCAAACTTTTGTCGTGGCGCAACCGGAAAAATGTAATCCCTGGATTGATTGCCACAACGTAACTGTGTGACGTTGCCAGTTAGTATTTGCAACATCGTGGCAACATCATGGATCAATAGTTATGTGTTGGTAATCAGTTGGTAATTTTTACTATTTATTTATTTTTCTATGGACGGACATGCAGTAGTTTAACTTAATTTATGTCCTCATTTGCCCAAACTAATTTAAGGCTATTTCAACATCTGTGAATGCAAAATAAATTCCATTCAATTATTTTGAAAAACACACAAACATGAACAAACAAAATGTACAATGACCTACCTGTCTGTTAACATATGTATTTCCATATTTCCATTTACAGTATGTGTTATTCAATGTCACATGTAAAGTTAATGTTTTTTAACTAAACTGCAACTTCATCACAAAGGTATTTACATACTTGCCATAAAAGTTTCAATATAAATGACATTAAACTATATTTAAGTTAACCATAAATGCTTGTTAGTACATTTGGCAGTACTTTAACCATTTAAAAGACAATATAATTGTAAAATTACAAATAAATATGTGCACTCTAAAGTTCAGATAATTGCATTTAAAACAAATGTAAACTATAATTACAATTTAATTGAAATGCAATTAACATGAAGTGTCTCTTACTCTTTTAAAGGTATTTTTAAAATACAATTCTTTTTTCACAAGGGAAGAGAAGAGAACAAGAGATCTTAGAGTCATAAAGACTCTCACTAGATCAATAACAACACAAGTGTTTGTCTGCAGGCATGAAGACGGCCGTCAAAGATTAGAATAATTCACACACACACACACACACACACACACACACACACACACACACACACACACACACACACACACACACACACACACACACACACACACACACACACACACACACACACACACACACACACACACACACACACACACACACACACACACACACACACAGGAATGAATGGGTCTCCTCAGGACCCGGGGACTCCTTGCTGGAGTGCTGGACTGCATTGATTAAGCATTAAGGTGATCAACCCATCGGGGCAGCCATCGATCTGATCCTTAAATGGACAGATACGAACATCACGAGACCCTGAGGACTAGCAGCTCGTCCCAAGAAGTGAAAACATGAACCTACAGATGGTGAAATATGATTTAACTTGCATGTGATGGTCAGGTTTTGCTAAATAATGTCTAAAATGTAAAAATGGTTTTCTCTAAGGTGTAAGATCAGGGTTGAGCAAATAAAAGTAGCTAAATAACGACAATCAAAGGCAAAGAAAATCCTCAAGCATGACAAAATCAAAGTGACTTTGGGCATTTATGACCTGATGACTATTTAACCAATATGTGTATACTGGCAGTATTCAAAATGACAATATATGCAGCTTTCATGATTAAATTTGCATGTGAATTGTGGGGCACCGTTTTATACAATATGTAACACTTCACTTCACATTTTTCTTGTATAAATAGCCACAGGCAGACAGCAAAGCAACAATAGACTCTTTTCAGGAAAAACGACAGACAACCGTATAGTGCACAGAGAAGGATGAGTAAATGTGTCAGTTCCAGCTTTAGCTTTATTCACTTCAGCAGCGCTGCAGTGTGTTTACGCATCCACTAACGGGCGCGAGCCACTATAACACGGCCCTGTGCACACGGGTAATTGCAAAGGTCTTTTAGATCAATCAGCATTGATCTTACACTTTCCTGCTATTACTTGAGCTGAATGAGTGAAATGAGCTTTAGAGAAATTGAAAACAAAGCTCTGCTTGTATGACCTCTGACCTTGCAGCACCCTGTTCCGCTGATGTACGCGGTTTCTGCTTTATAATCATTCATTATAAAATTCATTAAAAAGCTTAATTTTGGTTGTGATATTGTTCTGTTGAAAATAGTTGTATAATTGGTGCTAAACTTTATATTGACAATTTTCTCAGTGATTGCCTCATGTCTCTCGTATAACTTGTATGTATGAGTGTGCATGTTTTTTGACAGTGTCTATTTAACTGTACATAATAATTTTCACATCTGGTCTGTAATAAAGAGAAGATGTATATATCATAAAAAGTAATGATTAAATCATGTATTTTACAAGCCACATCGATATAATATTTATCTGTTGCTTTTTCAGGCCAGCAATGGATCCATCCAAATCTCAAGCAAATCTGTCAAGCAAATCCATTTATTTCTCATGTCTTCCAGCAAAGTTTGCACTTAATATTTCATCTGTCTGTTTTTTTTTCCATATGCCACAAGCAATGATAAGAGATGATAAAAAATGAAAATAGTAGAATGTCCTTATTTCTGCACAGTTGTTATCTCATATATTTAATATACTGGGGATTTTGCAGAGCGGACAATGTTTTAATCTGCCCACCATTAAGCTAGGTTGTTTTTACAATTTCCAAACTCCACATTGAACACTTCTGAAGAAGATCGAGTGACTAGGTTTGATTGTACTAAAGCAGTTCAAAAGACATATTTACACTCTTGAAAATAAAGGACCATTATTGCCATTGATTATTTAGACTAATAAAATGTTATTTAAGTCCAAAGTATACTTACATTTTTATGTAGGCGAGGCTCCACGCAAATTTCGTCACCAGAATAACACACGTTCCCTTTCAAAAGCTACACTCAATGCTGCGCTGCTTAGTGCTATTGGGAATGTCTTTATCGTGACCAGCTGTGAATATAGAGTGTAAACACGTCAATGGAATTGACCTAGAGCTTTCAGCATCAGAGGCTATAAATAGATGAGCCCACAGCTGCATCATCAGGTCTTTTGTCTTGAGAGGCCATTCTGTGTTGGTGTGCATCAAAACATAGCTCTCTCTGTTTTTATCTGTAGTTTATCTGACTACAGATCTTTGTTAGGAGTTAGATTTCAACTAGCAGTGTGCAGATTTTCTCTTTCTCATCTCTGTCTCACAAGTGAAAAGACTTCAATCAAAGAAAACCAAGCAGAAAAAATAATCAACAACAAAGTAAGTGCTGTGTCCCTCCATGTTCTTTTCCTATGCCAGAAATGGATACACACACTTAACTGCTTTGTTTATTTGGGGAAGAGCACAATGCTGTGTTGGAGCAGGGCAAGTGCGAGCACTGTGAGTTATTCACAGATTAAATGCTTTGTGCTCATCTTGGCTACTTCCAGACAGCACCCATATTACCAATGTGGGGCTCCCGCAGGGATTAGGCTGACGAACAAGAGACAGGTCTGTACCTTTCTCTTGCTCGCTCACCAGATCTATATGTTCCCTTGTGTGATTCCAAAGCGTGCCCGATGCTTCTTCAGGTCAATGAATATCTTGGGTCTGTGGACTTCGAGCAGCCAACCCCTGAGCGCTCCTCGCTCAACAATAAATCCGTCAAGGAATTCATCTAGGTGGTTGCTCACACAGTGGCCACATTACAACTTGACTGGCTTCACGAACAAGAGACCCCCAAACGTAATAAGTTAGAGGATAGGTTTCTATCAAAGTCATAAAGAAAACCATATACATTCCGTGTCTTTGAGCCTTCGACGTCGACTTTTTCGACTATCGTGGGTGTGAAATCGTGGGGGTAGAGATTGACGGATTGAAGAGCCTCAGGTTGAAGAGACGCTCACGAGCTATCTCTCGCCTGGGTCTGCATCTTCATTTAAAAGACCTATCCTCCCTACGAAGCTGTGTAGGACATATTCAGCTATCGTTGGAAAAGCTGCAGGTCAGACTGGTGCTGCGTTGCACACTATGACAGTGTTACAGGTTTACCAGGCTGACCTCTTGAAGGACATTACGAATGACAGGGATATAAGATAAAGACCACATTTTTCTCATGGATTCCTCCGTTTCTCCCTCTGGCTTGTTTCATGACTCTGTAAACACAGTCTCCAGGTTCAGATAAGTTAAAAAGCATGAGGAAGTTTTTGTACAGTTCCTTCCTCGCCAGGAGGGGAGGGGCCATCGGCCACCCAACCTCTCTCTGGTCCTTCAAGAGAAAGAGAGGTGAAAAAGCAGAGTGCGGCGAGTCGCGCTCCCCCTCGGAAAGTTTCTGCATGGGTGTTGATAGCTGCCTCAAGTTGATAGCTGTATTTCTGGCCCTGGAATACTTTCTCCCCCAGTTGAGGGGCTGTCATATCCTAGTGCGGGTGGACAACACAGTGACAGTCACCAGGGAGGTCTGCGCTCACACAATCTGAACAGAATAGCAAGGCAGATTTTCCCTGGGCCCAGGACAAGTTCCTGTCCCTCAGGGCAGTGTACATTCCGGGGCAATTGAATGTAGGAGCAGATTTACTTTCCAGACAGAAATTACAGATGGGGGAATGGAAACTCCACCCATAAGTAATGAATCAAATCTGGACCAGATTTTACGAAGCAGAAATTGACCTCTCCACCTCGTTTCAGACAGCACAATGCCCTCTCTACTTCGTTCTGAGTAACCCAGCCCCTGGGTCTGGACGCGATGGCACACATGGCCCAAAATGTACCTGTATGCGTTCCTCTAGTCTCTCTGCTCCCTTGAGTTCTAGTTCACCAGCAAGGGTCTTGCACCTTACTGATAGCGTCGCGTTGGCCGAACAAAGTATGGTCCTCGTGGATAATGTCTCTCCTCAATGGCTTGCCATGGGCTATTCCAGAGAGGAGGGACCTTCTGTCTCAGACGTGGGGCACGATATTCCATCCCATGTTTGGCCCCTGATGGGTACCAACTGAGGGACACTGGGTCTTCGCCTGACATTACTGGGACATTCTAAGGGCCACTAGAAAAAGTAATGCCAGTAAATGGGGTGTCTTTTAAAGATTGTGTATGGCACAAAATGCAGATCCAGTCAATTGTCAGATGGACTTCCTGCAGGAAAAGTTGCCAAAAGGCACATGCCCCACCACTCTCATGGTTTATCTGACCGTTTGTCTTTCAGCCGCCACGCCTTGGTTGACGGGATGCCACTCTGGAAACATCCTCTGCTCGCTTGATTCATTCGCGATTGTGGCCTCCCATAAGAACCAAGATCCCTTCATGGAACTTAGCTATACTCCTCGAGGGTCTGGTTGAGACCCCCTTTAAACCTCTAGAGTCAGCATCTGAAAAACTTCTGACCCTAAAGATGGTTTCCCTTACGGCTATAACTTCTTTAAAGAGAATTGGGGACATGCAGGCTCTGTCTATATCGCCATCCTGCTTAGATTTTGGATGGTGGAAGTGATTTTGCATCCTCATCCTGACTACCTGCCAAAGGTACCTTTTTCGACTGTACATCCTGTCACTCTTGAGACCTTCTGCCCTCCGCTGTTCTCAATACTGGATCAGAAGAAAAGTTATAGACTGTCCAATTCGGGCTCTTCAGGCCTGCATCCACCACACTAGCCAGTGGCATAAGTCAGAACAACTGTTTGTTATGGGGGCCATAACAGAGGTACAGCCCCTACCAAACTATTGCTCTCTCCTAAGCCTTAAGGGCACACTCCACAAGGGGGGTCGCCTCCTCTACTGCTTTAGCAAAGGGCGCCCTTACAACTTGTTTGTGGCAGGTTGGTCCTCTCTGCACACATTCATTAGGCTTTATAGTTTGGATGCGTTTGCCACTCTGGGCTCTCACGTCCTTGAGTCGACATCACAAGCTAATGTCTGAAGCTTTTTTGTGTTCTTGAAAGCACACTTACACAACCATAAGGGGTCCAGATACCTTCAAGCATGGGGGCGTCGGTATTCTCCTTCCCAGTAGTGTTAAGCAATGCAGCATTGAGTGTAGATTTTGAAAGGGAACGGTCCGGGTTACTTTACTGTAACCCTATTCCCTGATAAAATGGAACGAGATGCTGAGTTGCTTTGCTGTGCTGAAGATGGCCCAGGACTGCTCTTCAGACAAAATATCCTGACGATGCAGCTGTGGGCTCATCCATTTATCATACTACAGTAGGTGGCAACATTGGCCTGGGCAATTGTTTCTCAGTAGAAAACAAAAGACAAATACATTTTTATTGGTCAAAACATCTGGAGAATAATAGCGCAGACACTGGACAAAGATGGACATTTCTAGAGTGCATGTGTCAATCGCCTGCATTCATGCATGCTATCAAATAGAGTATACTTTTAAATGTTACACGTTTGACTGCACACATACGTTACCACAGAAAATTAAGTATACTTTTAGATTTATTCTCAGAAAAAAATAGCTTATTTTAATAACTGATCACTGAAAGTTTCTTTGGGGAACCAAAAATGGTTCTTCAATGTCATTGTTCTGAAAACGCTTTTGAAACCTTTATTTTAAAAAATAAAAAAAATTAAATTACTCATAATTTATGGAGAGAAATAGTGCAGACACTAGACAAGGATGAAACTTTCTAGTGAGCATGTGTTCACATGTGTTCATGCTGTACGCATATGGTACACGTTTGCATCAAAACCAAAGTATACCTTTGGCTTAAACAAGACTAGTTCTCTCTAGTTCACTTTTCCACATCGAGAAAGTCTCCCAAAAAAGTAAATCTCGCAATAGCTCAGAACTTTACCCTCAACAATGAGGTCATATTAGTTTGCTCACACTGATCCGAACGTCGGCGTTTGATTAATCTTGATGCGCGTTTGACAAATTACAATGCCAGAAAATGAAGGAAAGCTCATTTTTCGGGATCCATTTTTGTCCGTTTTGAGAGGCATTGTTTGGAGCTGATTTGAGGGAAGGCGAGGGTTGTGGATTTGATGAGGACATGTTAATATCTACTATTGAGAAGAGATAAGATCTTCATTAGACTTAGCGCTAGCGCGAGGGAGGTCTTATCACCGTCTGAGGGGAGCGCGGGAGGAGTGACAGCGAGATTAGAGGAGAGGGCTGGCTTACACTTCACCGCCAGTCCCGAGGCTTTGTGACGGGGTCAACTTAATTTTGTTTCTCTGATATTAAAAACCTGTATGAGATAAAGAGTTACTCTTTATTAGCTGCAGAGGGAAGCAGGCAGCTGGAAGGAGGGTGAGTCACCGTTCTCAAGGAATTCTGCGATGACTTCCGACAGGCATAACGGACATTAGCAGACTACCTTTCCTCATGCAGACTCAGAAATATCACATTTCTCCATCATATTAGACCCTTTCTTTTTAATGGGACATTGTGGGTATGAAGCATGGGCGACCACCGTATGTCCTTTTAAAGGCCCATTCACCAAGGATGTGAACTATAACGATAAATAGGATTGTCACAGTACCAACATTTTAGTAGTCAGTATCAATACCAGTCAAATTTCACAGTTTGGAACCACAGCTAAATCTATTGCAACTATTTATTTATTTCAAAATAAAGAAATACTGAATAAATAAAATGAGTTAATTTTTTATGCAATTAATGATTATAGGTAAATGATAAATTTAATAAAATCATCTAGCCTTCAAATATTGTACAGTTAAGTAAAAAAAAAAAAATCCTTAAAGGTGCCCTAGAATGAGTTGAAACTATATGTTAAATTGTTGTCTGATATCTACATAGAGGGTATGTGGCTTTTTTATGGGCAAAGATGGTCCAGATACGGCTTTGCAGGTCCATTTACAACCCTAGAAATTGTCCCTGGAATGAAATGGTCTGTTTTTGGCTTATTTGGAAGTGTCATAAATAATAATGTTGATCTCTGCTGTGATTGGCTCATTTCAGTAGCTCACACAAATGCAGTTATTCAGCTAACACAATTGCAAGCAGCACAAGTGGCTCGTGAGTCCTGACAGAACACAGACCAACTGAATGACACTTTCAGCAGAAAATCTCAAATGGACACTGCTGAAATGCAGCTTAGTTGTTTATTGGTGTTTTCAGATCACCGCGAGAGAGAGCGCTTGCAAGCACACGATTGCCAGATTGCTTGTTTAAATAAAACACCGGATAGAATATGTGTTCTTTTAAAGGAACACTCCACCGTTTTTAGAAATAGGGCTTATTCAACTTTTCCTACATTTAGATATGTGGGCCTTTAACAGAACAGCTCTGATTGGGGGATTTAAATGACTGAAATCTGGCAACCTCAAGCATGAACACTCGAACGCTCCTGTTCCCATTTGATATTAGGTGGCCTTAACTACTATGTACTTACATCAAAAAATTTGTACAATGTTCTTATTGCGTTCATACTGTATTGCAAAACACTTTTGCTGATATTGAGCTGGGATTACGGGTAATTTTAGGGACAAGTGTGGTGCTATGGGTAAGCTTAAAGGACAACTCTGGTGAAAAATGAACCTAGGGGTAATTAACACATAGTTACCGAGCAGATTGTTCTCTGGGATGCGTTTTCATGAAAATCGAATGTAAAGAGTTTTATCTCTAAAAAAAAGATTATCTTATAACGCTAGTATATGGGGCACAGAATAAGTACAATTAAATCGCTAGTTAATACCACTAACAAGGCTCAAAATAGCCTCACACTAAAACAGTAGCATAATGAGGGTCCCTACATGCAAACCGAAGCATTGAGAACTTTGTAAGTGTACAAACAGTTTAATAAGAAGATACTTTAAAAAGACAGTGCATTACGCATATACAGACATGAGCCATCTTGGAAAACAGTCTCGACGAGTCGAGCCACGAACACTGTACAAAGTGAGCTGGTCGATAGGAATTAAGTTTGTGAATTTTTTTTAATTAATTTATTTTTAAGTTTTTAATTAATTATTTATAATGTCATTATTACAAGTTATAAAGTCAGAATTGCTAGATATAAAGTTGCAATTATGAGAAATACTGACTACTTTTCTAATAATTGTAAGATATAAACTTGTTAGTTTTTATCTTTTATAGTTTAACTCTTATTCTAATGGTTCATTCACACTAGACGTGAATGAAGCGATAAGCGCAAGTGATTTACTTGTTAAGTTAATACAAAGACACGAATAGCCATTCTACGCCACAAATCGCGCAAATAGGGTGGCGTACTGACGCGATTTGAGCATTTGATGCACAAAACGCGCGATTTGCGCAAAGTTGAAAAATCGAAACTTTGCCGGATATTCGCGCCGTGTTAACCAATCAGAAGCTTGCTCTAGTGACAACAATGAGGACAAAATCATATGTGGATACCCGGACCTGTACGATACATCTTCGTAGTTTATAGAAACCGGAATAAAAAGGATCTTGCTTGGAAAAAAGTGAGTGAGGAGGTTGGACAATCTGGTAAGTTGTAACAAAACGCGTTTTACTCAATTTGAGCTATAGGGTGATTTCAGGGTGATTGGGACACTTTTTGCCATAAAGATGTCTTGGAAAAAGTGTCCCAATCACTCTGAATTCACCCTATTGAGACTACAAGCTAGTTAAAGCTGGCAAATTGAGCTTATTCGCCGTATTTCAAAACAATCATGTCAGCCATTTCGCAACGAGATGAGCCGAGAAGCCCCTCCCATGACGCAAATTTGCGTCTGTTGTGTAGTGAATGTCATGTGCAAATTAAGCAAGTAAACTCAAAATGTTCATGCGTCCAACTACACACGAATAGCGCAATTTACTCGCTTCATTCGCATCTGGTGTGAACGCCCCATAAGGGAAATTTGTTTATTTCTCACAATTCTGAGTTTATAACTCACAATTGCGACTTTATAACACAAAACTGTGACTTTATATGACGCAATTCTGACTTTATTTCTGTCAGTACCACTATCGTCAAAGAGGATTGATTGACTATTAACATACAGTTTGGATTGGCGGTATGATTCTGTCCGGGTCAAGAACTGAATTACTTAAAAATCATACAATGTGATTTTCTGGATTTTTGTTTTAGATTCCGTCACTCACAGTTACCTATGATAAAAAATTAGACTTCTAAAGACTTTGTAAGTGGGAAAACCTGCAGAAATCGGCAGTGTTTTAAATACTTGTTCGCCCCACTATATATATATACACATATATATATATATATATGCATTGTATTTTGAAGTCTGACACACTTAGAGAGTGAAAAGGAAATGAACAAGACCTCAATTAAAGCTTAAAATCACCTCATATATATATATATATAGATATATAGAATAACACACACTTAAAGACTTGCATATCAAGCTGAGTAAATTGGCCTTGAGTGACGTACAGAATGAGACTATTAAAACATTTGATATTTTCAACAATGTAAAATAATGTGGGCCTATTCTTATCTAGCAGGAAGTTTCCCAGAACTGTGACATTTTCCAGAACTACTTTACCCACTTGAGAGTTTCTCTCAATAAACCGACAGCTTATTGCAGACTTGCATGGTTACAGTTCATCATTGCATGCCTCATTATGGATCAGCTCTCCAATGATTGCAAATTATAATGATCATACAATCTACTGAACAGAATTATATCAAAAGACGAACATTTTAAAGTATATGGAACGTTCCGCAGAGAATCATTTCACATAAACAGTTGTGTGGATGTCAGACTTATTTGTTTATGTAAATCCATCGTTTATTCACTTGTTCCAAAAAATCTTGAACATTCTGCTAAACATATTATTTTGTCTTCCACAGAAGAAAGAAATCATACAGGTTTGTAATGATATGAGGGTGAATAAATGATACCAGAATGACTGTTACTAGCTGAACTGTCCATTTTAAATCTGTTTCTCAAACACAGATTAAAAGTCATTCTCAGACGAGAAACTTCTCAATAAAAACAACACCAGTAAAGACAGTAAATCCAGAAGTAGGTCTCAGTTTAGTGAACTCTGAGTAGAGGAAGATTGTTTTCTTAATTAAAGATGTATTGTAAAATCCCGCAGGACACAGTCAGGTGCGTAAGCTTGACCTGTTTTCATCTGAAGCCGCTGCAAGATGATTTTAATGTGTGCACATCTGTTTGTGGTGCATCTGCTGTTGAGTGTTCGTTCTGTCATTTTTCATTTTGTCACTCATCTGTAACAATTTTTTAAACACTTGTGCTTTTTTATCCACTTTGTGTCTCATGCAGAAATTATTTTAAATGGATATTCACCATAATCTGCCTTTGTTTACTCACCCTCATATTGTTATTAACCTGTGCTACTTTTTCTTCATGTTGTTTCCATACAATATTAGTTCATGGTGTTAATGGCTGTCAAGTTACAAAAAGAAAAAAACACTAGAAAACAATGCTATGTTAGCAATATTTCGTTATTAAGATTGCATTTATTAATTAATTATAAACAAGAATTTATGTTCATTAATTTTGAATTATCTTATATTATGATATTTCAGTTCTCATTTTAAATTTACTTTCAGTAATTTAGTTTGCTTATAATATATTAAATGTTCCCTTTGTAACTATAATAAATGGAGGGAGGAGCCAGCAAGGAAGCGACGGAGCCAGAGCAAGATCGAGAGCAGAGACAGGGCGAAGGCCCATGGCGGAACTGATGGAGGGAGGAGCCATGATGGAGAATGATAGAGGTGATGATGTGATCCGGTGACCCAGACAGAGCCGAGAAGACCTACAGCAGGGAGAATCTCAAGGCCTGGAGGGCCACAGTGAAAACGCAAGTGGGGGTGACCGAGTTAGAGTCATAGGCTTGGTAGCCAGAAGGGTGGAGGGTCGAGGCGCAGATGGAGATCTGGAAGTCTGGAGTCTCGAAGGGAGCTGGGGGATCCTTGGACCAAGGCAGAACTGACGACTGGGAAGCTCAAGGTGTATATGAACAGCAGGGCAGAACCACTGGAGGAGGAGCTGAGGGCTAAAGAAAGACAGCAGAGGCCAAGGAACTGGATGGCTTTGGCAGAGGAGGTGAGAGAGGGAAGATGGGTGGGACCATTCGTGACGAAGGAGACTTGGTGCTGGGCTGAACCAGCAGTGAGGAAGACGACTTGGGACTGGACTGAACTGAACGAATGGCGAGGAAGACGACTAGGGAATGGACTGAACGAGCAACAAAGGAAGACGACTTGAAACTGGACGGAACCAGCAAAGACTGAAACATATCATCATCCAGCTCATTAAATAATATATGTGGAAACCCAGCTCATTTCACGCACCTCAGCAACGACAATGTCGACAAACTCCACTAAAAAGCCCTCAGTGATGAGAGTATGGGCATGGCTCCAAACCATGTAGACAAACTCCACTTATAAAGCCCACAGTGATGGGAGTGTGGGTATAGGACTCCAATTCCCTCACCATTTGGTCAAACTCAACTAAAATACCCTCTATGACAAGTGCTTTATGACAATTTTTTTTATTGAAGTAATATTTGATTTATACATTCAATAGGGGTGGGAGAAAAAAAAATGCAACGATGCAATTTCAGAATTGATTCTGAGCTTAATCTTTAACCACAGATGCGCAATGACATTGCATGTGTGTTTTAGAAACACCTGTATTCTGTTTGCTTCCAGTTCCTCACACACACACCAGCACTCGAACATTCCAGAATCTTTCATAAAGTTCGGAAAGGTTGAAGCAAATTACAATGACATTCACGGGCTTCATTGCACAGGATTCCCGGTAAGAAACGAGCACTTTGCTTGAGGTCACATTTATATGCAAATTAGATACAGCATATAGATGCATTGCATAGAATGGGAAAGACATTTATGGCCATGTTTACACACATATTGCATAAAGTAAAATGGTATATCAAATTATTCTTTATCTTTCATAACATTAAAAATCATCTTTATACAAAGTTTGAATTAAACACATTTTTTTAGAGGGGTTTAGAGGGGTGTTTTAATACTTTTGGTAATATAGTGTATGTGTTTAATATACAGTTATGTCTTAAGGGATTAAACAGACAGTACAAAAACATCCTATATTTTAAAAGAGATCTGTGCAGTGTGAATGCAGCTTATTTGATCTCCCACTGTCTATGATGTCATCAGTAATAATCAAACAACAGTAAAGCTGAGAGAAAAATCACTTACATCTCTCAAATGGAAAACGTTAAGATACTCTTAAAAAGCACTCTTTATTTCTTTAGTTTCGTTGTTCCTCTATATTATTTACTAGACTACTTGCTTTAATGTTTTGAAGCTATTTTAGTTTATATATTTTAAAATCTTAAAATACAATTGTATTCATTTTTAATTTTTATCTTGTAATTATTTAAAAAGTACTTAAATAATTATTGAAATAATTACATATGTCATTAAATTAGTAATCGGATCGTGACTCCCAAAATCGGAATCGTATTGGCTCATGAGATACCTAAAGATTCCCACCCCTACATTCCATACACTCTTTAAACAGTTCTCAGACTGTTTGTGATTTACTTTGTTGTGATTTGTTTTTTTTGTTTTTTTTTTGTTTTGAAACATCTTACAAACCATTCCAGCTGTCAACAGCATCGTTCTATAATTTCAACTGGCTTTTGTTTCTTGCTGATCAGTAAATCCATCTTGGCAAGAATGAAAGTGCTACAATCTTCCCCTGGAGTAAAAGCCCATCTGAAAGACTTAATTTAGTCAAGCTTTATTTTGAGGTTTTATTTGTGTGTGTGTGTGTGTGTGTGTGTGTGTGTGTGTGTGTGTGTGTGTGTGTGTGTGTGTGTGTACTGGTAATCCCTACGGTATGGGGACAAAATGTCTCACAAAGATGGCAATATCCAAAATCCTTGTCCTTGTGGGGACATTTTTTGGTCCCCATGAGGAAAACATCTTATAAATCACACTAAGTGATGTTTTTGAAAAAGTAAAAATGCAGCATGTCTCCTGTGATGGGTAGGTTTAGGGGCAGGGGCAGTGTAGGGGGATAGAAAATACGGTTTGTACAGTATAAAATGCATTACGCCTATGGAATGTCCCCATGAAACATGGAAACACAACATGTGTGTGTGTGTGTGTGTGTGTGTGTGTGTGTGTGTGTGTGTGTGTGTGTGTGTGTGTGTGTGTGTGTGTGCGTCCGTGCGTGTGGTTTACGGATCAGTTAGCTGTATGATTCCTCAAAACAAATCTGTTATTAAACCATTGCAAGAGTAGGGCAGTTTATGAAATGGTATAAATGTGTATGTCTGGATTGCATAGTACATTGTGCAAGTTCATAAAGTTGCATAATGAGTTACTCAATATTGTGCTGAAAAGTTTGAGCATGGAAGAAAGGATGATTCCATAATGAAGATAATTAACTTCAGAGAGCTGCGTCTGGACCGCTGGCTCTGGTTTTGTAGGGAAATGAAGAGGAGAATTCAATTATCGGAGTTTTCTGAATCGTGACTCTGCAGAAATAATTATCTCTCATGTTTTTGTGCGTATGTTAATTAGACCTTTAGAGTCAAAAGGAGAACAATGTTTAGACATAGATCCAGTAAAGGAAAAAAGGGTAATGGCTAAGCTAATACAATGAACTTAAACAAGGCTACAAAGCAGGATCTCATGAAATCTTGTTTGGTCTGCTGTAAAACTGGGTCAAATTATCTCTTTTCACCTTGAGGTCTGATATAGCGGCAGGAATCTTTCTTTTGTCGATCATATTCATCTCAATGACAGCTGATGGTTTCATCTTTGTTCATAGCCACTCACTTCTGCTGCCAGATTCTTTTGAAGCAATCACATGAGCAGTAAATGTCATGTGACTAATAGCTGAGCATTACATTCCTACAGCACTAAAACGTAAATTATTTACGTATCCAAGTGTGAACGTGTACCAACTCACATGCATTAATAATACAATTGTGGCATTACTGTTTTGTTTCTTTAGTATTCAATAGTCACATCAGTAATTTTTTTCAGTAATTCATCAGTAATTTTTCAGTGACATTTGATAAATGCATTTTACTAAGTCTACTTAATATAAAATAACATTTTGCTCTGTTCGTGACTTCTGCTACAAACTCATTTCGGATGATTAGATAATGTTAAAGAAGACTGCATTTTAAAACCTTAAGATGAATAACATTCCTGCAATCGTTTAACCATTTTGTAGTGTTTAGCTTGTTGTTTGCCGTGAGACGTAAACAGGCATTTTCTCCTATTCAGCAACTGGCGATCACAAGATACACCAAAATACAACGTGAATACACAAAACACATCAATTTTATTTGTTCGCTGTGAACCAAATCTTTAGAATCCATATGTTTGCGAGGAACAAATCCAAATTGAGCCCTTTATCCAGTGATCTTCATCTCCATTAGCCTTCCATTAGTCTTCATCTCCTCTCAGTAGCGACCGTAAACATCAAATCCTGCGCTCGTTGTGATTCATTCAAAATTCAAAGAAAAAATTGTGCCCTCATGAAGCGTTACGAAATGGCAATGGCATCGAACTCTCATTGGCTCTCGCCTGCTTCGTCACAGATTGTGACATGCCGTGTTTCATTCGATTTATATTTGAAATGGGAAACGCACAACTTCACGGAGAGAAGCCAGATTTATATTTTCATTGATTAATAACTTACATTTTGCTCCAACGCTATCTCACGACCAATTCGTACATATTTTACGAGGTGGCTATTTCGCACAAATTTGTACGACCTCACTCGCATTTAACCAGACGCTTTGCCTAAACCCCAGTGATGGGTAGGTTTAGGGGCGGGTTGAGGTAGGTCATTCATTTAATTCATACGAATTTGCCAACTCACAAATGTGTACGATTTAGTAAAAATCGTATGAATTCGCACGAGTGAGGTCGCATAAATTGCATTTAATTAGCCACCTCGTAAAATATGTACGAATTGCCGTGAGATCGGGTTGTCTGCTCTATACCTCATACAAAACTATTATATACCACCAGAGAGGACTGCGCCTGCAACACATCTTCATTTGAACTACTTTTGGTAACGCTTTTTATATTTTTGCAATAAATAAATTATTGTGATTACACTGGTCTGTCTGATATGCTATTATGTATAACAGTACGTTGTTTTAATAAATGCTAATGGGTAGGTTTAGGGGTAGGTGTAGGATTAGCAGTTTAAAATATCTTTTTAATGCTATATTGTTACCAAAATCGTCATTTTCCAACGTTTTACGTTTTATTCTTTATATTCTGTATTAAATTGGTATGTTTAGGTTTGGGGTAGTGTTACGGGATCTTACATTAATCAATGAAATGGTAAAAGGGAAATTATACAGATATCTTTATGATATAACAAAACAAAATTTAATCTTTACTCGTATAACGAGTTTGTAGTCTTAAAAAAAGATTTCATAATGGATTCGTAAATATTTTGCGTTTTTTTTAGCAGTAAAAATGTAGTGCTACGTTTAAATGTTGCCGATACGTCCATATTCAATGATTTAGCACTTTTCCAGAATGTACAAAAACGTATGTTTTGTCTCCATGAAAGTTACGTATTAATACCTACGTATTAACAATGAGACCAGGCTGAATAATACAACACAAAATTTTGTGAATTTATTGGTTTTGGTGTATCATATGATCGTCAGTTGCTGAATAGGAGAAAACTGGAATTGGTACATGTTCACACTTAGATAAGTAAATAATTTATGTTTTAGTGCTGTCAATATGTCAATATTGTACATTTTAATGACATTTAATAAAACGTAAATGTACATGTGGTATTATCACATTTTACTTAGAGATACACGCTTATTCTCATGAGATCACGTCATGTGACACTGAAGACTGGAGTAATGATGCTGGAAATTTTGCTTTGCATCACCTAAATAAATTACATTTAACAATATATTCACAAAACAGTTATTTGAAATTGTAACATTACAATATTATTTTTTAATAAGTTTATTTTCTTATATAGCATATTTATGCAGCAACATAGGAAAACCCAACCCTGTAGGAGTGAAAAGACACTAGAAGCAAAGAACTAGCTCTAGTTTAAAATCATGAATTTCTTCCATTCCAGATAGGGGTGCCCTGAAACTTAATGATCAGCCAATTAGGGATAGAGTGTTTTTAATCCCTTTTATGTAAATCACTTTGAATTACCATTGTGTATGAAATGCGCTATATAAATACATTTGCTTTGCCTTGAAACTTTTGCAGCCAAAAGTGCTGTACAATACAATAAATACAATGCTAACCAAATGTTACTGTGTATGCCACTGATATTATCATGTTCACTAGAGTAACATGTTTTAGCATTTTGTCAAATGCTGATTGCATTTAAAATTTAAAACCAAACTCTTTAAAAATAAACACACACACACACACACACACACACACACACACACACACACACACACACACACACACACACACACACACACACACACACACACACACACACACACACACACACACACACACACACACTGAATGTGAATGTGCAATCAACCAGCAGAAAACGTAACTTCTGGGTTAAATAAAAAAATAAATATTATTCAGACGGTACTAGTTTTTCATAAGATCCTGCTTTGTAGACATGTTAAAGTTCATTGTTTTAGTCAACATAACACTGTTGATTTTGTTTTATCGTGCTTTTATTGAATGCATTTTGTCCTCTTCTTTGTTGTCCTGGTATGGGAATTTATCTTAAGAGCTGGAACTCTATTAACAAAATTGTGAAATTGTCCAGTAGGTTGATTTGGGAGACGCTACTTAACTGTGCTTTGCTGTATACTAGGCAGGTACAGTGAATGGGTGTTTCAATTTAATTAAATTTTTTTAAAACAAATTATGATTGCTTGTGCACTAAAATTACAATTAAAACATAGTTAGTGAAACCTGACACTCAAGGAGCAAAACCTCAGCGCAGATCTGCACATTCTCAGCCTCACACTTTTTGCAAAACACTACACACAGTGTTTTTCAAAACACTAAACATTCATATCTACATTAGACAAAGAAATCTAATATTATGTCACTTCTTTGTAAGACCTGTGGATGTGGACAAAGAAGACGGCGACCAAATGTATCAGATGCAATTCTTGGTTGACCATGAGTACTGAGTACCCATGGGTTGACATTGAGAGAGGCTGGACAGAGAGTTCAGCCCAACCTCAGCAGATATACTGTTGCAATAATTCTGACATTTTGACAAGAGCACAAGTAGAAAAATTAAATAATAAAAAAAAAGGTCTACTATCTACAGTACAATATAGCCTATAGACCTCCATCAGTACTATTTGGTACAATTCACTGTGTTCCATGTTTGAAACAATGTCTTGTGTGCTGTCCTGTGAAATTTACAGTAACATGTATTTTGATTGATCTACATAGGATTGAAGGTCGAGGAAGGGCTCCATATTCACAGAGGAACAAGAGAGAGCTGTCATAAACATGGTTTTAGCCAATAATGCGATACGTCTCAGAGAAATTCAGACTAACATCCTGATTGACCACACAGTTTTCAATAATATCAGTTCCCTTTCGTTCAGTCAATCAGAGTAACGTCATTGACTGACGAATGGGGGTTTCACCTAGAAGCCTATCATCTTCGAGATCTAGAAAACGCCCAATGGCAGTGGCAATGCCATGGGCATGCAAAATCTGCATGCGTAACTCCGCCCCACCATGTGGGTATATAAGGAAGTACGCTGGCAACATCGCATTATATTTCTGCTTCAGAGCCAAGAGCATCTATTCACTCCTGCAAGCCTGAATTCTGAGTTCTCTCTCAGTTCTTCGAGATGAGCGGTTCTCCAGGGTGTTGGTGTGACGGTGCGTTCCAGCGATCTCGCTTTGCCTGCCTGCTGTTCTGTGCAGTGATCTGCAACAGCTGTGTGTGTTTTCCCTGGGCACTTCGAGACTCTGTAGAGCTTTCCTCTCACAAAAAGAGCTTGTGCGTGGCACGTCTTTTAAAGACGGTTCACTCACGCACTTCCGGGTGCGATCGGTCTCCGTTGCCGTCTGATGGGCGCAATCACTGCTCGACGCGTTTTGGCTTCAGCACGCTCGGGCAGTGTTTGTGGATGTGTCATGTTCCCACTGTGGAAACATGACCGTCGCAATTTTGCGGTCGAGACACAATGATCTCCGTAAAGGAGAGAAAGTCCGCCCTGCCACACCCCAATCTACCGTCTCCGAGAGGGATGGTACTTTGGCTAGTGGCCAGGGTGACCTGTAGGCTGTGCTGTGGTATTAACAACCCCGACGATCATTCCTTGGGACACGCCCCCCTCTCGCACATCTCTACCCGTGCTTGGGCTGAAGTGGCGGGAGTTCACACTCCAGATAGCGATGAGATGTCGATTGCCGAATCCCAAGGTGGGCTAGAGTCATTTGGGGATAAAGATTTGGCAGTGCTCCGCCTTTGGGCATGTGAGCACTGCTCTGGTCCAACCCAGAGTTGACAGCCATGTTATCTCGGACAGCTGCGAGCCTCTGGCTGGTGTGGTACTCCCGCCCTGCCTTGAGTGCTTGCGGTTGGTCGATCGGTTTTGGGGTGGAACCTGACAGCGGTTGGGCCCGTCCCAAATGTATTTTGTCCCGAGATGCGATGGGGCCGCTACCTTAGGGTGAACATGTACTAGTCAGGACAGACAACACAGCCTCAGTAGCGTACCTCAACCAGCAGGGTGGTCTATGCTCCCGCCGTATGTCTCAACTCGCCCACCGTCTCGTTCTATGGAATCAGAAGCATCTGAGGTCCCTTTGTGCTGTTCATATTCCAGGAGAACTGAACCGTGCAGCCGACGAGCTCTCACAGTGTCAGCCACTTCCTTGAGAATGGAGACTCCATCCCCAGATGGCCTGCTGATTTGGGAACAGTTCAGTGCCGTGCAGGTAGACTGGCAGGTAGACTGCACTGGCGCACAGCTGGTTGCGGGCCTACACAAATATGCATTTCCCCCCGTTTGCCTTCTTGCACAGCTCCTGTGCAAGATCAGGGAGGACAAGGAGCAAGTCCTTCTGGTCGCCCTGTATAGGCAGGGCCGGACCTGATTCCCAGAACTCTTACTCCTTGCGACAGCCCCTCCCTGGCTTATTCCTCTGAGGAAGGACCTCCTATCTCAGAGACGGGGCACCCTATGGCACCTGCGTCCCGATCTTTGGAACCTCCATGTGTGGCTCCTGGATGGGACGCGGCAGGTTTGAGTACCCTACCACCTCCAGTGGTGGCTACCATCCCTTCCTCTAGGGCAGAGTCTACCAGACACGCCTATGCGTTGAAGTGGAACCTCTTCGTCACCTGGTGCTCTTCTCACCAAGAAGACCCCTGGAAATGCCCGATCGGGTCTGTGCTCTTGTTTCTCCAAGAAAGGTTGTAACGAAGGCTGTCTCCTTCAACCCTTAAAGTATATGTGGCCGCAATATCTGCCTACCACGACCTCTTGGAGAACAAAAAGGTAAGTCAGCACGACCTGGTCATCAGGTCGTGCTGACTTATCAGCGAGGAGAATAAATTTGGTGTCCTCTTGGGACCTCACAGTAGTTTTAGATGCTCTGCAAAGGTCTCCCTTCGAGCCATTGCTGTCAGTTGATCTTAAGTTATTCTCTATGAAGACAGTGCTCCTGATCGCTTTGGCCTCCATCAAGAGGGTAGGGGACCTGCAGGCATTTTCGGTTGACGAAGCTTGATTCTCATGTGATCCTGAGACCCAGGCCTGGATATTTGGTTATCCTGGATATGTGGTTACCCAAGGTTCCCACCACACCGTTTAGAGACCAGGTGGTCAATCTGCAAGCGCTGCCTTTGGAGGAGGCAGACCCAGTCTTGGTACTGCTCTGTCCTGTACGCGCCTCCGTGCTTATGTAGACAGAACGCAGTGTTCAGGACCTCAGACCAGTTCTTTGTCTGTTATGGTGGGAATCTGAAGGGAAAGGCTCTCTCAAAGCAAAGGTTGTCATACTGGATAGTGGATGCCATTGTTTTGGCTTACCAGCAGCAGGGGCGTCCATGTCCCCTTGGGGTCAGGGCAACATTCCACCCGGAGTGTGGCCTCCTCTTGGGCTTTAGCGCATGGCACCTCACTAACAGACATCTGCAGAGCTGAAGGCTGGGCGACACTGAACACATTCACCAGATTCTACAATCTCCGTGTGGAGCCAGTATCAGACTATGTACTCGCCTCTACTAGTGGTCAGTAATGGATTAGAATCAGGTGTCTTCGCTTGGATCCAGCTGATCCACCAATCTGCTCTGGTCTGAAACTGGTTTCATGAACATCCACAATTTTCACTCAATACCTTGGTCTGTGCATGGATGGATTTGCCATTCAAGAACATCAGATATGGCCAGATCCAGCAAGAGGAGGAGGTGATGCTTAGGTGTTTTTATCATGTAAAATTATGCTTTTTTTGTCTCCACAAATGTTTTTGTTCATGTACTATATTGTATTTAGACTTCTCTGATTTTAAGTGCAACATGCAACCTTTGAAAATGCATGAATGGATTTAATGATTATACAATGTGAAGAAAAATATATTTCCATCAAAATGCAGTACTGATCTTGTGTGTACTGTTTGGTCAAAATATTCATATACTTTACTCTAACAATATATCTATATTATCTCTATCTGCATTTCAATAGGAACAGTTTGGAGTATGAGAGCTATGAACGTAAAAAAACAAATGTAAATCCATATTAAACCCTGCAGCTCATGGCGATACATTGATGTCTTAAGACACAAAACGATCGGTTTGAAACGGTTAACATAATTTTTTTACCTCAAATACAACACTATGTAAAAAAGCCATGAGTGTGCCATCACTTCCAGCGAGTGAGGTCAATTGTACACGTTACGGAGTATCTCAATGGGATACAAACGTCGGAAGTGATCTCTTGCCCGTATCTCTACGCCATATTGTGTAATTTGACCTCACTTACAGGCAGTAATGGCGTGGGGACGGCTGATGTACAGTGTTGTATTTGAGGTAAAAATTATATAAATACTGTTCGGTTTCTCACACAAAACAATCGTTTCATGTCTTTTTACGGCTGATCTTATTGCATATGTATTTGTAAGAGTTTCCCTTTCAGACACAAAATTTATGGGAGGAGTGTATTTAAATGAATCATGCAAGGTGATTTACTAAGGTTTGCGCTCATAAATTTACTGGTGTCCACGCCATTTACCACCCCAAAAAAGCACGTCTTAAACCAGACACTAACTGGTAGAATGTGTTGGTCATTACGGAAATGATCCGGCTATGTCTGTGTTCTTTAGTTTGTGCACTGTCAGTAGATCACACGCAGAACTTTCCACTCCCATCTGCACTTTTATGGAATTGCACTCTCACACTAATTTGCCCTGTTTAGTAAATCTGGCCTTTAATGTCTGATTCAAATAGATCTGTGTTTTTCTCTCTCAACCTTGACAAAAATGATGATGATGATGACGATGATGATGATGATGATGATGATGATGATGATGATGATGATGATGGCGGCTATACAGCTGAAATCAGCAGCAAAAATTTGACGTGTGTGTGTGTTTCAGCTGAGAGACAGTTTTATTGGAGAGAGAGAGAGACAGACGATGACCCTTCAGTCTTGGCTGTTTGAACTTGAGTAAATTGCGGGGTGTAAATCGTGTCTGAAGGCCGTTCAAAGCGGAATCACACTAATTCCCCTCCTCTAAACTCACTCCAATATAAAATCAGACCATTTTTACATTTCCTACGAAAAATGACTGTGGTGATAGAAATGCTAATGGCCTGTTTTTTATGAAGACTCCTACGTTTATTTGTATTTCCAGGCACACTGTCATAGTGAAATCTGAATGCAAACCCACTCAATGATTTTTCCATGTTTTCAAAGTCATCATGTTTCACATGTGATCACATGGTTTTTACATCGGAACTGTACCAAAAACCACATACTGTACATGTGCTAAGTATGTGTTAAAGTAAGTGTTTTTACATTATATTTTTCTTACAAAAAAACCCATCTATTTGCTTCAGAAGGCCTTTATTAACCCCCTTGGAGCCGTGTGGATAACATTCATAATTGCTATTTTGGGCTTCAAATTGTGAGCTTCACTGCCATTATAATGCTTGAAAGAGCCTGGACATTTTGTAATATAACTCTGATTGAATTCGTTTGAAAGAAGAATATCATATACACCTAGGATGGCTTGAGGCTGAGTAAATCATGGGGTAATGTTCTCCACTTTAAAACGTGTTGTCTCATTGGACCCTGCATGTAGTCACATTTACCTAATGTAACATTAAACACATCACTTAGCTATAAAACTTTTAAACATCAAAGGAAATGTATGACAAAAATGTGTGTAATAAATCATAAACAAAGTAACCCCACTTGAATTATTCTATTCATAAGTTATCTCGAACTCTTCCACCATCTAGCTTTAAAATGAATCACAAGGATTTGCCACTCTGGGTCACATGACAATAAATGATAAAAATCACTTCCTTCAAGTGACCATCTTGTGGAAGGGCCCTTTGTGAAGAGATTAAATTGTTCACTTTGTTTTGTAAAGCACCTACACATGGTGTCCCCTTCCCAGAGTGCCCTTCAATATAGAAAAAACACTGGAATGATACACAGTCTCAAACTTTCACTACAGACTGTGACATCAAAAACAGCAGACAGGTAAGCTGAAGAAAGATAAAACAGTTAAACTTAAAAACCAGGTTAAATGGAGTGTCAAGAACAGCAGTGAGGAGAGGACCTGATACAAGTCACTGATCATAACTGCGGTCTGGGTAAGAGTGGAGGTTAGAGTCGATTAAAAATGAATATGAGTGGATGCAGATATGTTTAGATGACACACGTCCTGAAGAACCGGATCTATTGTTCATCTCAGACACGGTAGCAAATGAATGTATATGATCGTTCATCAGTGAGATCTTCTGTAACATCTGCAAGACATCAAGACCGAGCACAAGAAACAACAGCACATTATAGAGACAAATTCAGCAGTCAAGTGCGTGACAAATCAGTGCTGATGATCGTCTCTGTGGGGTTAAAACAATGTCCTCAGTAACGTCAGTGTGTCGACATACAGATCCACAAACCAATGCAAACATACACCAATGATCACAGTTCACATAGACTGGTCACACTCGCCCATCAGCATTAAGGCGAGTATTAAGAGATCCGTATTCACAGCTCCATCAAAGCCTAATGCCGCAGGCAGACTTCAGCAGAGACAAACAGACATATTCATCTTCATCTGTCTCTAATGTCATCCCAACCATACCAACTATCACCAAGTGACCAAAAATGAGCCTTAAAACTGTTCATACCAATTCTCAGAGCTGTTCATGCAATGTTTGTTTGTGTGTGTGTGTGTGTGTGTGTGTGTGTGTGTGTGTGTGTGTGTGTGTGTGTGTGTGTGTGTGTGTGTGTGTGTGTGTGTGTGTGTGTGTGTGTGTGTGTGTCTTACTTTGAGGTTGCAGAACTGAAAGTCAGTGGAACATTTTCCCTCCGGAGACCTGCACAAATACACAAATATTTCATATGAGAAACTATATGAAAATATACGATCAGTTATGGTGACTTAACTTGTGTGATTTAAAATGTGTGAAAGACAGAGATTGTATTTTTCATTCAATATTCAATAAATAATATTATAATATATAAAACATCTCTTCTGCTCACAAAAACTGCATTTATTTGATCAAAATACAGTTAAAACAGAACTATACTAAAATATTATATGAAAATGTAATTTATTCTTGTGGTGCAGATTTGAATTTTCAGCATCATTAATCCAGTCATCAGTTTCACGTGATCCTTCAAAAATCATCCTAATCTGTTGATTTGATGCTCAAGGAAAAATTCTTCTTATCATCAATTATTATTCCTAATTATTATTGTTAGGATTATTTGATGCATAGAAAGTTCAAAATAACAGCATTTATTTGAAATAGAGATTTTGTAACATTATAAATGTATATTTTGATCAATTGAATGCAGCCCTATTAAATAAAAATAAGTATATATTGTAAAGAAATTAATTTAAAAAAAAGTCTTACTGACCCCATATTTTAAACATTGTTTTATTTATGCTGCAACAGATACAAACACTGATCTGAGTGACCACGACTGTTAAACTTTAAAAAAAAAATCATAGTCACATTGATCTGTTTTTGTACAGAAAAAAGCTACACGGAGAAAAGAGCATCATAAGAGTACCCTCATTTTAAAAGTGATGACAGAATCTTAATCTTACCCCTTTAATCACTGATATGGCACTCAAATATATAATTGTTATGAAGTTTCATCTGTATCTTGTAGAAATAAAAATGTGCATAATGACGACTCATTTGAATTTAATTTGGCAGCAGTCGTACTGAAAAGTGACTCTGACATTTTAGGATAATTGTGCCGTAACATTGTTATTTTATATTAGAAATGTTGATTACATGCTTGAAGGAACACAAAATGTTACCATCAAACCTCAAAACATGTAAATTTAGGATTAATAGACACGTTTCTCTCTGAATAGAAATTACATTGTCAGATATCTGTGTGTGTGTGTGTGTGTGTGTGTGTGTGTGTGTGTGGACTGGTAATCCCTACGGTATGGGGACAAAATGTCCCCACAAAGATGGCAATATCCAAATTTTTGTCCTTGTGGGGACATTTTTTGGTCCCCATGAGGAAAACATCTTATAAATCACACTAAGTGATGTTTTTGAAAAGTAAAAATGCAGCATGTCTCCTGTGATGGGTAGGTTTAGGGGCAGGGGCAGTGTAGGGGATAGAAAATACGGTTTGTACAGTATAAAATGCATTACGCCTATGGAATGTCCTCAGAAACATGGAAACACAACATGTGTGTGTGTGTGTGTGTGTGTGTGTGTGTGTGTGTGTGTGTGTGTGTGTGTGTGTGTGTGTGTGTGTGTGTGTGTGTGTGTGATCCACATCTCCAACAAGAAAATCAAGATTAAGGGTTTATGGCAAATTAAACTCTGGCTTCAGTTTCTGTATATTGAAAATTTCAAATTTAATTTCTATTATCGACAAACATCAAGGATAGTTAGGACATGCTCATGAAGTCAGGTTTTTATACATTGAGAGGACAATTGTCAGATCATAATATAGGTTAAAACTGCATATGCATGCTGAAAAATACACATATAAACAATCAAACAAAATGTATGGAAATATTTTAGGTGAAAATAGATGTGGTGAATTGTGAATTGCAATTTTTTTATCACAGGAACCTTGTAGAATCTGTAAAATGGCAATAAGAGGATTCTTTTTATTTTATTTTATTAGTACTGCCCTGAATTAGCTTGACGTGGTCATACTCAGTTCTAGTCAGAATATGAGTCTGGTACCGCTCCATTGGGCTGTGATTATGGGGCGTGTTTCAACCGAACCAGGAAAGACCTCAATTGGATAGACCTACAACCAATCAGAGCAACGGAGCGTCGCGTAACGTTAGTTGTCAAATGTCAACAGAACTCAACTGCACTGTTGCCAAGTCCGTGTTTTTCCCATGTAAGGATACACAGAGTACTCACAAACACAATCATAATTTCTGAGAGAAATAGTGAAGGTGAATGCATACGAACAAGTTCTCCGTTTAGGATAAGAGCAAATTCAACCCAAGCGCCTTTGATGACGTGGATGATTACGTTACTGTTAATCATCTGTCCATCATCGTCTAAAGCCCGCCCTGACAATTTCATTGGTCCGAACAGTTTCTGTTCGGGCATAATAACTCCTCTATGGATCGAGTCCAGACCGAATTGCCCGAGCAAAAAATTTTGTGGGCGGGGCTAAATTCGGCTGGCATCCAGGCTAGCCCTGAATAATCTATTTCACAAAAGAGATTATTTTTATTTTTTTACTTTTTAATCCCTCTTATTTTGTTAAAATACTTACATTTTGCTGATTCTGATTGCCAATTTACTGTATGTGAAGGGTCTGTGTCCATTTCTTGTTTTCCTTTTTTAAACCAGAAACAAAATGCAGAAAATGCAGTTTCCTTTCAAGGGTACACAAAGAAACACACCAAAGACCATTGCATTGGCCAAAGACCATAAATAGATCCCTGAAATAGACATCACTAGCCTCTTTGTCTTCAGGATGTTAGGGTGTTTGTATATGAGAAAGAAATATATTGTTTGTCTACCATTTTTGTCTTTATGAGTGAAAAGGCATCCAGTAAACAATAAAAAAAGTTTGTTCCCCATGCTATTGTTATTTAACGAGGAATTTACGATTCACAATGCGTAGGCTTTTTTCTTGAGGGATGGGAGTCAGGCATCTTCACCCCATGGTTTGGGTCCCACATCTGCTGAGGCTCAGATCAGCTCAGACCATAAGGCTCGCAGATAGAGCTGGCTGATGAGCTTGAGACAGGATCTTCCCTTTCTCTCACTGCAATCTCCAGGAACCTCATTCTGGATTCAAAAGCTTGCTTGGTAATTTCTTTAATCCAGACAAGAACCTATTATCAGCTGCCTCTGGTTCTGAGGAATTGTACTTAGACATAGCACTTCCTTTCTCAATCTTGGGCATATGAGAAGCTGCTCGAGTCACTTCTTGATATCATAGGACAGATGAGAAATAGAGTAAGTTAGGAGGAGTACATTAGATGAGCACCTCCTTACTGATGGTCAGAGTCAACCTTTCCGTAGACATCCGCTATTCTTCCCGGATCTCAACATTGAGGTGTTGAGGCTTTCCATATTTGGCTTGTGTCCATAACCCTGCAATGTCAAATTATTCAGCTATCATGGGGTTTAAGGGGCATGGGTATGCGCCGATGCCACAGGTTGAAGTGATGCTACCTACCCATCTCTCCCTGCATCGGCATTGGCGCTAAAGAGGCCCACATGCCCTCAAGGCCCTGTAAAGTGACTTCTGGTCTCATGGGTAAAGTATATGAGGTAGCGGACATGGACTCTGGCGAGGAAATAGACCCTCAGTCGGTGAGGGAACTCCATCAGGCCACAGATTTATCTCTCCATGCCACTAAGCAGACAGCCCGCTACATTGCCATTCAATGGCTGTTCCGGTTGCTGGAGAGGCATCTGTGGCTAAACCTCTCCAGCATCAAAAAGAAAGAGAAAGCCTTTCTGTTGGACGCCCCATTTTCAATGCCTGGCCTATTTGGTGACGCAATTAATGCTGTCACCAATAGGTTTTTAAGGTGACCATAAAGCAATCAGCAGCATTCCAGCAGGGTATCCCTCACCAGGGCCGGGAGACAGTGACCTTTTCGAGCCAGGCCCGGCGAGGGCCTAGCTCCTCCAGGGCTAGGAAGGAGCAAAAGGCCAGTGTGGCTGCCAGTGTCCCCTCTCATCAGGACTGGGGGTCCAGGCATCACACTCAGCCATCCAGTGCAAGGGCAGACTTAAGGACTGCCACCCTGTTCTCACGGTCCCTCTGCCTCGCTGCTTGCCACAATTACAAATATCGTTTCTTAAACTATGTATTACATGGCATGCCTAAACAAGATGCATGACATTATGTATTCTAATTAATTCAATTATATATTTTTTTACCCTTAACCTGACCACACATATGTGCACGATTACAGCTGAGAAAAACAAATACATTCTTCTCAACAGCCCAATGTGCCAATTATATATACTTTTATTAGTCTAGACACAGTCTGCACTTCGAATTGCATTTAAAACCTGCATTAAATACAGTAACATAAAATGATGCGATCTGAGGACTAAATCCAGCACTGAACGCTCATGACATACGTAACTGTCTGCACTTTATTTGCATCAAGTTCAGCAGTCATGTGCTCCCCACTGGGAATCCCCTGCAGCAGAGTGTCACTCAGCTTTCATAGAAAATATACAGAAAATGTCGAATCAGCTCCAGCCATTCTGCACCAGTAGACACCTACGTTATTGCAATGTGTATAATTATTATAATAATTTAATCATATACAATATACAAAGAAAAAGCACTATATTGAGTAAAAAAATGTTGCTGATGCTGTGTACAGATGAAACAGAGAAAGTCAAATCAAGGCATAAAACAATAACAAGTTATTAAAATTTTTAAATATTATCAATTCCTTTTATTTTTGGCAGACAAAATGCAAAGGTTTACTGTTAATTAAAATATAGAAGAAAAATGGTATGATTATTCCTTAAAGTTTTGATTATTATTATTATTATTATTATTATTATTATTATTATATCACTTCAAGAGGTACATTCTACTGTACAATAATAATAATAATATATTTCTGTCACAAGTTCTTCAAGTTAAACCAACATTTTATTGTGACGGGTTATAGTGAAGACATTTGAGTTTCTGAGTTTGTTTAAGAAAGAAAATGTCTATTGTTAGTGCCATGTTAGAATTTTACTCAGATTCCGGTTATTCAAAACCTGAAGGGTTTGATTTTACTTCCAGGAATACATTAGTTATTGTTGTGCATTATGGAATGAATAAGAGCACTTGATAATGTCCCCTATGGTTTCGGACACCACTACAAATGGCTGTCCCCTCAATAGTGCCCATATAGGAGGTGATTTCAGACACAGCATATGACATCGCTGTCAAAGAGTAATTAGCTAGTGAAGTGGATTTACTAGTAGAGTTGACAAAAGCTAGCTTGAACATTGTGATGTTTGCAGCGTATGTCATACATATCAGTAGAGCAGGACGATTTAAAAATGAGCAGTTAATTCATAAATCCGCAACTTCCTGCTGTTGAAATACAAACCGGAAGACAGAACACAACAAGAGCAGCTCTGAAAAGCTGCAGGGTTACAAAGGGTCTATAGGCTACTCAAAAACAACAACAACAACAACAACAACAACAACAACAACAACAACAACAAAAAACCTTTCACTGTTGTTAGTTGCACTGAAATCATCCTTGTTCACATTACTTAAAAACGTGTGTAGGGTAACTACATGAACTTAGATTTATTGAGTTGTTTCTACTAAAATTAGTATTGTCAGCTTTACTTAATAAGTGTTTGTTTGGTCAACTTAACTAACTTAACTAACAAACTGGAGAGTGGATCTGTAGTTCCCAGAATGCTTTGCAAGGGACTGCATTAGGAGAGTACATTGAGGGATTAAAGTGTTATGTTATGTGTTTTTCAGTGAAGGGAAAGATGTTGTTAGTTTATGTTAGTGTTTAATGTTCAGTTATGTTGGACATTTAGAGGAGTTTCTGTAATTTTGTGGTTACCATTAAGCATAAGAGTGGTGCCTGTGTTTAGGCTGTGGGCACTCATTTACACATATATATTAGATGGAATTTCCTGTCCTAAATTAAAGAGAGTTTGTCCAGTTTAGTTATTTTTGTTATATTATTATTTTGTATGCTTGTTGTTATTTAATATCCACTTACACTTGTAGAGCAGAAGTTAATTTAATAAGGTAAATTAAATTGATAAATGTGTTCACCTTACATAATACATTTTATACATTTAACATAACAGTATTAAGTAAACTGCACATATAAATATTATGTAATAGTGACAAATTTATTTTCTATTACTCAGAGAAATTGTCAGTTTTTGTAGTTGTAACATTTGGGAAAATTACTCAGTTGCGTGGAACCACTTGATGCCACTTTTAAAGTAAATTCAACAAGTAATTTTTTTGATGCATTTACAACCTTTTCTGATAGCATGAATCGTAAAATGCAAATCAATTTTACTCATTTTTCATTAACTTTTCACTTCAAGCAATGATCGCTTTTATATCAGGGGACATTTCTTATTCATTTAATACAAAAATCCAACAGATACCTATCTTTTATCTTGCAAAAAAGGCATATTCTATACTGGAACTTGCTGTTTTTGTGCTGTCCGATTTGGTAAATGTGAGGTTTTGATCTTCAGATTAGCTCTAAAATGCATGTTTCTGAATATATATATATTTTTATGAATATTTATATAAAATAATCATTAAATTATGAGAAAGATGTTTTAAAAAATATTTTGCTCATGCATCTACATGAAATCATCCATTTTGTGTGTGTCCGAGAAATCAGTGTCAACTGTGTTACTCAAAACCCCTATAAATCAGCAATGGTTTGTTCCAAAGTCACATGTCCAACATCAGGTGATGTCATTCCTTTTTTGGAGGTAAATTTGGAGACAGTGTGGTAAATTATAACTTCTCTTCAATACATGATTTATATTATTGTCTGCACATAGAGTAGATTAATTGACAGTCAACTGTTTTATCAACATGTTCTGGTGAACTTGCGTCACGCTATATTTATAAATGTGTAGAGAAAGAATATAAAAACATAAGTTTATTAAGGTCAACTACTAACTAGTCCAAGGCCAGCAGTTTGCACAAGACCCTAAAATGGCCAAGATGTCAACTGTGTTGACTCTTGTCAACTGTGTTACTTTGTCTGTCAACTGGGTTATGTGTGGTTTTTATGTCATAAATCTTTTAAATGTGAACTTAACCGTCAGAAAAACGGCAGGATATCTCTGGAGATGGAAATCTTGGGTAAGAATAGTGAATAATACTAAATTCAGCAAATCACAATTTATGACACAGCATTTGTCCATAACACAGTTGACAAAATAATGAATACAATTTTAATTTTTCATTAACATATTTAAAAAAGTAATTAGAGCTTAAGCTTGCCAAATAATTAATTTAGCACATTAAGGGCATATATTATTCAACCACCTAGTTTATTGATCAAAAAAGAATACTGATTTCCTGACTTTTTGGCTGATATGAAATGTACCCCTAAATATAGAATGATATATATTTTTTCTTCTTCAATATATTAGGTTAGAGTTTGGTATAGGATCGATCTGTTAATGTTTTTTTTTTGTTTGTTTTTTTGGGGTGTCTAATAAAAATAAAATAGGATAACACAAAATTAATTCCACTGCTGGAATTGTATCATTGCAGTGACATTAAAAATTATACAGTTTTAAGAAAAGCAGTTTGTATCAAATAAAAAATGGGTTTACATTCTGCCATATTTCAAAAACAATAGAAGTAATATTAACTGGGTCAAAAATTTTATAATCTAATTTTATATCAATTACAATTATAATACATTTGTAGTTCACAGCTTTTAAAGTATATTACTCTGTAAAAAAATACTCTTTGTAAACTATGCTAAAGTGTACTTTTTTTCACAAGGATTGGTTTGTGATGTTGATATGTCTGATTTGAAGCTGCATTTGGTACTAGATCATTATTATTATTATTTTTTTGCCCATGTCTCACAGAAGTTCATTTGCAAACAGGAGGCATTTGACTTTCTCTTTCATTTCAGCTTTAATTTGTGCCCCTTCACAGGGAAATTAACCCCTCTTCATTTCCCATCACTGTCAAGAGTGGGTCGCTACGGAAACGGTTACTGTGGCAACAAAGGGAGGCGGTGACCGGAGACCCTCCTCCTCTGAGTTCTCTATGAGGGGCTCATTACAAAAATGGGCTCAGCCATGTTGAATTAGCACTAATTAGGATAATTATGTTCAGTCTCTCTCTGCTGGGGAAAATGGCTTCCGTAGAAAGTGGATGAATAAATTAGACGAAAGCCATGTCGCTGCAGCATTTCACAATCACAAGGCATTGTGGGTGACGCAGTCAGCACCTGACTGAGAAACCAAAGTTGTGTGCGTTAACTCCGACTGGACGTTATAAATCACGGCTCTTTTAAAGCACTTCACTGCAATGATCAACTCTTGCGACAGTTCCAGTAAACAAATCAAACACTGTAATATTCCTGCGGCCGCGCTGGAGGAGCTCCAGAGATGCTCTCAGAGCTTTGGCAGACCAACATATTTAGCTGGGAGCTAGATTTGTCCAAATGTTTTCTGGGCTCTGGAACAAACATGCTGCTTGCTTGTGTGTGTGTGTGTGTGTGTGTGTGTGTGTGTGTGTGTGTGTGTGTGTGTGTGTGTGGACTGGTAATCCCTACGGTATGGGGACAAAATGTCCCCACAAAGATGGCAATATCCAAAATCCTTGTCCTTGTGGGGACATTTTTTGGTCCCCATGAGTCCAAAGAATAGTCAACAGAATGTTTTAAGGAAAATGAAAATCAACCATGTTTTGTTTTTGTTGTTTTCTTATGCAAATGTTAACAAAACATTCCATGTTCAAATGTTTCAAACATGGGAATGTTTCAAAGTGTTCAGAGAAAATTCAAAAGCAACGTGTAAAAAAAAAAAAAAAACATCAATCTAAAATGGTTGAAGAAAAAGTGTTTCATAGACGATGTAAAAGTAATATTTTAAGGAAATTGTTAAATACCAAATAACTCTGCAAAACTTCGAGAGAACCTTGCCAAGAATGTCAGCCAAAATTATAAGAAAATGTTCCCCCGGGACACTTTTCAGTCAATGTGCTGAATCATATTTATATTACAGTCATTTTATGTTCATATACAGATATGTAGAAGATAGAAGATAGCATATACAATGATTGAAATGACATCCAAAATCCAGAATTGACTCCCTAAACGGTATTGTCTTACTGAAAATGATTCATCAGTCAACATTATTCAAAGGGAAGAATATTGTAATATTTGTAAAAGGATGTTGTAATATTTATTATAAAGGTTTTATCTCTGCATTTATATCAAAATAAATTTTCCTCCCTCTTGCAGTGACATCTCTTCTCCAGCGTGAGGGCGGGACAACCTGTCACTCACATGAGATCCACCAATATCATACCACAACCATCCAATCAATTCCCCATGGACAAAATTAAGTCCCACCCTACATTTGTTCTTGTTCCAGAAGCCATTTCACTCAGATATACACTTTTACCATAGTGCATGAATTCATAAGGAATACATTTTGCATCACTTAACCAGTTCCATGTTTGGCTTTTCTGACATACCAAGCTTGCTTGGTAGCTCAGCTGGTACAGAACTGTACTTGCAATGCTGAGAGCTGCAGGTAAGAAAGACGAGTCACGATAAAAGAGCTCAAAGACAAGAGTTCAAAACACAAGCTAAAATGGCATGGTTACAATTGTGCTTTTGTCACATTTGCTTTTGTTAACACTATCAGGTAGGTTTATGGATTAGTGTAGTTGTACGTTATTTTAAAACGTGTTGAAGCATTAAACTTTTCGCGCCGCTCACCGGACATTTCAAATTAGAAATGCGGTGATATGTACGAACACCAAAGTAATAAAACGTTGCCATATTCACATTCTTCTGTTCTGGAAAAAACAAAAAGCTTTTAGCATCACTCACTGGACATTTCACTTTGAATCTGTCGCGAAACGTGCACAACGCAATGTATCTTGCATTTTATAATGAGCCTGGGCTGACTGTAACATGGAGTGACAGTAGCAGGACATTCTCTGTGCGTGTGTGTGTGTGTGTGTGTGGGGGGGGGTCAGGTTTTACCTCTGTTGGCCAAATGCTTTCTTCACAATGATAGTAAAACCTGAAATTAACTACATTATGAGGAGCAGCAACATTTATATGAGGAAACCAGCTTAATAAACATACTAAATTGCATCCTATTGAACATTTTAAAATGCATAAATTCAGTGTGTGTAAGCGTTTAGAGCATAGAAAATACCATTAGCTCAAGATAAAGCAATAGAAATCACTGTAAAGCCCCACCATAATAGCAAAACAAACATGTTTGTGTGTGTGTGTGTGTGTGTGTGTGTGTGTGTGTGTGTGTGTGTGTGTGTGTGTGTGTGTGTGTGTGTGTGTGTGTGTGTGTGTGTGTGTGTGTGTGTGTTTTCTGCCTCAGTGGTTTCAGAGATCTCCAGCCAGCAGGAAAGAGAAAGACACAGTTTAAAATAAAAATAAAATTGACCAAACAGAAATCTAAACTGAACGGTTGTAAATGGAGGGAGATCAGGAGATTGCTCTTGTGCAAACCATATATTAACAGTGATAATGATGTTTGAATAAGCAGATTGGATGAGCACCAAAGGTAAATGTCTTTAAGAACACACACACACACACACACACACACACACACACACATTAAGAGGCTGTTTGAGGACGTCTCTGCCTCGGGTATCAGGGCATCAGATGCAGGAAAAGAGAAGAATTAGAGAATGATTTAATGTGGAGTAAAACACAGCTGAGAGAGAACAGCTTCATTTTAATCAAGCCATGCTAATTATCTACAAATTATTATTGAACAATAATGCCATTATGCTAACAGAAACTCTGAGGGGTCTGCTATTTTTTATTTATTTAGTACTGTTCTAAGAAATTTCACATAACAGATGTTTACATATAGTCCACAAAAAATTATAGCTGAATTTACTGTAAAAAATGACCCTGTTTGAAAGTTTACCTGGTGGATCTGCGATTGTGTGTGTGTGTGTGTGTGTGTGTGTGTGTGTGTGTGTGTGTGTGTGTGTGTGTGTGTGTGTGTGTGTGTGTGTGTGTGTGTGTGTGTGTGTGTGTGTGTGTGTGTGTGTGTGTGTGTGTGAGAGAGTGGACTGGGGACAAAATGTCCCCACAAAGATGGCAATATCCAAAATCCTTGTCCTTGTGGGGACATTTTTTGGTCCCCTTGAGGAAAACATCTTTTAAATCACAATAAGTGATGTTTTTTGAAAATGTAAAAATGCAGCATGTCTCCTGTGATGGGTAGGTTTAGGGGCAGGGGCAGTGTAGGGGGATAGAAAATACGGTTTGTACAGTATAAAATGCATTACGCCTATGGAATGTCCCCATAAAACATGGAAACACAACATCATGCTCTCATGCTCATTCTGTGTGTGTGTGTGTGTGTGTGTGTGTGTGTGTGTGTGTGGGCATGTTTTTGTGAAATATCAGGACACAAATGTGTATAATGACATGGGTATGACAATGGTATTACAAAAAGAGGGTGAAATATGAGGACGTTCCCCATGTCCTCACTTTTCAAAATGTAAACTGCACAGTCTCCTGTGATGGGTAGGTTTAGGGGCAGTGTAGGGGGATAGAAAATACGGTTTGTACGGTATAAAATGCATTACGCCTATGGAATGTCCCCATATTTCACAAAAACAAACATGTGTGTGTGTGTGTGTGTGTGTGTGTGTGTGTGTGTGTGTGTGTGTGTGTGTGTGTGTGTGTGTGTGTGTGTGTATGAGATAGTGTGAGAGTGTTGTTCATGAGTTCTTGTATATTTTGAACAGTTAAACAGTTAAAAAAATTTAAGATCAGGGTAAATTTGACTTATTTTGTTTTCTAGGAAACATATTCTGCAGCTTCTGAAGGTCAATAGTAAATGAAAAAAAATAAAAAATTAATATATATATCTGATCTTTAAGCAAAATAATACAAATACACATCTTCATCCTGATCAAAAGTTTTAAGATGCAGCTTCAATTGCATCACTTCACTGCTAACAATGACTTGTCCATGGTGGCCTCATGGGCTAGTGTCCATTGGTGCTTTTTTGTATGTTCATGTCAATAAACGTTAACTAAAATAAACATTTGCAATAAGAAGAAGCATGTGCGAAAGTAGCACAACTGTCAGGTGAATTTGCCCGAAGAGTGTACAGTAATGAAGGTTACACACAATCTCAGTTCTTCAGCTGCTTCGGCTGTCTATAGTGATGGTCCATCTGTATGCCGAGATACGTGTCTGGCCCTCTAAAGAGAGAGTTGGAAGTTTACCCACAATTCCCAGAGTGACAGTGACGTATCGCCCCAAACACTCGTATCGATCTGTCTCACAAACTGCAGGAGGAGCACAAGCACGTCAAGTTCAGCCTGCTTGGAGACTAATTCTTCACTTCTGAGTCGCAATGTGACATGAACCTCAGGTAAACACTTTTTTCTTCACTGGAAACTGTAAATAACGAACTGAAGTAGCACTTTAAGAGCTTTAGAAAGACGGGCAGACGGCAAGACAGACGGGCAGAGAGAGCGAAAGCGCTTCTATCAGCTCTTTTTTCCCTGTCACAGAGTACCAGTTCGGCCCGGAACGGTCGGGCCAGAATGCCGCGCAACTCTTGACACCTGAAATCTGCCCATCGGTAGAGGCCATTTATCACTTTAATAAGAGGTGTCACGTTTGTGAAAGAAAGAGCCAGCCGGCCGCAAGGACTTGCAGCGTGTTTTCCTCCGACTCAGAGCTGCTATCTGCGCACAATGAGCCTCTAATGGGGTTTGTGTAAAAGCGTTTAGCTCTCAGTGCTGGAGGTGCCCAAACCCGTTTCACTTTGATGACAATAATTTAGGCTTCCAGACGCCTTTGATAAGAAACGGCAATATTACGCATTGGACTTTGCTGAGTTGAATTTTCCATATCCTGTAATATGTATTCATGAGCTCAAGTTTAGAAGCGAGACAAATATGAAATATGAATGCTTTTACACAGCCAGTTCTTTAAATGCAGTTTGGACTGTCTGAAGCACATCACTACTGATCACATGAGCGTTTGCTGAGGACGGGATCCATCCCATTTGAATCTTTGTTTAAAAGTGACAATGCAATCCGCATGTATTTCCTTTTTCAAAACTTGAAATGTGCAATAACCATTTAAAACTCTTTTTAAAATAACTAAACGATATTCTTTGTTGACCTCTGGTAATGTGAATATAAGCAGTTTGGCAGCTTTTTGCTAGTTTTTGAAGCTAAAATATAAAACCGACTTGTTGGCTTGTTGAATAAACATAGCCTCTATGTTAAGACTTAACAAATGTCTTAAGAACTTGACAAACTAGTCAATGGGTAACCAGTCTTACTTTTCGGAAAAGTGTATGACCAAAATAAAGAAAGAAATAGAAGATGAACTTGTAGAACTAAACTATGCTATCCTCCCAATCCACTCGGATGTCTGAATGTAGTCTTTAGTTGGACACATTGTCAAAAAAAAAATGCTTTGGAAAATAATTCCAGTGAGTATGAAAGTTCACCTCCAGATCAGAGAACAGTGCAGGAAAATGGGTCATTTTAGAGATGTCAATTACATAACTGAATACAAATTCTGATTAGAATTATGCAAGCCAATCAATATTAAATGCATAATGAGTCACAAGAATAACACACCATAGAAATTACTTTCATAATGCTTGTCTTGTTTTCCAGTAAAATATCTAAATATTATTCAAATAAGATTTTCTCACATATTATTTATACTTCAAGTCAAGTCATGTCACATTTATTTATATAATGCTTTTTACAATAAATATTTTATTTAAAAGCAGCTTTACAGTGATACAGGACAGTGATCATGGCACTAGCAACGCCAATGTCATAGGTTTGATTCCCAGGGACCTCATGTACTGATATAAAGTGTACCTTGAATGCAATGTAAGTTTTAAGTTAAAAAAAGAAAGAAAGAAAAAGTAGTGTCCCAATGTATCAAAGTAAATGTTTGTATTTTTATTTTTTTCAGATAAATGGATTTGAGAATCTTAATTAGTTTAATTAATTACTTATGGGGAAAATAAAGCCAAAGTTTATTTATGTAGCACAATTTAAACAGCAACAGCTGATCAATGTGTTTTACACACAAAAAACATAGCAGACAAACATCTTATATGAAATGCATATGAGTATATATTAGAATGTAATGATCTTAAAAAAGCCAGAGAGAAGAAATAGTTTTTTAGCAAATCTAATCTGGTTCTGGCAAACTGTTCCAAAGTTTAGGGCCAGCAACTGCATATTGTCCCCTTTGCTGTAATCTGTATCTAGGAACAACTAAACATTGTTGTTCTTTTGTTTGTCTCAGATGAGAGCTCTTGAGGGATTGTGTAGGACCAATAAATTAAAGAGGTAAAAGCGGCATATTATTGAAACATTTATTTAAAAAAAAGAAAAAAAAGGATTTTAAAATCAACCGGCAACCAATGAAGAGATGCTAAGATTGAAATTATATGTTATAATACTATAATACTATACCTTATAATAATCTCACTGTAGCATTTGAAACAATTTGAAGTTGTGCCAAAGTAGTGGAATTGATGCCATAATACAAAGAGTTGCAATAATCTAGGCAAGAGGATACAAATGCATGAATCACCCATTCAAAGTCTTGAGGATAAAGGAAAGGCTTAACTTTGGACAGCTGGCGAAGAAAAAAGAACAAATATTTAACAACTGAATTACCTTGCTTGTCAAATTTCAAACCACTGCCAAGCAGAATGCCCAGATTCTTAACACAAGTGTTTGCTCAAGATGATGTTGGTGAGGATGGTGCATAGGTCTACCATCAAAAGGGCCAAAAAAGATAATATTTCCATTTAGCTTTAAAAAAGTAAGCGGACATCTACATTTGAATACTATTTAAGCAAGCCAGCAAAGGCTTGAGTGAACTGTTTCCAGATCGTTTGAGCGGGACATAAATATGAGTGTTGTCTGCGTAACAATGGAATGATACATGTTGTTTTTCTAAAAAAAAAACATCCCTCATGAATCAATTAAGTTAAACAAACATAATTTGTTCATGTAACTTCAACATCATGGAATGAATACATTTTAGGTGACCCATTTAAGTAGTCTCAAAGTTAATTGTATATGGCTCCCTGACATGATTCAGGCATTCAGCTTCATTCATTCATCCACTTCAATTGTATATATTTTAATGTTACACAACTGAATTACCACACTAGCTAGATGACAAACTTTAAGCTAGCAATAGGACACATTAGCATCTTAAATGCTAAGCATCAAAAGCTCTTTCAGAAAAGCCATTATGACATTAGTTGTATTAGTCCACAGCCTAAGCAATGCGTCACTCTTTTCCACAATGGTAACCAACAATAATTTAAATTGTTTTAACCATTCCAACACAATTGAATATTAAACATTATTAAACACAATCAAGTAATACACGAGTAATAAGTGCAATATCACATGAGTGCTGTTTTTGTCATTTGTTTCATTATAAAATGCACAGAGTCTATTTTTTGCTGTGCTGCACGCACTAAATTAAAGTGACAGAGCATTGTTTGCATTAAAATAAACATAATAATTTCACCACAGATGCATATAATTTAAAGTCTACTCTGTTTCAAATTCAACACATGGCTTTTTTCAGCGGGTAAAGTAAGGAATATGACACCTTGCCTGGCATTTAGCAGATAAATAATATAGCACTCTTGGAAAAACAGTTCTTTATGACCTGCAGGATTTCTTAAAAGATTTAAAAACTAAATAAAAGACGAGAGTCGGCTGTTTTTGTCCTATTGTATGTCTTAATTTAAAATGTTTGTGATTTTAGGCTATAATCTATGATAAAATGTATTTGCACTTGCGTGACTAACGTAACATAGGGCTATAGCTAAATCTAAAGGACAAGGCTAAATAAAGGCTGCGTTGACCTTGGACCTCAGAAAACACATTGGACCAACACCAGCAGATGACATGGCACCCAAAACATCACTGACTGTGGAAACTTTACACTGGATCTCAAGCAACGTGGATTGTGTGACTCTCCTCTCTTCATCAAGACTCTGGGACCCTGATTTCCAAAGGAAATGCAAAATTTACTTTCATCAGAGAACATTTGTCTTTAGCCCAGGCGAGATGCTTCTGACACTGTCTGATGTTCAAGAGTGGCTTGACACAAGGAATGCGACAGCTGAAACCCATGTCTTGCAAACGTCTGTGCGTAGTGGTTCTTGAACCACTGACTCCAGCTGCAGTCCACTCTTTGTGAATCTCCCCCACATTTTTGAATGAGTTTGGTTTCACAATCCTCTCCAGGGTGCGGTTATCCCTATTGCTTGTACACTTTTTTTCTACCACATCTTTTCCTTCCCTTCGCCTCTCTATTAATGAGCTTGGACACAGAGCTCTGTGAACAGCCAGCCTCTTTTGCAATGACCTTTTGTGTCTTGCCCTCCTTGTGCAAGGTGTCATTGGCCGTCTTTTGGGCAACTGTCAAGTCAGCAGTCTTCCCCATGATTGTGTAGCCTACAGAACTTGACTGAGAGACCATTTAAAGGCCTTTGCAGGTGTTTTGAGTTAATTAGCTGATTAGAGTGTGGCACCAGGTGTCATACCTTTTAACAATATTCTAATTTTCTGTGATACTGAATTTGTGATTCTCCTTAGTTGTCAGTTATAATCATCAAAATTAAAATAAATAAACATTTGAAATATATCAGTCTGTGTGTAATGTATGAATATAAAATACAAGTTTCACTTTTTGAATGGAATTAGTGAAATAAATACACTTTTTGATGATATTCTAATTATACAACCAGCATCTGAAACCGCAGATCAGTTGCGCACTGCAAACGCAGCATATGTAAAACGGGCTTTAATATAATTTATGCACTTCTGCTTCTTAAGTAACAGTATCATGCAAGCAGTAGATTGAGCAGGCACAGTCCCCCAATGCCAGTAGTTATTTAACCCTCAGTATGAGCTGCTTGCCTATTCCAATACTGTGATTCTGCAAAGGGAAGCTGAATCACATTCAAACCACTACAATAACAAAAATTGTCCTGCAGAATGTGTGTTTTTCCTGCGGCCCTTCACTCACGTCAAGCTGCTTGCGTTATGACTGACTGCAGCCACTATGACAGCCTGCATCTGTCTGCGTCGACTCTAAGTGTCTGAACTTCTGTAAGAGTCACTGTGTGCCAGCAAGTGCCACTTAGAGCGGTTGCAGGTCATCCGCCATGGGCACGAGGTCACACAGACAAGCTGGTAGTGGGAGCATGCTTTAAATGAGTCATACCTAAAAATGTAATCACATTTCAAAATGTGATAATTTTCTGCATCTGACTCTGGCAATTAGGGCTGCACATTTTTTTGGGGATCTAATTAAAAGCTCCAGGTTTCTTGTGCTTGGTTAAAGGACCAAAAATGTTGTGATTAAATATCAATATTACTATAAAATAATAAAATGTATATATAATGCTAATGTTTGATAACAATGGAAAATATAATTCCTCATGATATGAGACTTTAACACTTAGCGGTGAACATCAGAATCTCTTGCCATGAGCCTGTGGGTCTCATTCATACCCAGAAGAATCGTCCAAGGGTGTTTCTGGGAAATTTGAATCTCCAAATGCCTTGACTTTCTGTCTGTAGTAATCAGCTCATGTTCAGCTTTCAGGGCACTTTCATGAGTTTGATGTCAGTGTTTAGTTAGTTTTATTGATGTGATGCATGTGAGTCCTTCTCAGAATGGTGGTCTGGTCTTTTAAAGCTGTGCATCGTATCATTTGCATCTATACACTTCAGCAATCACATTTACTGATAAGCTTTTCTTATCATGGCATGTCTCATTATTGGCATCGCTTGCAATCCCTCCACATGTATACAGCACAATGAATACAATGCAAAATCAACAAAATTTAGAATTTGTTGCAACCCTGCATAATTCACAATGTCACTGCAAAAAATAAGTTAAAAGGTCTCACAAAAAAAATATTATAATTATCTAACTGAATGATTAGACAATCAGATGGTCTTGTTTTCAAGTAACAATGCATTATCAAATGTATTAAAACTTATAAGCAGCATGTTAACAATATGTTAAAACAGGATAGCTAGCAGTGTGCTAGTCCAAACCTTGTACAAAACTTGTTAACAGTGTTAAAACATGCTGTCAGTATGTTACAAAGTTGTTACAATATGTTAGCAATACTTATCATAATGCTGAACACATGCTTGCAACATATCAAAACAGCTTACTAAAAAAGGCTGGACATGTTTAAAAATGCTTTACAATGTTACAAACTGTGCTTGCAACATGCTAAAGCAAGCCGGCAACATGTCATGAACATGCCAAAAGATGATGTCAGCAGATGCTACGCAAATGTAGTTAACATGGTAAATGCCTAGCTACAGTTGTTAAGAATTCCAACTATTATAAACACGATAACAATGCTTAATGGACAAATGTGTTTCTTTAGTGATCTTACTCAATCAACAAAAATGGAAGTTTACACATGGCGCTATAAAAGACCGCAGACTTTAACGACAGTGTGGCAAGCAGCCAGGCAGAGGGACCGTGAGTGCCAGCTGCGCGTCGCACCGGTCTCGTGTCTCACGGAGGAGCTTGGACATAAAAGGAGGAGCGATGACAGTGAAGGATGAGAGAGGACTAGGCCTGGATTTTATGTTATGTTTTGTTTATGATTTATTATGTGTGTGTGCGGCAGGTGTCCATGAGGAGGCTGCCGTTTTTACTTTCATTTTGTGTTTATTTTGGATTAAAGTCTTCTAAACGTTCGCTGGTTCCCGCCTCTTTCCCATATCAACGAACCTTGTTACAATCAGTTGCTAGTGCGCCTCTTGAGGGCAGTGAAGTTTACACGTACAGATCTTACTAGCTGGCCACCATTACATACACACACACACACACACACACACACACACACACACACACACACACACACACACACATACACACACACACACATACACACACACACACACACACACACACACATACACACACACACACACACACACACACACACACACACACACACACACACACACACACACACACACACACACACACATTTTCCGTGCTGAAAAGAGTTTAACAACACTCGCAGTGCAGATTACAGTTCATATCCAGACCGGAAGTATACTTTAAAATATACTTGAACTTTACTGAAGTATACTTATGAATGAACTTCTAGTCTAATGTGAGGTCTAATGTGGTGTGAAAAGATTTATTTGGCACTGAAGTGGTGATCACTATATTTTTAGGGGTCAAGTGATGTCAAATGAGGTCTGAAATTGTATTTGCTTTCATTTACTTATCTGACCTTCTTTGTACCTGACAATAACATCTTGAAACCTTTTAAAATTGAACTATTAGGCCTGGCTTTATCAAGCCAGCATCAAAGTTTGTTATCAAGCTGCATCTATCAGAAATGTCAAAAAAGGCCAGAGGGCAGGACGGAGGTAATCAGACTCTAGTTTAAACCAATCAAACCAAATGTGAGAGCAGCGTTAGAGTACATGTAGTGTTTGTGTGTGTTACGCGTGTTAAGCACATTTGTAGCTCACAGACACTATTAGTTTTTATCTGAGGGCTGATGTCTGCAAGCTGAGCTGCTGCACTACACCACTGAAAAACAGACCCGTATTCATTTCATCTGCTTGACAAGATCTCTCACATGAGATTACTGAACCCAGTATCAGTGTATGAGAGAGAATCACTGTTGATATTTCTTTTAACAGCCATTCAAAGGTTTAAAGCATTAATATTTTTTTTGAATCATTTCAAAATTAGGTGACAGTGACACTAACAGCATCACATCAAGAAAAGCTAGACAAAGACACCTACCTGGAAGTCTGAAGCTAGGGGACTTGCGTACATTTGTAATGCACATAAAGAAGTGCATTTTAGCATTTTAAAAAGAGTTCTTATTACGGAAAGTGTGAACTGAATTTAATCTAAAATGTTTTTTTGTGTGTGTTTTTTTTTGCAGTGAAATCAATGTTATGTAAAAGCAAAATATGTATGTGCACTGCACAATAAATTCTCTTAATCAGTGGTTTTATTCTTTTTATTATTATTATTTTTATAAAACACAATAAATGCACTTAAACAAATATATAACACTGGTTCCCTGAGGAGGCTATAGACCACTCCAAAGCCATATCTTCTAGAGTAGGAGAAGATATCCAAGCTTCTATGCTCTATAACAAGGCAAGTCCCGGCCTTTACAACTTTCCTCCCTCATTGTGGGACAGATGTCAGCCTTTTAAGGCCCAAAGAGCAGAGCTCTAAGAAAAAAAATGGCTCAGCTATGTCAGCTTCTTTTACCTTGACAAAAAACTTAGGGAGTAGCTTACCAAAGAAAGAATATCAACTACAACCTTCAATATTACCACAACTTCCATGGGGAAAATGCAACCCTCACATTTATCAGAAGGGGTGCAAATACAAGAGTGCATGGCATAATAATTGTTAAAGACTCTCGCCATCAGAACGCAACCCCCAGAGAAACCACAGGGGAGCTTCAACTTTACTTAAATACCCTAGAGCAATTACAAGAGAGTGCTCATGCCCTGCTTGAGTGTGGTACCCAAACAAAGGGCAAATACCTATTTCAACCATTTGGTGAGGGAGGTAACCAAACAAAGGGAGTCTTGTGAATTGTCCAGCATAGTTCCATTAATGCTCCTCTACCCTACTCACTCTTTTTGGCAAGATGAGAGCCTTCATAAAGGATCCAAGACCAGGGGCTCTTTCACATCTCTTCAGCTGGGGCATCCTTGCATATTGCTTTTGAAAATGTCTCCATTACCTCAACACCTCAATGTAGAAATCTAGGAGGAATATGGCTCACAAACTTATATGCGGGGAAGAGGATTAGGAGGAGGCGGATGATGATGATTATTATTATTATTATTATTATTACACCTGACTCAACTCTTATTCTAATTCTTATTAAACACAGATACCCCCATGTCTAGATATCCAGTCAGGTTGGAAGCAGCCACAAAGGACCTTCCAGTACAGACAACAGTGCTAGCAGGAGAGGCCCAAAAGGGGGGAAAACTCCCATACAACTCCTTTTAAAGCTCGCCTAAAATCCTTATGATCGATCCTGTCTTGCTGCCTCGGCAGCTGTAGGACCCAAACTATGAGGTATCCTAGACTCGGGAGCTGAAAGTGCTCCATGCATAAGCTAGATTCTTATATCAAAAAAAGAATCAAGCAAAACATAACTTCCTACCATAAATGCAACCTCTAAGCTACAAGATCCAATTCGCAAAAGTCGTGTGAACAAATGTTTAGTATGCTATATGGGCTTATTCCAGCAAAGGTTTTTTTTTATTTTTATAACCATGCATATTGTTGCTCACATATTATTGTAGCTCTGTTTGTGCTGAATACAGTGTAATCAGACTTTAGCCATTAAAATGTTTATAAGCAATTTGTCAGGGTATGTTATCTTCTATCTATATGTTATCTGAGATTTTGAAGTAGAAAGACTGAAAGACTGAATTAGTATTTTCTTGTGAAAAAAAAACTATTTACAGTGTAATTTCACTACTGTAATCATTACAGGTTTCTGAGATATCTGCTATAAGCGAGAGTAAATTCAAAGTTCTCCATGTTCTGTTGATGTTGTTAACTGATAAAACAGACCCCGGCCCCCACACACACAATTTGTATCAATGATATCAAAATATGAATATAACATAGCTATTCCATAAGTGTTAGCTAATGTTCACATCTTGAATTATTCATTATCAAAGTTTAAGGACAATGTGCATTTGTCTTTTAATATTTAATGACTAAATGGACCACATTAGAATCCATCAGGTGCATATTTATTGTTAACAGTAATTAAAGATGCAATTCATTTTGCGGGACTAAATAACGCACTTAAAATAAAGGTGAACAGAGTATTTTTTTCTGCAGTATTTTAGTGGTGATTCGAAGTTCACTAATACCGTCGTGGTGAATATTTTCTCTCAGACGGAAACGGAGTCGTAATTCCCCTAATTACATCTGAACACATCAACTCCATCATTAATCAAACTCCACATAGCGTCCCTGAACCCTGCCAGCTCATTAAATTAACCATATTATTACAAACTATGATTGGGATTATACAGCCTCCCACACCGTTGCTAAAGACGAGAATTTATGGCAATGAGCTCCTCTTCTCTCTCGTTCTGATTTCAACAGGACACCAGAGAGATGTTCAGATGTTCTCCGTTTGTTTGCTCAGATGATGGACAGTGTCTGTTTTCATTTTCAGCTGGTTTGCCGTGTGCTGATATTTCATTAACATCATAAACGTCAAGTGTTATTACTGTTGGTGCAGTAGATTCACATTCTCTGTATGAACTACTGTGTTTGATTAACTGCATACCCAACTAACAAAATAATGTTATAAGAACGTTAATGTTCCCATTAAGTGATGAAAATACCATTTCTGAATGTTCTCAGAACATTTTTTTTTTTAAATGTATTTATTTGTTTATTTATTTATTTTTTGGTTATGCAAACAATGAGAATGTTCAACCCCATTGGCAGATATTTGCTTATTTTCAGCATAAATCCATTTCATTTTGATAATCTTTTTCAGAAAACAAGTAGTCATTTTACTTCTCAAGTTAATGTATGTTGATTTAAGAATATTTAGATATTTGTGCTGAAATACAAGAAAAAAAAAGACCCCGAACCAAAAACTAAAAAGCTAACCTTTGCTCATGACGAACCATTCCACCATGACAAACACACACACAATCACACTTTGAGTGTTTTATGGCTTTGAAAGAAATATTTTTAGCTTTCATTCAAATATCACACACACACACACACTCGGTGCAAACAATGTAATTAAATCTGTTGGTGGTTTTGGAGACTGTAAAATCTTGAAGCAAATAGTGGTGGGCGGCTTCATTTTGACAGAAATATAAATTAAACCCGACCGCCGTGTCTCACAGACCCTCAAAAAACCCAAGGTGCTTTTGAAAACACTGCCAGCTTCATTCATCCTGCCGAAATAAAAATGGCCTTCAACACAATCAATTATTGGTAATTATGTTCCGCTCAAACGGTTCCAGTCTTTGTCTTTGATCGGTGGCTTTGCCCATGTTCATGTTGCCAGCTGCTCTGTTCTTCACCACAAATAAAAGGTGTTTGTCTTCCACAGAAATGTAAAGAGAAGAAAGGCATAAATATATTTTAATAAGCTTATGTTTGGACACAGACAATGTACAGTGCTCAGACCCATTTTAATGAATTCATGTAAATCCTGCTCTTTATGTTTTTATTTAACAAAATTAGTGTTTTTGTATTTAAAAAAGAAAACATCTACTGCTTTCACAAGTATCAATGCATACAGCTGAGTCCTGTTTTCTATCGTAAATCAGATGGAACCGCTTCACTGATTTGGATCTGCATCTTTAAAGTTATAATGGTAATCTGCTGTTACTAGTGCTCAAAGTGCTACACATGACTCCAACACAATGTGGCACACTGGTGTGAAAACACTGAATTTATTTTGCCATCTATCTCTAGCAAATCAAATAGCTAGGAAATGCTAGCTAGCCTAGCAACAAGCTGAAACATGTTAGCAATGAGCTAAAACATGAGTCTGTCTGGCCTTAGTTCACCTAAAAAATGAAAAGTACCCTGTGATTTATTCACCCTCAAGCCATCCTAGGTGTATATGGTTTTCTTCTTCAAGATGAATACAATCTGAGTAATATATATAAAAAAATGTCCTGGCTAATCCAAGCATTATAATGTCAGTAATTGACAGTCCAAAATTTTAAGCCAAAAAAAGTGTATCCAGCCATTATAAAAGTAATCCGCACATCTCCAGGGGATTAATAAAGGACTTTTGAAGCGAATTGATGGGTTTTTTTATTTGAGTAAAAAAAAAATCCAGATTTAACACATTATAATGTAAATATCTAACTTCCGGCGGACCACCTTCCGTATTCAACTTACAAAAAAGCATAACTGGCGCAACGATGGATTCAAACGTAGTGTAAGCTTTTTGATGTCCTGGAGGCGTTACACTTTCTTCGCAAGTGAGTATACGGAAAGTGGTCTGCCGGAAGCTAGATATTTTACTTTATAAAGTTTTAAGTATGGATATTTTTCTAACACAAACCCATCGATACACTTCAGAAGGCTTTTATTAACCCCCCAGAGCCGTGTGGATTACTTTTGTAATGGATGGATGCACTTTTGTGGGCTTTAGATTTTGGGCTGCCATTCACTGCCATTATAAAGCTAGGAAGAGTCAGGACATATTTTACTCTGATTGTATCTGTCTGAAAGAAGAATGTCATATACACCTAGGATGACTTGAGTTATTGGATTATGAATTATGGGATAATGTTCATTGTTGGGTGAACTATCCCTTTAAAACATTTCAACTCTTGACAAAATGTTTTATCTAGTTGATTCTGTGTTGTTTAGCTAGTAAACACTGACACAGCTGTGTGAGAAAGAGATTGCAGCTAACTAAAAGCAATCTCATTCCTCCAGCAAACAAACAAACAAAAATAAATAAACAGATATAAAATAATAAAAATAAATAAGTAAACTGCTGTAGTGGAATGAGGTGATATAGCCAAGGCTGTTTGTGTGTAACAGATAGAGTTTATTATTAAGACTATCAAATCAACACAGCATGACATTAAATTAGCGCTCGAGGATCAAAAGCACAATGCAAGACGATGTTTTTACCACGCAACTCAAATTAATTGAATTTCTTAGTTCAGCATGTTTTATTGGTCAGGCTTGTGTTTTTTGCTCGCCGTGTGAGTGTTTCTGTGTCTGCGGCCACCATGAGCCACAGAGCATGAAATGAAGCGAGGCACTAAATGTGCGAGAGAAACAGACAAGAATGAATGTGAGTTTGCGTCTCTCAGATGAGCTTTCATCTCGTTAGATTCTGCTAATGCTGCAGCGCTTAAAACAAGAGACACGGGAAGATGGGACAGAAATGATTGCAACACATCAGGACATCATCAACAAAACTTCCTGTTACAAACAAGTGGAAAACAAATACTGTATGATGGGTCACAACCAACAGCCAGAACTGTGATTATGTGAAATTTTGGGCAATATTTGTGGCATTTGTCATCAGCGGCATCTGGTGTCTGTCTATCAGTGCGTGAGCTTTGAGTTGTTTGATGGACTTTGTGCGAGTTTGGCACATGCTGCTGCTTTTCTTGAAAATGTTCCCGTTCACACATTAACTCATTTAGCTGATTGTGTGTTTCATGCACCTGCACGTTTGGCCGTTGACTATCTGGCTTCGCTGGTAAACTCATCCATGGTTGCGTCAGGCTGTCGGGGCTCTTTTAATGCACCTGCTAATGGCTAATTATCCAAAAGTGACTCACCTTTGCAGCTGCAATTTGAGCAATTTATTTACTGCAGCATTAAAACGTTTGATCATGTATCCCCAGACAAACAGAAAATACATTCTAGGAACGTTCCCATGAAGTTATTTAACTTTATAGACATTATGGGAATGTTACTTTTGAAGGTTCTCTGAACGTTCTGAAGTAAGTAAGTGTTAATTAAACTTCCAAATAAAACATTTCGGGAAAAAGCGTTCCATAAACAATGTTTTCATGCTAAAGTTTTGATAACATTATTAAAGACCAGATTACTGTGAACGAACGATCTATTAATGTAACGTTACTAAGAATGTTTGCTCATATCAAGTGCCAAGTGCCTTCTGTGTCACAATAAAGACGGTAAAAGTATCCCTAGGTGTCACTTTATCGACGTGCAGGGTACTCCATTGATTTCAGTTGTTTGCCCAATGCATTTTATTCTTTACATTTGTAAAAGCAGAAATTATTTCATGAATATTTATAGTTGTAATGGTTTTGGGTTTTGTTCATGTTCATGCTTCATGTCTTTTTATAGTTTATTTCACAGCCATGTTTTCAGTCTTGTTCAAGTTTCCTGGTTTTGTCATGTGTTCCAGTTTGTCATGTGATCCTGCCATGTGCTCCATAGTAATCTGATAACAGGCTAGTTCGACGATCGGCGTCTGACTTGAAGCAGTGCATGCCGGTTCGAAATGTTGTCCGACTTGAGGCAGCGCCAATGGCACATGACTGTGACGTATGTCAACAAAGTACCGCGACAGTGATTTGAGAGCAGCCGGCTTATACAGCCGGTGCAGCTTCTTTAGAGTGGATGCACCAGGCTGCACGAGCTCTGATGACGACACAGCTGTTCACGATTGGCCGGATTCACCGCATGACAGCGTTCATGTGTTTTGTGTTTATTCTAAAACCTTCAGTTCCACTAATGCTCACAAATCAGTATTTTTTATAACGGTAAAACCTCTTTCCATGTAGTCGCGATGTTATATTGTCATGTTTATCAAAATGAAACTGATTAATAAACAAACGTAGACCCCACTTCATTGATAGTGTAGGTTTATTTGTTGAACTTCATTCTTGTCCAAACAGATTCAAGTATTGAATGAAAATGTCTTCTGACACATCTGTGCATTTGATAAATATTGCATTTATTTCACTTTAGCTGTGTGTTAAAGTATGCAAACACAGCACGAGCGTCACTATGTGAAGCAGAAAGTGTCCGACTTCACGTCTCAGTCTGCAGCTCCTCCCCGCCTGCACGCGGCTACTCTCCCTGATCGAATGCATCCAGCTGGCTATCACAGATGAAGTGAAATAAATGCAATATTTGTCAAATGAGCATTAGCGGAACAGAAGGTTTTAGAATAAACACAAAACACACGTGATCGCTGTCATGCGGTGAATCCGGCCAATCGTGGAACAGCTGTGTCGTCATCAGAGTGACGCTGAAAGGACGCTGCTCCGTGAACGCAAACAGTCATGTCTCATTCAAATGATACATCTGACTCTTGAGCATCACACAATCGGTCATGAGACACACAAGAGCCTATAATATTTTACAATCAAAGCTGACGTAATGACGCAATTGGTCATGATACTGAACATAGGCAGGAACTGAACACAGAAAACACACTTCAACACAAATGTTCTTTACACAACAAGGGGCCACAATACTGGGTTTATCATGTCGAACTCAAAGAAACTCCACAAAGGACATGCATCATTAGAGAATATCACAGTCCACAACCGGGTTTGAGTTTAGCCAAAATCTGAAAACACAGATCCAGTTTAATCACTTGCAACATGACAGTCAGTCCTAAAGATCAAATTTAAAAAGCAAATGGTGATTGGGTTCAGAGTGATAAACATCTTAACACCTTCTCAAACAGCCTGGAGTCGGCTGCGTTTCCTGCAAAAAAGAGGCTCCGTCCGGCAGAAGCTGAGAGTTCAGACTCGAAACCGCTGACACACAAACCACATCAGCAGCACCGAACCTCACAATTTACGACAGACAGAGATTGAGATCATTTGTTAATTACTTTCATGGTGCTGCAGGGCTCATAATGATAAATCAACTCAATTAGAAGTACAGAATTGCAGCGTGAACTAATCAAAAACACATCTGTCCAAACGCCGGACAGACTACCTCACTCTGACCGCAGGGGACAAAGCCTTTGCCTCCCTCATGTTTGTTTCATACTCGCTCATCTCTATCTGGCAATTTTCATTAACAGGGTACAAAAACGGTAAAAGGTGTTTCTTTATGTAGCTCCAATAAATGAAAGTTTTAGGACCAGATGTTGGCTCGTAATTATTAACATGGCACAGCTCTGATAGTGATGGCATGCAAAGCGATAGATGATTTAGATAATTTATTAATCATAACCCGCCAAATTGGGTAGTGAGTTTATTTGATTTACCCACATCGGTCTATTTCACCTGCTGTTCATTTTAAACCCAAACAGGGCTAAAAGTGTATGAAAATGCAATTTGCAATGAAACGCAGACAATTCAATGAACATTAATGGATCAACAGATTTTGTGTGCAAATAAATCATAAAAGTGGATTGACTGTTTAAAAAATCTTATAAATGTATGCGGTGGCATGGTGGGCCTTTTACCCCACACATGGTACAATAAGTTATATCACATATTGATACAAATACATTTGCTAAAATAATATGTTTTTAATAATGTCTAAATACTTGTTCAAAACAATAACTTTAGCAAAGTTTGTACTATTTTCATTTTATTAAAAAATATATTTTTTGTTCAATAAATATACTGTCATGAAAATATGGTCACTTTATTTCATTTTGTTTACGTTCATTCTGAAAGCATTTAATGAAATCCCATAATCATTTAATATAGCTTTACAATAGTAACAAACAAATATGATATTTTAAAATGTGATAATTTCATTATAAATATGGTGATTATCTCTAAGGTGGATACCCAACATGATATATAATATTTACCATCGGAATGGCAAAGTCAGACGGCTGTTTATTATCATGTTAGTTATAGTGCCTTTCGCCGCAACAGCAGCCTTTCACCCCAAATACCATACTTTTACATATTCTTCCTTTATTAAAAAACTGTTGCTTTAACTACCTTAAGAAAAAACTGAAAAATATTAAGAAGACATTTGTCTCAAAATATGGGTGATGATTTTATTGATTCTCATCTGGTACTTAAATCTACATTATCATCTACACAATAAAAAAAAATAATAATAAAAAAAATTGATCAAATTATCACAAACTCAACTTTGCATTGATCTCGTCAGAGATCAGCCAAATTTTCAGATATATCTTCAAAAGCGGTTGGTAAATAAAATCCTGAGCTGAATGTTGTGCTGGTGCACCTTTAGTCCAGTTGTACCCTATATGCTTCTTTCAATTGGAAGTGAACAGGAATCTCTACCCATTTTAATTTAATAATCTGCCATATGTAAAGGTGAAACTAAATATTTAATGGAAAAAAAAGCAGCATGATCTATCATTCCGATATTTTTTTTTTCACCATGAACTAATTTGATTGTGAAAAATGGGCCAAGTAAATACGACCCATTATGATTTCACACTGACCACATTTCTTAAATCTCTCTCAGGAATATTGTACTGTACAGCAGTGTTCGTACGCAAGCTAATGGGGATGTAGAACGGTGTGTATTCTCAGTGCTTGACATGACCCTTTAGCCAATGAAAGGCATTTGAAAGAGAAACGAAGAACTAAAGGCCCATGTCTTTGCTATGAATAGGGATTAAAATAGTGGTGAGAGCAGGTCATACATATGGATCAGTCCTGCTGCGCACCTGGCAGATCCATTAGTGATAACATCCCCTTAATTAGACACATTAGACTCAGTCAACGTTTGCTTTGATACCATTAGACCAAGAAAAAGCATTTGGGCAGCTGGAAGGCAGTATTTCTGGAATGATCTTGAGATGTTGGGCTCCTCTTGTGGCTTTATCGCTGTGATTAAAGCTTTTTATGGTGACATTGAAGGTGTAGTAAAGGTACTCGTTGTGAAATCATTGTGGGAATTAGGAAGGAAAACGCTCTCACAGTTAAATAAATAATATACAGCAAAGTAGCCTTCTTCAATCTGTCTCTCTTGTCCAGTGGGTTGGGCTAATCCAACGAAGTGAAAACAAGGGGAATGTTATGAAGACCTGTGAAACAGGGTGCTCTGAAAACACCCCCATTAGCAATTTGTGCTTTCGACCTGGTAAAATGAGCGCGGCAAAACTGATGAAATGAACGCGGCAAAGCTGATGAAATAACGCAGCAAAAATCGACAAATCTGAATTTTGGTCGAGCCAGAAAATTAATCGACTGGGAGATTACAGCCCTAGTCAAATCAATAATATTGTTGCATATTAAGTGCCACAGACTGTGACATCTTGTGACACTGTGACATTGTTTCTTGAAAACCAAACATTACTGACCCCAAACTTGTAAATAGTATATTTTAGTATTAAAATTTACAAAAATTTTACATATTTACATATTTTTACCAAAACGACAGCCTAAAATGAAAAAGATAAGTAGTTTAATTGAGGAAAATTGCACATAGACATCATAAACAAATCTATGATAGGTAATTTTCTATTGAGGTAAAAATTAAAGACATCTGAGTCATGACAGATGATATGAAATGGCAGATGCAAGACAGACGAATGGTGAAAATATTTGATTGAGACAACAGACACTAGTAGACGATTTGTATGTCTTTTGATCTCAAATTTCAAATTTCTTGGTTGGAGTTTCCTTTTTTGGAAGAATGTGGAAGATGTCAAGAACATGAAAATGGGAATATAAGAGTGTGTCACTGTTGAAGTTTATGAATTAGACTGTACTAAGTGAACAGAGTAACTCAGAGTGTGTAGTTGATAGATATAAATTGTGTAAATAATGGTTTAGCACAATATTAAAAGCCATCTGTCTGTCTGTGGTCTGTTGCTCTACAGCAGGCTGTGAGGGTTATTTGATAGACGAGAGAGAGAGAGAGAGAGAGAGAGAGAGAGAGAGAGAGAGAGAGAGAGAGAGAGAGAGCTGCTGCTACTGAAGCTGGATTGTTTAGGAAAAGCTGCCCGGCATTGTGGGTAATGAGCTGGCAGAGTGGAGAGATCAGAGGTCGACACTCAGCAAGCAGGAGATAACATGACATAACAGAAACACACACACAATCTCACACCTTCTCGGAAGGTTCATTCTGCAGTTTGTACATCTGAGAGTGTGAAACACAGGCACAAAACAACAGGTCACAACAACAGTACAAAACACACAGGAGTGACTGAATTCATTACACAGTCACGGCACATTGCAAAATCATTTCAGTGCAAAAACCTGCCTCTTATACACTGACCATCCACAATCAAATTGAACCAGTAAATGTGCTGTAATTTAGTTTATTTATTTATTTATTTATTTATTACAGGGACAATACATATTAATAAACATTTCTATGAATATGCCAGAGTTAGCCAGAAGGCCTGGCAGTCCCCAATAGTGATGCACTGTGAGTATTTAAGTCATTTAGGGCTGCCCCCTAATAGTCCACTGATAAAAATGATTATGTGGTGAAGTAAATACTACAGAAAAACAAATGTAATTTCTACATGAAAAAGTTCAGACAAGAATTTAAAAAACTTAAGTAAATTCTATATTAGTATTCAATTCAAGCTTGTAGAATAAGTAGCTTAATTTTCTACTCAAAATGACACATTCATACTCAGAAACGATTAATTGAATGTTACTGTCACTGTGTATTGTGTACCAAGTATAATGCTGCATTCACACCAAACGCGAATAGAGCGCCTGGCGCGAATGATTTCCATGTTAAGTCAATAGAAAGGTGCGTTGACGCGCGTCTGGCGGTCCTGCGGCGCGATGGACTCCCACCTCATCCGTGCGAACGACGTGAATTGGACAGGATTGAGCATCTTGCGAGAGTGGTGCGTTTTGTGCATACTTGTGTTTGAAGCGAATTCGTGTCTGACGCCCGAGTTGAAAAATCTGAACGTTAACGTCCCTGTAAGGGCAATTCTGAGATTTGTTTCTAAACACATTATAAATGTTAGAAATATATTGTTGAAACACATTACAAAGACTGTGAACTGTGTAGTACTGAATTCATAAAGTAGACCCTTAAACAGTTTTTCACCATTGCTGTGTTCTGGATTTTTGGGCGGGGCTAAAACGGTGGCTCGATGACGCACTGGAGCCACTGAGCATATTGCCCCTCCCCCATAACTAGAGCACATTCGCAATATGGTGTTTTCTTTTGTGCTCATGGCAGCTTTCCCGCGAGTGGGCGTGGTTTCAATGCTGACAGCGGACACGCCCCTAACGTTTGAGAGCAGAGAATGCTGCTTATTTTTTCAAGATTTTGATAAGCTATTTTATGTACTTAGCTGATTTTTTTATGATTCAAATTTGGCTGGGTGGTTAATATCACATGTATCTGTGTTGTGAGAAACTCAGAGCACATGTTTAATTTTGACTTTACAGGGACTTTAACCAATCAAAAGCCTGCTTGCTGCTGTCACGTGGTAAAGTAATGTGATGAGAAAACCTGCATAATTTAAAAATACTGTTATTTTGTCACTAAATTTAGTTTTAATTTTCAGTTGATAATGTAGTTGTTTAAAGCTAAAATATGTGGTTTATTTATAAAGAGAGCGACTACTTAAAAAAAAGAATCTTGTGTTTTTGGAGTTGTGAGATCCAGGCGATCACCGGGCACTCAGTCAGCAGCAAGAGCAGCCTTTCCTCGGCCAGTCCTTCTGGCATTTGCCACTGGCTCAGATGTCTCTGTAGTGGTTAAACGTGACATATAATGTGTCTTGTGTACATCTAATGGACGATCTTTGGCCTAATGATTCTATTGTTACCTACCAAATCATTTTGACTGAGGGCAAAGTGACATTTCATAACTTTATATTTTTTAAGGATGTTTAAATATCCTATTAAATATCCTATAATCCAGGTAGTTGGCTGAACCACATTTGTGTGGCTGTTAATGCTTAATATTTTTTTTTTATGAAAATGAAAAGAGGCAGAGTGGTCCTGGAGCGCCTTGACCGCGCGTCTATTTCGCTTCCAACGCTCGATTTCTACGCGCGTCCAATTCGACGTGGATGCGCGAATGGATTCAAAATGTTCATGCGTCAAACCAGGTAGACGTGATTTTGACGCTCTATTCACGTTTGTGTGAACGCAGCATTAATGTTCAAGTGCCGCCTTACTACTATTATGTGTCTACACAATATCTATTGTGTTGTTTAATTAGATTTTTAACTTTTTAAACATACACTTTAACAGTGTGGTTTAACCCTCTGAACCCGACTAACGTGCTGGCGTGTTCTGCTGGATTTTTCATCATAACAGTGTAAAAAAACGTAAAATACTCGTAACGTTAAATCATTTTTTGCCACACAGACATGAGAGATATGTCTTTACAAAGCTTAAAGTGTCTAATTCAAAGACCTCAAATATGGCTTAACATATAAGTAATGTTAACCTAGATAAATGTGCGCTATTATATAGGCTAATATATCTGTGCTTGTGTGGAGAGCGCGCTTACTGCATGACATACAGGTGCCGGCGCAATCACTTGCATTTACTTTAAATACTCCATCATTTTTGGTCATACAGCAGTAATGGAAACTGTAAAAGGCCTGCAAAATCACAATGACAACAAAATGCTGTGCTTTTGTAAAATAATGAAAACAATCAGGAGGCGCTTGATCTGCAGTCTCAGTTCACCTGAGCACGTACCAAAAATGAACCGAAACTCAGAGTATACTTGCCTCACAGACATGAGAAATATAGCCAATCTACAGAAAGATTGATATGTCTACTTTTACATGAACAAATTCAAGTGGAAAATGCGTGATTAGTTGATTAGTTGCTTAAATGAACGACTACTAGTCGACTAGAAAAATCTTTAGTCGAGGGCAGCCCTAAAGTCATTGTATTCTTTTAGGTATTTTTCTATGTAAAATCATAAAAGGTGCCTTATTACCATAACTCAGAACTGTTTGCCTGGTGCAATTAGGAAAGCAAAAGAAAAACTGAATTTCATTAAAAACTCTTTGTGTCTTTTTTATAGATCATGGAAGTAGTAATTTACCTAATGATTATGGTCATTGTTTCTTTTATTTTCTCTTCACTAGTTCTTTTCAAATGTTTTTTGCAGTGTGGCAAATGACAAAATAAACATATTTCAATAATATGAGTTTGTAAAAACAGGATGTATATTAATAATGGTGAAGGAATCAGCAAGATGTTGTTTAAAATAGCTTTAGCATGTCACACTGCAGTTCAGTTTTCCAACAGCATCTCATGTATTCTGCCAAAGCAAACACATTTGTATTGTCATTTTTATTTATTTATTACCACTGATGGGATAAAAGAACAGAAAACAGATAATGTAATGTTAGAATTAGCATGAATTATTGATGAAAACATGGAATATTACATTTCCCTTGAAGCAGTGAAACATATTAGACTTCCTCGAAAATGACAAAATAAATGTATCCACAAGGAACAGTGACTGCGTGCATGAACAGACGAGTGTGTCTGGCTTTTGGGCAGGTATAATATTCTCCTAAACGACTTTCATCCATGTGGTTCGGGTCGGGCCATCTGCACCAGGCAATGATAAATAGTTCTGTTGAAAGCAGGGCATCATGGGTAAATGCATGTGCTGTAAGACAGGCCAGTTATGATACATCTAAAACAAAACTGGAACAAACTAAAACCTTTAAAAAGGCTTGGTTAGACTTTAATTCAATGTTTTAATTTGCTGAAATAACTTTTAATTAAAAAATTTATTCAATTTCTTTGTATTTTTTTGTGGAATTTGCTAGCTTTTTTTTAGCGAAAATTGTGCACAATTTTTTTTCTGATCTAAACCTAGTATAACATCATATCAAAGTAAAACTCATGATAAAATACTTTTGTTTTATAGGTTCAGTTTCAATTATGTCAGATATGAGAAATCAGAAATCTTAACATAAAATCTGTGATACTGAAGGATTTTTTTTTGCTGTTCCAGGCATCCATGAGGACTGGGAGTATATAGTTTACATACATGACCAGCTGTTTGGTATAGTTTGTCTGAGTCAACTCGATCAACACGTTCTCGCTCCCAACACATCAATTTTCCGACTAGCAGGGTACCCTATTTGCATTTGTAAAAGTAGAAATTATTTTATAAATATTTATAGGTTACTTTTATATTTTGTAGAAACTAACCCCACACCTACCCACTTCTCAACAATACAAAACACACTGTCAGAAAAAAAAAAGGTTTTTGCTGTCACTGGGGCGGTACCCTAAGGTATAAAACCAAAAAGGTACTAATATGTGCCTTTAAGATATTAATATGTACCTTTAAGGTACTAATACGCACACTTAAAGTACCGATATGTACCTTTTAGGGGTGAGTAAGGTACAAAGATGTACCTTTTCACTTTTGTACCTTAGGGTACCGCCCCAGTAACAGGACTGTACCTTTTTTTCTGTGTTACATTAACAGGCAAATAAAAGTACAGTCGCGGGTAATTATTGCCAAAATTTACCAAAAACAGTATTAACTCTTTATGTAAAGAACAGAGTTGATCTGACTGTTTTAATTCCTGAAATGACAATCCCACCACTCCGTGAACGCACGCACGCACACAATCTCATTCAAAAGATACACCCGACTCTTTAGCATGATGCAACCGGTCACAAGACACATGAGAGCCAATTACATTTTACCATCAAAGCTGACGTAATGAAGCAATTGGTCACGAGACTCACGAGAGCCAATGCAATTTTACTATCAAAGATGACGTAAAGTTTCTTTGGGCCACAATTTTTGAATGTGTGAATGATCTTCGGCGGATGGAGACGCTGATCGCTTTTGGGGTCTTCCTTCACACAAATCAATCATTTTGCCTTGGAACACTTGGAATATTTGTACTTTTTGAATAAATTGTGCTTGGATCTGCCTGTTATATCCTGTGTTTTATATAATATAATGCACAAATTGGTAGGTTTAGGGATGGGATGGGGTTGGATTACATTAAATTGAGAATCACACTCCAACATGTCATAATGGCAAAATCATAAACCAATACATAATTTCATCATGATGATAACATTCCCATGTCCAACGCATATGTGTATGATGCCAAAGGTTTCTCATTAAAATCAACAGAGTACCCTGCACAACGAAAAATTAAGCTAAAGGGGTACCCTGTGCGTTAAAAAGTGATCCAGAAGGGTCCTGACCAAGCAATATGTGACGAGTTGGGTGTGAAAACGTGTTGACTCGAGAGGCCTTGGAATGAAGGAAGAAATGGCAAGACTGCAATATTTGCTATGGAGGGCAAAGTTTGGGAGTACTGGTTATTTAGTAGCAAGTACAGTATCAAGTGCTTCCCTGAGATATGGCTGCAGGAACATTTCCTGGAGACTAACACTACAATCAGCAGGCAGACAGGAAGCCAAAGGAAAGCAAAAGGAATCCTGAAATTGTTAATAATAGGGACTGTTTGTGAAGACCAAACATTGACATGCTTGCTACTGAAGCACATCCTTTTATCTGCCTTTGAAGATTACATGCTGCACCTATGTGGATGTTTACTTTTCACTTACGGCAGGATGCACCTTGTGATGTTATGCATGCAAGCCAAGCTCTTTTGTTACCAATGTAAGGGAACTTTAAATCCTTCTCTTTCAACCACTCTCTCTACATGAATCAGCCCTGCTGAAAAACCCAGCATGAATTCCATGTTGGTCCAGGCTTATTTGTGCTGGTTAGAGCACGTCTAGTGCTGGTCCAGCTGGTGGACCAGCAATAGTCATACTCAAGCAAAACTGAGCTGGTGTAGCTTAACCAAAAAGTGAGGTAAGCTGCTGCTTACACCAAGTCAGCACCGGGCGCGACCAAGAAGCTGTCTACACTGGACGCGACAAAGCAACCATTGCAAAGCATTTGTCCTTCATGTCAGTACATCATAAATAGAACGAGCCATCAGATTACTGTCAGGGATTTGTTGTGCCATTTCACATCCAGTGTAGACCACATCACTGATTTTAATAGGTTATATTGTCTTGTGTCACTTCACATTGCGCCGCTTGCGTCCAGTGTAGAAACAGTCTGGGGGGCCCATCAAATACCCAGAAGCCTATATAAATCAAATATAACCTATTCATTATCTATCACATACTTTGACATTACCTGAGTAGTGTAATTGAATACACTAGAAAACCCTGCTAATTCAAGGACGTGCATATTTTTGCATGTGTGGCGCAATAACATGATGTATGTGCCTAAAATGCATGTGAATAGTTCAGTTGAATGACTAAGTTTGCCATCTTTAACTTAATGCTGTTATACTGAATATATGAAAAAAACAAAAAACAAACACAACATTAACAACAACACTGAAATAACAGCATGTAGTTTATCTGTCAATCAGCTGCACGTGAAAGTTGCGTCCATTATTGTAGCAACAGCAGGGAGTAAAATGACTGCATTTCAGGTGTGTTATAAAATGTTTGGTGTAAATGACTATAGTTATTAAAAATAATGCACTGATATTTAAATCACCAGTAAAGATTCCATAGGATAGAGAAAATAAAGAGAGCAGTTTTTTGGGGATACATACACTGTATTGGCAAATGTATTGGGACATGGAATACAGGACATGTCACTCTCAGGAGCTCAGTGAATTCAAGCGTGGTACCGTGATAGGTTGCCACCTGTGCAATTCCATTAGTGAAATTTCCTAAATATAAATAAAAAAATAAATTACTAAATATTCTACAGTCAATTAGGAAAAACAGAAACTCATCCACGAAGTGCTTGGCCACGTAAAATCACAGCACAGCACTGAAGTGAACAGAAGTCGCCAACTTTCTGCAGAGTCAATAGCTACAGACCTCCAAACTTTGTGTGACCTTCAGATTAGCTCAAGAACAGTGTGTAGAGAGAACTCTTCACTGAATGGGTTTCCATGGCCAAGCAGCTGCATCCAAGCCTTACATCATCAATTGCAATGCAAAGCGTCAGATGCAGTAGTGTAAAGCATGCCACCACTGAGCAGTGGAGATATGTTCTCTGGAGTGACCAGTCACGCTTCTCTGTCTGGTAATCCGATGGACGAGTCTGGGTTTGGCGGTTGCCAGGAGACTTACTTTCCTGACTGCATTGTGCCAAGTGTAAAGTTTGGTGGAGGGGGGGTTAGGGTGCGGGGTTGTTTTTCAGGGGTTGGGCTTGGCCCCTTAGTTCCAGTGAAAGGAACTCTTAATGCTGCAGCATAGAAATACATTTTGGACAATTTCAGGCTTCCAACTTTGTGGGAACAGTTTGGGGATGGCCCCTTCCTGTTCCAACAAGACTGCACACCAGTGCACAAAGAAAGGTACAAAAAGACATGGGTGAGCGAGTTTGGTGTGGAGGAACTTGACTGGCCTACACAGATTCCTCAACCTCAACAACAATACCTTTGGGTTGAATTAGAGCAGAGACTGCGTGCCAGGCCTTCTCGTCCAACATCAGTGCCTGACCTAACAAAGGCACTTCTAGAAGAATGGTCAATTATTCTCATAAACACACTCCTAAACCTTGTGGAAAATTAAATATATTGATATGCGAAGCTAAAGGTTACTCATTCTAACCATTGGCATAATAAATACACATAACAAATACACAAGGAAATTAATCGAAAATGCTCATTCTTTCTATAGAAATGTGACATAAACATATGATATTTTATCAGTATTTTTCTAAATGTGTAAGCCTTTATGCATTTCTGTAATCACAAATAAACGGAAGCAAGAATGATATTTGTGTGTTCTATTTGATTCCGCATGGTTGATGTCCACTCCTGACATTAATAAATTAGTCACTGTAAAAAAAAAACAAAAAAACAATGTATGGCCAAATATCAATGCAAGAGAGTCTTATGTCTAAGTAAAAACCAAACGTCGTGATGCTTTTGTGATCTAGTTTTTAGGCAGCTAGCCCCATTCTGGTGAAATATTATAGGGTTGTGTGATGTTCAATGAAGGTGTGGGTTTTAGGGTAGTGCTGCGGGGCTAAAGGAAACACAGCATGATTTTGGCCTCATGGCTTGAAGTCCGAGGCTATTGGCCCTGCCAGGCACATTGTTAGCCCTGGCATGACAGTGGAAAAGTGGCTAATGAGTACTGTAAGATGGACCTGTAATTGAGAGTGTGGATCTGCTGAAGATCTGGACATTTCCCTTGACATGACTGTGATGTGATGTGATGTGCTGTGCGAGCCACATGGGCATGAAACATATGGTGCTCTGGAAAACTTTATCTGATTCCAGTACCAAAGAGAGACTACAGGTGACTAAAGATCAAACACACTATCCTCCCACATTGTGAAGATTAAGGCTGTGTTTCGCAAAGTATAAAGTGTTTTGACCATACTGAGAAATTTTGAGGTTTTCATGGTGACCAACTCAAGATCCACTGTTCTGCAGAGCTTAGCACCTGGCACCTGCCTGCCCTTTTCAAGTAATCTTACCCAGTTTTGATTTGATTTTTCAAGTGTGGTTGATGAGGGTTGGAGCTAAACTCTGCAGGACAGTGGACATGGAGGGCCAGCGTTGCCTAACGTGGCTTTTTTTAAACAAACAAGTTTTTTATTAATTGGACTGTAGGATATATGAATGCACACACATTGATACAAAGACCCAACATATAAAAAAGGACATCTGAAAAAGTGAAAAAAAGATTTATGATTCTTAACTATATATGAAAATATTGGTACAGCCCCAATAAAGAGCTGGAACAGGATGGTCTTGGTTTTCCCACCTGGGCTGGCAGCTCTGTGAGGATCATGTGCTCCTGAAATAATCCATCTTGCATTACTAGGTTAGAAACTGGAGGTAATGCAGGTGGACGCCTCCATGATTGCTTGGGTCACGACTACCTCTTGGGCAGAACTGTGTGTGGTGAGCAACATATGGGCTCCTCAGGCAACATTTCTATCAACAATGTACTTCTTCAACTTCTTCACAAAACACTTGCAGACCCAGTTTACATGATCAGCATTGCTGAGATGACAGGTCATTTGTGTCTACTGCCCTACCTCTCAACCTCTGTGTTCATGGACAGTGGAACCAGTGGATAGCCAACGAGTCTATCCATCTGTCTATCTATCTATCTATCTATCTATCTATCTATCTATCTATCTATCTATCTATCTATCTATCTATCTATCTATCTATCTATCTATCTATCTATCTATCTATCTATCTATCTATCTATCTATCTATCTATCTATCTATCTATCTATCTATCTATCTATCTATCTATCTATCTATCTATCATCTATCTAATCTGTCCTATTTTTAATTGTGCTCAGCCAGCAGGAAAATGCCTGTTCTCTCTCCTGATCTGCCATTCGTGCAGGGGCCCGGTCGACTCTGTTCTGCTCCAGAAATCCATTAGAATCCATTAGAATCTCTGTCTCAGCACATTGATGCCAGACGAATGAACCGATCACCATAAAAATGTCACTGAGAAAAACACAGGCCTTGTGTTATTTGCATGCGTTTGGAGCACAGCACAGGATTTATGGAAAGGTCAGCTGCTGAAGGTGAAGGTTTACGAACTGTGAAGGGACGCTTGGTGCTGTTATCACCACGGCGGCAGAGAGAATGATGTTCATGAGCACTAACACCTCAGAGAACAGCGTGCCAATGAGTCTATCTATCTATCTGAATATATGAATTAAAATGGCTCTGTGTACAGCGGTGACATGCTGTCGCTTATGCTGTTGACAATATTTGCTTGTGTCTCAGTCTGCGAAAAGAACAGAAAAGTTTACAATAATGAACTTACAATGGAAATGAAAAAGGAAATTGTGCCAGAGGGTTTAAAAGCAGAAATGTGAGGCTTGTATTTTTAGCATGGTTTGGGCCAGTCTGTAGCCATTATAATTAGCTTTATATAAAATCAATACAAGTCCACGATATGTCCTGATTTGGACATGTTAGCAATTGTGTCTTTTCTATTGTGTATGCGTGTGTGTGTGTGTGTGTGTGTGTGTGTGTGTGTGTGTGTGTGTGTGTGTGTGTATGCATATCCTTTCGCCGTGGTTTATCTGCTGTTTGTATGCCATAATGTTCCTCTCTCCTGAGAGTGCCACCTAATCAACTCTATTCTGATGCCACAATGAGACACTGATTCTCACGTCTGATACTGACAAACACACACACACAGTATGAAAAAGCTAGTGCTTGCATGCTGCCCATGTTTAAGTGTCATCAGTACATGTATTCATGTTCTGGGCCAATGGGTGCCAAAAAGCCAAAGATAATTACATATTATTTTTATTCATTTTTGAGGTGTTTACAAAGTCAAGCATCAGTATTACTATTGTTAATATTGATTTGATCACTATGAAACATCACAGAGATGCTTTTCATGCCAGAGAAAACACCTAGAAACCACCAACATCATGAAGACATGTTTTGCAAACACAAAATTCACATTGTTCTTAGAAGAATAAAGTTATTATTGTGTGTGTGTGTGTGTGTGTGTGTGTGTGTGTGTGTGTGTGTGTGTGTGTGTGTGTGTGTGTGTGTGTGTGTGTGTGCGTGCGTGCGTGCGTGCGTGCGTGTGTGTGTGTGTGTGTGTGTGTGTGTGTGTGTGTGTGTGTGTGTGTAGATAAACAGCACACTAGAACCTCAAACCCAATGAGACGTGCAGAAACACACATCTACTCCACAGGAGCAATGTTTGCACACGATTGCATCAGTGACAATGATCAGACAAAATAGAACCCCACAACAAAACTGAGTCCAAAACAATGATAAAAGAGAAAACTCAGTTCAACGAGAGAGAAATACGGCTTTATGAAGAGGAGAGACTGAATTTGGAGAACATTAGGAAAGGACTGATTTAACAGCCTCTGACAAACTTCACAGATGGAACAGGAGAGACACAAATGTGGCTCAATCTCGTGCTCGGTTTTCCATGCTTTTACGCAAGTGAGGATGATGACTGGAGAGGGACTAGCTTTCTTAAATCTCTGTCCAGGAATGAGAAAATCAAATGACACACACCAGATAAAGGTAGTGAGATGATGGACAAATACAAGTAGGGCAACACAGTATCAGTGTGATCATACTGCCACCTGCTGGAGACTAGTGGTGCAGCAGAACACTCAATAAACACCAAAATGTGAAATTCTGTCATCAATTACTCACCTGCAGGATTTTTAGTTTGCCTAAGCTGCTCATTTCCATACGGTTACATATGACTAATACTACTGCATAACTCTAGTCCATATGGAGCATATATTACACATATTACTAATTATGCAGAAGCCAGTTTTACATTATTATTTGTTTGATAATCTTGCTTAACAAATGTTGTTCATTCACTTTCATTGAGTGGAAAAGAGCAGCGTGGACATTCTGATAAATATCTGCTGCTGTGTTTTCTCGGGAGGAACAACATATTAGGGGTTTTAAACAACATAATGGTGAATAAATGATGACAGAATCATTACATTTAGTTGAAATGTTCTTTTAATGAACACAAATGGGTTTCCTCCAATACCAAGTCACCTTTGTCACCTTGCAACTTTTGAAACATGCATTTTCTGTAAATCTGTGAAAATAGGTTTGGGGTAAATAGTTGATTTCAAGAAAATGATTTCACATATAATGCTGAAGTGTGTGTGTGTGTGTGTGTGTGTGTGTGTGTGTGTGTGTGTGTGTGTGTGTGTGTGTGTGTGTGTGTGTGTGTGTGTGTGTGTGTGTGTGTGTGTGTGTGTGTGTGTGTGTGTGTGTGTGATTTATGAGGACACAGAATTGTAAAATGTCACGGGTATCACACTGGTATTACAACGTAAACATGGTTTATGAGGACATCGTAATTATAATGGCTTAAAAATGCATTTGTACTGCATCTATAATTGGGCCAAAAAAAGTCTCATCTAATATTTTCATAATAAAAATGAATAAATAAAGTCTGGTTTTGTTCTAATTTCATAAAACAGAAAGAAAAGGGTTTAGTCAATACAACTACTTTCGTAAAAATATTTGCAACATTTTGCAAGCATGATGGCTTTTTTTTTTTTTTTTTTTTTGGGCACCCCTGCTGTATAAAGTTGACTGAAACTATAAAGCTTTGCTTGTATGCTAGACTGTTGTCATGTTGTTTTACCAGTTATCTTCTCAGTATTGGATTATTTTTTTGCATTATAATTCCAGTTACTGTTCATTTCTAGAAATTAAGCTCACCTGGATCTTCCCGACTTAAAAATGCACATACAGCACATGGCATGAGTGTTCTAACAGAGTGAGTTTTGCAGTGTTACACTGACATCTGCTGGTGGAGCTCATTATAACAGCTGCACTACAACACCATTCAATGAATGGCATTATTTATTTTTTAATTTTTTCCAAGGGCTAGGACACATTTCTCAACACTTAGGTCACTTTTTCAAAACTTTCACAGAGTTCTCCTAACCAACTTTCAACTAGGCACAGCACCCAATGTCACATTCAAAATGCATTAAATCTACCAAAAACGTCATACATATTTCAAATAGAATAATTATTTCGTACCACTAGCAAAGGTTTAACCCAACAAACACACTTTGTCGCTCATAAAACAATCTAAAAAAAAAACACAAAAAAACAACATACAGCATTTTACTGTGTTTTCCTTTGTAAAATTTCTTGACAAAACAAGAATGACACTCTCTACTGTTTATAATTCACTGCAGTATTAATTTACATCATTCATGTGTACATTACATCACAACATTATTCCTATGTTTTCTTTTTTGTATAGATGGTTATGAAATTTAAAGACTAACAACTGTGTAGGTGTTCAGTTACATCAAATTGTTTTTTTTTTACATTCAGAATATATTTTAATATGGTACTACAGTAGAAATGTAGAACATTTATCTCTTATTCATTTTTGTATTATGTTATGATTTTAACTTAAGTTTAACAGTTTTTGGCCTGTAGATACAGTATAGAGTTCTGGTGGTGTTTGTGTCTAAGTGAAAAATGTATTCATGTAATTTGAAATATGTCATCATTGACTGCATTCTGTGCCAAAGCAATGATACATTATTCATAGTTTAGGCCACATAGACTGCTGTTGTGATATCTATGTGACGAGTTTAGAAAAAGTGAGCCAAGTATTGAGAAATGTGTCCTAGTGATTGTACAAAACTGTAATCTTCAAAAAAAAAAAAAATCCAAAGGGTGCAATTTAGGGATTATTTTGTAACCTGATGTAAACATGGACCATGTAAAATATACTGTAGTGAATTCTGAACAGTAGATAGTGTTATTCTTGTTTTGTAAAGACATTTTACTAATTAAATCACTGTATAATGCTTCCTGTTGTTAGTGACAAAATTGCGTTTGTTGGGTGAAAACCTTTGCTAGTATCCTGGAAGAATGAGTTGTAGAGATGTGTTCCTGTATGAAAAATAAGTATACTTTAAGTATATCTTATTAAGTATACTTAATTAAAGTTCAAAGTATATTTTTTTCAAAGTATACTTTATGTAGTAAGTATATCAATGTGCTATAAGTATACTTGTAAGTGTACTGCTCCAATACTACTTGGGACTAAATTGGCTCACTTTTTAGTGTATAAAAGTATACTTTAAGTGTTACATTAGTACACTTTGAGTACACAACTAAGTTTTTTTTTGTTTGTACTGCAACTATACTACAAGTGAACTTATGAAGTCTAAATTGTTACAAGTGTAAATTGAACAAAATATTCCCAGAAGTGTCTCCATTATGTGAGAAATGTAAATTTTTAGATGCCAGTCTGTCTCGAGTTTCTGGAATAAAATGTTTTAGGGTTTCTTTTTTATTTTATTTATTTTTTTTTTATTTTTTTTAGATACATCGGACATACGTTTTGAACCAGATCCTACATTAATTATATTTGGAGTCTCTTAATGTTTTGGACTTACATTTTGTTTCAAATGGGTTAATCTCTGCCAAAAACATTATTCCATTGTTTTTGGAAGAAAAAGAGTTCCAACTCTTAAATAGCATAGTTTACTAGTCAAATACTTATAGCACATTTTTTAACACAACTCGTTATACTGCAATTATACTTGTAAGTTTTCTTTAAGTTAACATAACATCATACTTATAATTATATATTATTTTAGCATTTTAAGTATACTACTACATTGTTCCTATTTGTGATTGTTTTATTTATTTTGATATACCATTAATTGTACATTAACTCTTTCCATTAAAAAAAAAAAACAAACAAAAAAAAAAAAACTTTTATTCTAGCTTTACACATTCTCTTTTTGAATGTGTGAAACTTTAATTTAAAAAAGCAACATTTTAAACAAAAGCTGAGATAATCAACTTTTGGTCAAAGACTATGTCCGGATCGTATTCTGAATGATGGTCAAAACATAGATGGTGTATTGAGTCAACACCCCCAAAGCTTCACAGTTATTTACGCTTCATGGGTTCAACATTTCAATCAGTAATGTTAGGGATTGATTTATACGCTTTTTAATGTTTATGATCGCATTATTTTACATTTGGCATGCGTGAATGTTCTCGTATCTCTCACAGAGGAGCTCCGGTAGAATAACAGGAGGTGCGACGACAGTAAAGAACGAGAGAGGACCAGGCCTGGACTTTATGTTAAGTTCTGTTTATGTGTGTGCGACAGTCGTCCGTGAGGGGCTGCCACCTTTACTTTCGTTTGTTGTTTGTTTATTTTATGATCATTAAAGTTGTTAAACATTTGCCTAGCCTATAGGCCATATATTTAGACTTTTCTGTCAGTAAAAGTATACTCAAGTGCAATTTCAAGTATATTTCAGAGAAGTACATACAGTACATTTCTGAGAAGTACATACAAAATAGACTGGAAGTATTCTTTCTTATTTGTAGTTTAAAAGAAGTATACCAATAGCACACTTAAATTAACTTCCTTTTCGTCAGGGGTGTGAAGTGTTTTGGTAGTTTTGGTGCATTTTAAATATGAAATTGACTGCTGTTAGACTGGATAACCCCAGCCTGATCTGCTGGCGATTTGATTTCTCCCTGCAACTCAGTCTGGAAACCTGTACATTCATTTCTACTGCTTCTGTTACAATTTTGCGGGAACCAATCACAGACTGGCTTATCCACCGGGCACGCTATTGGCGGGTTTAACACGATGAAGGATAGAGAAGTAATGGGTCGTTGATCACGCCTCTTGTGGTCTGATTGGTTGAAGGACTATCCAATTGCATACAGAGTCATTTGAATTATGCTCATTTATCACGCCTCTAGTGCAGTAGAAAATACATAGCAGACTCCCCAGACCAATGTTCAATTTTAAATTGAGCTTGGTCTGGTGATAGCCAGAGAAGACAGCTGTGCCAAGTTGAGTTAGTCAGGAGAACTGTGTGGAGAGTTTTGAAAAAGTGTATAAGAATGTGGTTAAGAATGTAATATGTACTATTAATGAAAATATAAAAATGCAGAAATGTCTGTGTGAGAGTTAAGGCCAAGGAGCAAAGATCAGTAGCTCTAATATTATTAATGACGTTATATTAAATGTGAAAGGCTTATGCTGGGGTTTAGGTTCATGAAAGAGCAAATATCATTAGCTCAATATGAAATCTGTGTGTGTGTGTGTGTGTGGACTGGTAATCCCTACGTTATGGGGACAAAATGTCCCCACAAAGATGGCAATATCCAAAATCCTTGTCCTTGTGGGGACATTTTTTGGTCCCCATGAGGAAAGCAGATCATAAATCACACCAAGTGATGTTTTTTGAAAAAGTAAAAATGCAGCATGTCTCCTGTGATGGGTAGGTTTAGGGGCAGGGGCAGTGTAGGGGGATAGAAAATACAGTTTGTACAGTATAAAATGCATTACGCCTATGGTATGTCCCAACATTTCACAAAAACAAACATGTGTGTGTGTGTGTGTGTGTGTGTGTGTGTGTGTGTGTGTGTGTGTGTGTGTGTGTGTGTGTGTGTGTGTGTGTGTGTGTGTGTGTGTGTGTGTGTGTGTGTGTGTGTGTGTGTGTGTGTGTGTGTGTGTGTGTGTGTGATCTGAGCCTCAGTAACTATTTCAAATGTTACTCTGGAGTTAACATCTAAAGAAAGAAACTATAAGTGTACTGTCGTATCCACAGGAAAACATACATTCACAACACAAAAAATAAAAAAACATGAACACGTTCAGCATGGATCAAATGTATCAAAACATGTATCTTTCATTCTTAAAACAAAACTTAAGATTTCATTGCTCTGGAAAAATCGGCATGCATTTAAGACACATTTTAGTTAATCTTTCACCAGAAATTTTGTTTTCCATCTGTATTTGACTGTACTTTCTGTTTGAATATAATTCTGTCAGCAGTTATAACAAAACAAACAGCCAGTGATGTTCATAATGTGAACCCAGTTTACAGTAGAATGTAGATTTTTTTTTTGTCTTCTTTCTTTGTTTGAAATCTGTCACATCTTTTACTGAATATTTTAGTCATTCTTTAATCATAATTTATACAAGGACACTGAATCTCAGTTACTGAAAACAGTAATGCTACATTATCTCAACTCATCTGGACAACTAGAAAACACTATATAGCACTAGAGTAGCTACGGGTGGGCCTAGACTGCTTGCCCATCCATTCTTCAATGCTTATTTTAAATGTGACTTATTTTGTCATGCATTAGAACTTCTAGTTAGAAATTCTAATATTAATAAAAATATGCTAATTCCTCTCTTCATTTACGTCACGCCAGTAGTAATGTTATGTTCTTCTTCTCCGCAACATCTGGATTTGATTCCAACTAGCAGCGCCTTTTTTTGAATATAAAAAAAAAATGGCTAAACTGCCATTTATAACACTTTATTTCAGAAAAGAAACACGTCTTGACAGAGATGACAGGACGCCATAACACTGTTGTCGTTTGAAAGTGAACTAACAGAATATGATGACATTATCAACATCTTCAATTCAAAACCCAGCCAACTCCGTGTTTAGAACAGACATCAGCCTTACAAGGTAAGCTATGGGTAGGTTTTTATTCTGGCCCGTTGTGGCATGGCCGTGCAATATTTGCATGTAATATTTGTGAACAAATAATTATGTACATAAGCCACATGTACTGTATTAGCAATGGCAGGTTGCTAGATAGTTATCAGGACTCAGGTTGGATCTCTCTCCTGTTTTGTTTTTGTTTTCAATTTTTTTCATGTTGCAGCCGCTCACACTGGATCGCACTGAGCTAAGTGCTTACAGTATTTTGTTTCTGCGACACTTGTAGCACCTAGCGGAATAAAAAAAAAAAAAGCAACCTTGCAAACGATCCTTCGGCGAGTTGCAATCAAACATCGCAAACACAGCTCTTACAGAAGCTTGAGAAGGCATCAAGATGTAGAAGTAGACTATATTAAAAGACAATAGACAATAAAAGGTCCAGCATATAAGGAATACTTTTAGCAGTGTTGCTGCGTTTCAATCAGATTTTTGGATTTTTCTTCCAAATTAAGGGGTAATACGAATTATTCCGCCCACCCACACTATTAGAGGCCCACCCATCATCCACTTTCTGCCTACGCCACTGCTATATAGTATATACTGACATCTAAAATGCATTTAGACACTCAAGTTAATCTTAAAGGGTTACTTCAGCGATTAGCATTAAGCTTTGTATCAGTAGAAACCCGGGAGTATATTCAAATTATCGTACTTTCCCCCCTCATATGACCCTGAGACGAGAGAATTATGTATTTTATTTCTGTAAAAATTCCTCCGATGACGCAAATATCGTAATTTTAAAATGAACTTCCTATGAAAGTTATGCTTCCAAAGACATGAACTGAACATGCGCCAGACTGATCACGCGCTGTGAATGCAGCCGCAGCCGCGAATCCGGCGATTACCTCCGCTCATGTGATGAATGTAATCCGATCCTGCTGCGTTTGTGCCGTGACGCTCAATCGGTTCACTCGCATTATATCAAACAATTAAAAACTTATATTCAGTTTTTAATTTTAGTGTCTCTAACTGAACTGATTTTCTGGAAATGAACGCGGTGGGCAAGTGATCCAGTAATCCAGTAGCCGACTAACCGTGCCTAGAGTAGGGCAGTGAAGCAGTGCGTTCTGGGAATTGTTGTCTTTCATCCCCATGAGACAAAAATACATTTTCTGTGTTTTCTCAGTCTAGAAGGCACCAAATTCAAAAATAATTTCACATTTCTACTACATTAATGACCCAGTTTAAATACAGATTCATCTTCCCAGCGCTGAAGTACCCCTTTAAGGCTGGTTTCACACTGCATGCGTTAGCAGAGCATAAGCAGCGCACATTTTTTTGGACCCCATGTTAACAGATTATAGCATTCACACTGGACGCAGAGGCGGCGTGGCAGCGAGTCACAGGAGCAGAGCAGAAGCAGCAATGCCGCGATCGTTTCAGCGCCGAGTCTATTTTTGCCGCGCTGCTCACCCTGAATTAAAGCCACAGTGCATTGTTCTGATAAAAATTGACCTGATTAACATGAAAAATAACAAATTTCAGTTCCGTGTTTCACAATCACCATATGACATCCTGCACTGTAAAAAAAAAAACACAACACTGCCAGAAGTTTTTGCCCAAACTTCAAAGGCCCATTTAAATTATTATGACTAGATGCATATCTTAACTTTAAGGTTATTTTATCATGTACACTACCTATATACAGCATGTTATATGCATATGTGTTTTGGACAGAGGGGAACACGGTGGCATTTGCAGCAGAAATGCTGCCCATCATAAATCAAAGTACGAGACAGGGGTCGCAGGAGAACACCGGAAAAGGTGACAGAATAGACAATATTTGTCTGTGTTTGCAGTCCACAAGCCGTGGTTCACCTGTGTGCGACAAACACTGGCAGTGTGAAAGCACAACGGGTGCTCTGCTCCCGCTCTCCATACACACTGTTTCTGCGCTGCCTCTGCGCTGCTTGCGCGTGCGATGTGAAGCCGGCATAATTGAATTTCATCCCCATTAGATGCAGATGCAAATGATTTCTCAGAACTAACATCCCATTTCCGAGCCACACTTGGTTCTGAATCTTGTTCTCAGGAATCATTATGAACAATATAACTATTCCTTCATATTTTCAACAAATTGTATTTTGTGAAATGCTTTTACTGAATTATAATTTGTTTATCTTTAAAATAAATGCCATTTGATTTAATTTCTGCTATGTAAGACAAACACATTTAAACATTGTAATTGTGACTTAAGCATTACAATCATTTTGAGTCTGCTGTATGTACATTATCACAAGAGAATTACATTTGCATCACACCCAGACTATTTATTTTGTCTGTTCCATTATGTGGAAGAAATACAATTTTATATATTCTTAAATTAAACATCGGACTCCTTTGTAATGTTGTGGATTATTTCATGTCATGCATTTTATGTGTAGTAAATAAACACAATAAAACAATATTTTCATACTTTTTGGATTTTTTGTAATAACATGATCCAAAAAGAACTAATAATAGAGCTAATAAGTTATAGAAACACCTCATTGTGCTAACTGAAATTAATAACTACATGAAACTAACAGAAAGAAAACAAATAAAAATAAGTATAAATGTAATTTAATAATAAGATATACAATTATAAAAAATAGGGAATACAAATAAATAAATAAATAAAGCTATACATAAATATAAAAAAATCACAATAAAATTATATTAATAAATGCTATAAAAGTGTATAAATAATACTAAAATAACACTGTGATTGACATGTTTATGGTGAGTGCTGAATTATTAACTGCACCATGACTTTTTTGTTGTTGCTGTAATGATGTGCAGGCATACAACATATAAATAACACTGCATTTCTCTGTATTCGGAGGTGAATTAAAACAGATGATTAGTTTAATTATGATCAGGTCTAATATTGCCATGCGTATGGAATCATTGTGTTCATCAATCAATTATGAAATGACGTTCGTAACAGCAGGTTTGAACATTAAAACTGTCACAGTTATGTTCTGTTAAATTAATTTGTATAGACTTTTAGTTTGTTTATCATCAGTCACATGTTTCCCTTTGTTTAGTTTCCCACCACTTATTGAGATTCATTGATTCATCACAGGTGTTTTGTCATTAATTACCCTCATTTGCCTTGTAATTAAGTTGCAGTGCTAGTACTAGTGCTAGTGCTGGTGCCGGTCTTGTGGATTATTAAAGCCCTTTTGAACCTGATCTTCATCCTCTTGGGGTTTTCCAGAAAGCAAGGTTAACTTACCGTCCCATATACCTTGAACTCTCGGTTGATTAACCCAAACCTTGCTTACTCAAGGTATGCTGGTTCCAAAAACGCATCCGGGAGTAAGTTCAGACAACCCAGAGTATGTTCCCAGTTAACACACAAGACTTTCTCAGCAGAGCAACAAATTGATGATTCACCATGGAAACAGACGCTAAGAAAAAGCAAGCCCTACTTCCTCTTCTTTTGTTTAATGGCGATTTCCATAACCTACTTAGTGCACATGAATGTGTTTGTGTTAGGGTAAAGGTAGACTTACACTTGCTGCCACCCACAGGTTCATGCAGGTTCCATCTGGATCCCTGAACCAAACTCACGCGACACACTCCAAGCCAGACCACACCTGCAGACAGAGTCAGACAGACAATTTGAGAATAGACACTCGTTGTTCATCTATTAGATCTAAAAGCTCTTTGTTTTATCTCTGTACAGTTTTTATTTGTCCATTTCTCCATTAATTCTATCGTCATCCATTCGATTTAACTGCACAGTGAAACACATACAGTATACAACACCTCCAAAAAACAATACAGCACAAATATACTGTTGTGGGTTTTTAACAATTAACCAAGCTTTCCAGCATTCAATCTTTATTTAGTGAAAATGTAGAGATTGTATTATATATATATATATATATATATATATATATATATATATATATATATATGTCTGTGTGGAGTTTTTGATATTCTTTAAGAAAAAACATGTGCAAATTCATAAGTCAACACCATTGCTGAGTATTTTCTTCTTAAAACTGCAGTGAGCCAAAGACAGTCTCAAAAAGATGGTTTAAAATCACTTGATTGGTATGTTCTCTTTTATTCTGGATGGAAAGTGCAGTGACTGTAACATTGAGCGTATTTTGCAGTAGCCTGTTAAACACGTATGTATAGTACCTATTTCATCAGGCTCCGAAAACTTCAATACGAACACAAAAAATGGCCTTCTCAGCTGCCATAGTTTAGGATGTTGATATAACAACTGCTCAAGTGCATAGTACACCTACCGCTAACCCTACCCAATAAAGGCATTCATTATTATTAAAGGAACTGTATGTAGGATTGTGGCCAAAAACTGGTACTGCAATCACTTTCAAGTGACTCAGACTGTAGAGCAGTGTATCCCCTCTCCCTGCGCTTTTTTAAATCTTGTTTGGCCCAACCAGGTATTGGTAGGCGGAGCTACAACAAGGCAAGCTATTTGCACACTCCGTAATTTGGCATACTAGTTTGACATGACATGTAAGAAAACAGAAACGTTTTGTGTAAGCTTTCAAAACCCTCCCTCACCCGAGTGGAGATTTATCTGAAGCCGCCTCGCGCACAAGCGCCAGAGAAAACAAATGCATGCAAAACCTAAAATTAAATTGTTTTGTTTTGCTGCAGATATACACTAAAAATTTGAAATAATATATTAATTTCAAGATATAACATTAACACGGCGGTAATTTAAACATAGCCTTTGTGAAAAAAAATATAAAGCAAAACATTGGATGTACAATTATTTTTTTTTTTAAATAAATAAATGTTAATGACTAGTATTTTCCAAGTTGACTAGCAGCACTTATAGCAAGCCGTTTTGACTTTTATTCATTCACAGGATATGAATTCTTGATATCAACAATTTAATTTTCACTAGTTAAAATGCTGAACAGCATCAAGTTGTATATTTTGTACAATTTGACTTTGTTACAGTCAGAAAGTGAAAAACATCTGATGAAAATAAAACATTGTTAGAAGAAATGTAATGGACTTATTAAGTACTGATATACAGGTGCTGGTCATATAAGTAGAATATCATCAAAAAGTTTATTTATTTCACTAATTCCATTCAAAAAGTTAAACTTGTATATTATATTCATTCATTACACACAGACTGATATATTTCAAATGTTTATTTCTTTTAATTTTGATGATTATAACTGACAACTAAGGCAAATCACAAATTCAGTATCACAGAAAATGTGAATATTATGAAAAGGTTCAATATTGAAGAGACCTGGTGCCACACTCTAAACAGCTAATTAACTCAAAACACCTGCAAAGGCCTTTAAATGGTCTCTCAGTCTAGTTCTGTAGGCTACACAATCATGGAGAAGACTGCTGACTTGACAGTTGCCCAAAAGACGACCATTGACATCTTGCACAAGGAGGGCAAGACACAAAAGGTCATTGCAAAAGAGGCTGGCTGTTCACATAGCTCTGTGTCCAAGCACATTAACTCTTTCCCGCCAAACACTGAATTTTCCGTTATTTGTGAGAAAACGCTTCCAGGCCAAACACAGAATTTTCAGTGTTTTCACTGTTAGATGCTAGGGGGCGCTATTATGCATCTTCTGAATGAGTACTGAATCTCCAGATAAAAACACACGTGAGGAAGACGGAGTAACGCAAACGATCGCATGTAAACAGATGCATATGAAAAATAACGTGATTGTCAACATTAAACATCATATGAATCAAAACTCTGTAATGTTACTGTATGAAATGTGGACCAAGGATGAGCTACAGAACTGTGCAAGTATTGGAGGTGTTGATGGACTCAATCTCCTCCATTTGTGTTTGATCATCGCTCTGAATCTGATCTGAATGCTGTTTTTGACAAAATCTCAGCTTTTTGTTCAAAATGTTGCTTTTTTATGAAACTTACCCATATTCAAGTGTTGATAAAAAAAGAATGCATTAAGCTAGAATAAAACAGTCTTTTTGTTTAAAAGAAGAGAGTCAGCTCTTTCTTTTGATATACTGCATGCTCAGATATTCAAAAACTAAATATTCTCTGGACTATTACATTTTGGTGAAAATGTAACCCTGGCGGTGGCTGGCAACTTTTTTTTTAAACGCTGCCGGGGAAATAGAGCTAATAGAGAGGTGAAGGGAAGGAAAAGATGTGGTAAAAAAAAGTGTACAAGCACTAGGGATAACCGCACCCCGGAGAGGATTGTGAAACAAAATCCATTCAAAAATGTGGAGGAGATTCACAAAGAGTGGACTGCAGCTGGAGTTAGTGCATCAAGAACCACTACGCACAGACGTATGCAAGACATGGGTTTCAGCTGTCGCATTCCTTGTGTCAAGCCACTCTTGAACAACAGACAGCGTCAGAAGTGTCTCGCCTGGGCTAAAGACAAAAAGGATTGGACCGCTGCTGAGTGGTCCAAAGTTATGTTCTCTGATGAAAGTAAATTATGCATTTCCTTTGGAAATCAGGGTCCCAGAGTCTGAAGTTAGAGAGGAGAGGCAAACAATCCACGTTGCTTGAGGTCCAGTGTAAAGTTTCCACAGTCAGTGATGGTTTGGGGTGCCATGTCATCTGCTGGTGTTGGTCCACTGTGTTTTCTGAGGTCCAAGGTCAACGCAGCAGTATACCAGGAAGTTTTCGAGCACTTCATGCTTCATGCTGCTGACCAACTTTATGAAGATGCAGATTTCATTTTCCAACAGGACTTGGCACATGCACACAGTGCCAAAGCTCTGTTCTTAACTGGCCAGCAAACTCGCCTGACCTTAAGAAAATCTATGGGGTATTGTGAAGAGGAAGATGCGATATGCCAGACCCAACAATGCAGAAGATCTGAAGGCCACTATCAGAGCAACCTTGGCTGTGCAGTGCCACAGACTGATCGACTCCATGCCACGCTGCATTGCTGCAGTAATTCAGGCAAAAGGATCCCCAACTAAGTACTGAGTGCTGTACATGCTCATACTTTTCATGTTCATACTTTTCAGTTGGCCAAGATTTCTAAAAATCCTTTCTTTGTATTGGTCTTAAGTAATATTAAAATTTTCTGAGATACTGAATTTGGGATTTTCCTTAGTTATCAGTTATAATCATCAAAATTTAAATAAATAAACATTTTAAATATGTCTGTGTGTAATGAATGAATATAATATACAAGTTTCACTTTTTGAATGGAATTAGTGAAATAAATTTTTGATGACATTCTAATTATATGACCAGCACCTGTACATACCCAAATGTAAGTACTTGTACTTGGTCAGAAAAAAAAGTTGTATCGGTGCATCCTTAGTCTAAAGTGCAAGATACAAGTGCACTATAGGGCATGTCCAAAAACACTTTTGCTAGTTTAATGACAGGAAAAATGGTCAGCACGCCCGCCGTGTGGTCTAAAAGGGTTGCCCCTATTCTAGAACACCATACCTACTGTGAAGCATTGGTGTGGAAACATCATGCTTTGGGGATGTATTTCTGCAAAGGGACCAGGACGACTGAACTGTGTGAAAGAATTAATGGGGCCATGTATCGTGAGATTTTGAGTAAAAACCTCCTTCCATCAGCAAGGGCATTGAAGATGAAACGTGGCTGGGTCTTTCAGCATGACAATGATCCCAAACGCACCGATCAGGCAACGAAGGAGTGGCTTTGTAAGAAGCATTTCAAGGTCCTGCAGTGGCCTAGCCAGTCTCCAGATCTCAATCCCATAGAAAATCTTTGGAGGGAGTTGAAAATCCGTGGTGCCCAGCGACAGCCCCAAAACATCACTGCTCTAGAGGAGATCTGCATGGAGGAATGGGCCAAATTACCAGCAACAGTGTGTACAAACCTTGTAGAGACTTACAGAAAATTAACGTTTGACCTCTGTCATTGCCAACAAAGGGTATATAACAAAGTATTGAGATGAACTTTTGTTATTGACCAAATACTTATTTTCCCCCATCATTTGCAAATAAATTCTTTAGAAAATCAGACGATGTGATTTCCTGGATTTTTTTTTTCTTCTCATTTTGTCTCTCTTAGTTGAAGTGTACCTATGATGAAAATGACAGGCCTCTCTCATCTTTTTAAGTGAGAAAACTTGCACAGTTGGTGGCTGATTAAATACTTTTTTGCCCCACTGTATATGTACTTTAACGGTTTGTTATACATTCCATGCGTATGTTGACTTAATGGTTTGTTATACATTCCATTCTAATGCGTCCTTAACGGTTTGTTATATATTCCATGCATATGTTGATTTATACATTTATACATGCCATTTTAATGGACAGCACATGTTCCTCTGGTAATGAAGTTTTTCCAGCATATAAAAACCCAACATTTTTGTAGAGGACCAGAGAAGCTGGCATGAAGACCTCATTTGGTTCCCTATCTCTCTCTCCTATGTCTGATAAAAATATTAAATAAAAAAGATCTCTTGGCAAAATAACTGGTGTCTGGTCCTGTGAATTAAACAACAATGGAGAAAGAGATTAATTCCAAGTCTACAAACCACTGTAGTCACATGGACTATTTTAGTTTTTACTGTTAATGATGCCCTTACTACCATTCTGGGTCTTGAATGTGGGGTGAGAAAGCTCTCGGATTTCATCAAAAATATCTTAATTTGTGTTCCGAAGATGAACGAAGCTCTTAGGGGTTTGGAATGACATGAGGGTGAGTAATAAATGACAGAATTTTTATTTTTTGGGTGAATTAACTGTAACGCAGTTCGTGATATGGGAAGGAAGGAGGCGGGAACTGGCGAACATTCAATCAAATAAACCAACAAAACGAAAGTGAAAACCCCTCACGGACGACTGCCCGCACACACATAACAAAACGTAAATAAAACACAACATAAAGTCCAGTCCTGGTCCTCTCTCGCCCTTCACTGGTGTAGCTCGTCCTTATATGCCTCCGAGCTCCCTCATGAGAGGACTTCGAGACCGGTGTGCCTCGCCGCAGGTGACGCTCATTATCAGTCACGCACCAGTCTCCAATCGCTCCTCCCATGTCACTCGTTCGTCCACCTCGCCACACTAACCCTTCAAGGGTTCTATTAACATCTGTAGCACTGAGCTAGTTGAGAGCAGCAATGCAATGCCACAGGAGGTGCCCGCTTGGTTGCTGATGCATAGGGTGCTCTGGGTCTGTGCCGTCGGCCTGGCAGGAGCTTTTTCAGCACACAAACAGACATTGGTCATCATGGCATAGTGGGTATTAACATCCCCATAGTGTCAGAATCTGATGTTGCATAAAGTTCACTCAAAAGAAAAAATGTCATAGGGTTACATATGTAACCCCAGTTCCCACATTGTAATACTTTGTGCATGCCTGCACGTCTTACTTCACACAAACTGAATCTGATAACGTGTTTGCAGGTGCCCTATTTAAATGCACGGGCGCTACATGTGATGTCATCAAAATGCATCCGCCTACAATTTACTGCGTGTCTGTAACGAAATGGCTATTACCATTTATGAATTTCAGCTCCAGTGCTTTATACACAATGATACAAATGATGGCATAGTTTTTATATGCATAAATTCCAGCGCGAATCCTTATCCTTTTGAAGTGCATTTTGTTGAGCAAAACAGTTGAACAGCATCTTCTCGACATGTTGACAACGAACAAATCTCTTCCAGGCCTCAGCTACAACTACAGAGTTTGAGGAGGGTCAACATAGAGGGCAGGTCATTCACAGGCAGCCAATAAAGACCATAGGCTGGCATTATGCAAATGTATTACATTGTTACGTAGGCAGAGTATGTAACAAGAAGTGAGACTGGAATTGCTTATGTTTCATTTCAGCAGGTCAGAATCGATTGAGACAACAATTTTATTTGTTGTGCACTTTGATTTTTTAAACTTTGCAGACATTTTACATTCAAAAACAGCAATTGTGCATACTGCATGAAAGGTAATATTCAAAAAAGCATAATAGGGGCACTTTAAATTTGACAATTTTTTTAAGAACATTCAATAGTAGCGTTCCCATAATATTTGAAGAATGATAAAATGGAATGTTCCCTTAACGTAGTCATAAAAAAAAAAAAAATAAAATAAAAAGAATATGTTTATCATTCAAAGAACATTCGGAAATAACATATAACATTACAATAGCATTCTTAGAATAACATTTAGGACAGCTTGGACATTAACCCAAGGTTAAATACAGTGGTAAAAGCCCAAGAAATGTACCATAAGGTTTTGTTTTGAGGATGAAAATCCAGTGTTTTACCTTGTTTTACTTGGTGACACTTACCTTGTTAAGAGTCACTGAAGGTTGAATTTAATTAGTTTTTTTTTATTTTTCAAAAAACTGTCAATTCACCCTAGGCTATTCTGCCGTGCAAAGGCAAAAGGCCGTAACTTCGTTTTTGGTCAAAAATTAGTTATTGATATTTTTGGGACATTCAAGACCTCCTTTATCATGTGGATAAATATCGTTAGTCAATTCCGTTGTTTTTTCGAGAAAAGAATATGTTGTCTTAACAGTAACTTTCAAAAGCCCAGGAGAAACCAAGGCAGAACACTGTAACACCAGTTACCGCTCTTTGCATTTGTTTTGGAACGCTCAAATTGTGTTACATTACTCTGCCTTTGTTTAGCCATGCGTCAAAATTAAGTTCCTGTACCGACGCTATTCCACTTTTGTTTTACTGTCCATTAAAGTTTGTCGCGTTAAATCCATATCCAACCTTTTCTTGTAAACCCGATAAAATACATGGCAACTGAGATGTTTAATTCACAACAATCCACAAGCATTCAGAGCATTATTCCTACTTGGCGTTCACATCAATCCAAAAGTCGTCCTTTTAGGCGATGTTCATTCAAATCGATGTAAAACCAATTAAGCTATGTAGCCTATTGTATCCTTTTGTACTAGGTAAAAACATTGCAATAAATAATTACTCTGTTGTAGCCTACGATTGGCCAATCCAATCCAGTCAGTGCAGTCATTAGCGCATGATAGCCAAACTTAACCCTTGATTAAACATTAGCACTATTTGTTATCTCTTATTCCAACCCCATGCACTTTAAATGTGTACATGGTTTGTTCTGTCTTTGTTCTATCTGTTATATATTTGCATTCCATCATTACATTAATGTTTGCTCATTAGAAATATACTTATATTGTTGTTATTGAAGATACTCTTTACTAGAGGTATTGTGTCATGTCTAATGTATTAATTATGCCATCAGAATTCAACCGAAGGACATGATAGTAATAAGAAGATGTCTATAAGTAATTGTAAATCATCCAAAATAAATGCCATGATCACTAGATTTTATACAGGTGTTACTATAATGATTTTGTAAATGGTGATCAGCAACCAAATACTGATAATGTGGAAGTTACTGCCTTTTACCTTGGCACGACTCCTCAATTTTTGCAGACAATACAAAGGCAGAGTACAGTAATTTTAAAATAGGGGTCAAAAGTCAAGTTTGAGTTAAAAAAATAATAATAATAATTTCATAATTACTATAACATCAAAATGCCAGATTTCCAGTGTCCTATCTATAATTAATTTGGCTGGACAACTAAAAAACTTTAAAGTCATTTTTTCTCAGTTCCACACTCTAGCGAGTTAAGGTATTGTGCCTTTGTAGGGCAGTACTGTTGTCTACTTTGTATACCAAACTGTCCTCCAAAAAAAGAAAAAGAAAAAAAAAACTCTATAGGTCGTTTTTCAAGCACCTTATTACGACCTATATTTACGTTTTAAAGTCATGAAATCCCAAACAGCAATGTAGTGAGGCTGCTCTGGCTGTGCTGGTTCCCTGAGGTCCAGCTGGAACATACTCTCTTAGACCGTCAAGAAAAGCAAGGAGAAGCATAGTGTTATAGGGTCCTAGAATGGCGAGGTGGTAGAGTACCCCTCGTTGGCTTATGGCTGCGCACATAGTGACATTACCTCCACGCTGACCAGGGACATTTACTATAGCCCGATGGCCAATTATGTTCCTCCGCCTTCTCCTTCTTTTGGTCAGGTTGAAACCAGCCTCATCCACAAAGGTGATTTCATGGGGAACAGGTCACTTGTCTCCTTGCCCTTGCCCTTCCTCCACCTCCTCATCCACTCCCTCCATCTCATCCTCTCTCTCCACCTTCTCCTCTCCCTCCAACCCCTCCTCCTCTTCCTCCACCACCTTCTCCTCTCCCTCCACCTCCACCTCCTCCTCTCCTCCACCTCCTCCTCTCTCCACCTTCTCCTCTCCCTCCACCTCCACCTCTCCCGCCACCCCTCCTCTCCCTCCACCCCTCCTCTCCTCCTCTCCCTCTTCTCCTCATCTCCCTACTCCCCTCCTCTCCCTCCTAACCAGATTAAGTAAGCATACAAGTTTGAGAGATCATAAAGTATTTTTATGTATTTCTTTATTTTCACATTTTAAGTATTTATAGCTTTGTAAATCTCTATTTATTTTGGAGTTGAAAATATTTATTTTCCCCAAGCTACACCCATGGTACACAGTTTCCAGTGTCAGATGCATATGGATTTTAGTCTTACCATTCATGCAACCCTCGTCATCTGAGCTGTCTCCGGCCAGAGGATTGAAAGAATAAAACTCCTCAGAAAGTCACCTGGAAGACAAAACACAACAATAGAAATATGTTACATTTTAGAAGTCATACTGTTTCTGTATGAATTTCTCTTTATGATGTGCTGACTTTATGATATGAATACTGAAAAAAATTCTGAATATAATTCATTTGAAAGTTAAAATATGTTCTTAGAACTGTGGTTTTTGGTGGGGTGGTTATAAGATAACATTCCATTTCATATTTATATAAAAGTACGTGTCCATGCTGCTGTGCAATTATGCATTTAAGTACTGTGTAATTATATTTAACTACATGTATTTATTATAGGGTTAGGGTTAGGGGTTACACTTGATTTTAACGTGTCTTTTTTACACTGTAATCTCAAATTTGGACATGATAGCTAATGATTGACTGAATGATTGATTGACTGATTAGATTTGGGAGCTCCACACACTGTCAGACCTGAGCAATTAGTCTCCAAGGAAAATCAGATAAAAAGCATTTTAAACATCCTTTGTACACTCTCAGTTCATTTTCTCATGTGACTCCCTGGAGCTTAACGTTTTATTTAGCTTCACTGCTAATTATGCAGACGGATATGTTTACTCTTCAGATCAAAGTTTCTCCCCTCTGTGTTATTCACAGTTCTAAACAGTCCTTTCATTAGTACGACCAACAAAGATTTTAGCACCTCCCCCTTTAGAAAACGAATTAATTAGTGTGCATAATTAGTTTAGTGATTTAGAGTTAAAACCGCTGTGCTAACGGACTCCTGTCTAAAGTAATTCCAGCTCAGATAGAGGAGGATCTGCAGACACATTAGAGGCCTCAAACTTTGAAATGAGTAAACATACACATCTTACAGAATATTATGCTGTATTATTCTGCTCAAGAAAATATACGCAGCAGGCAAAATTCTGAATTATATAATTGGCTCACTACATGAGTGTGAGTCTGAATTAATTTGGTAGCGCCCCACTTGAGCAAATAAAAAATGTAATTGAAGATTTTTTTTTTTTTTTCATTTATTGAAAGTGTAGTTTATGTCAGCTGCATGTGTGGAACGCTTGTCAGAGAAGAGGCGGCGCTTTTTTTAGATTCACACCCAGCAGTAATTCAGTGGGGGAAAAATATTAGAATACAAATAGAATATGCCACATGTAACATGGATACGGTCTCCTGACCTTTTACTATTGTGTCAGTTTAAAGTTGATTTTGATTATGGTAATATGTGCTAGGGAGAGAGAGCAAAGACAGTGCTGAGTGTGCGTGGGGGAGGGGCTCATTCTCTCTGTCAGTTAACATGCGCCCTATCACAATTGCAGCAGTCATCTACATCACTCATAAATCACAATAACTGATCAAAGAAGGCAAATAAAGTATATACATTGTACCCCTGCATTATACAATTTATAATTTGATCGAATACACTTATTGTGTGCGTGCTGTTTTGCAAAACTCTTGCCAAATTTGCTGCAGAACAAATAGGGCTAATGTATGTTCAACAGTGTAATTGCTTACATAATAACTTGCAAATGCTTTACATTTAATTGCAATGTAATGTACCAGCATTGTAAATAATTAGACTAAATTATATAATTTTGACACCTTTGTAAGGAATAATTTTTTTTTTATTTTATTTTTTTATTGTATTTGATGCAATGGAAACTCAAGCCAAGCAGACTAATTATGTCATCCAGAGTAAGCATGAGGAAGAACAAAGGCTGAGTTTTACACAATTTAGCACCATAAGATTAATTATTTATTTATTTTTTTTTATATACAAATCAAGTTGTATCTATTTGAAATCTAGGCATATTTGACATATGTGTAGACAGATATATAATATATAATATCTGCATTGCTTTAAAAAAACATACTCAACATTTCCAGCAAATGTCAATTTTCTATCAATAAACGTTCCTAAATATTTTAAACTTCCAATCGTCTCTATTTGATATCAATCAAGTATCAAAGGTTCAAACCCTTCAATAAAATCTACTTTATTCCTACTAATAATCAATTCCTTGATTGTATTCATATTCATCTCTAGTGAACTCAATTTAAACTCAATTTTTTAAATTTTGTTTAGTTTTGTTCAAATTAGTTTTTGTAGCCACTCACTTTTTGTGTAGTGCAGCACATAGAAGCAAATTTATTTTATTTCACAACAACCAAACGGTTACAGAATCACTGGCTGTTTTTTTCCCCTGCTTCCTCAGATCTCTGTGCTGAGAGGAAACTCTTTGATGGCGAATCATTCCTGTCCTCAAACACTTCACTTTTGTGTGCTAATTTTGGCCCTGCTGCTAATTAACAGCTCTGTGCAGAAGAGTTTGAGCATGCAGCCGCACAAACTGTTCCCCGCTGTGCTTGCATGTGTGTATGTACCTGCCCGCGCACGCAGCACACACACATGCACGCGCAGGTTTGACACCATTCTGTCAGAACGCTGCAAGAGCAGAGCTCACAGTTTCTCAAACAAGCAGAGCACAAACGAACCAACAGGAAACAGTTTCCATCACTGAATAATTTCAAACTGTCTCTCTTTCTCTACCTTTCTGTCTGTAGAAACAGCTGTCTGAATGTCGTACGGCTGTCTTGTCCCTGCCATGATGCTTCTTGACTGTTGAAAAGCTCTCAGTTAATTAACATGCTCTGTATTAATTCAGACATAAGCACAGCGTCATTATTCACAGGAGACGCGTTATACATTTACACATTACTCGGTTGTCTCTGTAATTTAACTACATTTTTTTTCAGTGCCATTAGTGTGTGTGTTTGGCTCATGGATGCTGTCTCACTGTGTCTAAATTTAGTGAAGTTTGTTTGGAGTCTGTTGGATGTTTATTTGTGATGAAATTGACAGCAGGTGACAGTAAGCTTGTGGGACGATCTCATGGGATTCAGCGTGACACGTACGACTGCTGATATGTTAAAGCTTTAATCACTGCAGAGATCTCACACTATCTTTATGCCTATCTGTAGCTCTATCTATCTATCTATCTATCTATCTATCTATCTATCTATCTATCTATCTATCTATCTATCTATCTATCTATCTATCTATCTATCTATCTATCTATCTATCTATCTATATCTATCTATCTATCTACTTCCTTCCTTCCTTCCTTCCTTCCTTCCTTCCTTCCTTCCCTCCCTCCTTCCTTCCTTCCTTCCTTCCTTCCTTCCTTCCTTCCTTCCTTCCTTCCTTCCTTCCTTCATGGATGAATGGGGTAAAATCAGTAGAAGGGCATTTTTAGGTCATGCAAATGTAGTGGAGCTCCACTATGTACACACACACACACACACACACACACACACACACACACACACACACACACACACACACACACACACACACACACACACACACACACACACACACACACACACACACACACACACACACACCATTGTAAGTGAATTAATTTGGTGATCTCTTGCTGTGTTTAAGTGGGGCAGACAGCAGGGGATGAGAAAGAGCAATATTCATAAATCTACCACAGCAAGAAAGGCAGATAGAGAGAGAGAGAAAGAGAGAGAGAGAGGAAATATGGCCAAAAATGGAAATAATGGTCTACATAAAAAGAGGGAAAAGATGAATTAAAGAGCAGAGCGTGTGAAACAGTAGATGAAACAAGAGAATGAAGAGGCTGTGTGAGAGATTCACAGATGCGCCACTAGTGTGTGCTGTTCAACCAGTAATGACACACGTTCATATACCCTGACCCAAATACACACACACACACACGTTTGGTTCACTATCTTTGTGGGAACTCTCCATAGACGTAATGGTTTTTATACTGTACAAACATATATATCCTTACACTAGCCCTAGCCCGAAACCTTCCAATCACACAAAACTCCCACAGGAATAGAAAATCATGTGCGTGCGCACACACACACACACACAGAGACAAACACACACACACACAGTGCTGTGACCCCAAGAGCATTATGAGAACTGTAGTTCTTGCACAATAAACTGAGCTGATCATCTGTCTCTGTTACTGATATGAACTGCAAGATTACATCATAAAATAAGTATTGCTGAAAACACACACTGAAAACATTACAGGCAGACTTGAAGAGACTGTGATTTAAAAGACAAATCATTCTGGGAACAAACATCAAACCTGATCCGTATATTGAATGACACCTGTCTCGCAAGGAGCAGTAACATGTCTCAGTTTGGCCTTCAGCAGCTCACCGTGTGTGTGTATGTGTGTTTGCAGTGTGTGAATGTTATGTTCTTATTAATGCTCTATTTTGAGAGTGTAATATATTCAGCGTCTCCAGAGCTTTTCCTGTTTCCAGCAGAATTTCACTCAAGCACACCATTAACTTCCAGAGCTGCGACTCAATAACTAAACAACCACGCAGACAGTGTGTGCGTTTGTGAGTGTGTCCTACATCAGATGAACTGCAGTCATATCGCTGAAGGTTTGAAGATGTTGAGGACATGTAAATAAAGCACAAGTGTGCTCAGTTGTGTGACTTAATGTGCGCTTTTTTAAATGCAATTCAAATCACGACTATGCACGAAATAATGAGCATGGACTTTAAACACATCTAAAAATAGAAAAGTGATTTCACTCCCTGTCTGTCGCATGCAGACTCCAGAGACAGTTCTGCAGCCTAACGACAGACAGATTTTCAGTATGAATACAGATTGAAATGATACAAAAAAAATCACTTATGGTTTCATGGGCAAATAAATGAGTGTTAAACGATCATGCAGGATCGTCAGAAACTCATTAAGTTCACAAAAGACACGCTTTCTTTCATTCACAATTTTCTCTCAGTAAAACTTAACTAATCAGTGGAGGAACAAGATCAGAAGAAACCATTATCATACTTCACTCTCTCTGAAGAGTTTTATAGGTCATTATAATGAGCTTTCAAGTCCTGACACAAAATGTAAAATTTAAGGAAAAAAACCCTAACTTAAAATTTTTTAAAAAGTTAAAAAGCCCTGCCCCCTTCTGTAGCCTTCTCCATAAATTCATTGTATGTGCCACTCCCAGACTTGCTTTCAATAAAGTACACAGTTCTGAGAACAAGTATACATTGACATATGACCTCATAGGAAGTTTACAGGGACATTTTCCCATCAGTCATAGTGTGCCATCTCAGTACTACAGTACACAAAGTTTGGCTGAAATAAATGTGAAAATAAGTTGAGGTATCGTTTATATTATTATTTACACTAAATTATGTTTTACTTTAAGTATGATTCATTTTAACAAATATGTTATTTAATAATATAATATGATAAATGTACATCATTCATATAATAATAATTTGATATGGTAATTTATTTTATAATGTTGTATATAAGTTCAGATGTATTAAATAAATGGAAATGTATGCAAGTATGGCATTTATTTATATAGAGTACTCATTCTTTATCAAAGTTTATTACAGAATTCTACCGTATTGCTATATTTTCTGATTTCAGAACAGCTTGAGATAAAAAAATAAAATAAAAAATCTTTAAAATGATAGAGAATGTCTCTTTAGGCCATCAAAACAAACTCATATCAAAGTGAAGTGCTCTTGAACAGAAAACGACAGGAGATGATCCCCTAAAAAGGCTCACTCATATCACATGTTTCTCTTCTTCTGTCATTTGATGGTACTCGTCTATCCATCTGTATTTGTTTTATTGCTTTATTAAATAAAAATAATAATAATAAAATAAAATAAAAACATATCCAGATGGGATCTAGGGATATATGGGATCCAGACAGAGACAAGAGCACATGCCACCCCCTAACTACCAGATGCTCCACTAGAGACCAGGACGGGACGGGAGGAACAGACCAGGACGGGACGGGAAGGACAGACCAGGGCGGGATGGGAGGGAGGGACAGACCTGGCCGACGCACCCTGTTTAGGGGGCCATGACAACCCACAAAGTTCAGGAGGCCAGGGGGGCCCTCAAAGTTCAGGAGGCCAAGGTGGCCCATAAAGTTCAGGGAGTAAAGTCATCTCTGGACGCGGTATAGTAAGCAGAGCCCTCTCTGGACTTGACATGGGCAGCAGAACCCTTTCTGGACTCGGTGCATGGGATGGAACCCTCTCAGGACTTGGTGCACAGAACAGAACCCACTCAGGACACGGTGCATGAGATGGAGCCCTCTCTGGACTTGGTGCACGGGAAAGAACCCTCTCAGGACTTGGTGCATGGGACGGGCCCTCTCGGGACTTAGTGCACGGAACCACTTGGACCACTGGACTTCGGACCACCGGAACTGTCGTGGAGGGAGCCTTTCTTCTCTTCCTCCGTTTCGGGACCACTGAACTCGGGACCACCAGAATGGGAACCACTAGAACTGGAACCACCCTAATCGAGACCACCGGAACTGGGACCATCAGACTCGGGACCCTCCTTCTCTGTTCCAGAGTCCTCGGAGGGCTGGGGCCTCCACTGACTGTGGGTGGAAAATGGGGACAGTCAGTGGGCTGGGATGCTGGAAGTCCCAAAATCCCAGCTTCCCCAGCCTCTCAATCTCCTCCGGACAGAGTGGCATATCCAAGCAGAGATTGAAAGCCTCCTTACTCTCCATCTCATTGTGGACCAAATGGTCCACCTCCACCAGGAATCGGCAAATTAACTCTCTTACATCCGCTCCCTGCAGAAGGATGTATTTAGAGTTCAAATACTGCATGATCAGTAGGGATCTTGAGATCTCCATGGAGGAGGATGGGGAATAAAGAAAATCCACAATAGTTAAACAATAATTAGATAACAAAAGGGGTGGGATCCAGACAGAGACAAGAGTACATGGCCCAAAATAACAAAACACCACATGTGCTACACGAGACAGGACAGACATGTAACAGTATATAAACTGCTCTTTTGCATGAAACATGTTTTGTTTTGTTTCTTTCTTTCTTTTGCTATAATAAACCATGTGTTATTCACACAAGTAGCATATTTCTGTTTTCTATACAATCCACCACTTGCATTAACAAAATGCCAATGAGGCTGTTTTCACACAGCTCAGTTACCTCCGCAGGTCTCATTTTGCATTGTTATTTGGCTCTGAAGTGCGTTACGTTTGTGCCATCAATGTAAGTATCACCATGAGTACTAACAGCAGCTGGTTAACACTGTAACTAGATAACCACTCAAGAGGAGAGGCCACCAAAAGTATTTTTTACTTCAGTGTTGCTATCAGATCTTTGACATTTCCAAAAGTTCTAGTTTGAAAGCACCCAAAACTCTCTGATGTATTTTCCAGTATCCATCTATGCAAAAAAATACAGCATCCAGAAAGTGATGTCATTTTGGAAGGAAAACAGCAACATAAACATCAATGGATTTGGTGAATTCCTGAGATGTTTTGTGGTGTTTTTTAGTTTGTCTCTCTCTACAACTTTCATCCTATCTGATCAAATGACACAAGTCTGATAATCAAAAATTTGGATAATTAAAAATATCAAGTTGACGTCATGTAAGTGAACTGTCAATCCCTCACTGAGCAATATCTAACTTTATCTCTTTATGAACATCATTGACATTTCAACTTGTCTGTGTAAATATCAAGTTATGATAAAGTTTGTGTCTTGAGTTTGTCCAGAGAAGATTTCTGAAAGTCTCATAAACTCTTACTCGCTTAAAACACAACACAAGTTTCACAGTTCGAAAGGTTCTGTAGAAGAGGAATGACCCAGAAACAGAAGACTTAAATTAGTCAGCCAGAGAGCAGAAAAAAGCTGCATTGTTGGAAAGAACAGAAGCAATTTAAATTGAGTAAAATCCATTGCAGTCTGCTCACATGTATAATATCAGTGATTTTAAAAAAATGAATAAGAAAGGTGAATAAGAAAAATAGAGCAGCTAAAGTAGTTATGCAATATGTCAAAAATAGGAATGCCACAGATTGGACAGCTTCGTCTGTGCAAAGTCTGCACTGCTACTCTTTAAACCAGCAAATTGCCAGAGCTGATTCGGCAGCATTTTAACCAAGTGTCCAATGCAAACATAATATATGGACAAGCAAATGCTATAAATACGAAAGTGTCATTTGTACGAATTCATACGAATTGGGCAACACGTAAAATACATACGATTTAGCAAAAAACGTACGAGTAAGGTCGAACAAATTTGTATGTATTAGCCACCTCATAAAATACGTATGAATTGCTGTGAGATCGAGTAGGAGTAAAGGCCTTTTGTGTCTAATGGCAAACAAACCATTTTTTTTATTTTAAACAATTAAATTATATTTCTCACTATCGAGGTAATAAAGGTGCAGTTCTTACAGTTTTGTATTAGTAGACGCTGCTGCCGAACACTGTTGAAAGAAACGCACAAACTGAGGTAATTCACATATCTTGCTCACTCATGCACTCTCTCTCTCTCTCTGAGGTGTGGTATAAGTGGAATAATGGACTCCAGGCCGTTGAATTATTAGAAAAATAATGCACTCCGTTTTACGTCGTGACCACATCACCACCTTGGGTGTGCATTATTTTTCTAATAATTCAATAGCCCGTCCTCAATTATTCCTTACTTATTTGTTTTAGAAACCATATAGGCCTACCATATACCTGTATATACCATGATCATACATTTAAATAAAACTACAGCTAAACTACAACTATGGCAAATTTAATTAGGACAGTTAAAGGATTATTTAACCAAACATCTTTAAACCCTGGAACCAATGAATTAAGGACAAAGCATTCTTTAAATATGTTTTATGAACTTTATAATAGTTCTAATTTATTTTTATTGAAGTAAATTGTTAATTCAATGAAAGCCTCATGAAAGATAGATATAAGTGTCTTACATAAATTAGGTGTTAACTCTTTAAAAATGTTGTTCTTAAAGTGATAGTTCAACTCAATATGTCATCATTTACTCACCATAATGTCATTCCAAACCTGAATGACTTTCTCTCTGTGGAACATAAAAGAAAATCTTTTGAGTTTGTTTTGCCAAGGGTAACCTAATGGTTTGGTTGCCAACATTCTTCAAATAATATTCTTTTGTGTTTCACAGAAGGTCATACAGATTTGGAACGACGTGAGGATGAGTAAATGATGAAAGCATTTTTTTGTGGTAAATTTACCTGCCTTTTTTATTTATTTTTAATTTACTCGAGTCGACCTTGGGTAAAACAGATATTTTACACTGTGTTTACCAGCAGGTGCAGAAATCTCCTGATTTGAAAGTTAGAGACTGCAGCATTAGAGAGAAAATCATATCAATGACCTCAAAAACACTAAAAACACAAGCGATCAGGGCAGTGGATGCGTCTCAAGGATTCACTGTTCTTTAAAGATAATCTGAATAAACACACTTCATAAACATTCACCTTCATTTGTCCCACTCACACTCTCACTCACTCTCTCTCTCTCTCTCTCTCTCTCTCTCTCTCTCTCTCTCTCTCTCTCTCTCTCTCTCGCTTAGTTTTATTTCCTGCTCTGCTGCGTTCTCTTTTCTTTTCATGTCCTCCTCGTCTCCGTCTGTTTATCCGTCAGATCGTCTCGAAAGCTCCCCCAATTAGTTAACAGGGAAAATCTGACTTGTTTGAAACTTTCAAACTGAATTACCAACACAGTATCTGCAATTCAAATGTGAGTAAGCTTAACAAGTGTATTAGAAAGATAGACAGACAGACAGACAGACAGGCAGGCAGGCAGACAGGCAGGCAGACAGACAGACAGACAGACAGACAGACAGACATACAGACAGACAGACAGACAGACAGACAGACAGACAGACAGACAGACAGATAGATAGATAGATAGATAGATAGATAGATAGATAGATAGATAGATAGATAGATAGATAGATAGATAGATAGATAGATAGATAGATAGATAGATAGACAAATATAGACAGGCAGACAGGCAAGCAGAAATACAGACAGACAGTTACATATTGATGTAGACAGACCATCAGTAATTCTGGATAAATGCGCTGTCAGAATGACAGCTGAAAATCAACGTTTAATGCATTCAGAGTATCAGCGTCTCTGGGTTCAGATCCTCAGGAGTGAATCTTTATTGATTCTGAACTAAGTGAAGCTTCCCGTGTTTATTAGCGGTCGGTCTGCCTGATCTCTGCCTCGTATTCCTTTGTTCTCCAGACACGCCCAACTTCCTTTGTTGTTTCGGGAAAAAAATTCTCAATAGGTTGTAGTTTTGTCATGTTTAAATGCATTGTAAGCCTGTATTTTTCTGTATATATTGTAATCATATTCTATATAATGACATCCAGTCTTTCACTGTTCTGTTCTTCTTGCCATTTATTAGCTGCATTTTAGAAAGCTCATTTGTTGAGATCATTCATTTCATTATTGTGCTCAACGATAGAAGAGGAAAGGCTGAAGGATGTATTGGAAAATGTCAGTTAACCTTTTAAATAAAATATCAGACTGATGTGGTTCTTTCACACATCACAATATTGATTTATGTTCATTTATTTTAATACAAATGTTTTGCTTTCTTATGGACACATGCCAATATAAATGCACAGGGACCTACACATATAAGGTGTTTACATCTTGAATACATAATTAATTATTTCAATGTGATCTCATGAAAATACGTGAGAATATTTACGTAAAGTGTGATTCTACTAAACGTACATTTACTTACGTTTTCACACACAATAAAACGTACAATACTGACTTATTGACAGCACTAAAATGTACAATATTGACATATTGACAGCCCTAAAATGTAAATTATTTACGTATCCAAGTTACCAGCCACCATGCATTAATATCAGTGGCATTAATATTGTTTATTTTATATTCAATAGTCACATCAATACATGTTTTCAGTCGCATTTATTAAATGCATTTTACTAAGTTAACCTACCTAATATAGAATAACAGAAATATAAAATAAAATTTTGCTCTGTTCGTGACTTCTGCTACGAACTCATTTCGGATGACTAGATAATGTTAATGAGGACTGCATTTAAAACCTTAAAATGAAAAACATTTTTGCCAACCATTTTGTAGTGTTTAGCTTGTTGTTTGCCGTGAGACATAAACAGGCGTTTTCTCCTATTCAGCAACTGGCGATCACAAGATACACCAAAATACAACATCAATTCACAAAACACAACACTTTATTCATTCGCTGTAATCCAAATTGTTAGAATCCATATGTTTGCGAGAAACAAATCCAAATTGAGCCCTTTATCCAGTAATCTTCATCTCCATCAGCCTTAGTCTTCATCTCCTCTCAGTAGTGCTACCATAAACATGAAATCTCGCGCTCGTTGTGAATTCAAATTCAAAAAACGTGCCCTTATGGGGATCGAACGCTCATTGGCTCTCGCCTGCTTCGTCACAGATTGTGACATGCCGTGTTTCAGTCTATTTATATTTGAAATGGGAAACGCACAATTTCACGGAGAGAAGCCGGATTAATATTTTCATTAATAACTTACATTCTGCTCTGTACCTCATACAAAACTATTATAAACCACCAGAGAGGACTGTGACTGCAACACATCTTCATTTGAACTATTTTTGGTACCGCTTTTGACATTTTTGCAATAAGTAAATTAATGTGATTACACTGGTCTGTCTGTTATGCTTTTATTTATAACAGTGCGTTGTTTTAATAAATGCTAATGGGTAAGTTTAGGGGTAGGTGTAGGATTAGCCATTCAAAATATCTTTTTAATGCTTGTTACCAAAATCGTCATTTTACAACGTTTTACGTTTTATTCTCTTTATATTCTGTATTAAATTGGTATGTTTAGGTTTGGGGTAGTGTTAAGAGATCTTACATTAATCAATAAAATGGTCAAAGGGAAATTATACAAATATCTTTATGATATAACAAAAAAAAAATGTTTTACCAGTAAAAAGGTTTGTATTCTTAAAAAAAAAAAAATCATGATGGATTCATAAATATTTTGTTTTTTAGCTGTAAAAATTTATTAATGCTACGTTTAAATGTTGCCAATACGCCAATACGTGCGTTTTGTCTCTTTGAACGTATTAACGATGAGACCAAGGCTGATTATTATTATTATTTTTTTTTTACAAATGTTACTTACATATCCATTCAATCACTAGAAGTCATCAGAAACTCAAGTCTCATTCTAGTAATAGTACCAGTGCACAGGGCTGTCGCTAGAAGGGAAGGAAGGTGGTGACAATTCCCCCCGCTGGAACGCGATTTCAACCAAACAGGACCAGCATGAACTAATGAAGCCACTGAGATTTCTCCATTTCTTCAGAAAGGTGCAGCTAACAATGTTTTCCTCATTCACTACTTAATTTGTGTCTATCACTGATGAAAATCCTCCTTCGATAATGCCATGATCTCACGTTTGGTAGGTGAGTTTTCAGAAGTGTGTTGGTAAATCATTCAGCTGTAGGCGTTTTGTGAGAATCAATATTTTTCAAAAGAGCCGATTTCATTAAAAGAGTGAGTTACTTTATTTTCACTGTTGCATGAACCCACGCGTATGTGTGACAATATCTCATCCGTTTCTTAGTTAGTGCTGGTCTAGCTGGCAAACCACCAGACATTGTAAAATATTTTATGAAATTGTGAATAAAACAAAGATTATTGGAGTGTATTTTACTTAAAGAAAATTGTATGTCAGTCTTTCTGCTTAAAAATGTAATGTTTAACTCAATGTAATTATTTGTGAAATTTACTAGCAATTTCTGTGAAGATTGTTTCAAAACAAAGGCCCAAATAGTTTTCAGGATAGTTTATGGAGTGATTAGTATGGAAGCTGTTTTTCTGATTCTGACTTTTTTTTCTTGGAATTGTGAATCTTGCAATTTGGACTTTATACTGTAACTATATAATAATGTAAACTCACAATTCTCACTATTAAAAATCTGAGATTATTTCGGACAATTCTGGCATTTTCTCTCACAAAAGTTATTATATCTTGCAGTTCTGACTTTATTTCTTGCAAATGTGTCTTTATATTTCATAATTCTGATTTTACATCTTGCAATTTTATATCTCAGAAATACATGAAAAAGTTGCAATTACCTTTTTAAAAAATGTATTCCATGGAAGAAACAAGCTTCTATAGATTAGTCACATGTCACTTACAGTTCAGGTGATTGGTTCAAAAAAACCTGGCAGCAGAACTGGGCGAGTATGAGCAAAGATGATGGATTTCTAATCACATACTTGTGAGGAACCGGGACCAGTTGAACAACTGCTACTGAGATGAATGGGAATGCAAAAGACAACTCTCTGAGGATGTTATAGATCTCTTTGGATCCAGCGGCAAAGCAGATTCCCATGATGGGGTCCAATGCAAAACACAGCATATGCTGGGGACCATCAATGCTGAGAGATGCAATTGGTCAGCAATGGAATCATATGTGTCAGTTTTCACCTATGGGATTTTTGGATAAACATCTGGGACTATAGGCTGATGCTTAAACGAAACAGAAGGCCTCCATTAAGTCTCCTGAGCTCTGAAAGAGCAATAAATGTTCCTCTGGGTCTCTCTCTTTCCCTGGCGTCTGTGTCTCAGTTACCTGTCCTGCTAATTGGCCGCTTATGTGTTTTGTGTGCGTTATTTTAAGTCGTTTAGGTAAGAACACGTCTGTTAAGATCATAATTAGTTTCTACTCAAGGGAGATCTTCACTTCAGATTTCTCTTTATTCTAATTTTGCGAGCTGGAAAGGCAGCAGATGGCATCTGATCCGGATACGGCTGCTTTGTTCTGACAGTCCTTTCAGCGTCTCGGTCCTGTGCAGAGTGTCTCTGAATCGAAGTCCAAACCGTGGTTATTATCGTCAGGTAAAACTATTAAAAATATTTATATTAGTTGTCATGAAATGGAAGTTTTGAAATGGAAGTGCTAGTCTTTCCTCCCTACACACACAAAAAAATTGGTTCTTCAGTGGTTCTTTGACGTGGTTGAGGTGCTATATAGCACCGCTACCGTATAAAGAACCTGTTAACCCCAGTGTGGTTCTTCTGTGGTTCTTTGGAGTGGTTAAGGTGCTAAATAGCACCGCTGCCATACAAAGAACCCGTTAAGCCCCTGTATAGATCTTTAAAGGTTATCTAACTCTCCCTTAGTCTCTTAGTTGAGTTAAGGGAAATAATTAAAACATTACAGCATTAAAACATTCATTAAAATGCAGTGTATTTCCTGAAGATAACGTGGTTCTCAACCTTTTTACCCCAAGGCCCCCCTATAAGGAAATATTCCAGGGCCCCCACACAAGACTTTTTGACTTAAAAAAAGCATAAAAGTGATTTAAAACAGCTTTTGCCATTGTTGTAAATTCCCATTTATGGCAAACATATGAGAGTGGAGAAACATATCTAAAATCTAAGGATGAGAATGGGGTGGTGGTTGGATGCAACAAGACAGTTTGGATACTGAGAGCTGTCAGTTGCAGTTTAAATTATGCTGACGGAGGTATACAATTAGAGTCTTTGAATGAAAGTACCTCTTATGGTTATACCTAGCATCATTTGACAAAGGTTCTGTATAGTCCCTTTATAGAATTGTGCATGTTATATAGCACTTAAAGTGGTTCCCCCATGATTACAAGCCAATTATCCACTTTCAGTGCTTCTTAGCAAATTAAAAACAAATATATATATATATATTTTTTTATTTAGACTGAATTGTGATGTACATCAGAGTGAAACGGCTTCTGGAACAAGAACAAATGTAGGGCGGAATTGATTAGATGGTTGGGTGGTTGTGGTTTGCTATTTTTGGATCTCATGTGAGTGATAGGTTGTCCCACACTAACGCCAGTAAACACGCCATCAGAGACAGCGTGATCTCATGAAAATACGTGTGTATTTTTATGTAAAGTGCGATTCTCCCGCACGTACATTTACTTACGTTTGCATACAAAATAAAATGTACAATACTGACGTATTGACAGCACTAAAATGTAAAATTATTTACGTATCCAAGTGTGAACATGTACCGACTCCCATGCATTAATAATAAAATTGTGCCATTAATGTTTTGTTTCTTTTGTATTCAATAGTCACATCAATAAAACATTTTCAGTCGCATTTATTAAATGCATTTTACTTAGTTAATCTACTTAATATAAAATAACATTTTGCTCTGTTCGTGACTTCTGCTACAAACTCATTTTGGATGATTAGATAATGTTAAAGAAGACTGCATTTTAAAACCTTAAGATGAAAAACCTTTTATTTTTGTAGAAATGTGTCACGTGCAAACAAAACAACAACAAAAACTAAAACTAAATCACTGTTCGCTAATTTTTCACACTCTATCATGTCTTCCCCTAACACCACCACCACATATTCTTACATATCTTCCTATTGCTCTTCTATAACAAGCCACTGTAAATCTTTAGTTTACATGTAACACATTTCTTAAAAGATAAATGTATAAATGCACTGTATAAATACAAATGTATACAGTACAGCTGTAGCTGCTGCTGTTTAGGGTTGTGATGTCCCTCAATGTTCAAAAATGGTAGTGATTATGGGCAAACTCCATGTATATACTTCCAAACTTGATTTGTAAGATTGTGATTCCATTACAAAAGCAGGTCCTTTAACAGAAATTACAAACATCCCATGTCAGATATTTATAAAATATACATGCATGTCTGACAGATTTTGATAACTGAATGGATCATTTTGCATTGAGGGCTCACACAATGAAAGTATGTTTAGTTGTGAAGAGTTTCATTTAACTGAGAATCATCTCAGTTTTTATCAACAAGCCATTTGCATTTAGTTATTGTGCAGACTATAGACCATTGTTACTCTTTTGCACACGTGTCAAAACACATGCAATTTGCTTAAGGGGGACCTATTATGCAACATGTACTTTTATAAGGTGTTTGAAAATCGATGTGTGTCCACAGTCTGTGAGAATACCAGCCTATAATGTTAAAAATACATCAATCATAAGCTGTATCTTCAAACAAGCTGGTTCAGATTCCCCCCTACAACAACGTCATTGTAGGAAGAACCCTGTCCATAGCCAGTGATGATCTGCCCTATTAGACATTTGTGCTTTTTTCAGTTGCTTATAAACACATTGATGGCAAATGTGTCATTACACTGTATTTAGCAGAATCTGGGCAACCTCAAAACGTTTTTACTCACCCCCAAAAAGTGGCAATTTTAGAATGCTATAAAAATTATCTGTGGGGTATTTTGAGTTGAAACCTAATATACAACACTGGGGACATCAGAGACTTACATCTTATAAAAAGGGGCAAAATAGGTCCCCTTTAAATCAATAAGAAGTTCAAATATTATATGAGCAAGAAACTTCAGAAATCTGATTATTTTTTTATTTTTTTTTGAGAAAAAAAACTTATTTGAGAATTTAGCCAATGTGATTAAGAAAAACTGTACTACATCAACCTATTTGGGATGTTAAACTTAGTCACAGTAAAATGTGCTGATAACAACACATAACAGAAAGCCACATGATGACTGAAATGTATTCATTTAAAACATCAAAACTGACATTTCCAGTAACTGTAACCAATAATCAGAGCAAGACAGAGCTCAACGTTACTGACGCAATCACAAAAAAAAAAAACATCAGAGTAACACATGACATTAATTAATGCAATGATGCAGGGAATTATTGGAAATTATAGGGCGATTCATCGGTTTTACTTTAAAATATTACGTATATTCATTGTATAAATTACAGTGAAATGAGATCTATTGTTTTTCATTTGTAACATCTATATTAAATATTTTGCTGTGTATATTTAACTAGTTAAATCCATTTTTTTTTTTTTTTGCTGAAGCATTTTACAGTGTTGTTCAGGACTGCTCCGGTATCTGAGGGAACGAGACTTAGCAAAATGATCCTTTCTTTTTGCAACTGCGGCAAAAATCCTCCATTTTAGCCCTTTGAAAGTCCTGGAAAGTTCCTGCATTATCAAATAAATCCATGGAGAAACATGCAGTTCCAGGAAAGAACACGGAGCCGCACACCTGACACAGCAGTTCACCCACCGGAGTATTGGAGGGACACCAGCAGATTCCAGACCATAAATCAAGAGCTCAACCATCTTGACATATCTGAGCCCAACCTGATCAAACCGTGTCATGGATTGACCTCTTTTTTACTCAGCTTCTGACAAATGATATATAAATAAATAAATACAAATTTCAACTACTGTGCTAGAGACTTGGACATTTGTTGTATAAAATAGTAATAGTAAAATGTAACTTTGCAGAGATTTTTGTCTGTGTGTGTAGTCAAATACAAATCAGTAATTTATCTGATGCATAAAACAGAAAACTTTATAAGGTTCTTTATAAGGGCAAAACCGTAGAAGGTGAGCATGAGACACACTTTAAGAGTTTTCTTATTTTCTGTGGTTTTGTTTTGCTGAACAGATAGATAGATAGATAGATAGATAGATAGATAGATAGATAGATAGATAGATAGATAGATAGATGATAGATAGATAGATAGATAGATAGATAGATAGATAGATAGATAGATAGATAGATAGATAGATAGATAGATAGATAGATAGATAGATATAGATAGATAGATAGATAGATAGATAGATAGATAGATAGATAGATAGATAGATAGATAGATAGATCAGACTACTAACTGCAAATAGCAAACTGTTCCCAGTGTGTCAATTTTAATAAACAAACTAATATTTTCTGAATGTTGTCCTCACAGATGTCTAATTGGTTCAACTGAACAAGAGTACTGACAACAAACAGTAATTTCCTGGCAGATGTTAGCTAAAAGAGAGAGACTGAAAGAGAGATAAAAACTACATTAAAAAAGGTCAAAACAACACTGTGTGTGTGTCCAAACTAAAAATGTGACAGGATTTACTTCTCTGCGTTCCTCAAACAGTCCCCTGACCCATAGTGAAATAATTGCATTCCAAGAAGGCCTACATGAGCCACACAAATGTTTTCAGACTTAACAATGAGAAACAATTACACACACAGACTTTTGAATGTTGATAAAACACACCGATGATCTCGTTGCTTTAACAGAAGTTCTCATTGTCAGAATAAAACTTTGGGGAAAATCAACACCTTTACACTTATACATCATTTCGCTCTTTCTCTCTCTCACACACTCACAGGTTTTATAAACTCTTCTCGGCTCAACTTTCTTTTCGTCGTCTTTTTGCCGTGGCATCAGGGGAGTAAGACGTGAGAAACACACTCACACACACATGCACACATACACAGACGTGAGAAGATGCAGGATCTTGGCGAATAAAAACAGTGAAAGGCTGTAAATGAATGTTCATCACACTTTTGGAGCGAGATCGTGAGAGAATGTTCTAATTTTATACCCTTTGCATTCTCGCCAGGGTCCGACGTGTTTGCTTGCCAAAACTTCATCAGAACTTAACTCAACTCCAGAAGATTGGCTCGCTCTCAAAGGAAGGTGTATGACACGATTCTCATGTTCGTGCACCATTTAATGAGCTCGCACACACATGAACGCGTAGATTGATGCCCTGAACCTGCTGCCAAAATGCTTAAAGCCAATGTGACTTAAGAAGTTCAGCTGGTAAAAAAATCATTAACGGGACCTAATGAACTTGTCTGAGGACTGATGTATCTATATTGTGTTTTATTTGGACAGCTAAACTGACCATATTTCTGAAATTGTGATAAATCCAAGTTTTAAAGAATAAAAAAATAAAATAAAAACTATAATTAAAAATTATTATTGTATTATGATAATTAGTTTACAATTCACCTAAAAAAATCACATAATATAACCATTGCAAATAGCAAACTGCACTATATTATAACAAAATTATGATTTACAAAAATAAAATAAATGAGAAAAAAAAAACTTTAGAACACCTAATTAGGCTGATTATTAGCCTAATTTTGAGCACAAAATATGTGCTTTAGGCAAATGCAATTAATGTAATGTTTCATGATGTAATAGTTTAGTTAAAGGGTTACTTCAGTGATTAGCATTAAGCTTTGTGTCTCTAACTCAACTGATTTTATGAAAATGAACGCGGTGGGCAAGTGATCCAGTAAACCAGTAGTCGTGCCTAGAGTGGTCTCGTAGGGCAGCGAAGCAAGTGCATTCTGGGAGTTGTTGTCTTTCATCCCCATGAGACAAAAATACATTTTCTGTATTTTCTCAGTCTAGAAGGCACCAAATTCAAAAATTATTTCACATTTCTACTACATAAATGACCCAGTTTAAATATATTCATCTTCCCAGTGCTGAAGTACCCCTTTAATATTAATATGGGTAAGCGCTTAGCGCTGAAACCCTATTGTAATTGTTAGAATTACAATAAAAGTGATCGGGCAGACCAAACCGTAAACCTTTTTTTTAGGGATGGTTGTACAACGTCACCAAGGCTTGCCCCAAATCAGCCTGATGGTAGTGCCAGAGCGGTCAAAAGTACGTAACTTAAGTCCTAGGCCGTTTGTCGCACTGTTAAAAAGCTTTAAAACATATAGTAAATTGCCTGTTCTGGCTGTAAATGGTCTTTACTATATATGATATAGGTAGTTACAGGCTTGCTTATTAAAACATAATACCCTTTTACGCATATGCTTAAAAGCCTTAACGCTCTTGAACCCCTTTAATTGCTGCTTGCAGCTATATTTATTATTAATATTTATCTGGATGCACTTTCACCAATGAAGTACAGTTAAGATGTGCGTGGGAAAAAACTTTAGCTGAGTAAACCCACATACAAGTCCAGCAGGGTCTCCTTATTTAATTATTGCATAAAATCACCTGTAAAAACAAATCGATGTTCTGTTAGTGCTAAATGAATCATTCAGTCTGATCAATTCTTAACTGAAGCTCACATTGCAGTGTCTTTTCCTGCATTTGATCTGCTTCTGACTGAAGTAATCTGACAGATGATGTGTCAATCTGTCATCTTTCGTTGTTACCATGACGACACCCGCAATCTTTGACCTCATTGTAGTTTTGTGGCGTCATTATTTATTAACTTTCCTGTGGTAAAACATTTTTTATAAGTGCCAGAAAAGCAGGCAGGGATCATTAGCAAAAGCACCTCACATTACGACACAGAACAATTCCCATTCTAGACACCTCCCAGGAAAGCTGCCGGTGAAACACGACTAATGAGTCAGAGAGAATTTTTTATTTTTATTTTTATTTTTTTATGACGTTATTTACACAGTAAGCACTTTTAAATAAACTCAATCAAATGGAGGATAATAAAAGCACATTATGCTCTCGTGAGTTCCCTATGCAGGCAGCGTTTGAAGTCTCCCAATGCAAAGTCTGTTCCAAATCATTGGCAACTTTAACATTTGGCATACAAAGAGAAATCTCAATTTCCCTTAACCATTCCTGGTTCATTCGTTGTTTTTATTTTAATATTTTCTTGTTGATTTTGTAGCTTTTTCTCTCCCTGACCAGGGCCTAACATTAACACCAACCAACCCTCCAAATGCTGCTGGATTTTAGAAGTACTAAGCCCACTAGCCACTTTGCCGGTTTGATTTTTATAAAAAGAAAATTTATCAGTATTGATACATATCGATACTGAAATATCTAAAACGTTGTTTTTGTTTTGTTTGGGTTTTATTTTTCGCAGAATACAACCCCAAATCAGAAAAAGTTGGGACAGTATGGAAAACGCAAATAAAAAAAGAAAGTAGTGATTTCTAAATTTACCTTGACTTGTATTTCATTGCAGGCAATATGAACACAAAATATTTCATGTTTTTTTCTGGTCAACTTCATGTCATTTGTAAATATGCATCATTTCCTGTCATTCAGACCTGCAACACATTTAAAAAAAAGTTGGGACAGGAGCAATTTAGGGCTAGTAATGAGGTAAAATGGTTAAATAATGATGAGATTTAAAACAGGTGATGTCAACAGGTGATTGTAATTATGATTTGGTACAAAAGCAGCATCCAAGAAAGGTCTAATCCTTTAGGCAAAGATGGGCCGAGGATCGGCAGTTTGCCAACAAATACGTGAGAAAATTATTCCTCAAAGAAAGATATGATGAGATTTGGATATTTCACATTCAACAGTGCATTACATAATTAAAAGATTCAAGGAATCTGGAAGAATTTCAGTGTGTAAAGGACAAGGGCGCAAGCCTAAGCTGAACAACCGTGATCTCCGATCCCTCAGGCAGCACTGCATCAAGAATCGTCACTCATCTATAAGCGATATCACAACATGGGCTCAGGACTACTTTGGCAAACCTTTGTCAAGTACCACAATAAGTAGTTACATCCACAAATGCCAGTTAAAACTGTACTGTGCCAAAAGAAAGCCCTATGTTAACAGTGTCCAGAAGCGCCGTCGACTTCTCTGGGCTCTGAGTTATCTGGGATGGACCATTACACAGTGGAAACGTGTACTGTGGTCAGATGAATCAGTATTTCAGGTATTTTTTGGGAGGAATGGACGCCGTGAGCTCCGGACCAAAGAAGAAAAGGATCATCCAGACTGTTACCAGCAACAAGTCCAAAAGCCAGTGTCTGTCATGGTATGGGGTTGTGTCAGTGCCCTTGGCAAAGGTAACTTGCCTGTGACCATTACTTAAAAGTACATAGAGATTTTGGAGCATAATATGCTGCCTTCAAGAAGACATCTTTTCCAGGGACGTCCATGCATATTTCAACAAGACAATGCAAAAGCACATTCTGCACACATTACAAAGTCCTGGCTGCGAAGGAAGAGGGTACGGGTACTTGACTGGCCTGCCTGCAGTCCCGACCTGTCTCCAATAGAGAATGTGTGGCGCATTTTGAAGCGCAAAAAAATGTGACAAAGAAGACCCCGTACTGTTGCCCACCTTAAGACTTGTTTGCAGGAAGAATGGGACAAAATTACACCTGAAACACTTCATCACTTGGTGTCTTCAGTCCCTAAATGTCTTTTAAGTGTTGTGAAAAGGAATGGCAACATTACAAAGTGGTAAATGCTTTACTGTCCCAACTTTTTTTTAAATGTGTTGCAGGTCTGAATGAAAGGAAAGGATGCATATTTACAAATGACATGAAGTTGACCAGACAAAACATGAAATATGTTTTGTTTATATTGTCAGCAATGAAATACAAGTCAAGGTAAATTTAGAAATCACTTCTTTTTTTTTTTTTCCATTTTCCATACTGTCCCAACTTTTTCTGATTTGGGGTTGTAGATACACGATGCCAACTGCGCTTTCTTGCTCTCTCGACTCTCTGACAGCAAGTTGAGTATACATTTTATAAATTTGGTTAGTTTTGTTTTTTCACATTGCAATTATGCGAGCGCACTAAAGAACTTTACATGATATACTTGCTTCCTGTCGTCATCATCTATGTTGGCTGCATTTTGACATTGATTGGTTTGTAAACGGACGTGCGTCTGACGTCAGCATCTTTGACAAGAATGAATGAACATATGCATATTGTTGCCACTAGTGAAGCATTGCTTGATCATTTCTTTTCGTTTTGAATTGTTTTGTTTAAAAGAATTGTTTGGACATTTCAAGCATTCTATACACATATATTTCTCATGTCTGTGAGGCAAGTAGCCTGCTGATTTTCGGTTTATTTATGAAACATGTTCAAAAGCAATGCAAGTGATCGCTCCGGCACCTCCATGTCATGATTGTTGTCTGCTATAGCGTAGAAAAGAAAAGAAAAAAATGAGAAAGTGCCCTTTTCAATCGCACCACAGTGCCCCCGCGAACGCGATTTCTACCGAGGGGGTAGAATATAGATTATATTATACTTGTAAATATGAAAAACTAACAAAAGGTAAACAATATTTACTTATTATATTATTCTGTGTTTAAAGGGTCATGAAACCCCCTGCTGCAGCTGTGTTTTTCACACCTTCAATTTAAAAAAGGCTTCCTAAAAGGGGCGTGGTCGACTGTGAAAAGGTGGGATGGGTATTGTGTGGAAAGAGCGAATGGTTTGCATATATAGGGAGTGTCATAAGGCGCATTTTCAGCCAAAGTAGCCCCTTTTGTGATGCACCAGAAAATAAAATAGATTGGGGTATAAGCGAAGGGACTCAACCTCGTTTGAGGTTTCATAGTCTCGACCACGCATCTCAAGCGGTGAACGACGCGTGCTGGGTTGCCAGGACAACCTGCGCTGTCACCCGGCAGCTAGAATAAATCTATATTTGTCCAAGTATGCACACTGTTTCACTAAGAGCCCGAACACATGCGGTTTAGTGAGGCCGATCTCACGAAAATGTGTATCAATAGTAGAATGTATATGGTACGTGCATATGATACGCACTTTATGGCGTTATACGTACGAACCCCCCACACCCCCACCCTCACCCTACCAAAAAGCGTGTCATATACACACCATAAAGTGCGTATCATATGCACACGGAAAACTGCGTAGGATATGCACGCCAAAACTAATTTTGGCGTATACATTCTACAAGATTGCACACTCGTATTGATACGCATTGTCATGAGATCGTGTTGGGTTTAGTGCATGTCTGTGACCTCAAATAAAACGGAGAAGATGTGGCTTTTGATTCTTGTTGATATTTCATTCAAAATATTGTTCATTACAGATCGGTTATTTTGCACTCCTGACATAAATTAAGAAATTAACGTCAATGCTTGCAGGTTCGCCGTGCGATTCCTCAAGTTCATTTTACTTTACCAAACCTTTGTAGCAATGGCTTCCACAGACGGCATCCCGGTTAAATCTCGCTCAGCGCCCTTACTTAGAATCAGCACAACACCTCACTTTCCTCCTTAACTTTTCCGCACGCTGCTTCCAAAACTTCCCCACCATGTCTCAACAATAATGATGGAAGACGTCTCATGCATAATAACTAAATTATATTTTATGCATACTACAGCGCAGTGATTGGATTGAATGAGCTTTATGTCATGAATACATGTCGAGAATCGCTGGAAACGGTCAGCGTCAGCATGTCCGACCAGCCCCTACTTGGGCCGAAAGTACAAGATGACGTCAGCTTTTGCGACGTTGCTCCGACTCAGCTTTTCAAACCGGAAGACAGAAATTGCTCTGAAAAAATGAAAAAAAATACTATTTTTCACATATGAATAACAATAATGAGTACCTTTAGTGTTTTCAATGATGTGCAGCCTATACATATCTGCTTACATCTCAAAAAAAGTGTCATGACTCTTTAAAACCTGCCTTCCCTAAAGGTACACCATTATATAATGTTATAAGATATAACGTTTTTGTCAGGTAAAAATGTCAGGAAAATGTATTTATTTAGTGAGTGAGTAAAATATATGAACCCGATCTCACGAAAATGCGTATAAATAGTACGAGTGTGCAATCTCGTAGAATGTATACGCCAAAACTCATTTTGGCGTGCATATGGTACGCCGTTTTTGGCGTGCATATGATACGCACTTTATGGCGTATTATATGTACGAACCCCCCACACCCCCACCCTCACCCTACCCAAAAGCGTGTCATATACACGCCATAAAGTGCGTATCATATGCACGCCAAAAATGGCATACCATATGCACGCCAAAATGAGTTTTGGCGTATACATTCTACGAGATTGCACACTCGTACTATTTAAACGCATTGTCATGAGATCGTGTTGAATATATCCTTCCAATCCTGCAATTTGGCTGGGTTTGTTGATCTGATGCTTGAGTTCACTCACAGAAACTAAATCTAAAACATGTATGTTTATAGTATAAAATCTATACATTTTGTAATTTTTAGAAGAATGTAAAAAAATATATATATATATGTGTGTGTGTGTGTGTGTGTGTGTGTGTGTGTGTGTGTGTGTGTGTGTGTGTGTGTGTGTGTGTGTGTGTGTGTGTGTGTGTGGACTGGTAATCCCTACGGTATGGGGACAAAATGTCCCCACAAAGATGCAATATCCAAAATCCTTGTCCTTGAGGGGACATTTTTTGGTCCCCATGAGGAAAACATCTTATAAATCACACTAAGTGAGGTTTTTTGAAAATGTAAAAATGCAGAATGTCTCCTGTGATGGGTAGGTTTAGGGGCAGGGGCAGTGTAGGAGGATAGAAAATACGGTTTGTACAGTATAAAATGCATTACGCCTATGGAATGTCCCCATAAAACATGGAAACACAACGTGTGTGTGTGTGCGTGTGTGTGCACATCATGGTTTGTTTACTTTTTTTTCTTTTACATTTTAGCTGTTCTTTCTAGAATGTTTTAGAAACATTTACTGTGGCTTAACCTAATAGAAAGCAAAATGCCATGCTGTGAAATGTACCAGCTGTGCAAGAGAAATCACGTGATTCACATCTTATTTGTGCAAAATCTGACAGTAAGAATGTACACAGGTGACATACATCACGTCTGCACTACATGATCATTACAGTGTAGCCACAGTCATGTGATTTTCTCTAGCATGTGCATCTTTGACTCAAGTGTATCACATCCAGACCCTGAACTGAGTAACTGCTCACTGTGACGCAGTGTGAAGCTCTCTCTAATTTGCATCCATTCATCATTCTCTGTGCAATTAAAATTTTCTGTCGTCTTGTTTAGAAAGACAATGTATTACCTGTTATAGCACAAACAGCAGCAGCGCAAGCATTTATAAATATCAAATTAAAGCGATCAGGCCTTCCCCCCACTTCTGTAAAGCATGCTGTACATCACAGGACTCAAAACATCCATCATCTAATCATTCTTATTGTTATGATTACTGCAAATTTCCTAGCAGCACAGCAATTTGGTTTCTTTTACTACCTTAAAAAGCATTCTTCTTGTTTCTCTTCCATCATTTATGCGCCATGTCATGTTACTCATACGATCAAGGGCAGAAAGTAAATCATGAATGAGTAGTGCACTCATCCATGTAGATCAGGGCTTTGCAATCTTTTAGATGCCATGGACCCTCAAATATGATGATCCCCATCCTAATATTTAAAAGGCATCTGTTATTTATAAAAACCTAGTTTATACACTGAAAAATGTATATTATAAATCAATAAGAAATTCATATTAAGCTACATTTTTACACGCTTGTTTTAAATTTAAGTGTATTAATTTATTTGATTGTTTATAATAATTAACATTTTTATTTATATAAATACATATAATACAGATTAAAATAACTTTTGTTTGATTAATTCATATTTTTTACTTACTACTTATTTGTATCATTGAATATTATATATGTAAATTATATATTTATTATTATTATGAATTTTTTCTCTAGAATTTTTCACTGACCCCTTGTCATTCCCTTGTAAACCATGGCAGTAGGTCATCTAACAACGCCAAGATCATGGGTTCAATAAAAGGATAAACCATCTGCCAAATGCATAAATGTAAATGCAGTTGAATTATCTCCCTTTGATCTGCATATTTTTGGCTCTGTAAATTATGTTCTTCCATGTCCTGGGCTAGACAGAAATCTTCCACTTTAATTTTACATGGTGTTTGAACATAAATGTGTGTCGGCAGTGTGTGTGCACAACCACCCTATAATGGTAAAAATCCCCATATAGATGAAAAAACATTGTCATTCGCAACATTGTGATGTCGCAATGTAACAGGCCCCACCCATGACGGAATCTGCCCTATTAGCTTAGCCCCTTCCTTGGGTGAGCTGTACAGTCCACCATGTTTATCTCCTTGCTAGAGCAGCTAGTGGAAACACAAGAATGTCTCAGCTACTTAATACATCTAAATGTGCTGTTGTTTTCTGATACCAGTGGAAAGACTTTAAAATACTCCATCATTTCTGGTCATACAGATACTTTTTAACTTTAATTTCTGTGAACTCCTAAAAAAAAATGCTTTTTGTAAAATAAAGAAACCAAACAGGGTGCTGTCTTGGTCTGTGAACTACTTTTTAAAAGCATCACAACAATAAACCGAATCTCAATCTTTGCCACACAGACAATAGAAACATGTGTCTCTTGTCTCTACTGCCCGAGTCTCATGTTTTTACACGCAAAGACACATTGTGTGTGAATGGACCAGGTATGGGAGAAAAAACAACAACAAATACAAAAGCGCAAGTTTACATAAAAAATGTATGAAGAAAAAAGTTGCGTTGCAGTTGCAAACTCACATTCAAGCAGTGCATTGTATAATAAATGATCTGTGGGGTAATTTGAGCGAAACTTCACAGACACCTTTACAGACACATTCTGGAGACACCAAAGACTTGTGTTACATCTTGTAAAAAGGGGCATAATAGGTCCTCTTTAAACGCTTATTCATCTTTTGCGGTCTATAAGAACTTCCTCTAAATATTATATTCAAATCCCATATAAGCTACAGCTTAAGCTATCATTTCTCTTCAACAGTGTGTTGTGGGAATGATCTTTGCAGGAGTGTCTGCATGTTAATCATACTCTAGTCTCGCGTAGCCAGACCTTCAGACTAACGGCAGAAGGTCTGGACTCCAATCACAGTTTGTTTTGTTCCGCGTCATGTTTAAGGGTGTGAAAATCGATGTCCCTGCCATAACAGACTGGTGTGCATCTATACATTTATAATTCAAGAACGTTTTTCAAGTTTACTGTAACGTTTGAAAATTCTGGTTTTAGTTGATCCTGGTAAGTGTTCATTGTCACAGTTGCAAACATGACGGCATTCTTCTTCCATGAGGGAATTGCCATCACGGCATTTGTTTTTACCAGGAAGACCATTAAAGAACTCAACACATGTCTCACAGACATCCTGTAGAACTCAACCAATCAGATGACGACTTTGAAACTCCTGAAGTGTTTCCAGATAAGTGTGCCATATGCATCAGATGTTCAGCCCATGGTCCATGGGCGTGACGTCTGAGGCTAAGGCCACATCCACATGAAGCCAGAGACCACATGAAGCTGCGTTTCTATTCAATACTTTATGTAGGCTACTGCTTAATACAGCAATTTGTACAAGAATAAAGTTCAATATAAGCCTATATTATCAATGAAGTGGAGTCTACATTTTTTTTTAATCAGTATTATTTTGATAAACATAAAAATACAACATTGCAACTATACATGAAAAAAAAGGGTTTTACCATTATACAAAAAAAAAGATTTGTGAGCATTAGTGGAACAGAAGGTTTTAGAATAAACACGAAAAAGTCATGCGGCGATCGGTGTCGGCGATGCCTCAAGTTAGATAAAATTTCTAACCAGCATGCACTGCTTCAAGTCAGCCGCCAATTGGTCTGCACATCGCTGCATGAAGTTGAACAAGCCTTTACATACTCAAACACAGATCTGTCCACAATTTTAACAAACTGCTTTTAAACAAAAAGCGTGGCAACACTTTTACATTAACTCCACCCACTAATCCATTCATTCCCACCTACTTACTCAATCACACCTCAGCCCACTCATTAAGAACACAAAGCTCCGCCCACTCTTACCCTCAACTCCACCCATTTATCCACTCAGTTCTTAAACACACTTTATTCATATTTTTTATATTTAATCTTCACTGTTTCCCACTTCTATGTGTTGTAATAATGTCACTGTTAAAGTGTGTGTTTTCAGAGTGACAGAACCTTAATTTCATTATATCGAGCAGCATAATGTTTGTTTGTGTGGGGTTTTTTTTCATTACAGGGTAATCACCTTCTGTAAGCTGTGATGCGAGTGTGTCTTTGTGCACCTGTCTGAGTGTGTGAGCGTGTCCTCATTTCTCATTAAGATCGAAGCATCCTCACCGCACAAAGAATTACCACATCTGATCAGTAAGAAACAAACTCTAAATGAGTAACTCGTTCTCATTTACACAGCAGATTATGCTAATACAATTATAATTCATGCTCTCAGGAGCGACTAAATAACCTGTTCTCAACACGCTGATTAAATCACTGCAGACGCTCACGATTCCTTCCTGTTATCTTGGGCATCTGCGACGATGAGTTCTTGCCTTAAAAGCTCTTTCAATTACAACCTGTCTTCCGATGCCGTCAGGACACTTTGGTTGCAGCCGTTTGTATTATTTACCATGGTAAATGACCACCATTAGCATTTAAATTGCAGAGAATTTCAAGCTTTTGTTTTTCTACACATTTATATGAATTTCTGACAGAAATATTTTCTAATTAGCACTTCTTGCTGATGTGAGAGGAGCTGAACCAGGGTGCAAATTACTGACCCCTAATTAAAGCTTGAATCCCCCCTAAGGATATCAAAACAACAGTAAACACCATACACCTTAATGCATTTCCATCAGCTTCTAAAAATAAGTCACGTCTGTGAATGTGATCATTGAGTGCTTTTTTGTGAGGATGAAGGTCTGATGGTACATCATCACAAAATATAATTTGAATGCACACTAATATTCAAAAGTTTGGAGTCGGTAAGATTTGTATGTGTGTGTGTGTGTGTGTGTGTGTTCATGTTTTTCTATCCTGGTGGGGACTTAAACCTGACTGCACACAGACTCATGGGGACTCGTTTCACCGTGGGGACCGAAATTGTGGTCCCCATGAGAAAACAAGCATATAAATCATACAAAATGAGTTTTTTTGAGAATGTAAAAATGCAGCATGTCTCCTGTGATGGGTAGGTTTAGGGGCAGGGGCAGTGTAGGGGGATAAAAATACGGTTGGTACAGTATAAAATGTATTACGCCTATGGAGAGTCCCCACAAAGATTGTAAACCAGACATGTGTGTGTGTGTGTGTGTGACACTTTTTTTTTTATTCAGCCACGATGCATTGAAATGATAAAAAAGTACATTTAAAATGTCTATTTAGAATTCTAAAAAAAGGAAAGTTTTCCACAAAAATATGAAGCAGCACAAATGTTTTCGACATTGATAATTATCACAAAAAATTCCTTGAGCATCAAATCAGCATACTAGGGTGATTCCTAAAGGATTATGTGTCACTAAAAATGCTGAACAATCAGCTTTGATCACAGGAATAAGTTACATTTTTAAAGATAATCGTATAGAAAACTTTAAATTAAAATATTATTCCACAAAATTACAGTTTTTACTGTATTTTTGATTAAATAAATCTAGCCTTTTTGCTGTTACAATAACTGCTCAATTTACTGAGTTGTTTGCAGCACACAGACCTGGTTACTATTAGTCTCCTTTCTTTCATGCTCTTGATCTCTTTTCTCTGTCTAAAATCTTATTCACCAGGGGCGAAGGTGCAGATATTAGCAGGTCTGCATTTTTTCACGAGGAAAGATCGTGTGTGTGTGTGTGTGTGTGTGTGTGTGTGTGTGTGTGTTCCTGCTCAGCAGATTTACACAGTGTTATCATGCTTCAGACCTTCTGCACTTTAAACAGCAACATGAATAATGACCAAAATGCTACAGGACTTAATTTAAATGTCTCCTTAGGAGGCTGGAAATTAGAACACTTGCATTTCAAGCACAAAACACACGACATGTGAACGGAAACGTTTCATGAAGCTTGCGGAACTACATTGAAAATCTTAACACATCTACCTGAAACACAGCAGATTTTTGTCTGCATCTCTTATGAACAACACACACTTACTCTCAGATTTAAAGGTTAACGTCAAACAAAAAAAACAAAAAAAGTAATCTCTGTCTTTGGCTTTTGGCGAGCTCAGTTGGGGGACACCTAAATTTCAACTATATTGCCGATCTGCCCACATTGGCACTATATGATTATTGAAATTAGCTGGATAACATCACCGTTTTCACCAGAGCGGCTGTACAAATTTGGTTGCAGTATTTTCCTTTTAACACTGTGAAGCTGCTTTGAAACAATTGGACTTGTTAAAAGTGATTTATAAATAAAGATGATTTGATTTATTCTTGCTTGATACTCATGGATTCTGTCAAGACGTCAATGGATCAAAACATTAAACTTTTCCTTTCATTATATCAAAACAACAGAGCAAAAAACATCTCAAGTCATCCTAGTTATACGTTTTAAAGCAGTTATAAAACATTATTAGAAAGAATCACATATAATATTAAATTATAAAAAATATATCAAGAAAGTGTGTTAAATATTCTGTAAAATATCTTCTGTATAAAATCAACATTTATATCCTTTCTCTTTGTTGCTTTTTTTTACAACTACAGCTTTTTAACACTTGCCAAAATTGCACAAGATATGAATTAATTAATTTGCAAAATATTTTGCAACACTGATGTTCATTCATGTGTTATGTCTTATTCAATAGTTAGAATTTGAGAATAGACAATTTCTTTCAAAATGTGTCATTGCAAACTAATGACCTTCTTGACTGAATCTTGAAACAGCTCTTTAAATAAAGGGCTAGTCCATCCAAAAATGCAGACTTCGTCATCATTTATGTCGCTTCAAGCCTGTATGACTTTCTTTCTTCTAAAAGTATCATAAAAAGTATCATAAAAGAGCACCACCTTTTTATGTGTAATATATTCCATGTCATACAGAAGTTTTGTGTGAGAAACAGATGGAAATTTAAGGTGTTATTAAGGTCAAGAAGAATTGAGTTATATGGACCACTTTTACTTGTAAGGTGCTTTTGCTCAAGTCCCTAAACAGTGACTGCTATATTTTTCTCCTTTTGTGTTTCATTGAAGAAAGAAAGTTATATATGTGTTGGATAAGGTTGGGTAAATTATTTTGATTTAATTTTTATAGGTGAAGTAATTCTTCAAGAAATTTAAATCCAGTTTCTGGGGAAAGCGTTATTTTTTCCCATGCAACGAATGACTAAATGTGTAAATTAGCACAAGGACATCCAGAAATAATGGACTAGTCTACAGAAAAAAAGGAAGACAAATGTATATGTGTGTGTACACAGATCTTTGGAATAGTAATTCAATATTGTGCTTGCATTAGTCATATGAATCTAAATAACAGTCCAACACATAGAACACATACAGTAAGACATTCTCAGCAGATCTCTCTGTCTCTCTCTCTTATAAACTTCAATGCAGAGTTTCCAATTACCAGCAGCAAACAGGCAGAGTTTCTCTTCAGATCTTTTAAAAGCTGCCCAGAGCTCTGGATCATTAAAGCCACACTCAATAAATGACATTCAAGACAAAATCAGAAAGAAAAAAAAAAAAGAAAAAAAAGAAAAAATCATCAGTCTCACATTCAGAAAGAAATAGGATTATATCACTGAAGGCTTTTTGAAAGGATGGCAATTAGAGAAAGATTTTACACATTCATTTAGGATTTAATTTCCAATACCCTCCACCCGTCTCTCTTTCTCTCTCTCTCTTTCTATCTACAGTAGTGAACATTTGCACTGAATTATCTTTAGTAGCCACAGATGGCGCTCTAAACCTCTTTTCCTAGTGAACAAGTCTACCGAGCGTCATAAAGTGAGTATGTGAAATATAATTAAACTGTTACAGCACAGACCTATATAGCAGCTTAACACACATTAGCACAGCGTGTCAACACAGAACTCTTAAAGAATACCATCATGCATTTCTAATAATGTACCAGTGTAATACATTCTCATATCTCAGCATTGGTAATGTATTCTATTTTCCGTCCAAGGCATGTTAGCAGAGCTAAAATTGGAGCAGTAATGCAATCTAGAGCACATTATCTCTCTGATGTAAAATCTTACTTGCACCATACCGCACTAAAACATGTCTGAATAGCCTGCTGTGGATCAGCACAGACTTCTAGTGAAGAAGATTTCCACTGGGGTTATAATACAGTAACCAGACCTCCACACACACACTGAGGCTTTTCTCAGATCCAGTGCAGGTGTGTGACACAAGGTTTATGTTTGGTTCATAATTGGATGATATAACAGTGGGAAAAAAGAGATTGCCTGAGTGTGTGTCCTCTTAATAGACACTCATTGATTCTATCAATATATATATATATATATATATATATATATATATATATATATATATATATATATATATATATATATATATATATACATATATTCCTTTATTATCTCAAAGCAAAATAGAGCATTCCTACTGTGTTATCTGTGTTAAAACCAAACACTATGAATGCATTCTATTTATCAGTCACACTTTAGATTAGGGTCCAATTCTCACTATAAACTATTTACTACAACTTTTGTTTTGCCTCAATAAACTTCTAATTACTGCTTTTTCATAGTTAATTAAGAATGTTGGTAACCGGACAATTGATGGTAGCCATGATTTACCAACATTCTTCAACATACACCAATCAGAAATAACAATACGAGTGAATAACACTGATTATCTCTTCATCACAGCACCTGTTAGTGGGTAGTGAATGTTTTGTCCTCAATGTTGATGTATAAGAAGCAGGAAAAATGGGCAAGCATAAGGATTTGAGCGGGTTTGACAAGGACCAAATTGTGATGGCTAGACAACTGGGTCAGAGCATCTCCAAAACTGCAGCTCTTGTGGGGTCTTTCTGGTCTGCAGTGGTCAGTCTATCAAAAGTGGTCCAAGGAAGGAACAGTGATGAAAGGGTCATGGGCGGCCAAGGCTGATTCACATTAGGGAGCGAAGGCTGGCCTGTGTGGTCCAATCAAACAGACGAGATACCGTAGCTCAAATTACTCAAGAAGTTAATTCTGGTTCTGATAGAAAGGTGTCAGAATACACAGTGCATCACTGTTTGTTGCGCATGGGGCTGCATGGGAGTGCCCATGCTGACCCTTGTCCAGTGTCGAAAGATTCAACAGTGGTGAGCATCAGTATCAGAACTGGAAAGCATCAGAATTGGACCACGGAGCAATGGAAGAAGGTGGCCTGGTCTGATGAATCACGTTTTCTTTTACATCACATGCATGTGTGTCACTACATGAGGAACACATAGCACCAGGATGCACTGTGGGAAGAAGGGAAGCCAGTGGAGGCAGTGTGATGCATTGAGCAATGTTGTGCTGAGAAACCTTGGGTCCAGCCATCCATGTGGATGTTACTTTGACATGTACCACCTACCTAAGCATTGTTGCAGACCATGTACACCCTTTCATGAATTCTTTGGTGACTGTGGCCTCTTTCATCAGGATAATGCACCCTGCCACAAAGCAAAAATGGTTCAGGAATGGTTTGAGGAGCACAACAAGGAGTTTGAGGTGTTGACTGGGCCTGAAAATTCCCCAGATCTCAATCCAATTGATCATAGCTGTATGCACATTCAAGCTCTGGCGATCCTGATTCTTGCCTCTTTTTGACCAGATTTTTGCATAAGTGAGTTGATTAAATAACAGCTAAATTGGATCAATCCAATTCACAATTGAATCGTTCAGTGCAATTTGTGAAGCAGTTCAACAGGTTCACTGAGAAGAATCAGCTCCTTCCCGAATAGGACATCACTCTTATTGTCTCAGAGTGGGTCATTTCTTCATTTCGAAATAACAAGGAATTATAGGTTTTTATGAAATGTAGTGCAGTAGAAAGTATGATATTATGCTTTAGATTGTAGTGAAAAATAAAAATACGTTGTTACTGTCCACCACAGAATTTCAGGGATATACATTTCTAACAGCTGACCTAGAAATATCCCTGGTGTTCATTTCAGAAATGGTGGCCTTTTGTATTGCTGATATAGTTTCACATGCTGACCAGCTTGTGCAATCTTACTTGGCCTATTCACTCCATTATTAGCTTTTTTTGATTATGTAATTAAATGTTTAAATCCCTGTGAGGCCAGTGTTTCCTCAAATCACTCTGACTGGTCTTTTTTTTTCATTACAAGAAAAATCAGGAGAAATGCATTAGTTCTTTTAAAACAGCGGATTATTTGAGCTGTGCAGGGAGCAGGTTACAGAAAACAGCATCAATTCACATTTCCACAAGTTTCTACAGCTTCTAAAAATAGAGACAAAAGGAAGAGGCCTGGACCCTCGAGACCAAACCCTCCCTCCTTCTGTATCCCTCCTTCTCTCTCTCTCTCTCTCTCTCTCTCTCTCTCTCTCTCTCTCTCTCTCTCTGTAGTGAAAACTGAACTGCAGGATAGCTACACCATATGTAGATTAAATATACACATTCTGTTCTCTTTCAAGTGTCTAATCAAATCATATAAGCTCCCTCATAAAGTCCCTCTAACGTAGTAATTTACCATCATTGACTCCCTCAGTGTGGCCAAACAGATGTTTCTGTGATTATAGGTTGTAAAAAGGGCTGCTTGATTATGGCAAAAATCATAATCACGATTATTTTAGTCAGTATTGAAATCATTGATTGTTGGTGGGCGACATGATCTAAAGGTGCCCTGTCTAAATTTTAGCGGCACTAGCAATAAGGTTGCAAATTACAACAGCCCACCACGCACCCCTGCCTTTCGAAGCACATAGAGAAGCTACGTTGGCCGACACAGGACAAAGATGTCGTCTGAGACAGCAGAGGGTAGCTAGCACTCTGGAGAAACATGGTGGCACAAAATGGTGACTTCACTGTAAGGGGACCCGCAGTGTACGTAGATAGAAATGGTTCATTCTAATGTAATACAAATATAAAGGTTCATTAAGTAAGGTCTTTATAGACAACTGAAAACATAGTTACATAGTTTCATTGCATTTCTGTCAATATAGCCTCATTAATACTACACACTGCACCTTTAATTTAAAATATCAGTGAAATTTCAAAATTATCAATACTTCAGCAAAAACGAATAGGCTAAGAAAAAGTTATTAATTAGACAAAAAAAAAATTAAAATAATTAGACATAAGACAAGTAAACAGTCAGAAATACGATAAGTTAAAGGAAACTCATAAAAAAAAAATGGACAAATAAAGACAACAGAACACAAATACAATTTAAACTGTGTACATTTACTTAAGACATAACCCACTGTGTTTATGTGAATAATCTTCCAAAAGAGACATATATCAATATCAATATTTCCAGATATGAGCACTTTTGGACACACATTTTTGGATCAGAAGCAATGGGCCGCATTATTAGACCGTTTTCTAAGGCTACAGCCGCTGCACAATATATTAAAACCATTTCATAGTGTTAAATATATTTAGTTTCATTGTCACAAAGGCTGCGATTTAATTAAATACATATATGCATTCTGGGTTTCAGAGTGATTTGTTATTGATCTTGATTTTAAAATAAAAGTTTAAACCCTTGCTCCGAGTTTGTTTTGATGTCCAAATGTTCCTGTTCAAGAAGTTAGAGTGACAAAATATTAAGTGAACATTTGAATAAATGTTGTTTGGCCAATATTTGATAATGCTATAAAGTGTTACAACAACAATCACCAGACCGTTGGCGCCCTCAGCAGGCATTTCTTATAATACTATGTACAAACCTTGATTATTGTTTGTAATATAAGGTATTACATTATGTATTTTAACAATGTTGTTCAATAAAACCACATGATTACGTACCTTTGATACCACTATTTGAACCAATAGTTATTGCCTCATGTATTATAAATGTATTTAAAATATTTTTAAAGGCTATTGTTCACTATTTTTATTACCACAAAAATATTATCTGATTACTAAATCAAAATAATTTATTAGATTTTCAAAATGCACCTGCATGGTTTTGTATTTTGCGACTTTCAGTCACATATTTTGTCAAAAAATAGTGTTAAAATATTGTCTAATTTCATTCTCATGATCCCAATATCGTGTTCATCTCATCTAGTCTCATCCCATGAGATAAGTGTATTGTCACACCCCTAGTAAGCAGTGCTAAAGAAAGAGCAAAGAAAACAAACTACAACAGAATAAAGACACAAATGAAATAAACCTACCTAAAAAAAAAACATGCACCAGAAATACTACATAAAATGTAGTAATCAAATGAATAAAACAAATGCATATTACTGTGAAAATTAACATAAGAAATTAGCAATATTAAAGTTACCAAAGTTATTCAGTAAAGAGCAGTGAGAGGGTTTCTCTTTTTTATTCTTTGATTTGCATTAATAACGACAGCAGGTCAATTTGGATGCTGTCACTTTAAGACCGACTGCATGGATCCAACATACATACCTGTGTGTATAACGGTTTATGTTCACTTAAGACATAAATGACTGTTTATACATGGTCAAATACATGGTCACTTTGACAGGTATGTGCATTTAACTGTTCAAGCCCAATTAAATGAAAAAAAAGCACTCTGTTCTCACACACTATATGAGCAGCGGCTTCATGTCACGTGTCTCAGACAGTGCTCTCATAGAGCATCCGCATATACTGAAATGAGTTTTCTTTTGTTGCTAATTGCGCTTCAATGGTTTAAAATCACCTGTTTTTAAACCGTAGTTCTTAAAAACGCATGCAAATGATAAGCTTCTGTGACCATGCGGAAAAGCAACGTCACATGAGTGTAACAGCGATAGAGACGATAGTCTGGAATCTTCCGGTTGACAGATTTCTACAGGTTAATCGTGTCTGCCAGTATCGCTCCACCCCTAAGTAAGGGTGATGTTTTATCGTGCATGAATATTAAACAACAATAATCTAGTCATCACCAATATTTTTCTTTAAAGGGGTTAATGTGCTTTTAATATCACTGTTTAATATCAAACACGTTCCACAGTTTAGCAACAGTAGATAACATTTTAGAACACTCACTTATTTGGCTGATTTGGATGGTAAGTTTGGGCTTTTAGGGAGGATTGAAAGCACACCGTTCACAAGGAAGATAAATTTCGATTAATTGCACAGAAACACAATTATACTGCAGTAACATAATAATACACACGCTGCCAGAACCACATCAGGGCTGACACCTTAACTCTTTCCCCGCCAGCATTTAAAAAAAAAGTTGCCAGCCACCACCAGGGTTTTTGATAATTTTCACAAAAATGTAATAGCCTTTAGAATTTGTTGTTGTTTGAATATCTGAGCATACAATATATCAAAAGAAAGAGCCGGAAAATTCCATGTTTGGCGGGGAATGAGTTAAGAGAACAGAATCACCTCAGGTCTGATCTCATATCACCTCAGATCTGATCTAATAACAGAATCACTTTGAGTTTGATCTCAGAACAGAATCAGCTCTGATCTTATCTCAGTACAGAATCTCAAACAGACATATGCCAAATACAGTCATTTCTCATTTGTTCTAATTTTGTGTGTTCAGAGTGTTATCACTGATCTACCCTGATCTAGTCTAGTACATAAAAAAATAGATGGAAACAGTAAACAGTATGATGTCATCTTTAACCTTCTGAAATTCCCACCAAACTTTAGAATCATGCCACTCTAATGAGCATTGAGTATGTGTGTGTCCCCTACAGAGTCTTGGCATCACGTCTGACAATCTTCCCTCTCGTTCTTTCTCTTCTCTCTCCCTTTCTCTAAACGTCCATCTGTTCTTCTCCCCTGGGCCCTTATTATTCACTCCATCCAGGGGTTTCACTGCCCTCTCCTCTCCTCTCCTCTCCTCTCCTCTCCTCTCCTCTCCTCTCTCTCTCCTCTCCTCTCCTCTCCTCTCCTCTCCTCTCCTTGTGTGTTTCTGGGCTCTGTTTCCAAAACACACACACACACACACACACACACACACACACACACACACACACACACACACACACACACACACACACACACACACACACACACACACACACACACAAACACACAGAAAGAGATTCCCCTCCACGCTCTCTGGAAACTTCGGCACCATTTTGTTTCCAGCAGGTGCTGAGCTGTAAATAGGTCACTGATCCGGATCTGTAATGGTGGTTGGAGAAAGTTTGCAGATTGATTTTTCCTTTTTTTTTTTTTTTTTTTGTGGAGAGCCGAGCAACTGGAACACAAAAGAGCTCTAGAGGCTGGGAGCATCTCCAGCCCGATTCATCCCATGACCCCAGAGTCACTCTAGACTTCCTGTTCAACCAGGCATGATGGTTGCACACAGAGCGCGCGTTCACACGTACAGGTGAAAAAAGCTCCTACTGCAGGCACATGTAAATATTGCACAGAGCAAAAGTACTTTTGTTTGTAATGTGAGACACTGCATCCATCTCTGTCGCATATTATTTCACATTTCGGCGTGCCCATATATCCACATACTCCACTGAGAAATCATTCTTTTGATTAATAAACTATTTCCTGGACATATTTGACTGTGAAAATAAAGATTCATTTACAATTCATTACTTTATAATAATTGTTTTGTACATATTTACATTTTAATAAAATTCACAGAGCTGCAAATTGCCAGCAGGGAAAGAAAAGAGTTTGTGTTTGTCCCACATGGGATGAACACACACTCACACACTCGTGTTGGGATTTCAGGTTTTCAGGGGGCATTCCTTGGACATAATGATATTGTACAAACTACAAATTGCATCCGCTAACTCTAACCCACCCAAACCAACCCATCACAGAAAACTTTTGTTTTAATATTTAATAAAAAAATTAAAAAAAAAGATATATATACAAAACATCGCTTAATATAATTTATAAATGATGTTTGCCTCATAGGGTTCAAAACTATGAAGGATTTCAGATAGTTTGTATACATGTTTTTATTGATCAAATGCAGTACCACTACTGACATAAAGGTGGTGATATAGCCAGTTAAAATTCTTCTACATAAGCCTAAAGGGCAAAATACACTTCACTTTGTACACGTCCACGAGGGTCAGCATACCGTGCAAGTGACAGAAATTCATCAGACGAGTACGCGTGTACAGTAAGTGCACCACCGGATTTTTGCAACCATGCATACTTTGTAAGCACAGGTCGCACATGCGCATTTACTTTTTTGGCAGTATTGACATGGGTTGTAAGTCGTGGTGAGAGATTGCTCAAAACGGTGCATGCATCGAACACCTGTATACACGTACGAGTCAAAAGAAGTATACTTTGCAAGGCTGTGCATTCGACTGTGCGCACACACTCGCATACACGTAAAAAAAAAAAAAAAAAAAAAACATACTAAGCAAAAGTTAACTTTTGGCTTAAGACTATTGTGAGAAACTAGACTATTGTGTAATGAGAATGCTGTACCTTTTCTGAAGTTACAATGAAGTCTACACCCGAAACATAACAGGTGTATTTTAATTTAATTTGTGTGTGTGTGTGTGTGTGTGTGTGTGTGTGTGTGTGTGTGTGTGTGTGTGTGTGTGTGTGTGTGTGTGTGTGTGTGTGTGTGTGTGTGTGTGTGTGTGTGTGTGTGTGTGTGTGTGTGTGTGTGTGAAATATCAGGACACAAATGTGTATAATGACATGGGTATGACATAGGTATTACAAAAAGAGGGTGAAATATGAGGATGTTCCCCAAGTCCTCACTTTTCAAAATGCTTATAAATCACACAGGATGAGGATTTTTTCACAGAACGTAAACTGCGCAGTCTCCTGTGATGGGTAGGTTTAGGGGCAGGGGCAGTGTAGGGGGATAGAAAATATGGTTTGTACAGTATAAAAACCATTACGCCTATGGAATGTCCCCACATTTCACAAAAACAAACGTGTGTGTGTGTGTGTGTGTGTGTGTGTGTGTGTGTGTGTGTGTGTGTGTGTGTGTGTGTGTGGACTGGTAATCCCTACGGTATGGGGACAAAATGTCCCCACAAAGATGGCAATATCCAAATTTTTGTGGTTTTTGTGGTCATTTTTTTGGTCCCCATGAGGAAAACATCTTATAAATCACACTAAGTGATTTTTTTTGAAAAAGTAAAAATGCAGAATGTCTCCTGTGATGGGTAGGTTTAGGGGCAGGGGCAGTGTAGGGGGATAGAAAATACGGTTTGTACAGTATAAAATGCATTACGCCTATGGAATGTCCCCATAAAACATGGAAACACAACATGAGTGTGTGTGTGTGTGTGTGTGTGTGTGTGTGTGTGTGTGTGTGTGTGTGTGTGTGTGTGTGTGTGTGTGTGTGTATGTGTGTGTTGGGTTCCTTAACCACTACGTACTTATATCAAAAATATCTGGTTACACCAAAATAAAAGTAACATCAGACAATTGTGTCCATATTGTATTGGAAAATGTGGGTAGGATACGGGTATGGTAAGGGACAGATTAGGTAGTATTGGTATGTTTAAGGGTTAGGTTAAGGAAAGGTTCAGCAGTAATTACATATGCAATTACATGAATTAATTATAGATGTTATAGCATAATATGAGTACAATGTAAAATCTTGCATAAGTGCATTGTATACAATTTAATTAATTAATTTAAATAGTAGTTAGACAACTAATATAAAGTAGGATTTTTTTAAATTAAAAATTTTAATTAAATTATTATTTATTGTTATTTCACTGTTCAGTAGCAGCTTTGAGGAGCAACATTTGAAAGAAAACGATCACATTTGCCAATGATAAGTGTCATCCCTGTGTAGCACTCAACTGCATTTAGTGTTTGATGTTTATTTCATTCATATTCATCAGAATGAATGTAACAAAAAGCATGTCTTACCTTTTTGAAAACTCTTGGTCACATCTGCAAGCAAATAAAGAGAGAACGGGAGAGAAAAAAGAAAGAAATATCAGCAAATGAGCAAGTAAACAAGGGAATATTGTGAATAATGACCACAGCCCGTAAGAACACAAACGCTCCTGAACCTACAAAACCTCATTTATCTTTCTCTCTGATTCGGCATTTGCTCAAGTTACATTAATATTTGTCAGAGTCTCTGGGAGACTTTCATTGCTCTAACTATTCATTTTGAGCTCGATTTATGTCTCATTTTGGAATGCCACTGTTCAATTCTTAAGAACGACAGCAAGAGGAAACTAGACTCAAACACAATGAGAGCAAGTGAATGTGTTTGAGTGTGTCTGACCAGATATTTAATAGGTCACTCTAGACTCATTACATAAGGAGGCCAGAGAGAAGCTTCGCCATAATGACATCCTGAGAGAAAATCCTTCACACACACTCATTTGTTCAGGTGTCTTTTAAGGGTTATTATTGTTAGCTAAAACAAAGGCAAAAATTACCAGTAAAAAAGTCCCAGTCAAATCCTATGCTGTTAAATCTGAATGTGTGTGTGAGAAAGAATGTAATATGTATTCATTCAGGTGCTTGCGAAAAATAAATGTGAGATTTCTCTTCATGTCACTCATGTTTGAAGGTTCCGCAGAGACCCTGGAGCTCAAGAACAAAGATTCCATAATCAGATTATCCCTTAAAAAACACACTCAAAAGAAAAAGAAAATCCTTGTTTCTCATTCTCACCTTCATGCCAAGCTCCATTCTGATTTTTTTTACCTGTGACCTCTAAACAAAGACCTGCAGTGAAAGGCAGCACATTGATTTACACCAACACATGAAACAAACATATGATCCGTCTAACACAATCACACACATGTGCACACAAATACATCTGAATGAGCAGCCATTCAAGACAATTCACTGAAACTTTACTTTACAATTGTTGATTGTTAGATTGTATGGAATAATAGAATTTAACATTTTTGTAGGGGAAAAGTACAATTAAATTGTGCAAAATCTATTCATTATTTGATACTATTGTATGGATAAATCACCCAAACAGGCAAAACAATCTAGAACGAATGACTATGAAGAAACCCTGACACCGTTGTTACTGATTACCAATAAACAATTCATTCTCACTCCCAAGCCATCAAAATTCCGAAGCATGGTCAAGTGCCTTCCGCGTCACAATGAAGACGTTAAAGGTGCAACTAGGCGTCACTTTATCGACGCGCTGGGTACTCCAATCATTTCAGTTGTTGGCCCAATGCGTCAGATGAAGACGCATTTAATTCTTTGCATTTGTAATCTCATTCAAATCATACACCAGACTCTTGAGCACGATGCAATCGGTCACAAGACACACGAGAGCCAATGACATTTTACAATCAAAGCTGACATTATAGAGATTGCTAATGTTTCGTCATCATGACGTATTCCCGGTGGTGAACGCAAAGCATTTTGGGAATCCGCGGCACAAACGCCGGGCGCCAGACTTCTTTGCATGGAGGGTAGAATGCAGTGTTCATGCCGTCTAACTGCTGTGTTATAAACTGCAATAGTCGTTCTCATGATAGAAGTGGCATAAAGCTTAAGATATCCCTTTATTGTTTTTCAGCATGGAAAAATAATGACGGTGTACAGTTTTGTTGAATTCTGACTGCATGCAGATAGATTGTGGTTGTGGACTGTGGTGCTTAAAGCATTAGTATACCTTCACACGGACGACCTTTTCTGCCCCACTTTTACAATCTCCAGGTCCTGGACCCATCCATCTGGGCCTGCTGTAGCGACTTGAATTTGCTGAAAATTTTGTGTGTGTACGCAACTAACACTAACGGCCTTTTTTACACATACTCCGTCTGCAGTGCGTTTTGCGGTGCAGGAGCCGCCCTGTTGTGCTTTCACATATGCTGCGTTTGCAGTGCGCAACTGATCCGCTGTTGTATACCACAAACACAGCATTTAATCATTATTTGTATTTAAAATCCAAAAGTTGTTACTGAACATGGCTTGTCAGAATTGCAATTCTCTTTGTTTACACTTTCATAGATGTCAGGTCTTCACACAAGTGGCAAAACATTTAAACATAGGTTATAGCCTAAAATCACAAACATTTTAAATTAGAAACTTACAATAGGTTATTCAAAAACAGCCGACACTCGTCTTTTCTTTCGTTTTTAAACCTTTTCAAAAGAAATCCATATATATGGGTGCTGGAAGTTAGGTAACAGTTTGACGTCCCTTGACCAATCACTCAGCTCGTAAGTATCCAGTCCTTTGATTCCCTTTATTTTCTCATTATATCTTGTCTTTGCATTAGGATTTAGTTTTAGGCGATATGGTCCGACAATGTTTTCTTTAGTCCGCTGCATTTTGTAGGAATATATTCTGTTTTTCTCACTCAGTTTTAATTATTTTCATGCCAGAACACTAGCCTGCTATGCCAGGCCATGTAAACGGGCCAAACATACCCAAAATTCTTTGCGTTCTGATGACGTTGCCGCCCAGTTGGTCACATGTCTTAGCAATCTCTATTGGCGTGTTCGACTTCATCCAGCGATGCGCAGACCGAGCGGCGGCTGACTAGAAGCAGTGCATACCGGTTAGAAATTTTATCCGACTTGAGGCAGCGGCGACGGCGCGTGACTGTGATGTATGTCAACAAAGTAGCGAGAGCGATTCGAGACCAGCTGGCTGATGCAGTCGGTGCAGATTCTCAAGGGTGGCTGCAGCAGGCTGCACGAGCTCTGATGACGACACAGCTGATCCACGATAGGCCGGATTCACCGCATGACAGCGATCACGTGTGTTTCGTGTTTATGCGTAACACTGATGTTCCACTAATGCTCACAAATCATTTATTTATAACAGTGAAACCTCTTTTCATGTAGTTGCGATTTTATATTGTCATGTTTATCAAACTAAAACTGATAAAAACCGTTGACCCCACTTCATTGATAGTGTAGGTTTATATGTTGAACTTTATTCTTGTCCAAATAGATGCTTTATTAAGCAGAGCATAAAGTATTGAATGAAAATGTCATCTGACACATCTGTGTATTTGAGAAATATTGCATTTATTTAACTTCAGCTGTGATAAAGTTTGCAAACACAGCGCAAGCGTCACTGCGGGAAGCATAAATTGTCCGACTTCACGTCTCCGTTTGCAGCTCCTCCCCGCCTGCACGCGGCTACTCTCGCCGATCGGGTGCATCCAGCTGCAGCCGATGTCGAACACACCTAATGACGCAACTGCTCACGAGACATATGAGAGCCAATGCAAATTCACTATGAAATCTGACATAATGGGCGGCAATTGTTTTTTATTTGATGAGTGATAAATTGATCTTCTGCCAATGGAGACGCTGATCGCTTTTGGGGATTTCCTTCACACAAATCAATCGTTTGGCCTCAGAACATTTGGAATATTTATACTTTTTGAATAAATTCTGCATGCAGTTGTATCTGACTGTTATATCCTGTGTTTTGTGTCATATAACACAAATGATAGGTTTAGGGATGGGAAGGGGTTAGGTTACATGTTAAAACGTGTCTAAATAGTGTTAATAAAATGATGCTGGCTGATTAAATTGAGAATCACACCAACATGTCATAATGGCAAAATCATAACCTAATAATTTCATCATGACGAAAACGGTCCCATACGCATTGTCTGTGTATGACGCCAAATGTTTCTCATTGAAATCAATGGAGCACCCTGCGCGTCGAAAAATGAGGCCTAGGGGCCCCTTAAGTTTATCGTCTTCATTGTAACATGGAAGGCACTTCACCATGCTTCAGATTTTGACGCCTTGAGGGAGTGAAGCGAGTTGCAATAAACCATTCTAAAAGTGCTTTAATTTAATTACACTTTAATTTAATTAATCTATTAGTCTCTATAATCCCATTAGTCTTTATTTTTCCTATGTATTCATTTTTAAATAAGGATGTTAATTTTGGGGCTGACATTAAATTAATTTGATTTGCAGTTTAATGGGTTTTGTGAAGTTGTATTTGATATGCAATTAAATGAAATTCAAATAATAATGATCTGAGTCAAGATTTTTTAAAATGCATTTACACAAGAGTAGCTCATGGTCCAGTGTTTTCAATTTCTCAGAGCAACATGAAAATTAATTAAAAAACACAAGAACCATCTTCCAAAATTTTTTATGAAAATATATAAATCTGTTTATAAACCTGTCATGAACAAAAGCGAGGCTTTTCCACCAAAATAAAAAATAAAAACTTGATGATTTAACATTTGATAATAAGAAATTAAGGCATACATATTAGTAGGCTATAGTAAATGTACTATTATAAAATAATATAAATATATAAAATAATAATAATGATAATATTATATATTTTTTTACAGTACAATAGTAATAGCCTATATTTGTACAAATTTAATGTGAACAAAAAAAATACTTCCTTCTTTAGCTGATCACATGCAGTTTACAAAGTAGAAAGTACAAAGTTTTTGTTCTTTTTTTTTTTAGCCATTTGATTCTTCCATCCATACTCTTCAGTTAGCAGCACATTTAGCACAATCAATGTTGGATGTTTTTCAATGAATCATTCTTCTAGAATTGCAAATTCAATTGAACTGTGCAGAGATTATTGAACACGCATCACATGAGAACAATAATCTGAGTGCAGTCACGTTACGCTCAGTGCTGTTTGGATGTGAGTCTCATCTAGTGCCGATTAAGTACACGTCTGCTGTGATTGTGTTTCAATTAGCATGTGACAGCCAGCATTCCCTTAGCGCATGTTTCACTTTAACCTGACCAGCAGACCGTTAACTAAACCAGCTGCCTTTAACCGTATATGAGCCAAGATGGCTGTTGGACCAACTCCAAACCACAATAAAAATAGAGAGAGAGAGAGAGAGAGAGAGAGAGAGAGAGAGAGAGAGAGAGAGAGAGAGAGAGAGAGAGAGAGAGAGAGAGAGAGAGAGAGAGAGAGAGAGAGAGAGAGAGAGAGAGAGAGAGAGAGAGAGAGAGAGAGAGAGAGAGAGAGAGAGAGAGAGAGAGAGAGAGAGAGAGAGAGAGAGAGAGAGAGACTAAATAATAAAAAGAGAATTTCAGAACTAATATTCTGCTGCTGTTCATTTGCATCATGTTTAAAATGGCGCAGAACTTCATAACACAGTAAGAAACGGATCAAACATTAATACAGCAGAGAAGCCGAAATCCCTGAGCTTAGCATTTATATGACACATTATCCAAATGAGACGAGGTAAACATAAAGCTTATATTTCCCCTCACTCAGAACTGCTGGAAAATACATGTAAGCAAAAAAGAGTCAAGTCAAACTATCAGCGTTAATAAATGAGTGTGGAGGAAATGCATGCGACTCACTGACTCACTTCTGCTGCCTATTTCACCTGCTTATGGAACAGTGTGTGTGTGTGTGTGTGTGTGTGTGTGTGTGTGTGTGTGTGTGTGTGTGTGTGTGTGTGTGTGTGTGTGTGTGTGTGTGTGTGTGTGTGTGTGTGTGTGCGCGTGTGTGTGTGTGTGTGTGTGTGACCCAGCTATACTTGTGGGGATGAAATTGCAAAAAGTTGCCTCATTAAAAACAACTCAAAGAACAACTTGTCCTCAAAAGCAAAAAATGGCCCAAAGAGACTCAATAATGTCTTTCACTTGTGTTAGTCTGAGTTGGAGTCAGTAGTCATGTCAGTCATCACACACTCATTCATTACTCATTAACAGGAAACTGAACATTACATTTTTTAAGTCAAAATGGACCATTCTTATTTTGTATGGAATGCAGCAGCGTATGATTCATTTGTGCACATCACTGTAGCAATTGTGGCCGCAACAGACACAAATTAATCTTACAGATGATTCATTCAAACATGAGTCCACACAAAATTAACTCAACATTCCAGGGCCAGTTACGGCCTGGATCCCCCTCTCTCCACAACAAGCGGACAAAGATTTACGACACCTGTGGTACCAAGCCAGGAAGTAAGGGACTTCTCATTGGTCCACAGGCAGTTTCTTCCCTTCCCCCATCGACAAAGTAACTTCTAAGTCCGGCTCTGTGACACCATAAATTCCTTAAGATCCCAGCACTTAGTAGGAAATCAAGGAAACCCACAGAAACCTTGATACGTATAAACTGCATCAAATCACTAAACCAGTGATTGTCGAACGGACGGTAACCCAGCCATCTGTCGAATGCCCAAAGACACTTTACACCCACATGACCACATATATGGATCAATTGGACAACTGCCTTTTCAACGTATTAAAAATATATATTTTGTTGATTTAATGTCTTTATACGATGTATTAGAATGTCTAGGGTGTGTACTTTATGTAAATCAAACTATGTATTCTAGTTACTGTGGAATTACTGTGGTACTCTCAACTCTTAATATTATAGTGTTTAGTACCGCCTCAATCCGAAAAACTCAATAGTACCGAATCTTGTAAAATAATTTACAGGAAAAGTTTTATTATTAGAATACCAGCTTTGGATAAACTGCTCCCACTGTACATCAGCCAGGAGGTGTAACCGAACTGAACAAAGACCTTTTGCGCGCCAAAAAAATGACAGACACGATTGGGTCAACCCGAAAGTGGGCGGCGCTCGAATCTTATCTATAAGAGCAGAGACCCCCTTTCTGCATCAGCCTGCTGTTCTTTTGCTGTCCTTCCTGCTGTTCTTGATTTCGTAGTCCACCTCGAAGAAGGAGTTGGAGAACTCCAAAGGTGGCAGACCAGAATGGGTTGAATTTCATTCAAGCCATCTAGAACTCTCACTTTCCCTTCTTTTACTTAAGTTTATTTTCTTTCCGCGAGTCTCGTGTTCTAAGTTAAGTTTATAAAGCTTCTCAACGAATCTCCAGCGAGCGTGCTTCAACTTCAAACAGCCACGAGACCCCCTCATCCAGCAGCCAACACGCCACGTGGTTGGCTCCTCAAGATTCCCAAGACGCCTATCAGAGACACGACAAGACCTTCCGCGAATCACAAAGAACCGGGAAACCCCTTTCCAGCCAGGATCGAGAGAGAATTCCCGTTCAATGATGACACGCGCGACAAACGCAAGTAACCTCCAGATTCTAAACTGGTGCATTGATATCAAATTGAATAACCCCGCCTAAGCAACGATAGGAGGGTTTAAATCAAAACCGGTGGTTCATTCAGGTCATGTGTTATAAATGCAGATACTGCTAGAAACTTGGGACTTCATCTCTCTCTCTCTCTCTTAAAACTCACTCTTTCCTCCTTTCTGCAACGCGTGTGAATGTGTGTATGTTTGTTTTTGTTAGATTCTAGTGTACGTGTTAGAATAATCAATAAAGCTGTGTTTATAAATTAAAGATAAGTGTTCTTGTGTTATGTGCTTACGAATTTTAATGTCTTGAACTGCCGATCTAAATTACCTGGCTATTAAATAGTGTTTCACTATTCTGTGGATATTAACATCCGCTGCAGAGTTGATAGTTACGGCCTGTTCAAATGAACGCTAGACGAGTCATTTGCTCGGTCGTAAAATAGACTCCTGCAAAATTCCCTATGAATTAATTTATTCATTACTTTGAGCTAAATAGACCTGTTCCCTTATACAGAGTCCCCTTGTTACATATCATATATGTAATACATGTTACATCACATATGTGTTTTAATTTTTTTATTTATGTTCCTAATAATATTTAATCAAAATAACTCAAAATATCTTCTCTTCTCTGATAGCATGAGGGCAGGACAACTTGTCACTCAAATGAGCTCCTTCTTTTTCCAGAATGTCTGTGTCCCTCAGTTTCTGTTCAATCCTGCTATCCTTCAATTTTTATGACATCATATTTGAGAGCATGACATCATAAGTATTGAAAATAACATATTATGAGGGATGTTTTTTGCAGATCAAATATTTTCTGGGTTCAAAGCATTTAAAAAAATAATGACTACATAATGACTGTAATGCAATAATATTTGCTAATTACAGGTCATTGTTTAGACATTTCTGCACATTCAAACACATTCAAAAGAAAGAGAAAGTATTATTATTATTGTTACCATAGCCTGTGGTAGGTAACTAGAACCTCTATTGTTACTAGAACCTCCGCGTCCCGTCCAGAGACCAGACATGGAGTTTCCAGAGGTCCGGACGCAGGTGCCAGAGGGCGCCCCGTCTCTGAGTCAGGAGGTCCTTCCTCAGAGGAATGGGCCAAGGAGGTGCTGTCGCGAGGAGCACTAGTTCTGGGAACCATGTCCTGTTGGGCCAGTTGGGCCAGATGCTTCTGACTCCATAAAAGGAGATGGCGGCGAGTTGTGACATGCGACGGGAGCGCAGACCACCCTATTTGCCTCTGAGCGGTGTTTTGAAGAGGCTGAGTGCAAGACGAACTGCAAACAACTCTAGGCAATTGATATGCCATGGCAGTTGAGGCCCTGTCCACAGACCCGAAACTGCAAACCCGTTGTACGTGGCACACCAGCCGGTGGCAGAGGCATCTGTAGAGACAACAGCATGCCTGGACACTTGTTCTAGAGGCACTCCTGCCGTAGAAATGAAGGGTCCGACCATGGGCTGAAGGTTTGGCGGCATCTCAACGTCACTGAGACACAGAGGGACCCGCTGTGCCACGCCCCTCTCGGGACTCGGTCGTGTAGTGTTGAAGCGGTCTCATATGAAGCAATCCCGGTGGCGTTACTGCGGCTGTGGATGCCATATGCCTCCAAGAGCCTCTGAAAATGTTTTCATTTTCTCAGTGGAACCGCTGTCCTGCCCCTGAAATAATTCAGGCAGTTCAACACTCACTGGACGCGTGCTCCTCAGTGAGGCGCGCTGTCAGAGCGACCGAATCCAGCTCCATCCCGAGAAAAGAGATCCTCTGCATCGGGCAGAGTTTACTCTTTTTCCAGTTGACCTGAAGCCCCAACTGGCTGAGGTGACTTAGCACCATGTCCCTGTGTTCGCACAACTGCTCTCGCAACATGGGCAAGGATCAACCAGTCGTCGAGATAGTTGAGGATGCGAACACCACGCTCTCTCATTGGAGCAATGGCCGCCTCCGCGACTCCCGTGAAGACACGGGGCGACAGGGCCAGCCTGAAGGGTAGGACTTTTGTATCTTGGGGATGGATGCACCTGAAGATGCGTTTCTACATTACCATTCTGAACGGCAGCCTGTGAAGGGGCCGGTTCAGAAATCGCAGATCCAAGATCGGCCGTTACCCACCACTTTTCTTGGGTACAATGAAGTACGGGCTGTAGAACCCATACTTCAAATTGGCTGGAGTGAACGGCTATCACGTCCTTCGCCAGTAGGACTGCGATCTCCGCCTGGATAACAGGGGCATTCGCCTTCGACACAGAGGTGAAGTGAAGAGATGCCGCTCCTGGACCACTAAGGTGGACATTGCCTGACCAAGGGAACGGTTGATCCGGAGCCGCTCGGAACTCCCGGAGGAGCTCTGTGCCAGGCCTACCCTTGTGCATGTCCATGAGTGCCTGGGCCTGGTGGACCTGGAGCAATGCCATGGGATGCAGGGCAGACGCAGCCTGGCCACAAGACCTGTAGGCCTTCGCAGTCAGACTGGAAGAGAACCTACAGGCCTTGGTCACCTACGAGGGTCACCACGTTAGTAGGAATCGGTCGCCGGACACAGTTGCATTGCGACGGTGCGCTCCACCAGTGAGATGCCCTTGTACCCCCTGGCTTGCCCGCTATCGAGGGTAGTGAGGAGGGAGGAGCCACCAGGTCTGTTTCTGGCACTAAACGGTGTTGTCCACGACCTAGTGAGCACCTCATGCACCTCCGGAAAGAAAGGTACCGGGGGGGATGCTGAGAACCAACCAAGAGGGTTCGGGACGTGGTGGAGGGTTCCACTCAAGCCCGACCCTTTCGGCGGCCCAGGAAAGCATAGCCGTCAACTCAGTATCCAGCTTGACCGCTGCCACTCTCCCAGAGGGAGTCCGTACGGCTAGGTCATCATCCTCTGAGTACTGGAACTCCCCCTCCAATGCAGCAATCAACATTTGTTCGTCGAAGTTAACCGTCGGATGCCCATGGGAGGGGCCAGCGGGTTCCCGCGGCAGTGCTTGTGAGGGAATAGGGGCCTGTGGAGGCTGGCTCGGTGGGTTTGCCCTAAACTTGATCCTCAGGTCATCCCGGTCATTCAACACCCTCACAAACCAACTCAGTTTGCTGTGAGAACAGCAGTTGTTTGTACTTGCAGCAGTGAGATCACGGTCACGCTGTTTTGTGCCTTCTCGCCAACACAGCTTCTTCCTCTGTAGCTCTGTCTCTCTGGAATATCTCTCACGGATAAGCGGTAGAAGTCTTTGTTCTTCATCAATGCCGTTGGCTCGAAGTGAATGACAAATGTGCGTTGCATTTCACTTCCGTTTTATACCCACAGTGCGGGGCGGAGTGCGAGATGCAAATCTTGCATGCCAATTCTCATTGGCCTGTTCTCTATATCTTGAAGCTGATAGGTGCTCCCTAAAGTGATCCCAATTCGTCGGTGACGTCCGACGTACGTCAAATGTGACCGAATGAAAGGGAACTCTAGGCAACAACCTCCAGTTTTGAAAAGCCTTGTGAACAAATGTTTAAAGTGTGTTATATGGCCTGATTTCAGTGATTACATTTTTTTATGTAATCTGGCCAAGTTTACATAACATTTTTTGCTGCACTCAAGGTTCCTAAGAGCACAATGGCCTCCATAATCCTTAAATGGAAGATGTTTGGGACGACCAGAAACCTTCCTAGAGCTGGCCGTCCGGCCAAACTGAGCTATCGGGGAGAAGAGCCTTGGTGAGAGGGGTAAAGAAGAACCCAAAGATCACTGTGGCTGAGCTCCAGAGATGCAGTCGGGAGATAGGAGAAAGTTGTAGAAAGTCAGTCATCACTGCAGCCCTCCACCAGTCGGGGCTTTATGGCAGAGTGGCCTGACAGAAGCCTCTCCTCAGTGCAAGACACATGAAAGCTTGCATAGAGTTTGCTAAAAAAAAACCCTGAAGGACTCCAAGATAGTGAGAAATAAGATTCTCTGGTCTGATGAGACCAAGATAGAACTTCTTTGGCCTTACTTCTAAGCGGTATGTGTGGAGAAAACCAGGCACTGCTCATCACCTGTCCAATACAGTCCCAACAGTGAAGCATGGTGGTGGCAGCATCATGCTGTGGGGGTGTTTTTCAGCTGCAGGGAAAGGACGACTGGTTGCAATCGAGGGAAAGATGAATGCGGCCAAGTACAGGAATATCCTGGACGAAAACCTTCTCCAGAATCCTAAAGACCTCAGACTGGGCCGAAGGTTCACCTCCCAACAAGACAATGACAAGAGTGGCTTCACAACAACTCCGTGACTGTTCTTGAATGGCTCAGCCAGAGCCCTGACTTAAACCCAATTGAGCGTCTCTGGAGAGACCTGAAAATGGATGTCCACCAACGTTTACGATCCAACCTGACAGAACTGGATAGGATCTGCAAGGAGGAATGGCAGAGGATCCCAAATCCAGGTTTGAAAACTTGTTGCATCTTTCCCAAAAAGACTCATGGCTGTATTAGATCAAAAGGGTGCTTCTACTAAATACTGAGCAAAGGGTCTGAATACTTAGGACCATGTGATATTTCAGTTTTTCTTTTTTAATAAATCTGCAAAAATGTCAACAATTTTGTGTTTTTCTGTCAATATGGGGTGCTGTGTGTACATTAATGAGAAAAAAAAGAACTTAAATGATTTTAGAAAATTGCTGCAATATAACAAAGAGTGAAACATTTAAGCTGGTCTGAATACTTTCCGTACCCACTGTATGTATATGTATATGTATATATATATATATATATATATATATATATATATATATATATATATATATATATATATATATATATATATATATATATATATATATTAAAATTGTATATTGTCTTCATTCAAACAGTTAGATAAACATATGTGTGTGTTTATGAAAAATACTTTACTTCACAAAACACTGAAATTTAGCACAATCCTGTACCTCCATCTCCATTTTATGGAAGACTAAGTATTTATTTATCATCATGATAATATATAACTTGTGCTAATGTGACACAATTTGGAGACACTGATTTCTGTCTGGAAGTGGGAAACTAAGCAGCTCCTTTAAACAGCTTGATTAATAATTGATCACATCTAATAAATGACTGGACAGTCTGGAGCCGCTGGAGAAATCCACTGACTTCAGTGTGTGTGTGTGTGTGTGTGTGTGTGTGTGTTTGTTTGTTTGTTTGTTTGTTTGTTTGTTTGTGTGTGTGTGTGTGTGTGTGTGTGTGTGTGTGTGTGTGTGTGTGTGTGTGTGTGTGTGTGTGTGTGTGTGTGTGTGTGTGTGTGTGTGTGTGTGTGTGAGTGTGTGTGTGTGTGTGTGCGCGCATCCTGGTAATCGCTACGGTATGGGGACAAAATGTCCCCACAAAGATGGCAATATCCAAAATCCTTGTCCTTGTGGGGACATTTTTTGGTCCCCATGAGGAAAACAGGTCATAAATCACAAGTGATGTTTTTTTGAAAAAGTAAAAATGCAGCATGTCTCCTGTGATGGGTAGGTTTAGGGGCAGTGTAGGGGATAGAATATACGGTTTGTACAGTATAAAATGCATTACGCCTATGGAATGTCCCCATAAAACATGAAAACCCAACATGTGCGTGTGTGTGTGTGTGTGTTATAAGTGTACTAATACATCAAAAATGTTGTGTACTAATACATCAAAATTCTCGTTTAGCGTTGTATGCTACAGCAGAATATTAATCATGTCTGTCATTTTTCTGTTTAATTACCATCACAGTCACTTTTTTTTTGGCCAACAAAATTTTCAGTTACTGGTCTTAAACAGCTGACATCCATCAAACCAAACAAACACAAACACACACACACACACACACACACACACACACACACACACACACACACACACACACACACACACACACACACACACACACACACACACACACACACACACCTGTGTCATTTAAAACACATCCATGCAGCTTCATTCAAAGTCTCATTATATAACTCATTATATCTGCAGCAAAGTGTTTATATGTGTCTGTGTGTGTGGTCCTGCTAAACCCTGCGTTGTGAGGACATGTTAGCACCAGACATTTTTTACCTTGTTAATTGTTTCATTGCATTGACCTTCCATTGATTTTAAATTAGGTTAATGCTATTTTTCTATGACCCCAACCCCCACACCAATGCCTACCCATCATAGAAACATGTGCAAAACACTAGATTTAAAAGGGGAAAAAATGTATAAAATGTAAGATGCCTTTTTAAATAGTGGGGACCGATAAAACATCCTCACTAGTCGGTTGTCATGATGTTTCATTATATAAGTGAGGACATTTGGCCCTCACAAGTATAGCCAAACCGTATACACACACACACACACACCTGCCCCTAAACCTACCCATCACAGGAAACATGCTGCATTTTTACATTTTCAAAAAACATCACTTAGTGTGATTTGTAAGATGTTTTCCTCATGGGGACCAAAAAATGTCCCCACAAGGACAAGGATTTTGGATATTGCCATCTTTGTGGGGACATTTTGTCCCCATACCGTAGGAATACCAGTCCACACACACACACACACACACACACACACACACACACACACACACACACACACACACACACACACACACACACACACACACAGTAAACAAATATTTTTATATGAAACCTATTTAGGACTTTTTGTACTCCATATCATCTGTTACATTGGAACATACAGAATATCACTGCCCTGCAGGTCAGAACACTTCTTTTCTTTTATTGTAAACACTTTATAATAAGGTTTTATTTTGAATAACAATTAACTACATTATTTAGCATGAACTAACTATGAGGACTATATTTATCATAGCATTTATTAACCTTTTTTAATATTAGTTAATGTTCATGTTAGTTCACAGTACATCAACTAATGTTAACAAATACAACTTATGAACTTATGTATTAATAAATGTTGAGATTAACATTAACTAAGAATCATAAACGCTGTAAAAGTATTTTTTCCAAGTTAAAGCTGCAGTCTGTAGTTTTTCCTCTTTGTCGCCATCTCTGTTCAAAATCTGTTATTGCAGTTATTCACCGAATTATCAATTTTACATGAATTGTGCCTTGCCTCGTGCAGGAAAAAAAATGTGCAGCTGTCAGTCACCGCGCCGGTGTGGATACTGTCATTCGAAATCACAGATTCTACTGTTTGAAAGTATGACCAACATAAGAATGTCATCTGAACAAGTAAGTAGCTAACATCCGCTTTTGTGCTGACTAAATACGGGGAAAAAAGCATTGGAAAAAATCGTGATGATTATATAACGATAGCTTATATCACGTCAAACAGTGCAAATTATACTCTTGTTTTCAAATTGTTAATGTTAACATCAGCATTGCGTGACTACACTGTGTATTAGGGCTGCCTGTAGTTCAGTTTCCATTTCTGTGCAGTCTAATTTCTAATCATCCTATACCAACACATGGAGTAGAGGTGAATAGCTCCTTCTCATAGCTAGCACAACATAATTGATATTTATCATTGTGCGCATAGCAAAACGAGAAAGGCAAAACAAATAAAACTCTGTATGAATTAAGCGAAGTGTGCTACTGTTACATAATACCTTTGAAATGTCTAACCTGTCCAGTGGAAAAAAACTGTCTCTGCGTCCGTTATGAACCCCTTCAAACCGTCTTGAACCCTGTGTTATTTTGTTATTTTCTATTGGTAACCAAAAGAGCCAAAACATGTCTAATATATCACAGTACAAAGAAAGATTTTTTTTCCTTTTTCACTTTGGCAACAGGAGAAACTTCTATTTCAAAATAAAGTTTGCCAGGTTCATCTGTCACCTGTTCATCTGAAATCTGTTAGCATGTCTGTTGTAATTCAGTTTGCACACTACGAAAATGTGGACCCTTATTATGATAGTCAAACGTGAGACCAGATTCTGACCAACACACGTTGTCTCTGACAGTCAAACACCAATCAGCAGATGAACTCTACAAAACAACTCAAAACAGACAGAGGAAAGTTTTCAAGTTGAAACCTGATGTGGGAAAGTGGCTAACAAGGGCCTGAAGGATGTACATACACACTCACATATCTCTGCGCTGGAGAACTTGACGTTGTGCGAGCAGGAAGAAGCCGTCAGAATCTCTGAAACAGACTCAAATGAAATACAGCGATGCACACCTGACAGGTAAAAATAAACTTCTGAAAGACTCGTCGTATTCATCAGCGCTGGCTTTCGTCTGAGCTGCGGATCTGATCTTCTCAGCTGTCAGAATAAAGATCCGCCTGTGATCCTGCACTGACTCACAATCCGGCCTGTTTCTACACAGCGCTCGTTTGTCATCACCACACAGAATTTAACAACCAAAATGGCTTGATTACAAAAGATAAGAAAAAGATTGAGATATTTCCTTAAGAAACATGACCTGTTGAGATGATGTCATGACAAAGCTAGTATATAGTAGTCATTTATTTGACTTACATAACCTAAAGTAGATGTTTCTCTACTTTAATTTGATGCTTTGAATTCATGCTTCAAACTCACATGCTAAAACAGTTATGCTATGTTATGGCACCTTGGAGTGGGAACTTAGCATTTTTCCTAAATATCTGCAAACAAAATATGGTCTTGTTATGCTTTAGTGCAGGCAAAAAAAGTACATTCAGCAACTTTAACTAACATAATCTGTGATTGTATTAGACAAATGCGGCTACCGTTCAAAGTTTAAGAGATCTAGCACAAACAACCACAGAGTTAATGAGGCTTAAACAAACAGTGCTACTTCCATTTCCGGGCTCCCCAATGATAAGTGGTGTTATAAGTGTGTATTTTTTTAATTTATTTTTTTACTGCTTTTAACACCATGCTATGCACTTTCTATGGTGCTCGGAGTGGTTGCTAGGGCATTGCTATGAAGATGTTTATGTGTTTTGAGTGTAGCTGTGTGGTTGCTAGGGTGTTTCGGCACAAGATGTTCTTTTCTTCTATTCTTAGGGTTCGGGTTATATTAATGCTATGGTGCACTTAAAGAGAGTTTCTTAAGACTTTAAAAAAGAGCACTTTTGTAATACTTTCAAATTAAACGTTTTGAGGTCCATTTGTAAATCATTATGTTTTCATAATATTTTGTGGTGCTTTAAAGTAGTAAACTTATTTTCTATGTGTTGATTAACATACTAAATCATGTGTGTGCTTGATTATATTTGAACTGTAGTGTATTATTAAACATTACTTTTAAAGTTAATATATTTGGAGTAGCCTACTCTCCATCTCTCCACAGTCCAGCTGAATAAGTGCCAATAGGACTGCAGCATCTCTGAAGATGTTCACATTGAGACAGGCAGGCTTTCTGCCTTTCTGCCAACACTAGTTTGTCTCTTTTCAGAGGTGTCCTCTCTGCCGATCTGTGTCATTCTTGTCTCACTACAAGTAACACAAGGAACACTGGACACCAGGAATGATTTCCCACCCCACTCCCCCAGCTTATGTGCTTGTGGTCTGTGCTCTCCCCAGCAGTGACCGCTTTAGGAGCTCATTAGTGAGCGATGAGAGGAGGAATGCCTGACTGTAAGTGGCTTACTAGACATTGAGGTGCAGAACAGGAGACACATTCCACTGCAGATAGAGCTGATTTGATTATCCTTCATTATCTGACAAACTATCAGGAAGGTGGACAACCTGATACACTCAAATCTATACTGGACAACAACTCAATCTGCTCTACATTACTGATGGTTGGAAGACTCTCTTTAACTGTATACTCAATCACAGTCACGAAAGTTACCTCACTGCAACAGTCCTCACTGCAGTCATCTCCCTACCATGACAACCTTACTGCAACTGTCCTCCCCCATGTATTATGGTCGCCATGACAACCTTGCTACAACTCTCCCCCATTGATCAGTCACATGACAACCTCACTGCAATTGTCCTCCCCCATTCATTATGGTCACCATAACAACATAACATAACATGACAACCTCACTGTAACACTCCACCCAGATCACAGTCACAATACAACCTCACTGCAACTCTACACAATAATCTATGACAACACTGTAGCAACCTAACTGCACCTCAAGCCCCCTTTCACAGTTACCATGACATCCTCACTGCAAATTGTCCTCCCCCATTTATTATGGTCACCATGGCAACCTCACAGCAATTCTACACAACCATCTATGACATCACTGTGTCAACCTCACTGCTACTCTCCTTTCTATCACAGCACTGTAACAACCTCACTGCAACTCAACCTTTTTGTCACCATGACAAACTGTAACTGTACTCTCTCCTTTACCAGTCACTATGACTTCACTGCAACTCTACGCAACCATCAATAACAGCACTGACAATCTCACTGTAACTGTACTCTCTCCTCTACCATTCACCACTACAACCTCACTGCAACTCTTCTCTCACTATTTCAGTACCATATCAACCTCACTGCAACTCTTCTCTCACTATTTCAGTACCATATCAACCTCACTGCAACTCTTCTCTCTATCACAGCACTGTGTCAACCTCACTGCAATTCTTCTCTCTATCACAGCACTGTGTCAACCTCGCTGCAACTCTTCTCTCTATCACAGCACTGTGTCAACCTCACTGCAATTCTTCTCTCTATCACAGCACTGTAACAACCTCACTGCAATTCTTCTCTCTATCACAGCACTGTGTCAAACTCGCTGCAACTCTTCTCTCTATCACAGCACTGTGTCAACCTCGCTGCAACTCTTCTCTCTATCACAGCACTGTGTCAACCTCGCTGCAACTTTTCTCTCTACCACAGCACTGTGTCAACCTCATTGCAACTCTTCTCTATATCACAGCACTGTAACAACCTCACTGCAACTCTTCTCTCTATCACAGCACTGTAACAACCCCACTGCAACTCTACTCTCTATCACAGCACTGTGTCAACCTCACTGCAACTCTTCTCTCTATCACAGCACTGTGTCAACCTCACTGCAATTCTTCTCTCTATCACAGCACTGTGTCAACCTCGCTGCAACTCTTCTCTCTATCACAGCACTGTGTCAACCTCGCTGCAACTCTTCTCTCTATCACAGCACTGTGTCAAACTCGCTGCAACTCTTCTCTCTACCACAGCACTGTGTCAACCTCGCTGCAACTCTTCTCTCTATCACAGCACTGTGTCAAACTCGCTGCAACTCTTCTCTCTATCACAGCACTGTGTCAACCTCGCTGCAACTCTTCTCTCTATCACAGCACTGTGTCAACCTCGCTGCAACTCTTCTCTCTATCACAGCACTGTAACAACCTCACTGCAACTCTTCTCTCTACCACAGCACTGTGTCAACCTCACTGCAACTCTTCTCTATATCACAGCACTGTAACAACCTCACTGCAAGTCTTCTCTCTACCACAGCACTGTATCAACCTCGCTGCAACTCTTCTCTCTATCACATCACTGTAACAACCTCACTGCAACTCTTCTCTCTACCACAGCACTGTAACAACCTCACTGCAACTCTTCTCTCTATCACAGCACTGTAACAACCTCACTGCAACTCTTCTCTCTACCACAGCACTGTGTCAACCTCACTGCAACTCTTCTCTCTATCACAGCACAGTGTCAACCTCGCTGCAACTCTTCTCTCAATCACAGCACTGTAACAACCTCACTGCAACTCTTCTATCTATCACAGCACTGTGTCAACCTCACTGCAACTCTTCTCTCTATCACAGCACTGTAACAACCTCACTGCAACTCTTCTCTCTACCACAGCACTGTAACAACCTCACTGGAACTCTTCTCTCTATCACAGCACTGTGTCAACCTCGCTGCAACTCTTCTCTCTACCACAGCACTGTGTCAACCTCACTGCAACTCTTCTCTCTACCACAGCACTGTGTCAACCTCGCTGCAACTCTTCTCTCTACCACAGCACTGTGTCAACCTCGCTGCAACTCTTCTCTCTATCACAGCACTGTGTCAACCTCGCTGCAACTCTTCTCTCTATCACAGCACTGTGTCAACCTCGCTGCAACTCTTCTCTCTACCACAGCACTGTAACAACCTCACTGCAACTCTTCTCTCTATCACAGCACTGTGTCAACCTCGCTGCAACTCTTCTCTCTACCACAGCACTGTGTCAACCTCACTGCAACTCTTCTCTCTACCACAGCACTGTGTCAACCTCGCTGCAACTCTTCTCTCTACCACAGCACTGTGTCAACCTCGCTGCAACTCTTCTCTCTATCACAGCACTGTGTCAACCTCGCTGCAACTCTTCTCTCTATCACAGCACTGTGTCAACCTCGCTGCAACTCTTCTCTCTATCACAGCACTGTGTCAACCTCGCTGCAACTCTTCTCTCTATCACAGCACTGTGTCAACCTCGCTGCAACTCTTCTCTCTACCACAGCACTGTGTCAACCTCACTGCAACTCTTCTCTCTATCACAGCACTGTAACAACCTCACTGCAACTCAACCTTTTTCAGCCACCATGACAACCTCACTGTAACTGTACTCTCTCATCTACCAGTCACCATAACTTAACTTCAACTCTACACAACATCAATAACAGAACTGCCAACCTCACTGTAACTCTACTTTCACTATTTCAGTTACCATGACAACCTCACTGTAATTGTACTTGATCCTCTACCAGTCACCACAACATTCTCATTGCAACTTCTCTATATGACAACAACACAGTAACAACCACACTGCAACTCATCCTCTTTTTAGTCACCATGACAACCTCACTGTAACTGTACTTTCTCCTCTACCAGTAGTCATGACAACCTCATTGCAACACTTCTCTTCGCTATTAAAATTAACATGGCCCTTCTGTTTCTTCACTCCTGTCATTTATTTTATTTTCGTCATTTAATTTCTGTCATTTCATTCATATCTAGCGTAAACCTGTATACAATAACACTCAGCCTCTATATCTGTTGTTAATGTTATTTCATATCAAGATAATATTCTAATATAATGTATAGTACTTGTGTCTATTGTATTGTTGTAGTTTGTTTGTAACTTCATTTTTGTTTACAAAAAAATAAAAAAATAAAAATTAACATGGCAAATGTTACTGAAGCTGTTATATAGGTCACCATGACAACCTCACTACATCTCTACACAACCATCTACACCAGCGCTGTAAAATTGCAAACTTTTTTTCAGTCACCATGACAACCTCACTGTAACTGTACAATCATCTCTACCAGTCACCATGACAACCTCATAGAAACTCTACTTTTCCCCTTCTATTAAAGTCTCTATGACAACCTCATGCTCTCCTCGAACCTAGGAACCACAATGGCACTGTCACCAACAAAACCTGTAACTATAACTGTACTGCCCCCTAACCCAGTAACCATGACAACCCTGTCACTGTAGCGGTAGACTTAGTGAACATACACTGTCTAACATTTTCACAATATCAAATGATGTCTCCTCAATTAATTTAAACTTTAAATGGAATACGCAAGTATCTCTCTTTTTATCTCTCTTTCAGAAACACACTTCTACAGGGAAAATGAAAAACGTTCACATGTGATTGACAGTAGTGGACCCGACAGCAGTAATGCATGGATGTGCGAGAGAGAGAGAGAGAGAGAGAGAGAGAGAGAGAGAGAGAGAGAGAGAGAGAGAGAGAGAGAGAGAGAGAGAGAGAGAGAGAGAGAGAGAGAGAGAGAGAGAGAGAGAGAGAGAGAGAGAGAGAGAGAGAGAGAGATAGCGTAGTGTAATGCATAGGCGTCTGTCTTTGTTTACAAGCAGAATTTGTGAGCAATCTCCGGCTTCACAGTATGATCCATGCTTACACACACACACAAAGACAGAGAGAACAGATGGCCCAGGTTGTTATGTAGGCAGAGAAAGTGTCCTGCATTCTGTGTATGTTTAGCATTTAAAAAATACTTTTTCCAACATAGAAATGAATAAATAACCATTTGCCCTGATTAGACATGAATGTGTCTTGACCGAAAAGTATGTTTGATGTTAATAGTTCAGGTTCCAATGTTATATCAATGATTCTTTCACGAGTTTGTGTGCCCATATAATCTTAGTAAAAGTGGTAAACAGATTTGGCTTGCTGTCTGCTATAGAGGGGCTCGGAAAAGATATTCTACCCGAGCTCCGATTGCCCCTCTATAACAGGCAATTTTTTTCAAAAAGGGGAGGAACCGGGGAGGAGGAGGGATGCTGCAAGAACTAACAATGGGAAGAGGTAGGCTGCTGGTTTTATACCTTGGTATTAATTGGAAGATTAGATGGGCGTACTTCCTCCCGAAATTACGTTTATTAACTTCTCTTATTGCAGAGTCTGTAGCCATTTTCAAAAAAAAACATCTCAAGACACTTATTTTGATCAATAAAGAATAGCACTTATCACTCTATTCGTTTCTGTTTGTTATAAAAAAAAAAAAAAAAAAAAAACTGTCCTATGTGTTTTGTGCTAGATTCCGTGAGACTTGTTACAGCGCTTGCATATTGTTGCCCTTGACTGTTCTTGGTTGCTTCTATTACTCTCATTTGTAAGTTGCTTTGGATAAAAGCGTCTGCTAAATGACTAAATGTAAATGTAAATGTGAATTCTTTATAATTGACAAAAAACAAACAAAAAAAAAAACATTTATTTTCTAGAGGATTTTTTTTTTAATTTGACCGAAATGACTTATGACTGGTTTTTCTTTTTTACATTACACAAGAAAAACTCTTTAAACAAACTTTGTTTATTGTTTTGCACTAAGATTATCATCTACATCTTGCTGTACCTATACATATCCAAATCCGCCTATAAATGCTGAAAAAAAATCTCCCACATGCCTCCCTGCCAGCTGTTGCCATGGAAACGGCCCTACTGGTTGGCACTGTGAGCTCATGGGAGTGCCAAGTAGCAAACATCCCATAGTTAACACAGGACACAGTCAGACCACATGGTACAGTACGTGTAAATTATATTATTATTAGTGTGAAGAAGTATGCAAATGAAATAATCTATGTTTACATTTCCTTGCAGGCATAAAACACACCTCTAAAAGAGTCACCTTGATTAGATGAATATTTAAACAACCAGCTCTCATCCGTGGATACAAGAGTGATATCCTCTAAATCCACACAATACTTTCACAGCTGTGTTAAGACTGTCACTGATGTGTTCATATTCATACTCAGCTGTACAAGTTCTCAGCAATATATTAACATTGTATTAGTGCTGCGTACAGCATGTTGAGTTTTATCCTTTTGACCCCTATTTAGCCAAAAATGTATAAATTAATAAATAAATCAAATTAATATTTAAAGTAAATAATTCGAAAGAGGGCTGACTTTTTGCACTCTTTGTAACTGCCATTCTCTTGCAAACTTACCTGTCAACATTTAGGTATAAATACATACATACGCAGATATCTATTTTTCATTTTTTTCTGTGATTAATCGTGATTAATCGCGATTAAAAACCACTTAATTTTTAAATATATTTTATAATGTAATAATTTCACAGTTAATGTAGAAACAACATAAAGACTTAAATACTTGTTTAATGGCCTCTTTTTTTATGAATGAAGTCCTCAATGAAATAATATAAATAATAATATGCATTTCATATTTACCTGTACCTTTCCAACCTGTATAACAAGTAGGTTATCAAACAGTTTGCACTGCATAAATTATACATAGCATAATCCTTATTAAAGGTACAGAAGGTTTTTTGTTTGTTTGTTTGTTTGTTTGTTTTTTGTCAAGAGCAGTGAGTAATTTAGTGAGTAATTACTTTTGTTCTTTACATTAATGACATCATAAGTGGTTACTGTCACATTAAGATACCACTGCTGCACATGACAGATCTCACACTTGTCTCATTTACTCTCACTACACTTTATGATCATTTAAAGGTGTGGTATGTAGGATTAGGTACCGCAGTCAAAATCTAAATATCGGAGATTGTTGTTTGCCCCGCCCCCATCCTCCTCAGACTCGACACTCACGCGGGTTGCCAGCTTGAGGACACGCAACAGGAACGAGCGCAATTGACAGTGAAAGCCACACTGCAAGTTGATGAGTTGATTTATATGTGTTTTAATATGCTCCTGTTCATAGAGAATTTTAGATGGATACTGAGGCTTTTTAGGTTGGGTAGAATCTGCAATCTCTAATCCAATTTGTTCGCTGGCTTCCATGGCAGCAAAATACTGTGTTGTCCACCAACTGGCAAACTGTAGTGTCGAAATACTATTGGGTAAACTGGCACTGTGTGCTTTCGCACAGACCAAAATAAAAAACAGACATTCTGACACGGACATTTCAAAGTAGAATAACTGGCTGTAGCATTGTTTTTCTGAGAAACAAGTAGGTGAATTTAGCATGTTTCCTAAAAATCAGCCAACATATTATGGTATTTTTATGCTTCAGTACATAGTAACTTACATACAGCCCCTTTATAACTGCTCTTATGAGGATACTTGACAAAACTGACATTTTGGCATAAAAACGTGTGTTATTTTCATTCAAGAGCGAAAGAGAACTCATTGGCTGCGCTGTCTGTGCGCACGATTCTGGCGCACGTCTTTATGTGCGTTGCGTGTGTGTGTCACAGGCAGCGTGTTCTCTTTGTCTTCTCGCTTCTGAATGGTTTAAAAGCATTTGTATGAAAAAAGCATGACCAAAGCTAGCCAAATTATGACAGAAAAGACGGATTCTGCATTAAATATTTACCAAATGTGGCAACTGGAAAACCTTGGAATAATATATTAATGTGATTATTTATATAACAAGGTTTGAACCATACAAATTACGGGAGTTCCCCAGGAGGAAAAAAAAAAAACGGTAAAAAACTCCCGGTAAATAAAGAGTGTTGACAGGTCTGTTTGCAAATGTGTATCTTTACCTACATGTTATCACATTAAAACAATCATATGAATTTTCAAGACACCTCTGTTTGTGAACTGGACCAATCTGTTTTTTGTTTTGTTTTTTGCGTGCGAAGATGTCTTTTTTTTATCTCATCATATTCATTTCAGACTGCAAGCTCACAACTCTTGGTTGAAATCTAATATCCTTTGCCATGCTGCAACATATTTTTGCTTCCCCACTGAAAAGCTTTTGAAGAAACACTAAAATAACACAATACTGTCTCATGAAAATGTAGAAATGCAGAAAGATTTTCATGAGAGATATAAAAAAAACAGAATAAAAGTGAGTGGAAAGTTCCAGCATGACAGAAAAATAGAGAGTTTGTGCTTGTGTAAAGAACAGAAAAGACCAGAGTGAAGCATAAGAAATCTCAGTGGCTCAGAGTGAATCTCACACTAATGCCATTTATTATAACAGAATTATACGTCTGTAAGTGTGTGTGTGTGTTATAAATCAGTGGGATGTGATGAATGTTCCTGTCATCTGTGTGTGAGCTTCAGCTGTTCTAGTCGCTGACTTTCATAAATGCGTCTGCTCCTTCAGAACGCAGCACTGCAGCTTAATTAGTGCATCTCTGCCTTGACCTTTGCCCCCGTCCCTCATGGATCCGACGGGTTCTTTCAAAGTTATGTGACCTACAAAATATTGTACGTAAATGTCATTTATAGTTGCAGCTATTGACAGGGATGTTTCTAACGGGAGTTTTCACTTAATTTTGTTAGTGTTTTATAATGACTTGCCAGCAGAAAAGGCTCAGAAAGTGACAATATTCTTGTCTGCACAGGCTCATATTTATTGAAAGAATGGGTTTGATTCCTAGACAAAGCTTTAACTAATAAAATGTACTGTGCAATTGAATGCAATGTAAGTTGCTTTGGTTAAAGCATCTTCCTCATGGTTTGAGCTTGGAAACCAGTGTGAAAACACATTTACAACAAGACCAGCTAGGTCTGGGTATTGAGTTTGATATTGTTTAGGTAACGACTGAATTGCCTCGATACTATTGAGTACCGATGCTTGTCGTTCGCTACCCAATTTCGCAACCTAAGGGGTTAATCTTGCCAATGTCAGTAAGCAAAAAGCATGCAGCATGATTGGCTGTGGCATCAAGGAAAAACACAGAGACGTGGCTTACACGTGAGGCTGTAATGCATCCCAACCCCCATGGATGTAAACGTGGAAAAGATCAAAAGTGTAGCTACATTTCACCAGGCTCGATGCCAACAGCCTGTGATGCAATATTTGCGGCAAGACGATTCCTGACAACACAAAAATCTGAAGAAGCACTTGACAGGAGCACGTCATGAATGAATCAAAACTCAGCATATAGAATGCTTGCCTCGCAGACATGAGAAAATATGCCTATAGAAGTATAAAATATGTACTTTTAAATTAACCACAAAAAAAAATGTCCATGACCATGTAATCTAAATGAAAGGTGCATTTCTCTCTATAGGCAAGCGTATTCACAATACTGCAGTGATGACGAATCAGCGTTGTCAACTTCATCTTTGCAGCGAACACCGACTCATTCCCGACACATTCATAATCATTAGGCTACTTTTGTCAGTGCTTTAAGACAAGCTGTATGCGTGCTGAGCGCAAGGCATATATCCCGCACCCCATTAGCCTATATTCAAATCAAATTGGTGTTGAAAAAAGTATCTTTCAGGAACCGGTATCATTTTTGAACGATACCCAGTCCTAAGACCAACTGATCTAAAATTATCCACTAAAAAATCCCAGAACCAACAGTGGCAGAATTTGGAAACAAGTTATAAATTATATGTTATATTTAAGTTGTATATGGGCCAGATGTACTAACAGCTCGCGCCAGAGCAAATCCTCTTTTAGCTGAGTTATTTTTGCGGCTGACCTTATTGCATATGTATTTGTAAGAGACATAAAATTTATGGGAGGAGAGTATTTAAATGAATCATGCAATGTGATTTACTAAGGTTTGCCCAATTTACTGATGTTTGGCCATTATTTATCCATATTTAACACACCATAAAGTAAAATATCTAGCCTCCGGCGGACCACCTTCTGTATTCAACTTACAAAAAAAGTGAACTGCGAGAGGCATTACACTTTCTTCGTAAGTTGATTACAGAACGAGGTCTGCTGGAAGCTAGATATTTTACTTTAAATATGGATATTTTTCTAACACAAACCCATTGATTCACTTCAAAAGGCCTTTATTAATCCTCCGCACCAGGAACAGTGTGGATTACTTTTAATAAACTATCCCTTTAAAGGCACCAAATTAACAAAAAACACAATATATTGATTTGTGTCCTGTTTTCTATCATGGACGTGCATGTTTGTGATGACGTTATATATAGTTGAGTGTGAAACCAGACCAACATGGCGGGGGACACCAGGAACAAGCATGCTCGGACTCGGATCACAGTAAACAGCAGTGTGAAAGCCCCCTGAAAAAAAATAAAAATACTGGCAAACACTCAAGATTTAGCCATCATCTGTGTCATTCCAGAGTTTATGTGGAATAATACAACTGTGTGTTTTCAATCCAAACTTCAGGCCAGTGTTTAAAAGACACTTGACATTTGAGGAAAACAGCCTCTTTCCTTCAGTGCGGCCAAGCGTTTGAGGATGCTGCTGACATTTACAGGGCGATGAACTACAGATAAGACGGCTGACAAGCATCCACATCCATCATCCTTTTACCGTCCGTTCTTGATGCGGCGATTACAGCGTTCACACAGCAGCAGCAGAATACGGGTGTCAGTCCAGTTTAGGCCGCTAAATACAGTTGTGTTCAAATACAGGGCTATAGCCACTCTGCACTGCACACACTTGACTTATGTGATCTGATGGATCAGCTGAAATGAGAAGTGTTTCAGTAACAAACACGTTCAGGTGTAATAAAGACGTCGCCATCTTTGATATTTATTTAGTCAGTATGGTTACAAATGTCATTCATGGCTATCCCAAGGATATTTACTTGCTTGCTTAATTTTTTTAAATTATTAGCTTATTAGCTTCCTACTTATTTACTCGTTACTTATCGTCACAGTCACGTTGCAGCAGAGGAGAGTTGAGGCAGGATCTACGTGCAGCAGTCATGTTTATTAATAATATAATCAAAATAACAAAGAAACACAGAAGCACAAGGGAAGAGGAGAAACGCAAGAGAACAGCAACCAACATAACAGACGAGAACGACCAAGATCAACTGAAACTGAGGGCTACTTATATGACGTTTACATTACAACAATGTACTAAAAGCTGATACACAAACCCTCAAATTATTCACAATTCATGCCAGGCCAGTAGTTGGTGATGTCAATTTTTAAAGAATCACTACGTGGTAGGGGTGTAACGGTTCAATTTTGTCACGGTTTGGTTTTTATCATGGATTTAGAGTCACGGTTTGGTATGTGCTATGTTCAGGGAAATGAGTTATTAGCTATTTTCAACTGTCAAATAAAAATAAAGAAAATAAGAACATCAAACTACTAGCAACAACACAAATACATACAATAGAGCAAATAAGCATATAAAATAAACAGTGCTTTTAAGGATTTTTAGGTATCTAGTTTTCAGATACGGAAACTGAATAAAGTAATGAAATATAAAATTTGCATATTGCATATTATAATCTTCACTGCTAATTAAATAAAGATGAATCATTATTTAAGTTACAAAAGTTATTCAGTCAAGAGCAGTGAGTGATTTCTTTGTCATTTGTTGTTTGATTAACATTAAAAACACAGATGGTAGGAAAAGGCTTCTTTCCCTTTAAGACATTATGCATGGATTCAAACATAATGTTACACAAACAAATCTTTCTCCTTTTTCTTAAGACATAACCTACTATGTTTACTCACCAAGACGGGCATGTTGACATAATTTTTGTGTGAATTTGTCCAAGCGCAATACTTAAAAGAGAACTCAACCGTGTGCGTGCTTCAGATGAATGCACACACACACACACACACAAATCCTCTCTCAGTTCTCTTTCGCCTCTTGCTCTTGAATGTTTGTAAGGCTTAAATTAATTTAGTTTAAACACAAATAGCAATGTGTGCTGTTCAGGTCTCACCTTTGTCCAAGCGCTAACAACGCCCAGGTGATGATGGCGTAAATGACTGTCGTTCTAGCATACTCTAGCATGTATTCAGCACTCATATACAAGATTGACTGTTTGTCCATGCTTTTTGATCAATCGCTGTTGTAATGTATCGGGCAGCCATATGATATGAAGGTATTTTTGGTGCAAAACAACTGAACACGTGTGAGAGTAAAACATGTAGCTGTAGTGTAGAGCATATTCACACATGTGTATCAATACATTTAAAGTCACAGAGAAAAATCTTTTAGGAGTTGTAAACTTTAGGAGTTTTCTCACCTACAGATTCAACACAACAGTTACACCTTCACACATTCTTCACTGCAGGTGCACAAATCCTATTCTACGAATCACAAATGAAGAAACTCATACGCTCACATTTTTGCTACAGTTGCTGCAGTGAACATGGTGCAAAACGCATTCACACACCCGTATCAAAAATGTGAAGTCACGGACAAACTTTGTACATCCGCAAATTAATATGTGAATCCATACAAATTGAGTTACACACTTATATCTGGTCACAAATGCATTACTTTTCTTGGATATTTTTCTAATCAAATAACAAATCCAATCATTACAACTGCTTGAATCTGCTGCTATTACATCGTGTGAATAAGTTACCTGATATACTGACCTGGAAATACCCACCCTGATAGGTTAGTCACAACATGCGTTAGCATAACTCTGTCTGTTTTAGATGTTGTTATTTCCAATAAACCATGTTATAGATGCGTAGTCAGATTTGAGATGAACCGCTGTGCAGGTGCTTAGCACGAGTGGCACGGTTTGTTGTTTTACCAAGAACCTTTATCGCCCTATTACGCACCTATAGACATATAACACTTTCACAAATGTGAATTTTTCAACAGTCTCATGACAATGCGTATCAATAGTACGAGAGTGCAATCTCGTGGAATGTATATGCCAAAATTTGTTTTGGAGTGCATATGCTATGCAGTAACTAATTTTGGCGTATACATTCTACGAGATTGCACACTCGTACTATTGATACGCATTTTCGTGAGATCGGGCTCGAATTTTTGTAGTTTAGATGGACTAGAGCTGCACGATTAATCATAAAAGATCATGATCTCAATACAAACACCTATTTGATCTCATTTCTAAATTACAACGATAGGCCTGTGTCTATTAAACATTTAACAAAATAACACTGGAACATTCAAATCTGTGTTTGACTGACTTGCTTGACTGAGCTTCTTTGCTGTTATCTAACGCAATGACATCACAACATTTTGAGTGTGACTTAAGTCCTTTGAGGCCTGGATGTGTGTGCATGATTGTGCGGATATCTGTGAATATCTGCCTCTGTTTAACTGACACTTCAAGCTCAGATTCATTTCTGTTTTTAAGAGCAGAAAGCTTCACAGCCATGGGCGACTCAGAATGAGTAAACATTTCATCTCTCATTGAGAAAGTCAGAATTATTATCTTCTACCGGCAAACTGCAGCACTCATTCTAATGCAAACGCTCCAAGAGCGGCGCATCCTGAAGGCCTTCTGACCAGGCCATGGAAAATCATGCAAAATAACCCCTGAACGCTTTTATGCATGAACGCCTCATCTTATGAGAACAGAACACCTCATAAATGAAACATATGCTTTTGGTTTACAGATGAGCTATAAGTTTCATTAAGTACATATGAAAATCTGCCGGACGATATTCATCCTAACACATTGGGTTTATCGATATTCATCTTGACATATGAATCCAGACTTCAGAAACCATAATCTCACCATAACCATAACCATAAAACATGTTTCATTAAATAGACTTTCCATGAACAGGTAAAAAATAGGACCTGAAACCTGAAATTGTTATTATCATTATTATTATTATTTATTGTATGTTTTAACCTTTTGTTTAATAATAACAACAACAACATATACAGTATATCAAACGCAATATCACACTCATAGTCATGCAATATGGCTGTATATAGAGCCATATCTCACGAGTCACGACTATGTGTGATATTGCTCATATATTCCATACTTTTAGTTATGAGTGTGATATGTGATTGATTCATTCACTGATTCAAATTTGAAGTTGACAGTTTAACAAGCCATTGAAAACAGAAAACAAAGGACTGTTGATCAGTGTATATGTTGAGGAAATCGTTGTTGTAGTATCCTTTCGACTGTTATGGGGATTTTCCATGACTGCTGTTTTTATGGTTTGGTCTTACAAGGTATTGAAAGCAAAAATAATGTCCTTGTTTACATCCATGATTCAGTCCCTTTCAATATAAAAGTCTTTGCTACTGATTGACTCATAAAGACTCTTATCGTCTTCTAAAGGCATAACAATGTACTGTAACCTGCACTGAAGTCAAAATGACTGGCAATAACACACAAAATAAATATCCTGACATGAGTTTCAGATTCAACCTACAAGCTCTTCGGCTGTCGAGGCAGTTTGAATAAACTATCTCATGATTCAAAATTTTACGAGTGAAAAATTGCAAAATGTTCAAGCTGCAGATCATCTTAGACAGGGCTTGACATTAACACCCGCCAGCCCGCCAAATGTGGGTAGATTTCAGCTGTGGCGGGTAAGGCAGCCACTCCCACTAGCCACTTTGGCGGGTTGAATTTAGCCTACAGCCAAATTAAATGCCAAGACTGTCGTATCACAAAATTACAATTCAATTGCAATTCTTTATCGATTAACTTGCAGTTAGTGAACACAGTCGGTTATGGCTTAACCACACCCACTGTTTTTTTTGTTTTTTGTACGTTAACAGGTGGGTAATAACTGTCAGAATAATACGTCCATGCATTCAGCAGCCCAATTAAATACCTGGCTGTCATTAATGTTAATCAAACAACTACAGATGGTACATAAATTAAATATATATATTTTTTACTATTGTTTTTGTAATTTGCTTCTTTCTTCATATCATATAACATTTCTTGTATTAGCCTATGCTCATATTGCCCACCTGCACGTATGTGATATACAACGTAAAGTTTGAAAGGGTTTTAAATCTTCTAAATCAAGTAAAATGACTCAAAATCAAGTAATTTAAGCATGCCAAAGTCAACTTTAATCATAGAAAATGTAATTTCCAAACAGCAAAATTGTGGCCAGTGAAAATGCTGAGTGGCTATTAACTTTGGAAAACCACTAACCACATTAGCTGGTGAGCAAAAAAGTCAAGCCCTGATTTTATTCCGCATTATTGTGCTCATTCTTTTCATTAACAGTAAACCAGACTTATATCAAGAGAATCAATCTAGCTGTGTGTGTGTGTGTGTGTGTGTGTGTGTGTGTGTGTGTGTGTGTGTGTGTGTGTGTGTGTGTGTGTGTGTGTGTGTGTGTGTGTGTGTGTGTGTGTGTGTGTGTGTGGACTGGTAATCCCTACGGTATGGGGACAAAATGTCCCCACAAAGATGGCAATATCCAAATTTTTGTCCTTGTGGGGACATTTTTTTGGTCCCCATGAGGAAAACATCTTATAAATCACACTAAGTGATGTTTTTGAAAAAGTAAAAATGCAGCATGTCTCCTGTGATGGGTAGGTTTAGGGGCAGGGGCAGTGTAGGGGGATAGAAAATACGGTTTGTACAGTATAAAATGCATTACGTCTATGGAATGTCCCCATAAAACATGGAAACACAACATGTGTGTGTGTGTGTGTGTGTGTGTGTGTGTGTGTGTGTGTGTGTGTGTGTGTGTGTGGACTGGTAATCCCCACGGTGTGGGGACAAAATGTCCCCACAAAGATGGCAATATCCAAAATGCTTGTCCTTGTGGGGACATTTTTTGGTCCCCATGAGGAAAACAGGTCATAAATCACACTAAGTGATGTTTTTGAAAAAGTAAAAATGCAGCATGTCTCCTGTGATGGGTAGGTTTAGGGGCAGGGGCAGTGTAGGGGGATAGAAAATACAGTTTGTACAGTATAAAATGCATTACGCCTACGGAATGTCCCCATAAAACATGGAAACACAACATGTGTTCTGTGTGTGTGTGTGTGTGTGTGTGTTTGCCCTTGGTGAATGTTTATATTACTAGTTCTCATAAACTTCCTCAAATTGCCCTGATGAGGAAATATTCTTCCACATCCTCCCTTGTTAAATGGAGATTGGAGGAGATATTCAGCATCTTTCTGACCTATTTAGCAGCTCTGCTCTTTAGATGCCAGACACAAACTAGATCCTGAACAGCCACTTACTCAAACTTCACTTTATGAGACAGTTTTTTGACTACAATTTTCTTCCAGGCTAAAGTGGTTTGTTTGGCTGAAGTGAAAGCTATTTTCTATTGTCTTCAGAAAATGCTTGGTTGCACAATCATCATATAAATATATATATATATATATATATATATATATATATATATATATATATATATATATATATATATATATATATATATATTTTTTTTTTTTGTGAGCAGTAGTATTACTCACTGTAAAACCTAACAGTTAAATTTACTTATTAGGGCCAGAGCACCGATGGTGTGAGGACCCTATTGGAATTGCTCAATCTATTCTTCTTCTTCTCCAAAATGACTCGCATGTTTAGACCCTCAAAAATTTTCGACAACTCATGAAACACATAAGAATTGGTGAAAATTTACGCCTGATATGGGTTTCAGAATTAGGTTTGGCAAAACGGCTCAATAGTGTCACCGACACAATTTCAATGAAGCGCAGTTGGCGCTACATTTCACATACAAGTATGACATTTGGTAGACACATGTAGCCCAATACCTACAAAGTCCCTGGGAGCAAAATCTGAAAACCCAACCCAATTTTCTTTTTTTTGCCATTTCCAGACATTGTACTTACACAAACTCATCCAAGAGATTTTATCAGATAAACATCATACTTGGTCAGTCTAATCTAAAGGCCTTTGTGACGTTAACTTGGTGGCCTGACAAAATTCGGTGTATACACACACACACACACACACACACACACACACACACACACACACACACACACACACACACACACACACACACACACACACACTGTATATTTTTTAAACCCTAAAAACTTACTTGGCCAGCATGTTCCTGTCCAGCTTTTTGACCATTCCCTCTTTATTTAAAAATTATAATATAATAATAACTACATGCCAGTGTGAACATCCTTACAAAAATGTTAGCAGCGATCACATTATTATAATTTCATATTTTTTAAATGTAATTTTATAATTACAATATAGATATTTAATTCAATTTGATCTTTGCTTTTAAAAAATAAGCAAAAATATAAATTACAAACAATATGACAAAACCAGTGCTTCATTTTCAGCCACAGTAGGTCTATTTAACAAGAACGTTCAAGAAAGAAATTCTCAAGTTATTCAATCAAGCATGATGATTTTCATGTTCCTTTGTTGTTTGATTAACATTAAATCACAGAATATTAGATCCGGCCCTTTAAGAGCTGCAGGGACCCGATACACTGTAAAACATCCAATTTCTCACTCAACTCTGTATACGTTCAATAAAGACATATCCGACTGTGATTACCTGAATATTTTCTGTTGCGTTCTTTGTCATGCGCTGTGTGTATATATTTAGCTCTTCTGCTTCCAATGTTTAGTGAACGGTGAAAGCAGAGCTCTGCACACACGTCCTGACTCCTGCTGTCACACATCGACGCAAATAAATACTGCTCTTATTAGGGTGCTGTCCTTCTTAAAATACCGGTAATAATAAAATGTAATATTTTACCGTTTTTTAATAGCAGGGTATCGTGATACTTTTCTATTACCGGTATATCGTGCAACACTAATTGTAACTCGGGCATACAATGTCTGATCTGCCCCAAACTTCATGTTTTAATAGAGTCCTGGTCTGAAGACATCTATATGGCAATAATCAGTTACAGTGTGGTAAAAGATCATTCCGGTTGCTGTTTTTTCCACACGTTTTCAAAACAATTCCCCACATGTAATGACGGGAGAGCCGAAGCTCATTATGATGCAAAACTGTTATCCAATCATAGCAGTGGGCATTTACTTCCAAGTGTTCAATTCAGCATGCCCATAAAAATAGTGTTCCAGAAGCTAGGCTCAAAACCAGGGTAGAAAATAGCTTATTACTTATTCATTGTGATTTTGTTTTCCAACGTAAAAAACACGCAAATGTCATTAGTTGATCTCAGACAAAAGTATAAAAAAGGCCAGTTCATGACACCTTTAACATTAACTAAGATATACAAATTATTTAGTGTTTTCATTATTAGTTCATGTTAACTAATAAATGAACTAATGTTAACAAATGGAACCTTATTGTAAAGTGTACAATAATAAAGAATCTGAATATTTTTCAGTCAATATCTAGGACATATTTTAGTCCAGATTAGAATGTAAAAATGTTTAAGTTGGAAACTAAATAGCCAGTTTTTAAATATTAAATATTTAAGTATTTGGTGCAGTCATAATCACCATAGCGTCTGTTTGGAAACAGAAAGTAGCGCAGCCTGATAGCGGGGGAATTGCTGTTGTTCCATCAACGCCATCTACTGTCAGAGTTAATGTGCATTTCCATTCAGCACGTCAGAATGAGCCATTTATACACATTATTTACTTTTGAGTTGAAAATGTAATTTATATGTACAACTATAAAGTAGTATCTTTCATTCGCTGGTGTGTGTCGGGGGGAGGGGGTATTAAGAAAAAAATCTCTTTATGTGAGCTTAAATGGAATAAGTTCACAGTAGTCATAAATATTGAGATTTAGTTTTTAAGGCAATTGGTTTTCTCAAATGGTTTGAGTAATTATTTGGGTTTTACAGTGTTATGTTGCCTTAACAAACATCTACAAGCTACAAAGCTTTTGTACCGAAATTATTATTATTAATATTATTATTGTTACTAATACAGTTATAATAATAATATCATTATTAGTATAGTATTGTTGTTGTTATTAATATTAATATGGATACTAATGTAAATAATAAAACCTAAGCTGCTATTCTTCACTAAAAACTGAAAAGCTTCTTTAAATTTCCTTTGCCTCTTTTTCTCAGGATTCGGCGAGATTCGGCTTATATCAGAACAATATATACTCTCACCTGTCTGCTGTGTCTCTCACACTCTTTCATTCAAGGGCATTTATCAGCCCTTCCTCTCGAAACTGATTCTTTCCCGTCTGTTGACATGCTGTAAATTACGTCTGTCAGATGGCAGGAGTTTCCTCCTGTGCTCGTGTCAGCCTTTATGTTCTAATTCATCCAAAAAAGCACCAATCAGCACTTGTGTCTCTGATAAGCATGTTAAGTACCTTTCCCTGCGTGTTTTCATGTTCAAATATTCCATCTCACATGCTGTCCGAACACGGAAGGTCCAGACCACCAGAACCGATAACAGAGCAGAAGCGTCAACACACATTTCGACAGAAAACAAATGAGTCTGGCCGCTCTTATCAGCCATGAGATGCATTCGCAGAAGGGACGGCCGGCGGTCTCTCAGGGAAAATGAGTGTGTCTGCTGAAATTGCCTGCAAATGTCTTCCACGACGAGAACTAAACGTAAAAGGAGTTTAACGAGAACGTGGAAGCAGCAGGGAGCCACATTTTTAGAAATGTCATGTTTTAGATTCATGTGTTTGTTTGGTTGGGTTTATTTCCCTCCTGAAGTGAAGAACTAAAGTGTTCAGACTGCAGTGAAGTTCAGAAGCTCGAAAACCTAAAACACATACAGACCGTGTGCTTTAAGTCAACGTGAAATAGCAACAGACGACTTTACTAACGTCATCAACATTTTCAAGTAGGGGAGAAAGCTATAGCCAATCTCCTGGGGGCGTACTATAGAAACGTTCTATCTTAGGATATGATAAGTTAATTTAGACATTCGTATTACAGAAGCAAATATGATCTTATCTTACAAAATCTTATCTTATATATAGTTAGGAAATCTTAAACTGTTCCAATGAGTTCGATAATCAACTGTCAGGTCTGTTACCAAACAGAAATATGCTCCAATGCAAATATTTCAAATTGTGAAAAACTTTATTTACATACTAAATACATTAGGATTAGGCCTTATAGTTCAATTAGGGCATTTAAGTAGCTTTTATAAGCATGCCTTAGACAAAAAAACATTACTGGTGTGCATCTTGAATTAAAATAACTGCATTGACATATTTTTGTAGATATACCAGTGCAAGTTGCTTTTAGTTTAAACAGCTCAATAATGCATTTTAGTCTAGGACTAGGTTTGAGCCTTGTCTGTGAAACAAGGGGCATGCATACAAATCTACTCAAGTCCTTAAGTGGGCCAAAAAACTATAAAGTTCAGCTAATTGCATTTACTATAAATTTAAACTATAATACATTTGAATTTAATTGTAATTTACATGCAATTAAGTGTCTGTAAACATTATATTCAGTTCACACTTAAAGTATATTATTTCCATAATAAATACTCTTTTTTAAAGTAAAAGTCCAATTTACAAAACAATTAGTGTGGTATCTCAGTGCAAAAATCACTACCTGCTAACTAGTTTAAAGTCTGTACAAATGAGCTTTATTTACAAAAGATACATGTTTTACATTGCGGTTTACCCTGATGTCCAATTAAAGCAGTTATGATAACTGGGCATTAATCCAGATGTGTGGTGTAGTAAAAGCACACTTGTGTAAAAGCATGTGTAAGAGACTCCCAGTCGAGGTCAGATGTCAGATCATGATGAACCAGCTCACAAGAACTGAAGCTCGCAGATTACAGCACACGTTTGTGTCTTTGATTCATCTGCATAATTCATTTTGTTAATCGGCACTAAACCAACACAGACAGCGCAAGAAAATAAATGCCACGTTTGGATGATTGTCAGTGGAGGAAGATGCTTTTTGCCTGCATAATGGCGTAATTACTGTTGAAATTGACAACTGAAATCTGAACCTTTGCTCTATATGCAAAATCAGTAGCTTGAAAAATCACACCAAAAGAAAACTTGTTTCAGAAGTGGAACAAGTTCTACGTTTTGATAAAAGGTTGCATTGACAAATTATTCACAATTAAATCAGGCTTAAATCAAGACTAAAAAGCCACATGAACAACCACAGGCACATGACATTTTATTCAGCAGTGGTGTGAACACAGCAATACACATACTATAATTACTGCCATTGTAAGTGATTAAATGTTCAAATACCCTGGTAAATAAATGCTTATGATGTAAAGAAACAAGTCATCATCAGCATCAGAAAGAACCAGTGAAATGCAGTGATAGCACCGCCCTGTCTGTTTGTCTTCCTGCTGGAGAATGAGATGTTCTTTCATGAACAGCTTGGGCTTTCAGATTTTATCCACGCCTTCTGGACACACACGCGCACACACACAGGTTGGGTTTTCATGTTTTATGGGGACTTTCCGTAGACAAAATGATTTTTTTTTTTTTTTTTACTGTACAAACCCTCCTTTAAAAAAAACTAATTTTGTATGATTTATAAGCCGTTTTCCTCATGTGAACAAAAAAACTCCCCTAAAGGTAAAACATTACTGGTATAACTATCTATTTGGGGACGTTTGGTCACCATAATGTAGGAAATACCAGGACCAAACACACATACACACATTTTGTGTGGTGAATTTTCATCAACTATGTTTTTAAATCAGCTACTTTTTTTTCTAATAACCTGTAATCCACAAACATATTTTACCTTCATCAAGACATTATCTAGTACATTTATTGAGTGTTTTTTCTCATGGAGACGGTAAAAAACACACAGATGCACACGGACAGAGACATTCAGATGTGAATAAGGTCAGGCTGTCATTATGTGGCAAATGATAAACATGAATAATGAATTAAACACATAAATTATGCAGCAGGTGTTGGTGGATTATGGAATAACACACACTCCCACTAAACACGCTAAAGACTTTCATAGATAACTCTGACTGACCTGACACGACCGAGCAAAAGGTCTTGATCCATTTAGATGCTTAGTTGTTATTCACATGCATAACACAATTAATAAAGTGGATCAACTTCAACGCAATGCAGTTATTTCACCTACAGAAAAAAAGAAAATGGTGGTTTTGGTCTTGCTTGTCTACCAGCCAGGCTAATCTTGTTTGTTTAAAGCCAGTAAAATAATCAAAGTAGTAAAAAAAAAAGGTTGTAGGATTTAAAAAAAACTTCTGAAAGAGAAGTAGGAAACACAGGTGAACTGAAGAATCTCATATCCATTTTTAACAATATTTTCACCTAACAGAATTGTTTTCTGTAACGCTATTCTTCTTTCTCTTTTCTTCATGTCACCTATGCTGTAGTTTCTTTCCTTTCAATAAACCTGGCATTGTATATTTAATATTTTTGGCTCTGATAAATTATGTTGATGCTTCCATGCACTGTAGCAGAGTTGGAGCAGATCTCCTGTCGGACATCTCTTAAAGGGTTAGTTCACCCAAAAAATGAAAGTGTATTTACTCACCCGCAAGCCATCCTAGGTGTATATGTCATTTTTCTTTCAGAGTTATACTGTATATAAAAAAATGTCCTGGCTTTTCCAAGCTTTATAATGGTGGTGAATGTTGCTTCGTTTTCTGGCGTTCAGTGCATATGCATGTTGACTTGGATTAAAAAGTGTGACCCTCAATGTTACGTTTTGTTTTGTTTTACTTTCTACGCTTCTGCGTTTGTCAATAAATATATGTCAAGGGTTACTCTTTTAGTGCAAGTCGACTCGTGTACCGCTGACCACCGGAAGCTAATGTTAGTTTTTTTAGTCTATAAAGTTTTAAATATAGATATTTTTCTTACACAAAAATGCCATTTAACTTGAGAAGGCCTTTATTAACCTACCAGAGACGTGTGGAGCAATTATATGATGGATAGATGCACTTTTATGGACTTCAAAAACGAAGCAACATTCACTGTCATTATAAAGCTTGGATTAGCCACATTTTTTAATATAACTCTGATTGTATTCATCTGAAGGAAGAATGTCATATACACCTAGGGACGGCTTAAAGGGTGATTAATTCAAGAGATAATTTCATTTTTGGGTGAACTATCCCTTTAAGGCACTATGAACCATGCGACTAGTAAGTAAAACCTCAAACTTACACTAATGTTCAAATGTTTGGTGTTGGCACAATTCTTTGAAAAAGTATCTAATGCTCACCATGACGGCATTTGCTTGATTAAAAAATACAGTAAAAACTAATATTGACATTTTTGGGTGAACTATCACTTTAAATATAGAAAACAGCTATGTTAAATTATTACATTATAATGATATTCACAATATTACAGTTTCTTTGTATTGTATTTTTGATCATATAAATGCCGCCTTGGTGACTGTGAGCAAAAGAAACTTTTTCAAAAGCATAAAAGAAAAACATAGATTAGCAAAATGATTAAGGTTCTCCTCTGTTTCAGCTGCAAGAAAAGGATGAAGATGTGATAGTGTAGCTCAGGTTAAGGAAGAGGATGAAGAGGAGGAGGAACACGTAAGTTAAACAATTCTTTTCTTATACTTTTCTAACAAAAAGCAATATACCTGACTACAATATTATGCCAATTATTATTTTATTTTTTCAGCTTCCAGTTTGCAAAGATCCAAAGTGAATATATAGAGACCATCCTCCTATCCATGCCTCAGAAGACCCTGCCCTCCACTGGTGGGGTAAGAAAGACACTCTTCCTCTTCTCTTACAGCTCTTCATCATCTCCCTCCGCCTCCTCAACACTGTCTGAAGTGTTTTCCACAGCTGGGACACAGTCATAATGCTCATTTTCTTGAACAAAAAAAATGTTGATGTATATTTTGGCCCAATAATACAGGAGAGATGCTAGAAATATATATATTGTTTTACATATCTCTTTATGAACGTTATTTTCTTTATTTGTTAGCTTCAGCTAAGCTCAAGGACTATATATATTTTGTAATTGTCACATTGTTCAGGTTTAGCTACATGTAGTAAAGCAATAAAGCACATCAACACCAGACATGTGTAGTAGGTGCCTCACAGGAAACTTCTGCAAATAAAAGTAATAATAAAGAAACTGATTAATCTATTTTTATGTATTTTTTGTGCTAAATTATAGAGAGAGATTGAGAAGTATCAGTGATAGAATCATTAACTACACCCATCCCTAATAATAAGACAATAAAATATTGTAATAATTGGCTACATTGTTCATTGATTATGTTGTTTGATTAATGAATTGTTAAATTTCTGTACTCATAATTTGTTAACACTTTACACTGTTTAAAATGTGCTGGCTTAATATTTGTAAGTAACAATAAGTAACACTGAATAAATGCTGATTATTAAATGAATGCAGTGTGGTTTTGAGCCATTTTCTATTTGAATTTAATAGGGTTTTGAATAGTAATTTTTTTTTGTATTATATACAAGTACACATCCCTTAATGTGTTAACTAAAAACAAAACAAATGTATTTAGGTTTTCCAGCAGAGAATGAAATGTTTGAGTGTATCAGTTCAATGGGGATTTTCGAAGGTTATGGACCAAGCCCATCTTCATTCCCCTGACTAAAGGTGAGAAGTATATTAAAATAAAGGTGGACATGGTATTTTGGTCGTTGGGACATACCTGCCACGTTCTAGCGACATATCATAACGTCGACACGACAAATACAAGAATCACAAAGTTACGTCCCTGGAACATTATCTGGTACGTCGCTGCGACTAATATGGTCCTTTAAGGTTACATCCTCACAACATGCCAGTTTGGTCGTTGTGACGTGCTTGTCACGTTATAGCAACATACCACTATAACGTCGACACGACAAATACAAGAATCACAAAGTTACGTCCCTGGAACATTATCTGGTACGTCGCTGCGACTAATACGGTCCATTGAGGTTACGTCCTCACAACATGCCAGTTTGTTCGTTGAGACGTGCTTGTCATGTTATAGCAACATGCCACTATAACGTCGCCACAACGATTATGGGAATCACAAAGTTACGTCACTGGAACGTTATCTGGTACGTCGCTACAACGAATATGGTCTGGTCCGGTTACGTCTTCACAACGTAACTGTTAGCTGGGATATTGCTAGTCATTTTTTTATGATTTTCTTTTATATTAAATTTTTCAAAACACCAACACAAAAATAGACGACTCTGTCAGCACTGCTTATAAATATTTAAAGTATCCACACAACATAATAATACCATATAAAAGTACAAAGCTCTTCACAGTTTAATGAAAATATGCCTTATTACACCATGAACACATCACACATATATTTTGCAACCCTCAACCAAGCCTGTACTGTTTGTGGTTTAGCTTTATTAACATCTTGACATATCTGCATTTGCATCCCACCAAAGTTCAAGTATTGTCTTTGCTGCAGTAAAGCCCGAAAAAAGAATAATTTTGTCCATTGCTACAAGTTTCAAAGAAGAGTCATCATTCAAAAGGCACAGGCAGCGGACCGGAGTAAAATTACATCGTCAATTTTTCTAAATCACAACAAACTTGAGTCCAGAAATGATTTATCACTGAACATTCCCAAAACATATACATTGTGCCAACTATAGCATTTTGACATATGGTGCAGTTAGGATCAGACGTTAAGCCCATTCTGTATTGTCTGTATTATGTAGCACTGTGAATGGTTTTAAAATGGATAAACTGGTGACTGCAATTTCAAGAAGTTTAGCTTATATTTGACCATACCGTGATCTAATCAGGGCAAAGACCAGGCAATTCTAAATCTCAATAGGCAAACGTTTATATCGTGTTTCTAAAAGGAAGGTAAACAATTGTGAAACCATCCCACCATTAGATTAAAAAGTAGTGATGTGTTCCAACTCCATATGCCTTAGTGGCTGATTTCAATCTCAGATAAAGATGAACCAGGTAGATCAAACAAAGTTTGTAAACTACGAAATGAGTGTAAACCATCTTCATTGTATACAGTGCTATCCAATAATATTAGTAAATATTAGCAAAGAAGGCTGCAAAAATAAATCTGCTGTCTTTATCATTTTGATCTTTCATTCCAAAAAAAAAAATAGTTAATCTTTCATTGAAGTAAAACAATTGAAGTGGGGTTAACTCACATTATGTTTTTTTCTCCCTCTCCAATTCATGTTGGCCACAAATATTAGCACACCAGGGTGACTAGGTTCATAACAAATTGTCCAGCCATGATTTCCTGTTCCACAGGAGTATAAATATGAGAAAACACAAAAGCTAAATTACCTTAATCATTCATCACAATGAGTAAAACCAAAGAATATAGTGTAGTTCTGATGTGCAGAAAAAGATTGTTGAGCTTCACAAAATAGAAAGTGGCTGTAATAAAATAGCTAAAGAACTGAAAACCCCATTTCCACCACCAGGGCAATAATTAAGAAGAATACACACACACACACACACACACACACACACACACACACACACACACACACACACACACACACACACACACACACACACACACACACACACACACACACACACACACACACACACACACACACACATGTTGTGTTTCCATGTTTTGTGGGGACATTCCATAGGCGTAATGCATTTTATACTGTACAAACCATATTTTCTATCCCCCTACACTGCCCCTGCCCCTAAACCTACCCATCACAGGAGACATGCTGCATTTTACATTTTCAAAAACATCACTTAGTGTGATTTATAAGATGTTTTCCTCATGGGGACCAAAAAATGTCCCCACAAGGACAAAAATTTGGATATTGCCATCTTTGTGGGGACATTTTGTCCCCATAACGTAGGGATTACCAGTCCACACACACACACACACACACACACACACACACACACACACACACACACACACACACACACACACACAACACACACACACACACACACACACACACACACACTTAACCACCTTGATGACAGTGGGTTTGCACTGCTGTTTTCACGGTTATTTGCTCTTCATTAAGAGTGATTTCAATTAAATCATCGCAACGATCCTCCATGACAGACACGTGCGCTGCTGCTTTAGTATTTGGCTGTAACAAGGTATCTTGGATGGCAACGTAATTGTTCTGTACTGTTTGGAAGCGTGTGTTTGTGACCAGCTGGCGGTTTATTCCTCTGAGTCTCTACTGGGATTTTCTAACGGAAGTTGGATGGAGGTCTCTGGATCTTAATCAAAGTTCTGTGCGGGTCTGAAGGGCTTCTGGATTGAGATCTGAGTGTGTTTGTCATTATCTGTATGTGTTCAGGTTTGGCAGTTTTGGGGAATACTAACTAAACTATCTCAACTGGATTCAAAATAGTTCAACTTTTCTAGTAGCTAACAATTTGTTCTTAATAAGAAGTGGAGCAATATGACAAAATGTTAGAAAATTATATATATTAGGGATGTAACGATTCACTCGACAATACATTTTGGTCCAAAAATAACAAAAACTACTACTTTTTTCAGCATTGTCTTCTCTTCCGCATTTGTTTGAATCCCGCTGCTGACGTAAGACGCTGCTGCTGCATTATCTGGCTTCCATGTAGTCTGAGGGAGACACACGCTTTGCATCTTACGTCAGCAGCATCACTGTGGACTCGTGAATGCGGATTCAAACAAACGCGGAAAGAGAATACAATGCTGGATAAAGTCGTAGTTTTTGTTATTTTTGGACCAAAATGTATTGTCGATGCTTCAAAAGAGTCTAACTAACCCACTGATGTCACGGACTACTTTGATGATGTTTTTCATGCCTTACTTCCTACCTTTCTGGACACAGACTGTAGAGTGTGCATACACTTTCAATTGAAGGACAGAAGGCTCTCGGACTACATCTAAAATATCTTAAACTGTGTTCTGGAGATGAACGGAGGTCTTACGGATTTGGAACGACATTAGGCTGAGTCATAAATGACATAATTTTCATTTTTGGATGAACTAACCCTTTAACTTCTTGAGCAATCTGAACAGCTCGTCTGTTTGATCGGACCACACAGGCCAGCATTCGCACCTCACATGCATCACTGAGCCTTGGTCACCCATGCCCTGTTCCTTGGACCACTTTTGATAGATACTGACCACTACAGATCAAGAACACCCCACAAGAGCTGCAGTTTTGGAGATGCTCTGATGCCTAGTAATCACAATTTGGCCCTTGTCAAACTCGCTCAAAATATTACGCTTGGCTATTTTTCATGCTTCTGACATATCAACTTTGAGAACAAAATGTTTGTTCACTGCCTAATATATCCCATGCACTAACAGGTGCCAGGATGAAGATTTAGTCATAATGATTTAGTCAGAATAGTATATAGTATAATAGATAGTCAGAATAATACAGAATCAAATATAACATTTTATACGTCAGGTAAAACTTTATAATGGCAATTACATAATTAAACAATAAGAAGCCAATTCAGAAATGATAAAAAGATTGCATTGATTGCTCAAAAATTAACTTAATAAAAAAAAATATTTATATATAAGTAAAGAGAGAAATACTTTTTTTTCCGCCCCCAAATCACGTCAGTATTCAGAGCTCTTAGCAGACAGAATTTTTACACTCTCATCTTCGATACAGTTTTTTAAAGTATCCAAGACAACTTTAACCGCTGAAATAGAGCGAGTGAATCTTAAATGAGAGCACATTCATAATGCATCAAAAGTTAAAAGAGCAGATATCACTTTTTGCACATACTTGTGAGATTTCAAAATGCATACAAAGCACGTGATTTTCATTTCACATGTGCAGAAATATTCATCTGAAGAGCATGACACTCAGAGAGGGAGTTAGAGAGACATTGGAGCCGTCTGGACGCAGACACACATTAGCAGGAGAACACGTTAAACCCGCCCTGCAATTCAGGAACACGGCTAATTAATTACAGTTCAGCGAGTGCTCATGACAGGGCAATTAGAGAGAATAAGACATCAAGAACCACAAAACTAATCGGGTTGTAACGGCAAATTACTAGCGCTGTGTCTGTAGAATTTCAGGAGGCAGCAGAAATGAGCGAAGCGCAGACTAACAAAACGGGCACCTTATAAAAGGTGATTTTAAACATTGTATCAGGTATATTGTGTTTAAGTGTTAATAAATATATAAATATACAATACATATAGTGTATATATATATATATATATATATATATATATATATATATATATATATATATATAGAGAGAGAGAGACTTTAACTTTGCCTTGAGAAGTCTATGAAATATATATTATTTATTCATGTCATATTTATTTGCAAATACAGCTGGAACGCAAAGCATAAACAGGTTAATGATGATACTTCAGATCGTTAGCAGATGAGATAAGACATGTATTGTTAAACATGAGTCGTTTTCTGGCAGAACCACTGGAGCACACACACCAGGCAACCAAGCTGAGATCATAGATGGTTAAAAAATGTCGGGCTTTGCCATCTTGGCAGCGTGCCACTCGCGGATAACAGAAAATGGGCAAAGAGGTGGGATGTGGATAGAGCTGAGATGACGTGATGGCTAACAGACAGCAGACAAACGGCAATCCATCTGTCACTCAAGTGGCCACGCCCTTAATTATGCAGAACTTTAAGGCTTAATATAATTTTGAACTAATAAGTTTAAAAAAAAAACAACCCCCTCACAGTTGTCATGAAGGACAAAAATAGCTGTTCTTTGCCGCTCTGTAACAGTGACGCAGCTCTGTGACAATGGAAGAGCGCAGACTTTTACTCTCAAGGTACCCCTCTGGGGACGGTTATATTGCGGAAAGTTGTGACCACGGATGCGTCCTTAACAGGCTGGGGTGCCACTCAGGAGGGCCGAACGGTGAACAGTTTGCGGCCGAGCAAACTACGTTCAGCGCACATAAATTATTTAGAGCTTCTGACCATTTGGAAAGCTCTTAATTATTTTCTGCCTGGCCTGCAGGGACATCATATGCTCTTACGCTGCGACAATACCACGGCTGTGGCATATATCAACCATAGATGCAGCATACACTCATCAAAACTTCATGGTCTTAACTTACAAGCTTTTGGTATGGAGCAAGCGTTTTTTTTCTGCCGTTACACGCGACTCATTCTGAACAGCGGCACAGACCTTATATTGAGGTGGAACCCTCTCAACAGAGATTGGTGCCTCTACCCTCAGACATCCACAGATCTATTTGCTTCATGCCTAACCACCCTTTGTCCAATGTTCTTCTCGCTAAAGGATGTGGATGCGCCCCTCTAGGTGGATGCACTGGCCCATCCATGGCCCAGAGTGCTGCTGTATGCTTTCCTCCCCTGTGCCTGACAATTCCCACACTGGCAAGGGTGAGAGAGAAGGACCCGTCTCTCATTCTGATAGCACCCAGGTGGCCCAAAGCAGCTTGGCTGCTGGAGATAATCCCTCTTTATATGTCCAGCCGTGGCGCCTCCCCTTCCACACAGACCTGTTGTCTTAAGCGAACAGGAACATCACCCACACCCGGACAGGGTGTCTCTCTGGGCCTGGCCCATAAGAGGACGAACCTAAGTGCACTAGGGATTCCTCCGCGTGTGGCACCCAGCCCACCCCCCACATGGGGAATCCCATATCTAAGCAACGTCTCTCACATTAGCTTGTGGACGCTATAATTTTGGCATATGAATGGAGTGCCAAAGGGAGTGCCACCCCCAGGGGACATCAGAGCTCATTCCACGAGGGGCTTAACCGCTTCTTGGGCTCTGTTCAGGGTAGTATCACTGCAGGACATTTGCTCTGCTGCCAGCTGGGCTTCTCCCCATACGTTTGTACGTTACTACAGGAGCACATTCTGTTTTTTTTTTTTTGGGGGTCGTCTTAACCCTGCTTTCTCTTGAGTGTGCCACACACGTTTCATGCCCTGCTTATACACCACAGTTATGTGTGTGCATCAGTGTGGCAAGTTCATGATTGTGGGACGTGTCAGGCACCATCCCTTGGGGTGACCGTCTTTCTCTGGCGAGAAGATGAAAGAGAACAATAGGTTACTGTCGTAACCCCAGTTCTCTGAAACATAGAGTGGAGAGATCAAGCTTTATTCCGCTTACTGCACAAGAAGCAAATATGCTTACTTATGAACAGTAAGTATAAGATGAACAGTCCATCAGCAAGACTCACCGACAAGTTTTGTGAAATCATAGGCAAACAAATGCCCGAAATCATAGGCAAATCGGTGCTTCATGACGCGAGTGACAATCATGCAGTGTGAATTCTCAAACATGCATTGAAAGACAATCGCAGACAAGTCGCAGACGACCATGATACACTCTTAACCCGGATTTTGATGAAACATTTTAAGTGGTCATTAATTATTCTTTGTTGTTTTTAAAAAAAATCAATGTCATCACTAAATTAAATTAGCGGTTTGCACTAAACAGACGAAATATTGAGTGCAATGATCTAGTTTAGCTGCGATAACTCGGTATGTTATGCTTCTGTAGGGAAGGGGAGGGGCTTAGTGAAACTGACAGTGAGCAGCTGAGAACGGAGAGCGTGCTTTTTGAGAGAGTATGCTCATCAATACTGCACGATAAACATGGATTTTTTTCAAGCAACATGAAACGGTGAGTGTATTAAGTGTCCTATCTGTTACATATCTTTATAACAAAAGTGATTACCCAAAAACCAGATGTTGAACGTTAAAATATGTAGTGTTAACGTGGCGGTCTATTTTTTTAATCTGTCGATTCACAGTTTATGTTAGCTAACTTAATGTTATATTGTTAACATTTCAATTGGTTATTTCGGTCGGGTCACAGTTTATAACATTAGGCAGTGTGTTTTTGTATGTTTATAGTTTAGCTACAGTGTTGGCTTTTAAGTTTCTGTCGGTTTATATTTGCATGTGTGAATGTTAAGTTACACGTGCTTGTGGCTAAAGCTAGCGTATGTATCGTTGTTGTATTTAGACAACAGTTCAAAAATGTGCTTCTTAAGGTTTCACATGAGTTATTTTTTTATCTTTATTCATAGTATAACATAAACTGTTTAAAAACTGTGTCATTAGCAGATGTTGATTAACTTTTTACAATTGAATTGTATCTTCGACTGATTTGTTCATCTAAAAGTTTTTTTTTAATGTTCTGTTTTCACAGGTTCTTGTGAAGATGCAGTGGATGGGTAACGTTAAGTTTTGTGAATTTATGTGTGATAAACGGGGATACCTATTAAAACATTATAGGTTAAAACATGGCAGCTACAGCAGAACTGTACCCTTCCCTTGCTTTCATTAAGATTGTTTGTGCACATTTAACTCCATGAATTCACTTAAGGTCCACTTGTCTAAGATTCACTCAAAAGCCCACAATGCTCAATTGTGTGAAACTGGCCATGTAACCTTTCACTGTGAGTTGTGTGATGTTGGCCAGTTGTTGACACAGCTTTTACAACAAACCACAGTTGGTCCATATCCATTATACACTTGCATTATTGCATGTTAATTTAGTCTAAGTAATGTAAACATGTCACAAAAAGTGATACTAAATCGGTTGTCCAAAACAATCAAAATTGTGTTTTGTTGGTTCTGATTTATTTTAGATAATTTAGTTATTCTAACCATGTAACTTTTTTTTATTATTATTATTTTTTATACAGTCTCAGGAGTCAGCTGATATTCGGTCACTGGTGCTCAGAGGGCTCCCGATTGTCCTTGGTGACAATCCAACAGACTTCTTCAAAGCATGCTTTGTTAGTAACTTATTTTATCAAATTCTATTTAAAAGGACCATGACAATTTGTTTTATTAATTGATAGTCCTTGTGGTTGATAAAATGTGTGCATAGAGCTTAAAACATTGAAAATGAATAGCAAAAGGTCTTTCTAACCTCTAACATTATTATTTACTTACCCTCATGTTATTCCAAACACAAAAGACATCTTGTTTATCTTCAGAACACAATTTAATGATTTTTTTCTAATAAGAGACATTTCTGTTCCTCTATTAAAAGTACAGGTAACCATGACTTAAGGTTTAAAGAGGTTCAAGTCACCAACAAATAGATCCATATGAATCAAGATGATATAGCTTTCTGTGACTTTAAATTGTTTTGAAGATGAACATAAGTTATGGGTTTGGAATGACATGAGGCTAAATAAGTAAATTGTACATTTTTGGATGAAACAACCATTTAATGTACTCCAGCAGTTATATTCAGCAACCAAGTCACACATTCCCTCATGTGTCTGTCTCATTACAATACATTATTGATGGCTATGCAATGACAAATGTGATGAATGTTCTCTGATGTTAGGACTCTGATGATGATCATTCCTTCCGCCAACTTGATTTTGGAATCCTCCTTGTTGCGCAAGAATGTGCTATGCTTCCATCTTCCCTTCATCTGAACTAAGCCTCAATCAAGATCATCGAGGGAGTTGTTGTGAGGGAAGGCATAAAAAAGACTTGCCAAAAGCTGTGTGCATTTTCTTTGGACTTGCATATGCACTGCACCTCAGCTACCCAAAATCAATGAGGAACACATTTCAGTTCATTCAACAAGTAATCCTCATGTTGGGCAACAGTTAACTAAAGCCTAAGCTACAAACATAAAAAAAAAATCAACTGGCAGTTTGATTTTTTATTCACAAAGAAATTGAGAAGATACCATCAGAAGCCTTCTCAGCTGATTCTTGTTCAGAATTTCCAGTCACTGCAGTTAGTGCCCTGAAGTTTCCCAGTGTTCAGCATTAGAAGTGAAATTACTCTACTGATGCAAATTGAGTGAGTGTGTGTATGTGTGTGTGTGTACATAATGATCCGAGTTGACAGTTGAAAAGTTTAATGCTTGCCTGTATATTGTTGAATACTATGTATTCGTGTCCCTTTAAACAATCAGCAAAAAGGTTGTCAACAATAAAACACACTGAAATGTTGTTTCATTTCTTCAAATTAATACAAAACATTGCTATGTATATTTTTTAATTTATAAGACATTACTTAAAAATAATATTACAACTTAAAGTCATTTTTAATATTGAATATATTTATGTTTAATTTAGTTATTTTATAAAAAGTATGCTTAAAAAAGTAATATTGAGAACTAAAGAATTTTTGTAAAGACTACTAATGTAAACTTGATTTGTCTACTGCGCCCACTTAAGATTCTAAGTTATTACAACTTGTTTAGTTTTGCTCTATGTAAAAACTAAACTGGTTAAGTGCAACCGGTTTCCTCGCAAATTTCTAGTAAAAAGTCAACTAGTTCGGGTTAATAGTGTATATTTGGCATGCTAATTATTTGGAACTGTTTGCAATTCAAAATCTCGCAGTGCGAAATGTGTTCTGACTGAAAATTACTTTGGCGATAAACTACGGCCAATGAGAGAGAAAGATACAGGGCAGCATGAGTTATAGACCAGAATATCAGTATTGCAATAGCTATATTTACAATTATATCAAACTGAAACAAAGCATAAACATTTGCTTGACTTGCCACAAATTGCTAAATTATTTATTACCTCCAAATTTCTTTGCAGAACGCAATCCTTGCTGCCCAAGTCTCCCCAACACGTTCCCCCTCCATAATCTTTTTCTTTTTCTCCTTTTCACTGCAAATACCCCAGATAGTCATGTAGTGTGAAGAAAACACTGATATAACTTTGAAAATTGTGCAGCGAGAAATCGGACTAAGTAGCAAGGTAAATATTCTGTAGCATCAGATGAGGCCAGACAATAGGCTTGTTTGAGATGAGCAAAATCTGCGCAGAACCGATCACCGGTGATCAGCGCGAGATGCATGCCGGTTAGTAATGTGTCCGAGGGCGGTCCGCCTTCCTCTGATGTCATGCTGACGTATGTCAAAAAACTCTCGCGAGCGAGAGGGCGGATGTGTCGGATTCTGCAGTTGAGCGCAGTTGCTCTCCACCGACTGCGCTGAGCAAAAGCATGATGGGAAACGACTTACTGACGACACAGCTTAATGCTCATTGGTTTAAACAAACGTGACATGTGATTCTTTTTTTAAATGTTTGATTTTAAAACTCTGATATCATGTTTTAATGTCTATAAATTATGTGTGAATATTCCCAAACTGTGCGACAGTGCGACCTCTCTGTGTGTTATGTGATTGTTGTCATATTTATAAAAATATATAAAAACATGTATGTAATTAGAGTAAAAATGATTATAAACACGTCTTTCGAATGGAAATAAATAACAAGAAATTTGACTGTCTTGTTCATAATATTTATTTTCATTTAAAAGCAACAGAACTTAAATTACTTCTAGTTTATCAGCAACACAGTGCATGAGTGTGAATCCCGCGATATCCGCCTTTGATCTTGCAGGTGTCTGATCCACTACGAGAAGACAGAACTGTCCGTCTTGCCTGCACTTTTTTCACTCCTCTCTTCACTGCAGCCGCCTAGTCTCGCCATCATTTCAGGCGAGGCTAGGCGCATCTCAAACAAGCCTAATGACTGCGAGAGTGTGTGTGCTCTATATAGTGCTGCTGATGAGGGTTAGATGAGTTCCAGGTGTGTGTGGTTAGGTGCCAGGGAGGATTATGGGAAATGCAGTCCGTTACAACAAGGTTTCTGTTTTCTCTCTTCAAAAAAATAGGAAACCGTTTCATTCATTTACACGACAACACTGTTTGAGGGGCCTTAAAACTTTTGAAAATGGGATCCAAAGTGCAAGTTTTTGAAAATGATACTGTTATCACCTCAGTTACAAAAACGCATATTTGTGAAAACAGTGAAGTTATGCGCATACGTATTACATGTTTAATCATTAACCAGTAATCTTATTAATCATCAAGTACAGTTTTTAAAAATACAACATACTTTGAATATTTGATCACCCATTTTTGACTGAGAAACTGATGCTAGCTGTAAAAAGTGTTTTACCGTCAGACATGTACAGACAGTAACAGTTGTTTCTGTTCAAATATTGATGACCTGAGGTTGTTTTCACAGTTTTACAACAAACAGATCTCATCAAGATTTATCCAGCTGCAGAACCGCAATGCCCACAGTTTCAGACCAGCAGCCATAGAACAGAGGTGAGGGAAGGAGCTCACACAGTCTTAAAGTATTTGTGCTACACATACATTTCTTTTATTAGATATTAGCTATTTTCACATGGATTTTGATTGGATCGATGTCTACAATATTTAATGACAATATTTTAAAATAAGGTCACTTTTCAATCTGCACATGCACAAGATATCATGATGTACTATGAGCATAATTAATCATATGAAATTCAAAATAAACATTTATTACAAAGACTTGTATAAGTGAAACCTTCATATGGAAACCAATAAGAAATGAAATGAATAAAATATAGCTAAAATAATAATTTAAATAAACATTTAACCAGCTAAAAAATGCAAACTTTATACAACAAATATGTATCTTAGCATTTATGCAGAAAGATAATAAAAAAATATGTTAATGTTAATTATGTTAAAAAGTTATTCATATTAATTTTTGAAAAAGGCAATAATAATAATAATAATAATAATAATAATAATAATAATAATAATAACAATGAGTGCTCATAATGGATATTGTTTAATACAAAGTACATCTAGGAGTCAGGGCCCACTGGGTAGTTCCCGAGAATTAAAAGTTCCCCTAGGAACATTTTCCTGCTTGCATTTCCACCACCAGTAGGAACTCTGAAGTAATGTAAGCTGCGCTTGTTGTTGTGACTTTTATTTTGACAGTGCTGCGAACGCCAGAGCCAGTAGGAACTCTGAAGTAATGTAAGCTGCGCTTGTTGTTGTGACTTTTATTTTGACAGCGTTGAGAACGCCAGAGCCCAAGCACGCAGCTGTCACATTCTCTGTCTTCATTAGTTTATGATCTGTTAAACACGTTCTTAGATATAATTTGTTATACAGTATATGAAAATGTATTAGAATTTGCCGTGTGGTTGATGTCCAGTGTCGCTAGCTGAGGAGAAATACATAATCATATTTCGCTTGGTCCCCATAAAGTTAGATATTTTGCGTTAGAAGGTTGAGGGGTCCATCTATCATGGTTTCCATGTTCATAGACTTAGTTTCTGAAGTATATAGTCTATAAAATAGGCTATAATGTGTGCAGTGTGGTTCTTCTTTCTTTTTTTTTTATGCCAGTGCTGCTGTTTTGCGTGTGTTCAGCCAATCAGCGCACACTTACGTCACTGGTAGTAGGAGTTAGGAGCTAAATTAGAACTAAAATTTATCCTAGTTTCTGCTGTGCAAATACGCCAAAATCTGGGTATTTCCGCGAACTATGGTTAAGGTTCCTCTGGTGCGAAAGCCCCTATTCATCAGGTTTTACATCATGCCTGGATGTGGATTCAACCCCAGGATCACTGGTCCTTCAGGGTTGACCAATCCTGTCTCCACTCAACAATTATCTGTACCAGTGTTGCACAGCCTTGTTGGGCAGTTATTGTTACTTGAGTGGCGTTGTTGTTGACGTTCCCAACGCTATGATGCAAAATTGAGTTAATCTCTAAAGAAAACATCTCAGGTTATGTATGTGACCTGGAAAAGGATTTGCCACACTTTGTGCATGCTTAATTGGGTAGCTGGCCAATACAATTGGTGTTTGCGCACATATCCTTCAGACACCAGTTCCGCCATGATACAGGGTCTTGTTTCCTTCTCAGGGAACCAGGTTACATATTGTGACGAGCGTCCTCGGAGGAATCAGCATCGCCCTGGCAACCAACACAAACCACCTTCACACCCTCACTGTCGGCTGATCGGTCACAGCTGCTCCCAATCAGCCCACAGCCACATAAGCAGAACATGCTGAGCAAACAGGCAGACTCCGGTCTTGAGCTGGACTAACCTTTCTCTCTGTTCTCCCCAGAAAGCAGCGAGTGACCGACAGCCCCCCTCTTGGAGCACGTTTTGGACACCCACTTTCGGTTGGATTGAGCACTGAAGAGCACTTAGAGCACCAGCCATCACGCACCGGCTTACCTTTTCACGAAGCCTGCCTTGTCGAGTAATTCTTCACCCCGTGACAGTGGTGGAGAATGCGGGCATTTTTCTCTTGTTTATGCACCAGAGTGTTGGGGAAGTCGGCGTGCTCGTCAGCATCCGCCAGCAACAAATAGTGGAACATCTCGCCACTCACCAGGGCAGGACAGAGGAGGAGCTCTTCGCCGCCCGTGCCGCCGCCCAACGCGTTCCGTTACCTGATCCTCGCGCCCAAGCAACCCACCTGCTGCCAAAGATGACTGCTGATGATGATGTGGAAGCCTTCCTGCAGGTCTTTGAAAACACCGCCCAACGTGAGGCATGGCCTGAGGATGATTGGGCGCGTGCGCTGGCACCCCTCCTCACCGGAGAAGCCCAACGGGCTTATTTCTCGCTTCCCCTTGCGATCGCCGAAAACTATATCGAAGTCAAGCGGGAAATTTTAGCAAGGCTCGGCCTCTCACCGGTCTGCGCCGCCCAGCAGTTCCACGAATGGGAGTTCAAGCCTCGGGTGCCAGCCCAGGCCCAGGCAGCCGAACTCAGCCGCATCGCGCATCACTGGCTATTAGACGGGAACCCCACCGCAGTACAGGTAACGGAACGTGTAGTGATCGATCACCTCCTCCGCGCTCTACCCTGCGCTCATCTGCAAGCGGTTGGGATGAGGAACCCTACCAACACCCTGGAACTCGTGGAGGCGATCGAGCTGGCGGATGCCTTCCATCTTCGCGAGGCCGGGGACCAGCCACCGCCGTTCCCTCGGAGAGTCATGCAGGGGCGACGCCCGCTCGAAGGGACCCCGCGACCAGTCAGCAGGCCGACGGTTTTGTACGCCCCTCGAAGCGGCCAGAAGAACTTCCTAACGATTACCTGTGTGCACGGAGACACTCGCCAAGTACCGGCCCGTAAAGTCACCATCTCGTCACCCCAAGGCACCTGGCCGGGAGAGGCTGGCCTGGTAAAGGACCTGCCGGTGGCCGTACTGCTTGGGAGGGATTGGCCCGGCTTCGGCAGACTGCTCAACGCGCTACTCAGCCTGCCAGCCCGGAGAGGAACCGAAGACGGAGACGGCCACGGGGACCCCGCCGCCGACTGGCCCTGCTCGCCTCTGACAGCGGGAGAGATGGTGAGTCCCCCTCCCAGACGACTAATCTGTTCTATGATGTGTACCAACAGGCTGCTGGAGGGGGCTCTTTCGCCAGGGAACAGCGGGAGGACGATCGGCTCAAGCACTGTTGGGCTCAGGTGCGAGTCGTCGATGGAAAAGACGTCCTCCCACAACCCTTTCCTCTCCCGCATTTTGTCGTTGAGAATGGCCTGCTGTACTGTGTCGCTCCACGGAGGGGGGAGGAGAAGAAATTGCTGGTGGTACCCCGGTGGTAAACCCGAAACCATCCTGGAGCTGGCGCATTCCCATCCCATGGCAGGTCACCTCGGGGCAGCCAACACCAACACCGCTTCCTCTGGCCGGGCCTGGAGGCCGAAGTGAAGCGGTTCTGCCAAGCCTGCTCGACCTGCCAGGTCACGTCGCCCAGGACCCCTCCCCCCAGCCCGCTCATCCCGCTGCCTATCATCGAGGTGCCCTTCGAGCGGATTGGAATGGACATAGTGGGGCCGTTGCCAAAGTCTGCCCGCGGACACGAACACATCCTGGTAATCGTCGACTACGCCACCCGGTGTAGAAGCAGTCCCCCTGCGTAAGGCCACCGCAAAGTCCATCGCCCAGGAGCTGTTTCTGCTGACCAGCCGAGTCGGCCTCCCCTTGGAGATCCTGACTGACCAGGGAACCCCGTTCATGTCCCGGCTAATGGCGGATCTCTGCAGGCTGCTGCGGGTGAAGCAGTTGAGGACCACCGTCTACCACCCTCAGACGGATGGACTCGTAGAGAGATTCAACCAGACCCTCAAGCAGATGCTTAGACGCATGGTGGCGGAGGATAAGCGTGATTGGGACCTCATGATTCTCTACGTGCTCTTTGGGATCTGTGAAGTTCCCCAGGCCTCAACTGGCTTCACCCCCTTTGAGCTCCTGTTCGGCCATCAACCACGTGGGCTCCTGGACGTCGCCAGGGAAGCTTGGGAGCAGCAGCCTGCCCCTCATCGCACCATCATCGAACACGTTCGACAGATGAGAGAACGGATCGATCGAGTGATGCCATTGGTCTGGGAGCACCTCAGCAAGGTCCAGCAAGCGCAGCAACGCCACTACAACCGGGCAGCCCAACCACGGGAATTCAAGTTCCTGGCCTCCTGGAAAGGGCCATATACGGTACTGGAAAGGATTGGACCAGCTGAGGCAACCTGGACGACGGCAGACAGAGCAACTCTACCATATTAACCTCCTGAAGAAGTGGGTGGGGACCCGGGACCAGCTGGCTGCTTTGAGTCTCACCGATCCTGTGGTTATTTTCCCCACCCTCCCCTTAGATCACCCCTGCTGTCTCCGCTTGTTCACAGGACCAGAACGACGCTAGGGGTGGGGTGGTGTGACGAGCGCCCTCGGAGGAATCACGGTCGCCCTGGCAACCAACACAAACCACCTGCACACCCTCATTGTCGGCTGATCGGTCACAGCTGCTCTCGATCAGCCCACAGCCACATAAGCAGCACATGCTGAGCAAACAGGCAGACTCCGGTCTTGAGCCGAATGAAATGCTGGACTAACCTTTCTCTCTGTTCTCCCCAGAAAGCAGCGAGTGACTGACAGCCCACCTCTTGGAGCATGTTTTGGACACCCACTTTCGGTTGGATTGAGCACTGAAGAGCACTTAGAGCACCAGCCATCACGCACCGGCTTACCTTCTTTCACCAGTTTTATTTCACTGTAAATAAATCCACCCTCCGGGGCCTTTTCACGAAGCCTGCCTTGTCGAGTCGTTCTTCACCCCGTGACAATATGTTTTGAGAATCCACCAGCAAGTTTTATTAACGAGTTAACCCGCACCAAATCGTGGGCGGGGAGGTTGACGTAAGTGGGCGTGTCTCTACTTTTATTCACTTTTGTTTTATACAAACTATTCAATCAACCATCACAAACTATGCATCATTTGAAAGCTAAAACACTCGAGATTCATGTTCTGAACTCGTTTTTGCAATAAATACACCAGAGAGGAAAGGGTTAAATGAAATGCTGTAGCAGTAGCTATTTAAACATTAGCATAATGAACGCAGTACTCATCTTTCATCTCCTATCGTGCAGATCAGATCGGACGAATCCAAAGAACAACAGCATGCATGTCCGTGTAAGAGTCCACTCTTCCAAATGCTTCCCACTTTTGAATCCAAAACAACAAAAAAATAAGGAAAAAAACTAAAAATACTCCTTTGTTTGCATGAGCGTTTTGAGTTAGAGTAATCAATCGTGTCCATTTTCAATGAAATAGTGATTCTAATTCTTTTCTGACGATCTCCCCTGTGCTGTGGACTCTTCCTGTCACGTTAAACCCTCCCAGGTCTCTCTGCTTCAATCACAGGCTTTCTGAGGAGTCAGTATACAGAGTTGCCGCATTACTCGCTCCGCCAGCTGTCAATCAAAGCGCGCATGGTTTTCGTTGGATAAAGGCAATCAATGCCTAGCCAATGCCTCGCCAGCAAAGGTTTGATTGACTATCCAGTAAGTAACCAAGCACAAGGCATAATCTTACGTTGTGTTTGTAAGCATTTTTGGTGAATATGCCTCTAGTCACAATCTCCATAGCAGCCAGGCGCCTGCCAGTCATATTGCACAACACTGCAGTGGAGCGCGCAGGCTCTATGACAGACTGTTTTTATCAACTAAATGAGTTTTTTACACTTTAAAAATTCTTACACTAAAGTTTTTTACACTTTAAAAACATTTAGTTTTTCAGTAACTGTAAATTAAGCATAATCAGCAGTTTATTGCAGATTTATTTGAATAAAAAATTACTCTTTGCAATTACAAATGTTCTAAAATAAAAGGCCTTTTGGAAAGGATGCCTAGTCTTTTATTGATATAAAAGCTCACAGAAGCTACATTTTTGAGAGAATCATCCTCAAATTTGAATCAAAACATGATCAGACATTCAGTTTTATATTATGCTTATTTTCAGGACCTCAACATTAAAATCTCATATTTTTTTAATAAAAAAAGTGAATAATAAAATATAAAAAAAAACGTGAGTCCCTTACATGTATATTACATGTATATGTGTGGTTTCAACAGCGTTCAAAATGCTAGAGGTCACATTTTTTTAAATTTCAGTACCGACTTGGTACCGAACACTACTTACTGCAGTGCAACTGTTCGAAGCTGATAAAGTTAAAGTTTGGTTAAACTGTCAACATGTTTGTATATACCTGAATAATAAAACATTTGGTTTATTGACGCATATTTGTAGGAAAATAAATCTCTTGAGTACTTTGGTTTATAATTCTGATATTTAGGCAACATAAGTTGTAAGTATGCATGTATAAAATATTGCATAAAAAAAAAATATATATATATATATATATATATATATATATATATATATATATATATATATATATATTTATATATATAACTTGTTTTAAACCACACCTACAGCAAGAGTTGAGTTGACATTCATGCTCAAAAACTCAACCGAAACTCTTCCCGAAGGTCCTCGCAAGTGCAGAGAGTGAAATATCCAGCTGTTTATTTTAGCGTGCATACAGCTCTCTTCCCAGGTACCTGGTGGATAAAATGTCCTGCAAAAAAGTCTTAAAATAAAGCTGCTGATAAAACAGTGTGGCATGTCATTCTGCGTCTGACGGTGAGAATACGGTCATCGCACAAAACAGGAAATGATCTCACTTACACCTCGTTATCATGCCACAATCACAATGGCACAACAGCAGTGAGAATAAAATATTTGCTCACTCTTTAAGATATATAAGAATAAAATAGTTGCATCATCTGTTCAATTAATTTAATTCAATACATTTTCCCAGGTAATGCGTTTAGGTCCGTACAACAAAACAAAAAAGTTCAGATTTAAACAAACAATGTTTTGTTGAACCAACTTTATATATTTAAGTCCATACGTTAGATAATAACTAACAATGGAATATGTTAAAGACTGCGTTTATTGTAATTATATGAGAGCATACTGAAATAGAAAACTGTAGTGCATTGATATTAGTAATTAGTACTAATTAGTTTATTTTTCCGTGTATACTTACTACATTAACTATACTTGGGAAATAGATATCTTCACTGTCCTTTAACTACTTGACATGCATCTTGTCTGTAGTTTAATTACTTGTAATATTGAGTAACTAGACTGCAGTTTATCTGATCCAAATTCATGAGTACCTTGGAAAGCAACTATTTCAAAACAGCTTCCCCAAAAACTATTCAGCACAATCCTAAGGCCTGTGAGTGTGTCTGGATTCGTTCTTGAATTTGTTTGAGATTGTTTTAATGGGATCAGCACTTCATTTGCAGTGTGTGGTTTAATAGTGTGCAGCTGAAGTCAGGCCGTTGTTCTCCTGAGATCACGAGCCTGTTCTTTTGTTCTCTTGCGCAGGAGTGTGTGTGTGTGTGTGACAACTCAGAATAGCTGTGCTGCTCCTCCTGCAGCACTAATTGTGTGTCCACGCACTGGACATATTGAATTCTGTTTAGCAGCCGCTGGTCATTTGATGTCTCTGATGTTTAGCAGAAGTGTAACGCTCAGCAGAAATGGCTCCAAGCGCTGAAAACAAGCAACTTATGAAGGTCAGAGCTGGAGAAGATTTGCCAGAAATAACATCCAAAAAACAAACCTCAGATTTAGAGACACATAGACGGCTGTTCCTTCCTTAAAGTAATTATAGTGCGAATGCTATTGCACTCCATGATCTGTATTTACAGTGGTGGTGATAATGTCACTGTATCGATAGACAGATTCAAACGTTGTGTCCAGAGCCCTCAACAGACTCGAAATGCTCGCTAATGACCCATTTTTAAATCATCCCAAAATAATTGCATAATGTTTTCATGCTGTCTTTGTTTGTCAGATGAAAAATTCAGTTTGTGGTTTCCAGCACTATGAGGCTTCAGATATCCAAATAAAAGTGTCTCGGCCCAATACCATAAGAGCCCAGTCTGGACAACCTTGCATAAAATTACCATAAATTAGTTGACTATAGCCTGAGTAAACAGCAATTGGATTACTCTTTTCCTGTAAACTGGATTGCCAGATTGGCATTGAAGCCAATTAAAATCCCTCTAAGATCAATGCACGCCTTCACAGCTCGAAGCACCTAACAAAAATTGCTCGGGAAAATTAGATGTCAAAAATTATTATTAATATTATTATTATTTTATGAGTCCACATACTGTAGTTCTGTTGTGTTTCATACAATTGCCACTGGAACATATATTGCTCAACTCTCTTGGTTGCATGAATTTTGTTTTTATTCTACACACTAACAACGTCGTCTTCCGTATATCATGAAAGCTGCTTCTGCTGTACACTTTAGGGCTCAGTTTCACAGACAGCTTTTTTTTGACCAACTTAAGTAGGACTTAAGTACATCTTTACATATAATTTCACAATTACTTGTCTTTGAAATACAGTTAAAGTGTCCTGCCGTATGTAATTAAAGGTGCACTATGTAACTTTTCCGTCCGCTAGAGGGCGATTATTCAAAACAATGGCGTAGTTTGATGACGCCAAGTTTGAGAACAGAATCTTGGGACGTGGTCTTCACCTCACAGCCGGTGGAAAACTATCGGGATAGGACTCGGGCAGAAATCAAGTTCATGGATGCGATTATTACACATCCCGGTTCATTGGTTAAAAGAGCAATTTCTAAAAAATTTACGAATAGTTGGAAACATTTGGGATATTGTAAGTACTGTAAGTAAATATATAACTGGTCATGTGGTTTTGGGATATTTTACTGAGAAAAAATGTTACATAGTGCATCTTTAAGCATCTATGGTTATCATGTATTAACATACATTTGTAAGGATAAAGTTGTAAACACTTTACAACAAGGTCTCATTTGTTAACAGTTTTTGTATTAATTAACATGAACTAACAATGAGTAATACATTTGTTACTTCTTTAAAGCATGACAAAAGATAAAAATGTCAAATGTACTTTATGAAGCTTTTAATTTGACATTATTAGAAAGTACACTTTTTAAAAGTGTACTTAAGTGTGTTAAGAAGTAGTCATGAATGTGTACGATTACACTTTATTTTAAGGTGTGATTGTTAGTGTAATTTAATATATTTAAATATTGAATAATATTAATTAATAACATGTACTATTATAGGGTTAGGTTAGGATTAGGGTTTGGTTGAGGATTAGTTGCATGTAATAATGCATAATTTACTGTTATTACTATGTAAGTACATCTAACATATGTAACTATAAAATAAACTTTTACTAAATGTACTTAAGTGACCTTTAATTTTGATTAATATTATGTTAACTGCAAGTACATTTATTTTAAAAGTATACTTTTAAAATTTGAATCACCTTTTTCCCACAAATTGTTTGTGCCCTCTTACTGCATGCTGAAAGTATGCACTTTCCCACAAAAAGCACAGCTGTAATGAATAGTATGTGAATCGGGACGTTCTTCTTTAGATCTGAGATCTTGGATTTAGCGTCAAAGCCGTTCAGCTCCCAATGGGTTTTAATGATCTTTGCTAGTGGATAGAAATGAAATCCACAGAGAAACTCTCAGGTGTGAAAAACTGACGTTCATCTACCAATTAACATCAATCCAGAGAGACAAAAGAGCTTTGATGAGTGAGTGAGTGAGTGAGTGAGTGTGTGAGTGTGTGTGTGTGTGTGTGTGTGTGTGTGTGTGTGTGTGTGTGTGTGTGTGTGTGTGTGTGTGTGTGTGTGTGTGTGTGTGACATTAAAGCACTTTACTGAAATAAAAAAAAGTTTTTTAAATGCAGCACTAGCAGATGTGATTTGATGGATGATTGGATTAATGAGCTTAAAAGGCTTTAAATGTTTGCTAACAGTATTTAAAAATGGTATTCAAACATGTTTCAATAACATTATGATTGAATGCACAACTAAACCTCCATGTTCCCAGGTTCCACTTCATCTGCAGGATGGAAAAATTTCAGTGTGTGTGTTTATGACATCACAAAGCAAGCACTGCTCCTGCTGTTCATCTGGTGACACGTTTGTGTTTGAAAACCTCTTGCTCATTTTGATGTTCATTAGGTGTGAGCATCCACAGATAAGGAGCTTGTTTGATTTAATGTTCGAGGAAATAAGATGCAAGGAAATGGTATTTGATTCAAAGGTTTTAAGATATGAAGTGTGCACGTGTTATCTCCTTCTTTCCAAACATGAAATAAATAAATCCAAACCTGAAATAAATAAATTGATATAGCACAAAGCAAGTGAAAGGTGAGTTGTTAATATTCTGTGTGACCGTTGTCTGGAGTCAGATCACTCATCCACATCCATTTGAAAATACATTAGAGTAGGTGTTTACACAGCCGTGCATCATGTCTTCATAGTGTTTTCTTTCTGTCAGTCCCGCACTTACTGCCAATGCGATTCCACCACCGATTTGCTTCTCAAACCATTTGACTCTGACCTTGTGCTGTGTTTGTTTGATCATGTTTGAGATGCCCTTTCACCATAAATGTGTTGTGTCTCTGTGTCAGTAGAGTCAAGAGATAACTGATATCTCATCAATATCCCTACAGGCTCTCAACCATCAGACATACAAATATAAGAGCCCGATCTCACGAAAATGCGTATCAATAGTACGAGTGTGCAATCTCCTTGAATTTATACGCCAAAATGAGTTTTGGCGTGCATATGGTCCGCCGTTTTTGGCGTGCATATGATACGCACTTTATGCCGTATTATACATACGAACCCCCCACACCCCCACCCTCACCCTACCTAAAAGCGTGTCATATACACGCCATAAAGTGCGTATCATATGCACGCGAAAAACTGCGTAGCATATGCACGCGAAAAACTGCGTAGCATATGCACGCCAAAACTAATTTTGGCGTATACATTCTACGAGATTGCACACTCGTACTATTGATACGCATTGTCATGAGATCGTGTTGAATATAAAGCACCATTCTCAAAGTCAAGAAATATTAAAACAGTCAGTTTGGCATCTCTGTTTAAAAACATCCACTAGGTTTCCAGAGTCAGAACCAGATGCAAAGTTTGTAAGCACAGGTTTAATGTCAATTTTACTTTGGTGGAATTAAGATAAACCAACTAATGCCTGAGGTCTTGGTTCAATAAAATGTGTACCTGTGTTTAAAAACACATGCAAACTTTATTTATTTTCGGTATATATATAAATATATATTCGTGCATAACAGATTTGTACACTGTTAAAGGCTTGGATTCCCATGCTAAACATGGACAAAGTTTAAAAAAAAGTTGGATGTTTGATGGAGTATTTCTGTGTCAAAAATACTCCTTCCGGTTTCTCACAAGTTTCAGAAACTTTTTTCAGAGTATGGGTTTGTGTGACGTCAAATGGGGCGGAATTTCTTTGTACGGGCCATATGGGCACTTCTCCCAGAAGGCCGCGTCCGACCAGAGCAAGAGAGAAAATGGACGCCCATAAAGGCGCTTTGCTTGGCTTTAGGAAAGCCGGCTGCACTGCAGTCACAGTTGATAGAGTGGTCCCAACGATATAGGTTCACGGTCGTGCATTGGAAGCAAGTGGTGAGTAAAACTGCTTCAAATGTCTGTGTGTTGTTGGCTATTGGTGCGTCCACATCAGTAAACAACATGATCGTGGATAGTTAATTTATCAATGGAGCATGCGATGTATGGTGTGTGTTTAAATACATTTGTACCACTATAGGTGTTGTGGTTAACTAAATTAATTATTTAATATTAAACCTAGGCGCCGTTCACACAATGCGCTACTATTCCATTGTTTTTCTGTGTAAACACTAGTCTCATGTGCAAAACCATTCCGCTTGCTACTGTTAACTTTAGTCACATACAATAGTCCATAGGCCTGTCACAATAGTCAATAAATCAATTAATCGCACAATAAAAAAAAAATGAGCTCGATAATTTTTCCGGCCGCGATAATTTCCAGCGCCCGTTATATATCCATTTTTGCCGAGCATTACATTATATGATCACGCTCTTATACATGTAAATGCTTGTAAGCGCGACAAGACACAAGAGAATGTGCTGTATGTCAATGTCCTGTCTGTGTTTATTGATCTTTGAAAAGGTGTACCTGCATTATTATGCCATTATCATTATTTTAGATGAAAATTTATCGTCCAGCAAAATCTGTTATCGCGACAGGCCTAATAGTCCATAAACCAAATCATGTTCTCATAAACCATGAGTAAACACACACAAATGTTGACAAGCCACTTAGCAAATAACTTTAAAGTAACGTTGCATACCACATAGAGACGTCCTGATGTTGCTGCTGCTCATGTTCAATTTCAGCCTCCGGATCAGATTCTGGATCATATATGTATGGTTAAATCTGATTGATAGCCATGGTTTATTTAGGATAACGTTTTCTTTTCCATGTTTAAGGATGTCACAGCTTTTAGACGCTCTCAACACAATAGCTGCGTGCTCGTGGCTCTTTAGCTAGGCCCAGAGGACACGCCTCCATCCGCTCTGTTTTTTCTAGAAAGACTGTACAGCGTATCTTTCTTTTATAAATATAATACAATTAAAGACTTTTCGGAGATATAAAGGATGCAATACTACTCTATAGGTACTCAATATTGACATGAGATTGATTGAGACTGAGTGTTTCGGTTCGGTTCGCTTGTCTTGGTTCGGAGCGTGTGCATCATACGGTTCGACACATGTGCAATGTAGCCATGTGTCCGGATGTTACCTCAGACAGTGGGTGTCCTTTCCGAACGAAATAGAAGATTTAAAAGAATTACAAGACAGTAAAAGTGGACAGCTGCAGGTCCTGTCACGTGTAAAAATGGCAAGTGAGAGAGATAAGGAAGGCTGCCCGGAGTTGAAGGATGCGCCAGCGTCGTACACCCGTGTCAACAGCTCGACCATAACGCCGGCTTCACACCGCACGCGCAAGTTGGCAGGGCAGGATGGAGGCGTGCGCACCCGTTTTGCATTCACACTGGCAACGTTTGTCTCGCGCAGCTGAATCGCGGCTCGTGTATTGCAAATACAGACGAATATTGTCCATTCTGTCACAAGTAGTTCACATGATAAATGTAACATTAAAGTTAAGATATGCTTCTAGTTTTAATAATTTAAACAGGCCTTTGAAGTTTGGGCAAAAAGCTGCTCACGCTGAATTAAAGACACAGTGCATTGTTCTAATCAAAATTGACATGATTAACATGAAAAATGTTACGCCAATGTGTCGGACTCTGTAATGTCATCCTGACATTTCCAGAGTGTTAACGATTAAAAGTAAGAACAACAACAAGAACCGTACAGAACCGTAAATATATACTTAAGTTCTACTTAAGGTCAAAACGTCCTGGTTACGTATGTAACCTTAGTTCCCTGAGAACAGGGAACGAGGCGCCTGCGTCAGCTGGCGCTCGAGGAACGCCTCCAGCGTGACTGGTGCCTGATATCACAATCGAACAACGTCAATCCTATTGACCGGCGACAGCCTATGATGTCATCAAGGTGCGACCAGGAAGTATATAAGGGCGCCTTGCCAACATGACAGTATCTAATCGTCTGAAGGGACTGTTTGGCAGGCAGGCCCTGAGGCATGGCAACCTGACGCAGCGTCTCGTTCCCTGTTCTCAGGGAACTAAGGTTACATACGTAACCGGGGACGTTCCCTTTCGAAAGGGAACTCGCGCTGCGTCAGCTGGCGCTTCTGAGGAACGATATACCCACGCCTCCATGCCAAAGGGAGTGCATGCCCACTGGCAGTGACAACTGTCAGAACAAGCAAATTCACTGAAATGCCTGAACCACTCCCCTTCTGGTCACATTAGGCTGTCAGTGACAGCTCCCCACGGTCAAAGCCCAAGCTATAACCTGAGAAGGAACCTTCGCATACCATATGAAGTCCTGCTCTGGCCGCCAAGGCCTGGAACCAACCCATTCCCAGAAGGGGTTCCTTTAAGGAGCGTGGCTAGGGGACCCGAGGAACCCGTGCCAGTCACTATTCGGGAGGAATTCACCGAATGCCACCAGGAGGCTCGACCTGGTGACCTCTATGTGGGACACATCAGTTCGCCAACCCTGTCTGTAAGTACAGAGCCTCTGGTACTCGCCTCCGCAGAGACATCCCGCTAGGGTACTGCAAAATGGCAGTGTCCTCCACCAGCCGGACCTCAGAGACGGGTTATCCTGGAGAGCAGCGCTCGGCGAAGTGCCTCTTAACCCTTGCTAGCGAGGAGATTAGCCGATCCTAGGATCTACCAAGCACTTCTTTTAAAACGTGCTCAGGAGGCCGACTAGGCCTACTGGCTGATCCTACCTGGGAGGCCTCGAAGGGCCTTCGACCACTCGATCAGAGCCAAGCGGCTGTAAGCTCATAAAGACTCTCACTTGAGAGGAGCTCCTAAGCCTGCCTGGTAGGTACCCATGCTGTAGGCGATCTATGAAAGTCCCTTCCTGTAGGGACCGCATAGCAGCAGTGTCGTCTCGTCATGCTAGGTATAACCACCGCTTTCAGGTGCTGCCGGCTAGAAGCGGAGCTTGATAGCAGGTGACCACTAGCTGTCAGCTAGAAGCCAGTTATGCGCTCCCTTCTAGGGAACTTCGTTCCCCAGGAGGCCAAAAAGGGGCCTCCACCTGGTAACCTAGGTTGACTGCTCGTGCCTCCAACCCATGGAGCTCGCCCTCAGGGTTGGCCTAGTGAGGCCTGCTACCCAATAGCAGTCAAGATGGCCCTCGAGGCAGCCGGAAGATGGGACTCGCTCTGACAGGAGGCCTAGTGAAGCCTACCGCCTAGTAGTAAGACCTATTAATGGTCCACTAGTTTGTGTCCATGACTGGAACTGGAACCCTCAGGAGGCCTAGAAGGGCCTACACCTGATAACACATAAGCCTGCTAACAAAGCGCCCAGGCTCGGGTTCACCCCAAGGGAGGCCTGGCGAGGCCTACCACCTGTTCCAGCCACACGAGTGAACCATCAGAGGTGACTGAGGTCCCAATGGCGAGTCCCGCAGGGAAGCCCCGTGCAGCTTGCTACCTGTTAGCAACCCATGCTACCAACGGTTACCAAACTGGGGACCGGGAACGATCTCAGGAGGCCCAGCGCCTGCCACCTGATAGCAGAAGGTGCTAATCTCCAGGAGGCCTAGTGAGGCCTACGACCTGCTAGCACTCCACGCTCACCGCCAGCTCATCCAGTGACTGGGGCCGGGGCTGCCCCTCACGGGAGGTCAAGTGAGCCTGCTTACCCCACAGCAGGCCCTTAGGGAGGCCTGGTAACGCCTACCACCTAATAGCAGCTCGTGCCAGCCGACGAGGATTAATGCACCGGAATACCCCCTCAGGGGAAGACCGGGCAAAACCTGCTACTCACAGCAGGCTCTTCAGGAGGCCTGCGGGCCTAATACCTGAGCCAGGTGACCCAAAAACGGGAGCCTACCCCTCAGGGAGGCCTGGCAGGGCCTACCCCATAATAGGAGGTCTGCAGATACTATGACCCCTGCCATAATTAGAAGAAAGCTGGCTGCTGCACCCGGCTGACGGTAGCTGTCTGCTGCTGACGAAGAACTGGAATATCCAGTTATCACCTGGGGACTCGTCCCCAAGGAGGACAAAGCCTACTAGTTGACGAGGTTCTGCTGAAGTCGACATCGAAGGAAAAACCTCCCCCAGGCCCACTGGGCGCGGCGTCGAGACTCTCTTGCAAGGAGGCCTGATGATGCCTACCACCTGTCTTGGAGTCTGCTGCCCAGACTGCCCAAGCTGGCTACTCACAACCAGCTGGCCTTCATATGCCCCCCACCTGGGGCTGGCTCCATCCCAGAAGCTAGAGGGCCTCCGTGTGGCGGCGCAGTCTCACGGGCAGTTGCCTACAGACATGAACCTAAACACATTGCCAATAGCAGTGCACTCAGCAACAAACGCTCAGACACCCTCTAAAGCAAGGGAGTACAACACGTCACCTCTCCGGGCGGCCGCCTACTCTCATAGCGGCCTGCCGATCACTGCAAGGGCGTCAGCCGTTGGCAATGCTCGGGCCTCAGGAAGCATCCGACCGAAACCGCCATGTAGAAGGTTGCGATGTTCAGCTCAACCCGAGCCCTAAAAAAGGTGGAGCAGAAGACATAGAGCAAAGGGTAAACATATCATCCAAATATGCAGCCCACCGGCCGTACCACCCTCCAGGATGAGGCCGGGGGCCACCAGAAGGTGGCGGCCACACAATGCTCTGAAAGGCGGGTAACAGCAAAAATAAGTCTAATCGCACACAAGCGAAAGACGCTTAACCCCGCCCCACGACCACTGGCAAAGTCGCTATCTCTGCTGCAACACCTAGACTGCATTACTCCATAACCCCAGAGAAGGGGCGGGCCTTGGCCGGCCGACTCTATCTTAAGAGGAGGCTGAATTAAGGGTGTAGAAACAAAGCACTGTACTTATACTTAGGACAGGCCCGGGGCGGCAATACCTAAAAGGGAAAAACGCCCCCCACCCTTAGCGAAGCCTAGGCCAAGTGGTGCGGCATCAAGCCTGCACTAGATCTACTCAGGGCTCGGGAAGAAAATATTATCACCCACGTAAAGACCACGAGGCCCGAACCCATTCCAAAGCCCAGCAGGGCTGGGTGCAGATCTCACTACAGCTCATGCATTAGTGCATACCCGGAAACCACGCTCGCCCCCGCACGCTACAAGCCCGCGAGCAAGAACGGCAACTAATTACTCACATAAGTGAGAGATATAACACGAGAGGCGGTAGGTCTCTACTAGCTAGAGTATAGAAATATGCATAAACACATCATGTTGCAAAGGAGATCGTTCTTAGCTACTCACGGGGAGCTGCAGGCCCTGCGGTGTCCGATGATGTTCCACAATCCCCCACTCCCTCTCAGGAGAGCGAGAAGAGTCCTGGAAAACATATAAAATAATGTTTCACCCTACTCGAGGGGACTCACCGCTCGCTCCTCTGGTGCGTCAGATCTTGAAAAACCAGCCTTATCAAGCTAGTGTTCGATCACCATCCTGAGGGGGCGCTCAAATGGATCAAGCCAGGCGGGCCGTCAGAATCTCACATCCGCTCTTTTATCACGGGCCCACCCGGCCTGATGTCAGCGCCCGGGGAAGTAACGGGAGGAAGGGCCGGCCACGCCTATCTGCGCCCCCTCGGGGGTGGAGATCTATCACGCCGCCCACGCTGGTCCCGGTTTGCACCAGCCTCCTTCCTCCTCCTGTTGCGGTGTCCCGCCTTTCTGCGCCCGCACTCCTCCACGGAGGGGGCGCTCGAGAGGCCATGCTGGCTCGCTGGTCCCGACGCCGGTCCTCAGACCGGGACGGGCCCGGGACACCCGACTGCCTGGGTGCGGCCCCGGACCTCAGCGGGATGCACGATTTGAATGCCGCCGAGCGCGCTCTCGCCTCTCTGAACCTTCCCACCACCGCCTCAACGGAGGTGCCGAAGAGCTCAGAGGGTGAAACCAGGGCATCGAGGAGAAAGGCCTTTTCTTTCTCCCCGATGTCCGCCAGGTTCAACCACAGATGCCGCTCCGTGGCCACCATCGCCGCCATCGAACGACCGATGGCGAACGCCGCTGTTTGGTGGCCCGGCGAAATCTGTGGTCGGCGCACTCGGCCACCGCCTCAGGGGCAGTCCTCCCCTGATCGAGGTCCCTCAGCAGGTCCGCCTGGTATGCCTGCAACACCGCCATGGTGTGCAGACCCGCCGCAACGTGAGCAGCTGACATGTATGCCCTGCCATTCAAACGGGAAGTCGTTTTCAGAGGTTTGGATGGCAGGGAGGGAGCCCTCAGTGTCGATGGCCAACCCAGAGACGAGATAGTTCGCAAACATCTCATCCACTGGTGGCACCGACACATACCCGGCCTCCGACACGCCCTCGACATCAGCGAAATTAGCTCGCTGATACCAAAAATGCGAGTAAGGCTTCTTCCATGCCTCCGAGATCTGCTGATGGAGATCCGGGAGGAATGGAAGGCTCCCCGGGGTTGGGAGCTCATGGCCGGCGAGAAACCGATCGTCCAGGCGGTTCGGACGTGCGGCTTCTCTCCTAACGTGCTGCCACTGCAGCTGCAGCCTACCCGCAGCACGTTCCATCACCTCCAGCAACTCACCATACATGGGGCAGGATGGTTGGGAAGCTTCGGCCTCAGCCGACTCATTTTCAGCCTCCTCTTCCATCCCCTGCTCTACTGGAAGAGCAGCGGACGAGGGGGAGGAACCTAGGTCCCGCTCCTCCCCGGCGGACCGCCTCTCGCGATCTGAATGATCGTCTGCGAGAACAACCTCTCTCCAGACGATGCTACCCGATGCTGAGCCTCCTTCCTCAGGAAGAGGGCCCGGCGAGCGGAGCGTTTTCAAGGAACTGCTCACAGTTTGCACAAGAGGCTCCCTCGAGAACCTCTCGTGCATGCTCTTCCCCCAGGCAGTAAACGCAAAGTGTGTGTGTGTGTCGTCAGGCGTACCTGGTGCACGGATCCACACACTTGCGGAAGTGGCGCTGCTCACTTCATTTCTCCTCTTCAGATTGACGCTTTTCAATTCTGACACAGGCAAAACAGTCCCTGAAGACGAAAAGATACTGTCATGTTGGCAAGGCGCCCTTATATACTTCCTGGTCGCACCTTGATGACATCATAGGCTGTCGCCGGTCAATAGGATTGACGTTGTTCGATTGTGATATCAGGCACCAGTCACGCTGGAGGCGTTCCCCCCCGTAGCGTCAGCTGACGCGGCGAGTTCCCTTTCGAAGGGAACACTTTTAGTAGATTAGGGTTAGTAGAATAAGTTGACACTTGCAAAGTTACTTATAATTAGTAAAATGTATGTTGCTGGTAGGGGTGCACCATATCATACCGTCCACGATAATACCGGTATACATTTTTACATGATAAAAAAAGTGTCATATCGCGATATCAATGATATAGTGACGCGATGGCGAATGACTCCTGATGCGAATTAATTCCCTAGCGCGCACAACAACACCTGTCTGAGAATATAAACAAAGAGCAGCATGTCAGCCTTCGATGAAGATTTAGTCAAGTCAAGTCACCTTTATTTATATAGAGCTTATCCAATTGTCCAAAGTCCAATTGTTTCGAAGCAGCTTCAGTGTTAACAGGAAAATAATGCAACAGAATTTGTACAGCCGCTCTGGTGAAAACGGTGATGTTATCCAGCTAATTTCAATGATCATATAGTGTCAATGTGGAAAGATCGGTAATATAGTTGAAATTCAAGTGTCCCCAACTGAGCAAGCCAAAGCAAGGACCTAAAAAGGGAGCTACTTAGTTACAAGAGGTCAGCCCTTTAGACAACTGATAAAACATTGACAAATTAAAACTGTTATTGATGTTTGGAGCGCAATGTTTGACCGAAAGGGTAACATTGACGGTTATTTACATCAGTTATGGCTTGTTAGATCTAGCATTCTGCTTCCTTTGAATCAGACACAAAGATAAAGTAATGTGTAAGATGATATTTATTCGAATGAATGAATTATAGCATTTATTTGAATTAATTATTGAGAGAGAGATGTGTGATTGCGTCTGTTAAGCATCTCTTAACAACGAGGATGTGCATTTATTACTTAAAAATAGTGATGTAACCCCATCGTTGCTGAGAAATATAATGTAGTGATCCGTAGCTTAGCTATTTTATTGCTTAAAGTTGCGGGGTGGCAATGATAACAAGTTTCTGTGCTCCTGAATCTGCAGCACGATCTCCGCTCTCTGTATGCGAGTGACGCGTGCGTGTGCGCTTCTATTAAAACTTGTACCAAGGCTACTTTGCTTTGCTTTACTTTTTTGACTCGTGCTATGTGACTATAAAGCTGCTGCTGCCACCTTATGACAATAGATTTACACTTCAAATTAAATATTCTCTCATCAATGACAGTAATTCACTGGAAAAGGATGGAAAATGCCCTTCATTTTGTCTGCACTAATAAATGCTGCTGCCTGCAGCTGCAATAACCAATAAAACTTTGTTCCATATATCTTTTCTATATCTTAATAAATTTCGCTATCGCAAATATTTTTGAAATATCATGATATAATTTTGAGGCTATATCGCCCACCCCTAGTTGGGGAGCATCAAAATATATATATACATATACATATACATATACATATACATACATATTATATATATATATATATATATATATATATATATATATATATATATATATATATATATATATATATATATATATATATAATTTACATCATATATATTATTTGATATCAGTGATATCAAATAAACTATGTATGTATTAATTGAATCAAATAAATTAATTAAATAAAATATTATATAGTGAGACTTACATTTTAGGGCTGCACGATATATTGTTTTAAAATCGCTATGCGAATCCGCAATAGTCACAATGCAGGATATGCGATGTCAAGTACAGGAATTTTATGATCTGTACGGACCAGGCACCACTGTTTGAAGTACATTTTCGGATTACTTGCAAAATGTATCCATCATAGAGTGAAAGTTTATCACTTCTACGTGTTTTAGGACCTGTCAGTTAAAAACTTCAAGCGATTTTGAACTATTTGAAGATGTGCCCACACAGAGCAGCAAAGATAGCATGCAAACACTAAATTATGTTCTTTTCTGCATCTATTTGTGCATACACTTGGTACAATTACAACAAACCACTGCCAAAGCACCGCTTCTCACATTTCATCTATAGAGACAATCTCCTCTTCTCATGTTTGAATTCGTGCAACAATACACAGATACACACCCAGAATTCAGTAAATCACTGCAAGTATCACAGCTGATGTAACAGATGAGGGATGATGGAAGATTGAGCTTTGTGTGTGATTTAATTAAGCGGATGAATTCCAATGCTTCATAGAAGGACACAAAGACACAACAAAAAAACACAAAAAGTGAGATGTACAGCAGACAGCAGTCACCATATAAAGAATGAAGAGGCATCTGAGTGTGAATCTGATGAGCAAAAACATGCCAACACATTTTAAATAATCAGTGTCTGTCGGCTGGACTCCTCTGAGTCACAGATACAAACGGAGACAAACTGCTCATGACACAGAACACCAGTGAAAGTTGTGAACGGGCCAGTTTGACTGCCACATGTCTGTAGATTTTTTGACCTTTGAATCGGTTGATAAGCTTCATGATATCGTCACAGGTTCACTTGGATCCGAAAGCCCAAAGTCCGAACTGACACTCTGGGTCATTTACAATCTTTTTTTTTTTTGACTATTTGTGACAAATGTGACATGTTATTATCTTATATTATACTATGAAGTTCTCTCTGAATCCACGCTTCTACGTGCAATTGACTATGCAAGGTTGCTTCCGCATTTAGACTCAGTTGCTCCACATTTTTCCCTACCATTTTAATGAGAGGCATCTGCATGGATTAAAATAAACTTTAATCATATTTTGGTCAGGTAAATAACATTACGCCAAAAGTTATAGGACGTAATGAGGTTACAGTGATTGAGATTTCAGCATTTCAGTGCGTACTTGCGCGTTGGTGTTAAGTGCATTTTTGAGAAACACACATAGAAAAGAAACAAACCGTTGCAAACCTTGAACACAGAGATCCATCAAGGAAAGCCACTCGCTTCATTACACTGCTTGTTCATGCAGGGTTTTTTCTTTGCAGCCCTTCGCTGGAGATGAGGTAAACAGAACTGCAGACAACACTAGCGAATCCATGATTTGTCATGATTTGATCGTTTTTATTGAGCCATCACTTTTATTTTTTAAAACCGAACTCAGAAATAACTTGTATCCATCAGGCAGACAATATAATAAAGTAAAATAAAATAAATACATAAATAAAATAAAGTAATGGAGTAGCAGAAAAATCAGTCAACCGGACAGTAGAATTTGCGGGGCTACTGACTGCGGGGCTGCTGGCTGTGCATGTCAATGCCGTTTACATTTGGGTCCAGACAGGGTCGAACTCATGTCTAATTTTATCGAGTCAGGTACTATTCTACTAAAACAGGTATTCTGTAAGGCTGGGTATGGACAATTTCATGATTTGATTTGATTCACAAGCTTGCAATTTGATTCCAATAAGTTTTGATTTGATATCAATTATTTTAAACATCAGGTACTGTACATGGTAAATTGACTAATGCTGTAAACTATACATGGGAGTCAGTTGGTACTACATTACTGTAATAATGAAGGTGAAAATTTATTTATTTGTATTGAGACACTGACGTTTTAATAATAATAAAGTTATAAGTAGTTATTATAAGTCGTAAAATAAACATTTAAATTGTGGTTGTCATAAAAAAATTGACAAAACCTCTTTCCGTGGTTGAAGCACTGAGTAAGCGAGCAATTACATAAGACATTATACAGATTTTTATAAATTGTACTATATCTTTTAACATACCTTCAGATATTCATTCATGTTTATTTTGTGCTATAACTGGTATTAAAGCGGAGGAGATGATCAGTTCATAAGCGCCCTGCCCCTTCTCTTGAACTGAGGCGCTATAGCGACCTGTCGCTTATTTTTTTTTTTTCTCGAATCAATTGGTTCGGGTGTATCAAACTGCCAAAGTTACATGATTTCAGTAAACAAGGCTTTGTTGCGTCATCAGTGTTTCAAAACATTTCTTAACCTTCAAGTCTCAAGCAAGTCCAAGTCAATTTTTGTGAGAATCAAGCAAGTCAAGTCAAGTCACTGGTTTATGTCAAGCAAGTCAAGTCACTGCTTTATGTCAAGCAAGTCAAGTCAAGTCACTGCTTTATGTCAAGCAAGTCAAGTCAAGTCACTGCTTTATGTCAAGCAAGTCAAGTCAAGTCACTGCTTTATGTTTAAGCAAGTCAAGTCAAGTCACTGCTTTATGTCAAGCAAGTCAAGTCAAGTCACTGCTTTATGTCATTCAAGTCAAGTCAAGTCACTGCTTTATGTTTAAGCAAGTCAAGTCAAGTCACTGCTTTATGTCAAGCAAGTCAAGTCAAGTCACTGCTTTATGTCAAGCAAGTCAAGTCAAGTCACTGCTTTATGTCAAGCAAGTCAAGTCAAGTCACTGCTTTCTGTCAAGCAAGTCACTGGCAAGTCATACAAATGTTTGATTATTTAACTGAATTTATATATTTAAATAAGTTAAAACTACAGTTCTGGACTATGGGAGTTTTATTTGCATCAAACAATTTGCAATATGCATTTGTTAATACAATACAAATCTAAAAATAAAAAACTACATAGCCTAAAATGTAAATGTACCTGAAATTAGGTCAAAATATTGGGTAAGATACATTCTCTTTGTATTATTTGAATGTTCTCTCTCCCAATTGTCCTGTACAGCGTTAACAGGTGAAAGTTATATGACTAATTAACTTAAGAGAAGTTAGAGAACTCAGATTGTGTTTGTTGTTCACACCCTGAAGAAGGCTCATTAGCCGCAACGTTTGTGTGCAGTACTTGTCACCTGTTTTTTAAATATTAAAGCCATGATGAAATAAAGTGCCTTGGATATTTTTTTTTATCAACTCTTAACATGTCCAAACAAGGGCATAGCCTTCATTTCAAAAGTGAGGGGGGCAGAATGCCAAGTGTTATACCAGTTGTTTTCTGACGTTTGTCTAATTGACGGTTTTATTTTTAATCTTATATATTTTTGCTTAATTGGCTTAATATGCTATTTATGTAAGCTATCTGGACCCCAAATGTTTTCTGAAATAAAAAAATAAATAAAACAAAAAATCATATATAATTGCCCTAGACTTGATGTTGTGGTTGACATTTGCTAGCTCTACAAAAAAATTAATTGGAATGATACTGGTTGTATGTTAGCGTGAGAAAAACTTGTGAAGCATGGTCAAGTGTCTTCCGCATCACAACGAAGACACTAAAGGTACCCCTAGGCATTATTTCTTAACATGTAGGTTGCTCAATTTATTTCAATGAGAAACCCTTGGCATTGGTTGGGGTGTGAATCTCAATTTAATCATCCAGCATCATTTTATTTACATTTATTTTATTTACGCTATGACTTCAGAAGACTTGGAATGCAACATGAGTTAATACTTTTTTTGGTCAATAGTTTACAGTAAAGTTTTTGCAATAAATACCCGTGACTGTACTTTTATTTGCCTGGTATGTATTTTATATTGTTTAAGTGGGTTAAGGGTAGGAGTTGGGTTAGTTGCTCCAATATATAAAAGTAGCCTATAAATATTCACAAAATCATGTCTGCTTTTACAAATACAAATAATTAAATTTTTCTTGATCTGACGCATTAAGCAAACAACTGAAATCAATGGTGTACCTCTGCGCGTCAACATAGTGAAATTCACATCATTCTGGTACTCAGATATTTATTAAAAAAAGACAAGTTAAGTCCGAGTCAAGTCTCAAGTCATGAATATCAAGTCAAGTCAAGTCTTTTATTAATATTTGTCAAGCAAGTCCCAAGTCCTAAACTTTGCAACTTAAGTCTGACTCGAGTGGGGAGGAATAGAGGAAAAAATGGAGTGATTTATTATTATTTATTTATTTTTTTAGATGAGGTTAAGTGCTTACAGAAGAGATGAGTTTTCAGTTGTCTTTTAAATGTTGTCAGTGATTCAGAATTCCGGATGAAGGTGGGGAGATCGTTCCACCAGCAAGGAACAGAGAACGAAAATGTTCTGGAGAGGGATTTCATGCCTCTCCGTTGTGGTACCACCCATGAGCCTTCGCTCCTTTGCCGAGCGAAGGCTTCTACATGGCGTGAACACAGCATAACACAACACATTAACCAAGGGAAGCATATGACAAGATTACATGAGGAGCAAGGGATCACATGACAAACCAGGAAACAAAAATAACCATGACTACACAAATACAAAATGTGTTGTGAATGGTCAACCGCTTTGAGCATGTTTGGGAAATGTCAAAACTCTTACCATTTAAACAGATGTCACAGGGTGTTTTGGTTTTGGGTTCATGTTCATGCATTTAGGTTTTCATGTTCACAGTCATGTTTTGTCATGCACTTCCTGGTTGTGTCATGTGACTCCTTGCCCTCATGTGTTTCTGCCATGTGTTCCTGTGTCTTGTTGTCATTAGGTTATTGGTTGATTATTGTTCACACGTGTCCCTTGTCTCGTCATTAGCCCTTGTGTATTTAAGCCCTCATGGACAGCACCTGAGTTATATATATGAGTGTCACAGCAAAGAGTCTGAATTAGAGGTCTGTGCGGGACTGTTTTTTAAGGCCCATTCCCGCTGGGGTTATATTCCGCACCCACCCGTTCCCGATATATATACACTCTTTGTTCACCCGCTGTCTGCTTAGAATAATTTTCCTCACAAACCCGACCATACCGTTAAATTTAGATCTCGTTTCCAGAATTTCATATTTAAATTTCCACGGAGAAAAAATGAATAAATTTAACATTTTGACTGCTGAACAGGAACACTTTTAGGTATTTATCACATTGCGCAAAGGGTATTTTTTTCCATCTGCGTCTATGACACATGAAAAAGACTTGCATACATTAGACTTGCCTGACGTTTCTTAGCAGTAAACTGACCATTTTCCAGTCCTTCAAGGACACTGCACACTTTGCTCTGCCATATTCACATGCTGCACGCATGAATATGATATCATGAAAAGGTTCTCTGAACGAGCTATTAACCTAATCATCTAAATCAACTAATTAACTCTAAACACCTGCAAAAGATTCCTGAGGCTTTTAAAAACTCCCAGCCTTGTTCATTACTCAAAACCGCAATCATGGGTAAGACTGCCGACCTGGCTGCTGTCCAGAAGGCCATCATTGACACCCTCAAGCGAGAGGGTAAGACACAGAAAGAAATTTCTGAACGAATAGGCTGTTTCCAGAGTGCTGTATCAAGGCACCTCAGTGGGAAGTCTGTGGGAAGGAAAAGTGTGGCAAAAACGCTGCGAGAAGAGGTGACCGGACCCTGAGGAAGATTGTGGAGAAGGACCGATTCCAGACCTTGGGGGACCTGCGGAAGCAGTGGACTGAGTCTGGAGTAGAAACATCCAGAGCCATCGTGCACAGGCGTGTGCAGGAAATGGGCTACAGGTGCCGCATTCCCCAGGTCAAGCCACTTTTGAACCAGAAACAGCGGCAGAAGAGCCTGACCTGGGCTACAGAGAAGCAGCACTGGACTGTCGCTCAAATTTTGCATGTCATTCGGAAATCAAGGTGCCAGAGTCTGGAGGAAGACTGGGGAGAAGGAAATGCCAAAATGCCTGAAGTCCAGTGTCAAGTATCCACAGTCAGTGATGGTCTGGGGTGCTATGTCAACTGCTGGTGTTGGTCCACTCTGTTTTATCAAAGGCAGGGTCAATGCAGCTAGCTATCAGGAGATTTTGGAGCACTTCATGCTTCCATCTGCTGAAAAGATTTCGTTTTTCAGCACGACCTGGCACCTGCTATTTTTTTAGATAGGAATTTGGGGTTTTCATGAGCTGTATGCCAAAATCATCATCAGTATTAAAACAATAAAAGACCTGAAATATTTCAGTTGGTGTGCAAATTAATCTAAAATATATGAAAGTTTAATTTTTATCATTACATTATGGAAAATAATGAACTTTTATCACAATATGCAAATTTTTTAGAAGGACCTGTATATATATATATATATATATATATATATATATATATATATATATATATATACACTCACCTAAAGGATTATTAGGAACACCATACTAATACTGTGTTTGACCCCCTTTCGCCTTCAGAACTGCCTTAATTCTACGTGGCATTGATTCAACAAGGTGCTGAAAGCATTCTTTAGAAATGTTGGCCCATATTGATAGGATAGCATCTTGCAGTTGATGGAGATTTGTGGGATGCACATCCAGGGCACGAAGCTCCTGTTCCAACACATCCCAAAGATGCTCTATTGGGTTGAGATCTGGTGACTGTGGGGGCCATTTTAGTACAGTGAACTCATTGTCATGTTCAAGAAACCAATTTGAAATGATTCAAGCTTTGTGACTTGGTGCATTATCCTGCTGGAAGTAGCCATCAGAGGATGGGTACATGGTGGTCATAAAGGGATGGACATGGTCAGAAACAATGCTCAGGTAGGCCGTGGCATTTAAACGATGCCCAATTGGCACTAGACATGTGCCGATTTTCGGTAATACGATATATCACAATAATGAACATGCACAATATTGTTATCGTGGGCACTTCAAAATACCGTGAATAATAATGTATTACAAATTATTCAGATTTTTAGAATGCATTTTAAGAATACGTTACCCATCAAACGTTTAAAATGAACAACACTGCCCTGGTGTAAACAGACCCAATGTGCATGAGCAGCGCATGGCGGAAAAGTGAAGGAGATGCATATTCAGTCTCCGACAGCAGAGGGCACTGATGAACAGCAGAAATGCAGCCGTTTCACCGGTAATCCTCGTGAACAAAACACTTGCGCTACTAAACACACAGCCATTCAGATTTCTGTATTTGCTACAGTGCTCATCACATAACCAAATATTTAATACTTAAAGTCTTAAGGCTATTCATTTTCAAACTTAAACATTTTCAGTCACTTTTTCAATAAGGCTCAATTATTTAACATTAGTTAATTCATTAACAAAAATATTTGAAAAATATTTCTAAAGCATTTATTAATCTTAGTTAATTGTACAATTCTGCATTTAAAGGGATAGTTCACTTTGAAATTAAATTTTGATATGTTTTAGCTTACCTCATGGGCATCCGAGATGCAGGAGTATTTGTTTCCCCAGTAGTTTCAATTTTGATCATTTTAGGTCAAACCGTTCATGTCTGTGCCTCACACAATGCAGGTCTATGGTCACCACCTCAAAGAGCATACACAGAGAAGTCCAAATTAAACAATCCCCATCGTAAGTACACACTGATGGCCTAAGACACGAAACGAGCGGTTTGTGTGAGAAAACAAACAAACTAAAGCCAGAACGCGCAAATGTCACAACAGGAAACACACACGCACGCGCGCCCTCGGATCAGTCGGACGTAGTGGTGTACAAGAGGTAAAAACTATATAAATACTGTTTGTTAACTGTTCAATTTCAAAGTGAACTATCCCTTTAATAACACATTAAAATCAAAAGTTGTTACTGTATTATGTAATGGACCTGAGCTAACTAACACTTTGTTTTTTAACTAATATTATCAAGGAAGAATAACTTCTGTAAAAATGTAGCTATTCACTCGATGTTAATGCATTATTGTAAAGTGTTACCTATTGTTCTTTATAATTAATTTGCACTTTATTCTGTTTTAAAAATTTGTTTACTTCATACATTTTTGTGTATCGCTTTACTGTATTTAAATGTTCCATTTTTTTAATAAGAATGTTATTAAATCTGTTATAGTATGACAACACTTGTTTTGCAACTTATTTCAACACTGTGATAATACCGTATACCGTGATAAAAGCTTCAGCAATGAATCGCAACATGAAAATTTGATACCGGCACATGCCTAATTGGCACTAAGGGGCCTTAAGTGTGCCAAGAAAACCCCCACACCATTATACCACCACCACCACCAGCCTGCACAGTGGTAACAAGGCATGATGGATCCATGTTCTCATTCTGTTTATGCCAAATTCTGACTCTACCATCTGAATATCTCAACAGAAATCGAAACTCATCAGACCAGGCAACATTTTTCCAGTCTTCAACTGTCCAATTTTGGTGAGCTTGTGCAAATTGTAGCCTCTTTTTCCTATTTGTAGTGGAGATGAGTGGTACCCACTGGGGTCTTCTGCTGTTGTAGCCTATCCGCCTCAAGGTTGTGCGTGTTGTGGCTTCACAAATGCTTTGCTGCATACCTCGGTTGTAACGAGTGGTTATTTCAGTCAAAGTTGCTCTTCTATCAGCTTGAATCAGTCAGGTCCATTCTCCTCTAACCTATAGCATCAACAAGGCATTTTCGTCCACAGGACTGCCATATACTGGATGTTTTTCCTTTTCACACCATTTTTTGTAAACCCTAGAAATGGTTGTGCGTGAAAATCCCAGTAACTGAGCAGATTGTGAAATACTCAGACTGGCTCGTCTGGCACCAACAACCATGTCACGCTCAAAATTGATTAAATCACCTTTCTTTCCCATTCTGACATTCAGTTTTGAGTTCAGGAGATTGTCTTGACCAGGTCCACACCCCTAAATGCATTTAAGCAACTGCCATGTGATTGGTTGATTAGATAATTGCATTAATGAGAAATTGAACAGGTGTTCCAAATAAACCTTTAGGTGAGTGAGTGTGTGTGTATATATACATATTATTGGTGGGCCGTTATCGGCGTTAACATGCTGCGTTAACGTGAGACTCTTATCGGGCGATAAAAAAAATATTGCCGTTAATCTATTCTCAAAGTTAGGTTGGGAGCTGGGTCTATACTACGCAAGCCATGATGACTTTCACCGTGATATTTTAGCGCGGATGTAAAGCTACCTAGCCGAATTGCACTGTCGGGAGCGAGAACGACTATTCAAACCTGCGTGTATGCTGTGAAATTACCACATCAAGCGTGAACGCTGGCTTCCGAACTCGGGTGCGCACCCGCGAAACGTCCTCGAGTCCTGACGAGCCTGACTGACATACTGTAAGCAGAGAGCTGTACATCTAATTTCTGCTCGTCGTCAGCGTTCTTTAGTGCAATTGCAGTACATTAGCAGCAGATAGATGCAAGTGCCATTACCTACTGAAGCTTTGGTAACAAAATCAACGGTTCAAAAACAAAAATATAAAAGTTAGGTGAACAACGCTATTCATTTTGCCACATTCTCGCTCGACGTCCTTACCAAGTAACGGGGTAAACAGCTGCTGCTTTGATGAGGCAAGCACCCCTGTTCGGACCCAAATAATATAATATGAACACGGTCCAGGGAGCAATCGAACTCGGGTTCGGTCCAGGCAATCGAACCAAGTGTGAAAGCACCTGTCATTAATATTCGGGTAGCACACATATTCTGAAAGCCTTTGGCAGAATTCAAATGAGCCATTTTAATCTAGATTAATTTCAAGATCACAGTGAGATTAATCTAGATTTTAAAAAAATAATCTATGCCCACCACTAATATATATATATATATATATATATATATATTAGTGGTGGGCATAGATTATTTTTTATATATATACTACTTTTTTTAAGGCTTTAAACAAGCAGTTTGAGTATTTAGGATGATGTCACATGTGACAAAGCGCTTTCAGCACTCCAGCAAGATCTCTTCTTAACGTTTCTTATCAGAGACGACCACGACGGCCACCGTGCGAGATCTTAGAGGAACAAACAGGAAACAGCTTGTTAGTTCTCATGGCACAATCTCCCAGCATGCTCTTCTCATCTCTGAGCTGCTCACTGAGTCTGATATGAACATATAAAGCGTCTGCTGACTGAACTGACTGGAATCCAAATGCAGAAAGAAGAGGACACAAATCGCTGGTAACTGATAATGATGGATGACTCTGGATCCTTCACTGCCACAATCATCTCATTAGTATTTGTAAAGAATTACACAACACTGAAACATTTAACATCAACACAATGGATTAAGTTATTAAGAACCAAAATGGTTCTTCTATTACTTCATTGCAAAAACAGTGTGGTGCACTGGCACTGGTTGAGTGTTGTGCGATTGAATTTGGCTTTATTCAATTTTTATTAAATCTATTTATTTGAATAGATTATAATAGCCTGTATTTAATGGGTGTACCTTCTGTTTATCTGTTTATCTATTTACTAAATGTAGCACCTTGTAAGTACCCATGGTCGGAGCCAGCAGTGTCTCTTCATTGGCAGCTTTGGGAAACCATTAAGAAGCTTGGTTTCATGTCTTTAGGGAAGATAGACACAATATATGCAAACAAAGTCTTTTGATTATGACTAAAAACAGGAACTAGTTGACAAACTAAAAAAGCTGTGGCTTCTCTTTTGGGAAATAGATCAGTGCACTTTCTCAAAAGTTTAGTGATAAGTTGGCTGCATTTTTCATATATAGAAGAGAAAAATACTTTTGGAGTTTGGTTTGTTCCTGATGACAGAGAACTTATGCAGGATTTGGAGCATCACCTGTAACTGATCAGTCATGTTACACAAGCCCTTTTGGGAGCACAGGATGATACAGATTTTACAGTGAAAGTGGTTTTTAATGAATTAAGAACTAAACCAGCACCAGAGCACATTAAAAACCATTTCAAATAGCTGCAGGTATTTAAAAAAAAGTTTTGTGGTATTTAAACTCATTTTAAAACATTTCATGAAGTTCTCAACTAATGCAATCATGTTGTATTTGTGAATTAGGATACTTGTTTTTATCTATTTTCATTTATTCCTATTTATGCAAAAGTTCTTTCTGTTAAAATCTTATATTGATTAATTTAGTTTTCTGGCTTTTAAATGATGTGTTTTAGATAATTATTTTAATTAAATAACTAAAATCTCTCTCTCTCTCTCTCTCTCTCTCTCTCTCTCTCTCTCTCTCTCTCTCTCTCTCACGTAGATTTTAACACCTTCCTAATTAAAGCACTGGGTAAATGAAAGCTCTCTGAACGATAATGAGAGTCAGAGAATTTGTTAATCTATAGGAGAAATCCTGGAAACAAGGTGTTAAAAATAATTTTTAATTTTCACTTAAGGGGGGATGTGTGAGATTTCCCACCATAACAGAAAGAGAGCAAACATTTTCTGAAATCATATTTCATATTCATGAAATCTCTTGAAGTCTCTCTCTTTTTGCTTGGCTTAATTTGTCTTCTCCCTCCATCCGAACGTTACAAGAGACATTGAACAAAATACAGACTGACCCAAACTCAAATGTACTCATGAACTCAAACTCATAATTTACTTGATTTATGTAAAATATAAATGATTAGTTTAGAGAATCAGGCAGATAGGGCAGATAGGGATCTATTTATCTATTTATCCGCATTTTATTTTTATTTTTTAAATTCTCTTTACAACTGTTTTAATTATACTTGTTTTTATTTTTAATTCTTACACATGGTTTTCTTATTTCTTATGTAAAGCACTTTGAATTGCCATTGTGTATGAAATGTGCTATATAAATAAACTTGCCTTGCCTTCCCTTGCCTTGCCTTATGTGACATTTTTAAAACATTTCAAACAATTATTTTACGAAACATTTCTCAATGCTTCACACAATAAGCACAACACCAGTCTATGTGGATCATTTATCATTGTTTTGGCACAAAATGCATTCAGTGCCTACATGAATAAGACAGCTATTTGCTACATTTCCACAGTAATACAATATTGTATAAATAAATAAAAAACTATCAGATGTATCTGAACACTTACACAGGTGTTAGTCTTTCAATTGCATTATTATCTATAGAAAAGATGAAACCTTGACATGGACTTTTGGGAAAAAAAAAATTCTCAGGTTTGTCTTCAAAGCAGAACAAAATTTGTTTTATTTGTAGTAAAACCGTGGTTCATTTTCATAGTGCACTGCACAGCTTTGCCACAAAGATTTTAATAGTTGGTCAGTTAAATAAAACAGGCAGTGTGCCAAATATGTAGGCTGGGGGTAGGCTATTTGTGGGTGCAGATGAGAAGTAATAATTTGTATGAGATAAACTAATATTTCACGGCATGCGTAGGTGAATTTATGTCTACACAGAAGAAAGCCCTGTCTAGGCTCTGTCTAGCTCTGTTTGATGAAAAAGAGATGAAATGTAGTTGCAATAAACACTTTAATAATCCATACAACTGTAGCAGCAGATTACTATTCTGTTGCGCGGAATTGAGGAACAACTGATTGACGACACAGTGTTTGGTTGACGAATCAGTGGAAAGAGGCATTTAATCCCCACTCATATAGACATTGAATATTCAAGCTGTTTATCCATTTTGGTTTTATTGTGTTTTATTGTGAAACAAAGTGAACAAAGTAATGAAAACGAAAATAAAAATGTAAAAAATAAACAAATGAAATTAATGTTTTATGTTCATGAGTATTTGTTGACTGATATTGTTTTTGTTTTTGTTTAGTTTTTTGGGGGGGCTGATGCCACCTTGGAGTCCTTGGCTACTTTACGGTATTAACAAAAACTGCTATTTAATAGCTTTACCATAGGCCTATTTATTAATCAGTATTAGTCATATTCATATGATTTGTATATAGCAGGCTAAAGTGGGACATTATTTGTATGTGTCATAATTTTTTTATGAAATACATTTGCTTGTTTATAAAAACAATCAAAACAATGAATAGATTATTTCTGACTAGTCTACAGTGGAAGCATTTATTTCATTTTAGTTTACTCAGGTTTGCTAACTGCTATAAAGAAAATGTGAAGCCAATGTATACAGTTAATAAAGAGAAAGTTAATAAGTTAAATTATTGTTGTTGTTGTTGTTATTAAGTTAAAAGTGAATCTAGTGTTATTATTGCTGGTGCCCTGCTATGAACCCTACCTCCACAGTAAACAGAACTGAACTGAACCCAACCCAACCGAGGCTCCAAAACCATGAAATGAACCAAACCGTGGCATTGGTGTATCATTACACCCCTACATCACATTGAATCGCTCAATCAGTGTTTCAACCACAAAAAGACGTCATTTAAAAAGCTTGTAAAATGTAACGTCACGTTTACCTCAGAAAAACCATATCCAGTGTTCATAAACTCGTTAGTCAGCTAGAAAAATTTACTTTAGAGAGGAGCATTTATATAAATATATGCCCCATATCACATATTCATTATAATGTTTTGTTATTCAATATTTAATGCATGTATGAATAAATCTGCCAACTTTATATGACAGCCACCACTTAAATGTTTTATTTCAAAAAACAAATTGGAGTAGAAATATGGTTATGTAATTGGAAATTTAATATTATAATTGTATTATTATCCTCTGTAATGTGCGAGGTCGGGCCTCCATCGGATGTGTTTGTTCAGTACATCCCACAGATGCTCGATTGGATTGAGATCTGGGGAATTTAGAGGCCAAGTCAACACCTCAAACTCGTTGTTGTGCTCCTCAGACCATTCCTGAACCATTTTTGCTTTGTGGCAGAGCGCATTATCCTGCTGAAAGAGGCCATAGCCCCAGGGAATACCGTTTCCATGAAAGGGTGAACATGGTCTGCAACAATGCTTAGGTAGGTGGTACGTGTCAAAGTAACATCCACATGGATGGCAGGACCCAAGGTTTCCCAGCAAAACATTGCCCTAAGCATCACTCTTCCTAAGCTGGCTTGCCTTCTTCCCACAGTGCATCCTGGTGCCATGTGTCCCCCAGGTAAGCAATGCACACGCACCCGGCAATCCACGTGATGTAAAATAAAATGTGATTCATCAGAGCAGGCTACCTCCTTCCTCTATGGTCCAGTTCTGATGCTCACGTGCCCACTGTTGGCTCTTTTTGCACTGGACAGGGGTCAGTATGGGCCCATGCGCAACAATGGATTGTGTATTCTGATAACTTTCTATCAGAACCAGCATTAACTTCTTGAACAATTTCAGCTACAATAGCTTGTCTGTTTGATCGAACCACACAGGCCAGCCTTCACTCCCCACATGCATCAATGAGCCATGACCCTGTCACTGGTTCACCACTGTTCCTTTCTTGGACCACTTTTGATAGATACTGGCCACTGCAGACCAGGAACACCCCACGAGAGCTGCAGTTTTGGAGATGCTCTAAACCAGTTGTCTAGCCATCACAATTTGGCCCTTGTCAGACTCACTCAAATCCTTACGCTTGCCCATTTTTCCGCTTCATCAACTTTGAGGACAAAAAGTTCACATGCTGCCTAATATATCACACCCACTAACATGTGCCGTGATGAAGAGATAATCAGTGTTATTCACTTTACCTGTCATAATTTGAATTAATATTTAATAAATTAATAAAAAAATATATATAACAGACGTATTTCATGATTCTGTAAACATATTACAGTATTTTTCACAAATATTGAAATAGTTGCAAAATAAAAAGAAATTAAAAATTAAACCAACAGGGCATCTGGGAAGTTTACTCTTCAAATAAAGACAAGGTAACACTAATTCAGCACAGTAAAAATTACATGAAAATGACAACTGAATTAGGGCTGGGCCGATAAATGATATCATATCGAATCGCGATAAAATTAATTTCGATAACGATGATAAGCTCTGGACATTTTTACTCAATTTGGATTAATGTAACAACCAATCACACGACAGAAATAAATGCAACAACAGCCAGTCAGCGAGCAGCTTTCTGCTTGCATGTCAAAGTACAAGCTTTACTGGCAAAGAAAACTCGACACGAGAAGGACAAAATGAGTGGAAACGTTGAAAGTAGAACATGAAAGTGAAACTAACCTTGCAAAGATGACAAAGGAACAAACGCGCAATGTCTTCCCCACGTGAGCTAGATATTCATTAAAAATAAAGTTGATGCATCTATATGCATTCATAATATTGGAATCCGAATTAAGCTTATGCAGCATGTTTATTGCTTGGAAGTTCGATCCGGTTTAGCTCAACACAGCCCTATGTTATTTATCTATGACACATAATAGAATCAAACAAAATGTATAATGCTAATAATAATGAAAGGATAGAAGAAAAAAAAAGAAAAGAAACAAAAAACACATTACAATTACAGTTGATCTCTCGAACGCGATGAGAATCTCACCGCTCAAAATGGCAGAGTTTTTATTAAAAAACGTAGTTAAAGCAGGCTCGCAAAACCTCTCTTTAACAAACAAAGTCAAGACACGATGCAAGTAAGAGATTTATTGTTAACAACTTCATTTTTATAACGGAAATTTGTCAAAGCAACAGCATTTTAGTGATCGTAGCGATCTTGGTTCACTTTAATAATAATAATAATAATACATTTTATTTGTAACGCACTTTATATTTAAAAAAATCTCAAAGCGCTACAGATTTAAAACAATAAACAACAAAAAATTTAATAAATAAAACTGAAAAATTAAGAAGTAACAAATCAATCAAAAGCTCTGCTAAAAACCAATGCCCCTATTTTTAGAATTTTCTGAAAACAACATACCCAAATAAAAATGTCTGCAGCTCTTAAATCCTATGGTCTATATTCATAAATCTGGTCTTATTTTAAATTAGACACTTGAAATTTTGTTACCCAAGAGTCATAACTCAAAGTAGAATAGGAATAGAAAAAACAAGGGGAAATATAGATGAAAGTTACTTTTATCTTATTAGATTTTTATGATATTTTAATGTTGAGGCCCTGAAAATAACCTAAATATAAAACTGAATGTCTTATCATGTTTTGATTCAAATTTGAGGATGATACTCTCTGAAATGTAGCTTCTGTAAGATTTTATGTCAAAAAAAGACTAGGCATCCTTTCAAAAAGGCCTTTTATTTCAGAACATGTGTTTTTGTAAAGAGTAGTTTTTCATTAAAATAAATTTGCAATAAACTGCTAATTATAATGCATTTACAGTTCCAGAAAAACTAAAGCAACTATTTACAGAATTTACAAAGTGTAAAAAACTCATTTAGTTTATAAAAAAGTCTGTCATAGAGTCTGCGCACTCCACTGCGGTGGTGTTGCGTAATCTGGCAGGCACGTGCCGGTGCCATTGAGACGATAAGCACGACGAATATTCATACCATGCTTGCAATGCCTTTTGATTGTTTAACGAGTGCATTGCAGTAGTCCAGCCTGGATGAGACAAAGGTGTGGACAAGCTTCTCCGCATCTGCCAGTGTTAGTATGGGATGAAGTTTGGCAATGTTTCTGAGGTGGAAGAAGGAGGTCTTACACAGATGTTTGATGTGAGCTTCAAAAGTGAGTTGCGATTCCATTCTGACCCCCAGTTTGGTGACTGATGTAGAAAGTGGAATGTCCTGATCAGAGAAAGCAATGCTGGTGATAACTGAATCCCGGAACTGAAGTGGAGTGCCGACTAAGACTGCTTCAGTCTTGGAGCTGTTTAGCTGGAGAAAGTTTTGCTTCATCCACACCTTTATCTCATCCAGGCAAATGATAAAAGTGGATGGAGTGAGGTCAGCAGAGGGGGAAGAATTTGTCCTAAGGTAAAGTTGAGTGTCATCAGCATAGCAGTGAAAAGAAATCCCATGCCAGCTGATGACACGGCCAAGGGGCTTCTCCCAACGCAACATATTTAGTTCTCCCAGTAAGATAAGAAGAGAACCAGTTGTGGACAGAGTCAGAGAGACCGATGGTGGAATGTAAACAGTGAAGGAGGATGTTATGATCAACAGTATTGAAAACTGCAGTTAAGTCCATGAGGATGAGAAGGAATGAGGAACCAGGATATGCCGCCATCAATAGGTCATTTGTGACCTTGACCAAAGCTGTTTCTATGCTGTGTCCTGTGTGGAAACCAGACAGAAATTTTTCATATAAATTGTTTTGTTCCAAATGGACCTGAAGATGTGCAGCAACAACTTTTTCCAGCACCTTAGAGAGGTATGGAAGGTTGGAGATGGTTCTGTAGTTGTCAATAACATCTGAGTCTAAAGTGGGTTTTTTAAGAAGTGGTCTGATGATAGCAGTTTTTAGTGATGAAGGAACATGGCCAGCCTGGAGGGAATGATTAATGATCTTGGTTATAAAGGGACTTAAGACACAGAGGTTAGATTTTACCAAGTCTGTGGGAAAAGGATCCAGTGCACAGGTGGATGGATTCATCTTTCTGATGATGTCCTCAACCTCGCGCTGTGTGATGATGGAGAAGCAGCAGAGATGTCGGAAGGTCCCAGGCTGTGGATCAACAGTCGGGACAGGCAGAGCGGAGGTGCTAGATAGGTGCAAGTGGATGTTGTCTATTTAGTTTCAAAAAAGAACTTATTGCACCCCTCTTCTGTGGCTTCTGAAAAAGAGTGAGTTTGCAGTTTGAGAATGTGATTTATAGTGGAGAAAAGCTTCTTGGAGTTTCCAGGGTTATTGTTAATGATGCAAGAGTAGAATTGTGACTGAGCATCTCTCAAAGACCTTGCGTAGGCCTTCTGATGCTCTCTATAGGCTTGCCTATGAACAGCGAGTCCTAAAAGCTTGAGACACCTCTCAAGTACACGCCTAACCGTCTTCAACCTCCGGAGTTCGCAGGTGTACCAGGGGGCTGAGCGCAAGAAGGTGACCATTCTAGTTCTGACAATTGCGTGAAGATCTAGAATGTTGCTCAGAGATTGGTTGTAGAAGTCAACCGACTCCGTGACTGAGGAGAGATCAGCAGTGGAGAATTGCTGGAGGTCTAATTTTAAAGTGTCTTGGTTAATCTTTTTCAGGTTCCTGAAGCAAATTTGACGCGTATCTTTGGTATGGGAAGAGGGGCGTGGCAGCTCCATTGAGATGGCCTGGTGGTCAGACACACCCATTTCATACACCAAGAGGTTTCTAATACGAGGAGAGTTGGAAATGACCAAGTCCAGAGTGTGCCTCCCTAGAATGAGTGAGTACATCCACATGCTGTTGGAGATTGAGGCAGTCCAATAATTGCAGAAACTCATCTGTCAGGTGGCAGGAGGGGGTATCTACATGAATATTAAAATCTCCTAATATTAAAATGTTGGCAGAAGTAGAGCAGAGTGTTGTAAGAAAGTCATGCAGTGCAATGATAAAAACGGAATTTGTTTTGGGGGGCCGACCAGTGTAACTGGCTTTCTCCAGGTAGCTGTAACCAGGGGGACAGGCATCATTTAGTGCTGAGTAAACTGCAAGCTGATGCCATGTTTCCGTTAAGCACATGAGGTCTAATCTCTTATCCATGATGTGGTCTTGGATGAAAGATGATTTATTTGTGAGGGATTGTGCATTAAAAAGTTATATTTTGAGCGTTGATGGGTGGTGAATCTCGTTATTGGCTGTTATTCACTAAAATCCACTCCACGTTTTCTGTCATGCTCTGTGATCTTGCAGTGTTGTCATGATCTTGCAGTGTTTCCCATGCAGTCCAGCTTAGATTGATGAGATCTTGCGGTGTTTCCCGTGTTACCAAAACAAAGAGCAACACTGTTCTGATGACGCGGTAAATGTGCGACAGTGGTCCAGATGGATGGTATGGCTGAAGCAGAGTGTTCAGGCTCATGGTAAACAAGCCCACGACAAGAGCCTCTATGGATGTAGTGCGGTCTGCACAGAAGTCCATGTTCCTTAATGACCGAAATGCATGCCGGAAAGGTGCGATTGTTGAAATGTAGCAGCTGCGGGATGGAATATTTGGGCTTCATGATGGCCACTGGCAGGTTTTGACTAGCGCTAGGCATTATCCAAACACAGAGCTGGAACACTGTCAGGCACAGCGAGATGGTGGTCCATACCATGGCAGAGGAGTGCAAGAGCCAACTCCCAGCAATCACCAGCAAACAGCCGATATTTAGAAGAGATAGCAGTAGGTGAGTAAATGTCCTTCAGATTAGAAGCAAACCGTAACAATGCATGCAAAAGGTTTTAGATGTAGAAAAGCGGCGAACAACGAGCGTCCTCTCCTATCATGAGGGAGTCCATTCGAACTACCAACTGCCAACTACAAACTGTCAACAGCCGAGTAGAGTTATCTAAGACGATAAGATCCAAGGAATAGTCCCAATATTAGCGCTGAATAATTTTACTAGTTACGGTCAACATTTAAAAAAAAAAAAATGTAACATTAAAGTTAAACATAAAAATTATTGGTGAATGAACAAAAACAAACATAACATAGAAAAAAAAAAAAAAAAATTATGCTCCAAACAATAATGACCGGAAAAACAGATTTAAATTCACAAAACCTTTTTTTCTGGTTCAGGAAGATGACATGTTCAAATACTAGTACAGCATTAACGCAATGAAGGCAGATGAATAGATTAATAGGCAATTTGTAACAAAATATTTTTGAAATTCTAATTATTGGTAGATGACTTTGGTAAGCCTAACTGCACTTTACTAGAGCACCCTCAGTAATTTCAGAAGTACCCTCAGTGATTTGATTCTGGAACCAGGCCTGTACTCTGGCATCACAGTTTGGCACATTCTGAGATGTTCGCTGGGCCTGGTGTCAATAAAAGCTTTTCTTTGACTAACAAGGAAGTTTTCAGCTCTGAAACTTACAGGATATTCTTATATTACCATGACATTTTATATATCAAAATCTTAAGGGACAGTTGATTTATCAAAATAAAATTATAATCAATAATAATTATAATATAAACTTTACATGTGCTTCAGTAGTATATTATTTAAAAGTGTACTTAAGTGTGTTAAGAAACAAAGTGTGTCATGAAAGTAAATTCAAGTGGCTATTTTATATTTTATTATCCGCAAGTACATTTTTGTTAAATATTCTTTGAAATGCACTACAAGTGCACATTCAATACAATTAATGCTCTTCTTTTTCTCAAGGGTTGTTTTTTTAATTGATCCCATTTGCATGCATCATGTCCTCAATTCTTGGGATGTTATTCCAGACTAATCCAGCAGGAAGTTTGTGTTTTTAGACAACACTAATCACAACAACAAATCAAAGCATCAGGTTTACAGAAGGACTAAAAGTTCAGGTGTTACAGAGTGTCCTTCACCAGCTGGCAAACAGTCCCAAAAACCAAAGCAGCATTAATATTCAAAGCGGAGAGAGAGCAGGTGCCATCAGAGGTTGCTAGTAAGTTCATGCAACATGTTGCATACACAAATTATTCATGCCAAACAGCCATATAATAGATGTCTGTTTCCTCTGTTTATTAATTTATTAATAAGCAGCAACAGCATCAGCTTACCAAGGAGTTTTAGAAAGTGATCAGACCAAAATTCTAACTGTGTCTCAGATCTGATAGACAAAAGCATCTATACTATACTATACTTTACTATACTATACTATACTATACTATACTATACTATACTATACTATACTATACTATACTATGATTTTTCTCAGAGGGCCCATTTCATTCCTCCTATGAAAATAAAGTTAGAATTATAATTTTTTATAATAATTTGAATTATATATGTATTATAATCATTTATAATTAGAGACAGAGCATTACATATATTATTATGAATTCTTAAAATATTTAAATTTAATGTGGTTATCAACATTTTTTAAATATTTTTTAGTTGTTGTTCTACTGCATACATCTTTATGAGCCTCTCTCAGTGCCGTAATGAATCTCACTGAAATAATTTCAAATACAGAATATTGCTTTGAATAATTCAATGAAATAAATCATTAATCTCATTTTTTTATTATTATTATTACTTTTTTATATAAATACATGAAAAGCCAGTCTCATCACTGGATCCTAGTAAATATAGCATATTTTAGAATATTTCTCAAACTAGTGTTGTCATCCTTAACTAGAACTACTACACATCTAATTTAGGTAATTGAAATAAAACATATATAAAGTATAATTATAAATAGTAAATTGCAAAAAAATAAAATAATAATAATTATTAGAAATGTTGTCTTGGCAGCTAACCAAAATAAATAATAGATTAAAAAAAGTATATCAAATTACTAAAACTTAAATCATAAAGAGCTCAAAATATTTGATTGTCTGTAAATTGACAGTAACAAACTTATGCTGATAAACAAATAAAAGGCACATGGGCTTATATGGCACATTAAGTGTCACTTTCAGTAAAAATGACCAGCATTGACATTTATAAAACTGGCTATCTTATAACAGAAAATAAAATAAGAATTATGTTTTATTCAAATTGTCTATTGACAATCTATTTAGTAGTTAAGGTCAGTACTCTTTCCATAATTTCCATAATTGATAAAATGTCATAGAAAAATAAAGCATTGTTCATGCACTGTCTCAGGAGAGAGAAAGCAAAAATAGATTTGTGGTCGAACTATATCGTCTCAAAAAGAGAACAGATCACAGGAATTTAAGGAAAGTTCCAGGTTCAGCATAACATCAGCTCTGCGTCTTGCTGCCGATTACCACAGAAAATAATTTCATCTCGTCCCCCAGACTGTAAAAACAAACAAATCATGTGTGCAGTGATGCATTTATAATGGAGCTGTTTCAATCTATTCCTACCTTGAAATATAGAGCAGTCGTGGTCACTCTGAGCTGTCATTGCATGAAAACAACAGTTAAAGACTTTTTCATAGTCATGAGAGTGAGTGAGTAAATAAGTATAAAAAAGAAGTATACTTATTATGTAAATAATACACTTTAATAGAACATATTTAACTGAATGTAATGTTTATAGACCTTAGATGCAGGTTAATTGCAATAAAATATAAAATCTAAAAACATTAAACCTCAAAATGAGTATACTTTTTGAAGTAGGACAAAAATATATAAAACACTTTAATGTAATTTCTGTTGAAACATATATCATGTATTGATAAGTTTTAAAATATATTAAATTTAAATGTAATTTTGAATAACACTACAATTAAAATTATCATCAAGTAATAAAAACATTTTCTACTTTAAAGCACGACAAATCATTACAATTATTATTTTGGCATTACAAGTGTACTTAATTTTGTTAAGAAACAGTCATGAAAGTGTACTCTTCTACTAAGACTTTAATTGTGTCATTAAACCGCTGATTCGATACGCTGATTCATAAAGCTCCGAAGCTTCGTGAAGCCATGTTTTGAAACCGGCCCATCCCTATATAAGTCGTTATTTAGTTTTTTAGCGCACAAAAACTATTCTCATCACTTCATAAAATTCTTGTAGAACCACTGTAGTGAGATGGACTTTGTAACGACATCTTTAGCACCTTTTATGGGTCTTGAGAGAGGAAATGACATAACTGTCAATGGAAGCCTTTCTGAGCCATCGGGAGCCATCCTTAATTTGTGTCCCAAAGATGAATGGAGGGCTTACGGGTTTCGAACGACATGAGGGTAAGTAATTAATGACAGAATTTTTATTTTTGGGTTAACTTACCCTTTAATATAAAGGTTAATAAAACGTTGCACTCACTTCTTCTGGAGATGCAGCAGGAACACAAATAGTTGGTACCGATTCTTTTTTCAGGAGCAGCTTCTTAGCAAAACCTGCTTGTCTGGTGAGAAATGATTTGCGCAAACATGAAAGCATTGATGTTGATAGGGGGGAATATTCCCTCCTCAGCCACTGCTTCTTCAGTGTTAGGATTTAGGAACATCAGAATAACTGCTGTGTTCGGTATTACACCCAAGAACAGCACAATTGCTTAGACGCCATTCTGCTCTAGCGTATCAACAATGGCGGACTATGATGACAGCTCGTTTAGGGCGTGTCTGTGTTGAAACACTGCTGTCAATTAACAATCGTGGGAGGGGCGTCCGACCGTGTGATGTCACACAGTCAGATGACTCGATTTGAGACAGGGGAAAACATATAAGGAGATTTAAAAAAAACACTTGATGCATTTTTATCATTATAGGATGGTTGTGTACAGGCACTGCCAACACACATTTCCATACAATCAACTTGTAAAAGTGCATGTATTATATGACCCCTTTAAGCGCTACTTGATGATTAAAAGTAAAAGTTCCACAAAATGTTAAGCAGCAAAAACTTTTTTCAACATTGATAATAATAAATGTTTCTTGAGCAGCAAATTATCATAATAGAATGATTTCTGAAGGATCATGTGACACTGAAGACTGAAGTAATGATGATGAAACTTCAGCTTTGATCACAGGAATACATTTTTTTTATTTTATTTATTAAAATAGAAAAAAATTATTTTAAATTGTAATAATATTTTACAATATAACTTGTTTTAATTTATTTTTTATTAAATAAATGCAGCCTTGGTGAGCAGAAGATCAGGCATAACATTTTAAATACCTTCCTAATATTGTGTTGGTCCCCTTTTGCTGCCAAAACAGCCCTGACCTGTCAAGGCATGGACTCCACTAGACCCCTGAAGGTGTGCTGTGGTATCTACCACCAAGATGTTAGCATCAGATCCTTTAAGTCCTGTAAGTTGCGAGTTGGGGCCTCCATGGATTGGACTTGTTTGTTCAGTACATCCCACAGATGCTCGATTGGATTGAGATCTGGGAAATTTTGAGGCCAAGTCAACACCTCAAACTCGTTGTTGTGTACCTCAAACCAATCCTGTACCTGTACCAATCCTGCGCATTATCCTGCTGAAAGACGCCACAGCTACCAGGGAATACCGTTTCCATGAAAGGGTGTACATGGTCTGCAACAATGCTTAGGTAGGTGGTACGTGTCAAAGTAACATCCACATGGATGACAGGACCCAAGGTTTATCAACAGAACATTGCCAAAAGCTTCACACTGCCTCCGCCGGCTTGCCTTCTTCCCATAATGCATCCTGGTAAGCAACGCACACGGCCATCCACGTGATGTAAAAGAAAACATGATTCATCAGACCAGGCCACCTTCTTCAATAGCTCCATGGTCCAGTTCTGATGCTCAAGTGCTCACTGTTGGCGTTTTCAGCGGTGAACAGTAGTCAGCATGGGCACCCTGACTGACCCTGACATGTGCTGATATACGGTAATACGATATATCATTCACGATAATGAACATGCACGATATTGTTATCGTGGGCCCTTCAAAATACTGTGAATAATTATTTAATACAAATTATTCAGATTTTTTAAATGCATTTTAAGAATACTTTACCCATCACCCGTTTAAAATAAACAACACTTCAAAGAGGAATGCACACTGATGTAAACAAACCCAATGTGCATGAGCAGCACATGGCGGAAGAGTGAAGGAGACCACATTCACACTCTCTGAGAGCAGAGGGTGCTGATGGAACTGCAGAAATGCAGCTGTTTCCCCGATAACCCTTGTAAACAAAAAACTTGCTACTAAACACACAGCCATTCAGATTTCTGTATTCGCTACTGTGCTCGTCACATTACCAAATACTTAATTCAAGACTTAAGGCTATTAATTTTCAAACTTCTTTTTAAATTTTAATCTGGACTACATCCCCAAGTTATTGTTTGAATATGTTCTGATTCTTTATTATTCATTCACTCTACAATAAGGCTCCATTACTTAATAACAAAAATAGTGGAACATTTAAATACGATAAAGCAATACAAAAAAATGTATAAAGCAAACTAATGTTTAAAACACATTAAAGTGCAACAGAATTATAAAGAACAATAGGTAACACTTTACAATAAGGTCTAACTAGTAAATGCATTAACATTAACAAAGAGCGAATAGCTACATTTTTTACAGAAGTTATTTGATAACGTTAGTAAAAAAAAAAAAGAAACTGTTAGTTAATGTTAGCTCAGGCCCATTAAATAATACAGTAACAACTTTTGATTTTAATAATATTGAATAATGTGCTATTAAATGCTTAAATTTACATTTAACTAAGATTAATAAATGCTTTAGAAGTATTTTCCATTGTCAGTTTTTTAAACTAATGAATTCAATTGTCTTAAAGTCCTCATGAAATCCAAATTGAACCAATTTACCTTGTTAGCACATATTACATGTCTTAGGGTGAACAATAAATCCGTGCAAGTTAATACAAAGAAAAAAATTGTTTGACGCTGTAATCTTTAATCAAAGTCTGAAAAGTTACTTCCGGTCTGGAAACGGCGTTCCTTCTCAAATGATGTCAGTTTGACGGCTTGGGTTTGAAAATGCGCAACCACTCCCCTCCAACCGTTAGTCTGCTTCGAGCGAGAGATGTAGAGGAGGAGCGCTGAAGTAAAACCCTGCCTACTATTCAATATTCCGTTTCACTTAGAAATACGTCACAGCACTGAAGAAAACTCACTTGCTACTTCCGGTTCAGTGGGACTTTAAACCTGTTATAGTATGACAACACATTTTTTTTGCAACGTATTTCGATATTTCAGTACCGTATACTGTGATAAAAGCATCACCAATTAATCGCAACATGAAAATTTGATACCGCCACATGCCTACGAGTCTAGCCATCACATCTGGCCCCAGAGAATCAAACTCTGTTATCTTTGCCCATTTTTCCTGCTTCTAACACATCAACTTTGAGGACAAAATGTTCACTTGCTGCCTAATATATCCCACCCCCTAACATGTGCCGTGATGAAGAGATAATCTGTGTTATTCACTTCACCTCATATATATATATATATATATATATATATATATATATATATATATATATATATATATATATATATATATATATATATATATATATATATATATATATATATACTATATGGCACGGTTCAAAACACACGGTTCGGTTCGTATCATGGTTTTAGGGTCATGGTTTTCGGTTCTGTACGGTTCTTGTTGTTTTTTCTTTTTATTGTAACACTCCAGAAATGTACCTCAGCATGATATATAGCTTAATTATCCACACTTTAGGATACAGTATTAAAAAATTGTTATATAATGTAGAAGTTGTTTCCTAACTGGTTGTCTCCTGCTTACGCTGTCGAGTCTGACACATTGGCATAACATTTTTCCTGGTAATCTTGTCAATTTTGATCAGAACAATTCACTGTGGCTTCAATTCAGCATGTGCAGCTTTCTGCCCATACTTCAAAAGGCCTGTTTAAATGTATTAAAACTAGAAGCATACTGTATATTTTATCATGTAAACTACCTATATACAGCATGTTATATGCATGTGTGTTTGGGACAAAGGGGAACACGGTCGCATTTGCAGCAGAAATATGCTGTCCATCATAAATCAAAACACGAGACAGACAGGGGTCGGAGGAGAACACCAGAAAATGTGACAGAATGGACAATATTCATCTCTATTTGCAATACACGAGCTGCATGAGACAACCGCTGCCAGTGTGAAGGCACAACGGGCGCGCGCGCCACCCTTCTGCCCTGCCAATGCACTGCTTGCGAGTGTGGTGTAAAGCCGGTGTTATACGGCATTATAGCGCATCTTCCAACTCCAGGCAGCCTTCCTTATCTCTCCCAGTTGCCATTTTTACATGTGACAGGACCTGCAGCACTCCACTTTTACTGTCTTTTAATTATATGTCCACACACATCTCTCTTATTTCGCTCGGAAAGGACACCCACTGGCTGAGTTAACATACGGGTACGAGGCTACATTGCGCATGCGTCGAACCGTGCAACGCACACACTCCGAACAGAGCTCATGTACCGTGCCACCCCTAATATATATACATATACACACACACACACACACACACACACTTGAACGATATGACAATACAATTTAATTCAATGCAATTAAGTGCACTTTATCACAGGGAAATGCTGACAGAATGTTCTAGGAGAACTATACCTTTAAGTAAGTCAAAGGAAGTAAATCGTAAATTCTTCTGGACGGGTTTCTGAAATTATCCTGGAATAAACACACGTCTGTTCTGACAAGAGCAGCAGAGAGTTTCTGAGTGACGCGAGGCAAACTGTTATGATTTATTCACTCCAAAAGACACAGTGATCTGTTCTCCATCCAGAGAGAGCGAGACAGTCAGAGAGACAGACAGTGTGTGTTTATGTGAGTAATGATCACTGTGTTGTGATGTGTTATTCATTGAGTCTGGTGATGAATGACTCCCTTCTACACCAGACAGAAGAGTCAAAGTAAAATTACATTTCACAGCGTGACACACACACACCTAATGACAGTGTGACACAGATTAGCTCTGTCATGCATGTGTGTTACTGTAATAACTCATGTTAATTTTACTCTGCACTGAACTCATGACTGATGTAGACCATCGCTGACCATCCGATGTACATCGCACACCAAAACACCAAGATCTTTCTTAAAACACTAAGCTTGCATCTAGCAGACCTTCCACGAGTCTCATACAATGAGAACTTGAAAGGGAGAATTAGACAAAGATTGTGAACATCCTGAAATCAAATGTTTGAAAGGAATATTAAGTGTTGTTTAAGATAATTGATAATTTACCAGCATAACTTAATGTTGTTTTTGACCCTTGTGAAAAAGAAGTACACTTAATTGTATTGAATGGGCACTTGTAATGTACTTATGTATATTTTTTTTAAAAACTGTACCTGCAGATAATATAATATTAGTAAATAAAAGGCCACTTAAGTGTACTTAAAGAGTATACTTTTGTGACTATGTTTCTTAAGTACTTTTAAAACTTGATTATAATTTTAACTGTAGTGTTATTTGACATTACATGTAAAGTTAAATGTTAAAAGTTAAATTAAATGTTAATTAAATGAAAACTTCATCCTTTACATATGTATATTTAAATGCATGTCATACAAGTTTCATTAAAGTATATTTTAATTCACATCAATGCTTGTAAAAACATTAAATACATTAAATTACATGCAAAGATGTATTTAAAGGGTCCGTTCACCCAAAAATGAAAATTCTGTCATTAATTACTCACCATCATGTCGTTTCAAAAACGTAAGACCTTCATTTATTTTCAGAACACAGGGGAAGATATTTTTGATGAAATCCAAGAGCTCTCTGACCCTTCCATAGACAGCTATTTAATTGTCACTTCCAAGGCCCAGAAAGGTAATAAAGACATTGATAACAGTCCATGTGACTAAACTGGTTCCAACTTAATTTTATAAAGCGACAAAAAGAAATTGTTGAATAAAGTCATTCGTTTTGTTTGTTTTTTGCGCACAAAAAGTATTCTCGTCACTTGATAAAATTAAGTTTGAACCACTGGAGTCACATGGACTATGTTAATGTCTTTACTACATTTCTGGGCCTTGAAAGTGACAATTAAATTGCTGTCTATGGAGGGGTGAGAGAGCTCTCAGATTTCATCAAAAATATCTTCCTCTGTGTTCTGAAGATGAACGAAGGTCTTAAGGCTGTTACATACTCCACAAGAACAGAGAAAAAAGTTGACATTTTGTTCTCGCAGTCCTGGTTTGGGAGTTCTTGCAGCTTGTTCTCAACACATCTTCTGAGCAGAACTTTTTTCTTGTGGGTGTCCGAGAACTATTGTGATTGGTCAGAAATTTAAAGTGGGCAGGAATAATGCATTGAAACGGAGATGTTCGGTACCTGCTTTTCTCTTGAAGTATGTAATGTACTGGCTAGAACAAACTTTGTTCTTATTCTTGCCACCTCGAAAAAACTAACAAATTTCTTTGTTCTTGCAGAGTATGTACTAAGCTTTACGGGTTTGAAATGACATGATGGTGAGTAATTACTGACAGCATTTTATTTTTTTGGGTTAACCAACACTTTAAGTCCTGCTTAAAAAAAGCATTTAGGCCTAATATAAAATACAAAATATAATGCATTAATTCAATATAATATTTTCATTCATTTGCAAAAAAAACTAAACAAAAAAACATTACATTCACTTTACAGTATATTTTTCCACAAGTACTCTTTTTAAAAGTAGGCTAAAGTGCATTTCTTTTTCACAAGGGGAGTTAAAATATGTAAAACAATCTTAATTACAGAAACTCTGATCACAAACTGTGATTGGATGACCTAATAACATACTGGATGTCAGTTTAACGGTCCAAGAAAAGAGTATAACATCCGGGGTCAAAGGTCACATCAGACATTAAAGTATGATTATTAATTTGCTCAGCACATAACCCCAGAGTGCGTAACCTTTTAAAGTCTGAACGCAGGTTAATGACACCTCGAGAGCATCTAGATAAAGAAAATATCTTGCTGCTGATGTCAGAGGGCAGATAAACCTGTGTGTGTCTGTTTTTAGCTGAATCTCTGTATAATGAACTGCTAAATAATCCTGTGTTTCTGCTGAGAGAGGATCTTGCGAACCGAAGCAGGAATTTTCAGGAATCTGCATTCTGTGCTCCTCTGGGGTGAAGAGTTCTCCAGCGTACAATAGAGATTTTATAGCAGATGTTTTTATCTCTTTATTGAAGGTAAATATTTGAGATGCGCTCCAGCTGTAGTGTTTAGGAGATCTGCTCCCAGTAAATGTTTGACTTTTTCTGCAAGAATGTGCAGAAAATGGTGCTTGTGTATTTTGCAGTTGAAATATGGCACGACTAAATTAAATAATGGCCAAAAGTAATTTTCCTAACCAGTCGGCTCAGATGGATACCACTAGTACTGCTCTGCTTTTGGATGGAAATCTGCAGAATTATGTGGAATGGATTTTAATCTGGTAAAATATGTTAAACAGAGCTGAGAGGACTGCACAATTATTGGCAGTTAAAACTATAATCAATTAGATATTTAATAAGCAAACACGTAGGTTATGGGAGTTGCATAAAACTTAGTGAAGAACAGGTTTCAATCAAAGGTTTGGTGTTGAGAGTTAGGTTTTGATGTGTGTGTGTGTGTGTGTGTGTGTGTGTGTGTGTGTGTGTGTGTGTGTGTGTGTGTGTGTGTGTGTGTGTGTGTGTGTGTGTGTGTGTGTGTGTGTGTGTGTGTGTGTGTGTGTGTGTGTGTGTGTGTGTGTGTGTGTGTGTGTGTGTGTGTGTGTGTGTGTGTGTGTGTGTGTGTGTGTGTCCTTGTTTATATTACATTGTGGGGACCAGATGTCCCCATAAGGATAGTAAAACCTGAGATCAGGTTTAACCCCAACACTAACCCAGCCAGTGGTCCCCACTTTTCAAAAGTCTTATAAATCACACAGGATGAGTTTTTTTTTTTGAGAAAGCAAAAATGCAGAATGGGTAGTTTCCTGTGATGGGTAGGTTTAGGAGCAGGGACAGTGTAGGGGGATAGAATGTAGTACAGTTTGTACGGTATAAAAACCATTACATCTATGGAGAATCCCCACAAAGATAGTGAACCAGACATTCATTTCCGAAAACATGAACCATGAAAAAGTAAATCATGGCACCAGCAATGCAAGGATCTTACGTTCGATTACCAGAGAATACATCAAACAAAAAAAATGCAAACCTTGAATGTAATGGACGACTCTTCAGATAATCTGCCAAATGCATTAATGTAAATGTTCCAAACTGTATGTGAGCTTTCATTCATAGAAAGGTGCCCTTTCAGCTGTCAAAGACACATGTATGAATTTAATTTGTTTAAAATTGTAACAAATATTTTATGCATGTGTAAACCAATTAACAAAGTAACATGATTGCAGTTAGGTCTGTAGATGTAAACTAGCAGGAATACAATACACAATAATTACAGCAGACAAAGGGTGAGAATACTACACTGCTCTCTAATAATTAATTATATTATAGTGGATGTTTTACTAGTAATGGTCTTATATTTGTTCAAGAGTTTAAATGTCAAATACTCCTTACCACAGATGAACATCCAAAGGTCTTTAAAAAAATTAACAGGTAAAAGAAGCCTTAGTTGACGTTCAATTGTACTTAGGAGAAATGCATTCTATAGAAGTGGTGTTTTACAAGCATATTGTGTGATTCAGTGTTATAATTGCTGGTGTGTGTAGGAGCTCAAGTCATTATCTTAATGCATCTGGCTTGAGAATATAGCATTATCATACATTAGGATGAGAGAACATAGATACACTAACACACACTAATAACGCATTTTGACACTGATATGAAGGTGCTACAGCTTGTATTGGTTTTAAAACTCAGTTTTATGAGCTGTTAAAAAATGAACTCATCTGTTAATTGGATGTGTAAAAAAACTTATTATTATTATTATTATATTTTTTATCAGGAAGTTATTCTTCATGCTGTTTTAATTTGCACTCCTGCAATACACTTTGTGGTGCATTACAGTGTCTTTATTTTCATAGTTTTATTTTATCTCTGTTGTTCTCTGTCTACTGGTGAGCAGTAGAAACAAATAATAAACAGAAATCACAAAGGAAATCCATCAAGTCTAAAAGTCTCAGTTGTGGGACTGTGAGGAAGGCAGTGGGTGTTCAGATGCACAAAATAATCAACAAAAAAAAAAAACACATTCACAGACAAATTCTGTTCATATCCACAAAGATAAGTTTGAAAGGTAAACATTTTGTAACTTTGTAGCAACAGCATGCCAACTAAGGGGCCTCCGTGAACCTCCAGGGGGACCGCGAGGATTTAAATATATATTTATATAATGAATGAATTATATTATCAATATGTAGCTAACAAAGCACCACCTCTCGTATGTATTATGTGATTGATATTACATCGTATTTCTTCATGAACAGAGTACAATATATTTGCGTAGTTGTCAAAATAATATACTGTGAGTGGTTTTTATTATGGATGTTCACAGAAGAAGCATGTTTTGGAGAAGTTTGCTGTATTGATTCGAAGAGGAGGGGGCCTTGGAGTAAAAATTGTTGAGAACCACTGATATAGAGGGTGTCTGTATGCTCCAGCATTGACAGGTTTATTTATTTATTTAACCAGTCAGTTGAGAACAAGTTCTCGTTTACAGTGGATTGTTGTTTAAAGATTATAGTCTGACAGTTCAGACCAGTACGATTTGATGGTTGTTATAGGTGTTAAATTGATACATGGATGTGACATTGCTAATTTTGTGTTCAAAGTGGTTGCGTTGTGTTCTGAGTGGTCATCAGGTTGGAAACTAGAGTGTTGCTAAGGTGTTGCTAGGGTGCTCCCAGGCTGTCAGCAGTTTTGGAGTGGTTATTAGGAAGATGCTCGATGCTTGCTAAGGTGTTCTAGATAGTGGTCAGGGAGCTGTTAAGCAGTTTCTAGGGTATTGCTAGGTGGATACTAGGGTCAGATAGACAGAGTCGTGTCAGACTCCATCAATATGAGGAAGTTAAACACATAAAAAAACAACAACAAAAAAACAGATGCAGTGATGCTGCCATGGTGATGTCTAGAGACTATGTTTCTTTGTCCACCACTTAACGTTCACCAGTTTCCACCTACCAGTCTACTAAGAGATGTATTATATACTATACTTTTGTGATGCTTCTGTCAGTGTCTACACCTACAATCACAACCTTGTGACTGTGAGGAACTTGAGGTGTGGACTGTTGACTGCCCCATGGAGAAATCGTATCTTTCGGGGGAAAAAAGCTCTTCCTTAAAGGGACAACTTTGAACTTTATCAACCCCTTAAACGTGCATATTAGTATCTTAGAGTACCATACACCAAGGACTCCATGAGGATGGAAGAGGGAGTGCACAGGATTAAGGTATAGAATACCATTGGCTGAGCTTTTGTTTTATTTTTTTATTAGAGGAAATAGAAATGCCCACCAAGCTGAACTATTAATTTAACTGCTTTGGCAGGTCTTCAATAGTTTGACTCAAACTGGACTGTGGCGAGGTGGACGAACGAGTGACATGGGAGGAGCGATTGGAGACTGGTGCGTGACTGATAATGAGCATCACCTGCGGTGAGGCACACCGGTCTCGAGTCTTCTCATGAGGGAGCTCGGAGGCATAAAAAGACGAGCGAGCAACACCAGTGAAGGGCGAGAGAGGGCCAGGCCTGGACTTTATGTTGTGTTTTATTTACGTTTTGTTATGTGTGTGCGGGCAGTCATCCAATTCGTTTTGTTTATTCATTTGCTTAAAGTCTTTTTAAATGTTCGCCGGTTCCCATATCACGAACTGCGTTACATGGACATAACAGAAGAGCAAGTGTACAAGGAAATAAAGATTTTTTTCCAATAGAATCTGAGGACTAAGACTGAGGATATACCTCCATCTCTAATGACTGCAGACTAGTATCACCAATACTTCACATCTTGAAGACTCTGTTCTGGCCCACCTGAATTCCCTATTGGAGCCCAGAATCAAGTTGGATTGTCCGTCATCTAAATGCTGCCAAAATGCTGCTGCCACATGGACATGGCTGTCAGAACTGTAAGGAGTGTTTTTTTTTTTCTGTAGGAAGAGATGCAGGTAGACACTTCCATGATCTGACGAATCACACGCTGTCTGACAGGCAGACCACAGATTGTGAGACTGCAGAAGTGTGTGTCTGAGCAGGTGGGGACTAGCACAAGTGACAGCTTAGGTCATTCGATGTGTTTCTCAAGATGCTTCGTGAGTTCTTCCAATCTGAGAATAACATCCTAGGGCTGTGTCTCAGAAATTAGCTAACTTGCTGCCTGCTGCCTAGATGGTAATCAGAAGATTGTTTTTAGATTCCTGCAAAGACCAAGCATGCAGAGTCCTGCATGGGTCCTTCTTGGTAAACCCGCAATACTAAAAGGGTTAGTTCATCCAAAAAGGAAAATGATGTCATTAATCACCGTAAGACCTTTTTTCATCTTCGGAACACAAATTAAGATAGTTTTTATGAAATCCAAGAGCTCTTTGAGCCCTCTATAGAGAGCTATTTAATTAACACTTTCAAGGCCCAGAAAGGTTAAATAGTGACTCCAGTGGTTCTCCAACCTTAATTTGATGAGGAGATGAGAATACTTTTTTGTGCACAAAAAACAAACAAACAAAAATAACAACTTTATTCAACAATTTATTCTAGACTGTCACACTCTTGCACTGTTGACGCAGTGTAGACAGTGCAGCACTTCCAGAACGCCGACTTACCATTGGCCGACGCTGTTCACGTGAGCAGAATGACACTACAACTGCAAGAGCGTAAGAAACTGCACCCCATGTTTTAATTGTGGATTCTGCACTAACTTAGACAACTCCAATTGGCCATTGCATTTATGTGCTCAACAGACATATCTGTGATTGGCTAAAATGCTCAATGCTGAAGCTGCCTATCAGTAAGTACCGCAAATAGCATTGGCTATTTGACCCCCAATAGTGCCTATTGATTCTTGACCCGCACATGCACAGCAAATGACAAGGTAAATATTTTCCAATGACTTCATTCAATATTAGCGGTCCAGCAATCAGGTACCCGCCTATGTGCAAGGCTCTGCAAGCATGTGAGACATCATTGTAAGACTTGTTTGTTTTGTTTGGAGTACATTAAAGGGTTACTTCAGTGATTAGCATTAAGAAACCCGGGAGTATCGTACTTTCCCCACTCATATCCCCCGGAGACGAGAGAATTATGTATTTTATTTCTGGAAAAAAATCCTCCGATGATGCAAATATCGTCATTTTGCGTCATCTGAGGATTTTTTGGCCAGAGGCTAAAGACTACAGCCAGCAGTAGGCGCTATTTCCGCATGTTTTCAACATCGCACTCACAGCACTCGGCTCAGGGAGCTGCGGAGATTCATGTAAATTGAGCAGTGGAGAGCAAAGTGAGTGTTTCAACTTTTCAAATGAATTCCTATGAAAGATAAGCTTCCAAAGACATGAACTGAAAATGCCCCAGACTGAACATGCAACATGCGAGTCCCGCGATTACCTCAGCTCATGTGATGAATGAAATCTGACTCCTGCTGCGTTTGTGTCGTGACAGTCAATCGGCTCACTCACAATATATTGAACAGACACGTTCAGTTTTAAATTGTAGTGTCTCTAACTGAACTGATTTTATGAAAATGAATGCGGTGGGCAAGTGATCCAGTAAACCAGTATCAGTCCCTAGAGTAGGAAAGCGAAGTGCATTCTGGGAATTTCATCCCATGAGACAAAAATACATTTTCTGTGTTTTCTCAGTCTAGAAGGCACCAAATTCAAAAATAATTTCACATTTCTACTACATTAATGACCGAGTTTAAATACAGATTCATCTTCCCAGCGCTGAAGTACCCCTTTTATATAGAGAACCCATAGTATCACATGTTGTGTCACTAGCCAATGAACAGACTTTCCCCCTTTGCTCAAAGCACTCTGTATCACTTATTCCAGATTCCCTCCAGGTTTTTCATTTCCTGCTCTCCGCCCACTAGTGATAGAAACCCTGTCCCTTGCAATCCAGACTTTCACTTTTATGCCACTTTGACTGTTTGGTAGATGATCCCTTACTTAAAAAAAAAAATAAAAATATTCAATGACAACTCCACTTCCACTCCACTGCTCACATAGTCTGGTCTGAAACAATGTGCACTAGGGCTGTCAAACTAAAATATTTTAAATTCAAATATATATACGAATAGTTTTTATAAAACGAATTTCAAAGGTGAAAATTAATATTAAAATAATAATAAAAAAAAAAATAATGCCCGCTGTAGCAGAGGCGTGGCTGTCTGCTTTGCAAGTGGGCGCGCTAGCTCACAGCCTTGTTTATACTTTCGCCTGGCTCTGCAGCACGACGAGCCTCAGCTGACTGTGCGCGCTCCTCCGCGCTCGCCGTTGTGCTATTCTTAGAAATGACAGAGGGCGACTCTGAGTAATTGTTCTATAAACCATCAGGAAAAAGCATCAAGAAGAAGTAGGCTAATGTACACAGGTGATGATATTTATTTTAGTACACCACACTACAAAATAATTGTGTAAAACTCAGTAAACCTTGATATTATTACTTGTGACATGAGAACAAAATATAAGCACACATGTATACAACTAAATGAACGATCTCTTAAATATTTCCTAATTTCACTAAACATTTTAGTTTCGTGAATTTTTGTATTTATTTATTTAATATTAACCATGGATCTTTATTTAAAAGGGCTTATTTCTGCTTTTGTAGGCTCATTTTGTAAATATCTGCACCTAATAATTTGCAAAATTTACTAAAATGTGCAAACTGGGTGCCGGTGTGATGAGACGTCATGCTCGGCTAGATTCGCCTAGAACTCGTTCATCTTCGGATGCGGAGTTGCTGTTTCAAAAAATGCGCTGCTCACCGCCAGGTGAAAATGGGGTCTTGCCGCCCACTCCGCGTTAAGACATTTTTGCTCACGCTTGTGCGTCAAGTATAAAAAAAGTATAAAAAGGATTTTAAAAAGGTATAAGGATTGAGGGTAAAGGGCGAGAGACAGTGAGGTCTGCGGTCTGGGCCATTAGTTGATTTACTTGTTTTGGTGTAGGTAATACGTTATCAAATATGTTTAAACTTAAATAGACTAGCTATACAAGTAGTTATGTCTCTTTGTATTCATTTGTCCTGTTATTGACGTAATGCATTGACAAAACACACTTGCTTCCTCATATTAGATGTCTAGAGAACTAACTAACTTTTCCCTTTCCGAAATGGAATCTTTCAACATAACAAAATGTTTGAGACATCTTTCATAATGGGCATGCACCTGTGTTCTAAAGACAGACTGAACAAGTCCACGGACAAGCTGGGTCTGATCTAGACCCTCTGGAGAAAGTGGCTGTGGAGGAGACAGGTGTCCAGGCTAATGGACAGTGGCAGTGTCTCTCACAATTACCAATACACAGGTTTTCTGAAATTAAGAGCTACACATTCATCCTCAGTGTCTCCTACAGACAATCATACCTGACTAATTTCTGTATGTTTCGATACAATCCCCCCCTGAATGCAACCCTCTATCTCTCCTTATATGTCATATATTTTTCTCTACTGCAGGGGTGCCAAATCCTGTTCCTAGATATCTTCCTACCTGCAGAGTTCAGATCCAACCCTGATCCAACACACCTGAAGATTTTAATTAGCTTGTTCAGTTGTGTTCGATCAGGAAATTTGCAGGAAGGTAGATCCCAGGATCAGGATTGGGCACCCCTGCTCTACTGTCTAGGACTGGACGATTAATCAAATGAAATTCAGAACCTCTGAAGTTTTTCCTGTGTAGTTTATATCGATAATTTAATAATTGCCCCTTAATAACATACTACCGCATGTGTTTTTACATGTCAGTAGCACGGAAGCAAAATGAAGGCGAACTCAAACGCCAGAGTCAACAATCAATCAATCAATCAAATTTATTTATATAGCGCTTTTACAATGACGATTGTTTCAAAGCAGCTTCACAGTGTTAAACAGGACAACATTGCAACAAAATTTGATTTGGCTAGTTTAATTTGGACAGTTTATAGAATTATATATGACCAAATTAATAAATTCTATTTGTATATTTAGTTGAGTAACTTGAATCATAATTTGAGTGTCCCCAACTGAGCAAGCCAAGCCAAAGGCGACAGTGGCAAGGAACCAAAACTCCATCAGGGCATGATGGAGAAAAATAAACCTTGGGAGAAACCAGACTCAGTCGGGGTGCCAGTTCTCCTCTGGCCTATTATTAACAGTGTATAATTATTACTCTGGCAACCTTGCAGGTCATAAATCATATTAGATAGGAATATTCGAAATTTTGGGTATGGCCTTGACGAGACGGGCTCATTTAGGATGGCGCGTAGATTACACAAGAATATGAATACTTGAAAGATCGGAGTTATTGCGCTGGAGACGGGTTAATTGAGGATGACGTTCCGGTGAGGCGAATTCAGAGGAGACACTAATGGACACGGTCTCAGCAAAGACATACAGGCAGCACACGAGCCCCAAAGCAAGATCACTTTCGCTTGCGTCCCTACGAAAGTGTGTGAATTGTGTGTTTAAAGGCTTGCCAGTTTGAACTTTCAAGTTATTTTACACTATTCAAGAACAATATGGACAACACACTTCAGTGATTCACAAGCTGTTTTCTGTGACAGAGAGAGCAGAGCCATGTCAAGCCCGGAAGCCACCTTTACAGAACAAAAATATATGGAAATATACTGCAAAATTCATGCAATATATTACATAATACATTCCCATATATGGGAAACTAGTGCTTATATTTTTCAATATACTGTAATATAGGCATTGATCATGTTTAGCTATGTATTGATACATATAAAATATTTAAAAATAAAGACAAAATAACATTACATGTAATATTCATAAAGTGTTATCCACTTTACCAGCCAACTTAAAGTTTTATCCTTTATTGTGTACATTTATTGCACAAACATGTTCCCATATAATTGTGAATGTTTAACTGTTTAACATAAAGGGTATGAATTGCAGCAGATTTTTAGTTCCCAGCCTGCTTTGCTTCTGACTGTTAAAGGAAATTAAATGTTAAAATTAAGAAATTAAGTGTTATTTTTAGTGGTGGGCATAGATTAATTTTTTTAATCTATATTAATCTCACTGTGATCTTGAAATTAATCTAGATTAATCTAGATTAAAATGGCTCATTTGAATTCTGTCGAACGCATTCAGAATATGTGTGCTACCCAAATAATGGTGCTTTCACACTTGGTTCGATTGCCTGCACTGAACCCGAATTCGATTGCTTCCTGGACGTGTTCATATTATATTATTTGGGTCCGAACAGGGGTGCTTGCCTCATCAAAGCAGCAGCTGTTAACCCCGTTACTTGGTAAGGACGTCGAGCGAGAAGGTGGCAAAATGAATAGCGTTGTTCACCTAACTTTTATAATTTTGTTTTTGAACCGTTGATTTTGTTACCAAAGCTTCAGTAGGTAATGGCACTTGCGTCTATCTGCCGCGAATGTACTACAAATGCTCTAAAGAACGCTGACGACGAGCAGAAATTAGATGTACAGCTCTCTGCTTACAGTATGTCAGTCAGGCTCGTCAGGACTCGAGTACGGGTTCGCGGGTGCGCACACGAGTTCGGAAGACAGCGTTCACGCTTGATGTGGTCATTTCACAGCATACACGCAGGTTTGAAGAGTCGTTCTCGCTCCCTTCAGTGCAATTCGGCTAGGTAGCTATACATCCGCGCTAAAATATCACGGTGAAAGTCATCACAGCTTGCGTAGTATAGACCCAGCTCCCAACCCAACTTTGATAATAGATTAACGGCAATATTTTTTTTATCGCCCGATAAGAGTCTCACGTTAATGCAGCACGTTAACGCCGATAACGGCCCACCACTAGTTATTTTACATGATTTGTTCAATATTAATATAGGGGGAGATCTGTTATTGTTTTATGTTCTATTATTTCGTCATTTAAAAGGGTTTTCGATGTTCTGGTATGTCTGAGCGTTTGGGGTTACCATTGTGCTAAAGAGTAGAGCCTGTGGTTTGGCTGGCGATTGGCCAAATGCCATTACGTTCTTTATTATATTTTAAATGAAATAAAATGATATATATACAATTTATATATATATAAATATATTATTATTATTATTTTTATGTACAAATGTATTGCATTGTATTCTGAAAAGTATTTGAGAATCAATAAATTGTTATTCAGAATAAAATGTATTACTGAATATAAAATTACATGCATTATGATAAATTAGTAAATATATAAATTCATATCACATATTTTTCACCATATGTAAAGCAGCAATTCCTTATCTATTATTCAATATATTGTAATATATTAAAACAATATATAATTTTGTATTTTCAAATATACTGTTATATCATTTAATATATTGTTCATTCATATATAGGGAAATATATTTTCTTTCCATAAAGGCAGATTACTTTAATTTGCGTCTTCACTAAACTTTGTCAATTGTATGCGTTTTAAGGATTGCCAGTTTGAACATGGTCAAGTGAATTTAGACCATTGGATGTATCATATTGTGATGCTATATTGTGGCACACAAACAATCATGCATATAGTAGCTTGCACATCATGTGAAGATTGCATGTGCAGTTGTATACTATAATATCTACTTTTGAAGCAACTACACACAGCTTCACAATTAATAGAGAGACTGTATGACTAATTCACAAACGCAATCGCTCTCTAATTAATGCATTCAAATAAATCTACATACTGTGCTAATTTATCTGTATCTGATTTAATGTAATCCGATTTAGGTCATATCATCCAGTCCTACTATCTATTTCCTCCATAATGAGTAGGACTGCTAATGGGTGCTGATGGCGCACCTGCCTGAAGATACTCATGAAGAAAATTCAGCTTTTAACCCAAATCTGCTAAGCAATGATGATACTAAATGATCATGTTTTGACATTCATCCCAAACACACTCAAATCACAAACTTCAAATAAATGTACAAACTGTCTGTATTCATCTATGGTAAGGGGCTCTAGTTCTTGCAGTTCTAGTGGGAAAGGGTTAGTTACTGTCAAGATCTGACTCTAATAGGCCTGAGTAATCTCACTGTGTGGAGTTGCATCATCGGAGGGGTGGAGTCATCTTACCTAGTGGGTGGAGTTATCTCAGTTGGGTATTAGTGGTGTAGTGTAGAAAACATATGGACAAAATGTTAGTGTGTCATATGACAGAGAGATTCAGATAGAGGTTTGGATTAATTAGTCTCATCAGAGCAAAGATGGAGCAGGTAAATGGACTATCTGTGGCTGTCATCCTCTCATAGCGACTGATTTTCTCATTGTTCATCCTTGTTTCGTTTATTCTTTCATTCCTCATTTCACTCTGTGAGTTGCGTTGAGGTGAGCAGATGGCCGATCACACAGTGCGACCAGCCTGCTGTCCACCTCCCCCACCCCACAGTTTCAGTTTTAATGTGCTTTATTAGCATGACAAATAACAGTACATTCATATTGCCACAGTAGATGTAGCTTAGCTGCTGACAATGAAATCCAACTAGAAAAAACAAATCTAACACCGATAACAGAACTCATTAAAACAAAAGTAAATGATAAAATATAAAGAATCAGCACTAATAATAACACTCATTATTTAAGTGATATAGATTGGCAGTGTTGGGGATGATGTAATTAGGTGACATGTAAAATTGTAAAATTCCCACCATAATGCAAAACATTCTTTTCAAATAATTAATGCATGTTTTAGGGTGTACTAACACTAGGCGATCTGAACCATGCCCAAGCACATTTGACCCCCAAAGTCTGGTTCATTTGACTAGTATGATCGCTCCGTACCGTGCCCTGGGCCACTTGGTAGAGGTGAAAATCGCTGCATGGCATGAATTATAAGTCTATTAGGCAGTATATTAGCGAAAGCATGTAAGTGTGCTCCAGCCCAGAACTTTAAGTGCAAGTGTGAGTGCAGGGGAATGGGGACAATCGCGCCAGTGCACAGTACAAGGCAACCGTGCCTAGAATGAGTACGCCTTTATTCTAATTATTTTATTTACTGAGAAATGCAATTGCAAATATAGCTGCAAGCAACAATTAAGGGGCAAATCACAACAATGGTAGAATGAAGAGCTACAAATCAAGGCAAGGAGCATCAGATCAAATGCAAATTTAGTAAATCAAGATATCTGGAGACGATTTTAAGAAAAATATTTGAAAACCTATAAATACAATGACTTGTAATGTGACATAATTGCTTACTACTTTTGACAAATAGGTGGCGCTGACACCAAATTGATCTGGTGTGGTCAGTGTTGGGTGACAATGACACAAAGTTCGGTGTTAATGTCAATATAGCATCTGAAAGTTGTGGTTGGTGGTCAGTGTGTGTGTAAATTTATGTTTTTGAACAATGCTTTCCCTTTTTGATGTAAATTCTAGTGCAAAATCACTATTGTCGTAATTGAATATTTGCTTCGCTATCCCCAAAGCATGCTCCATTATGCTGTAGATCATTAAACTGTTACACTGTTTCGTGAGGTACCTTCATGAACAAACGCTGCCTGCAAAGTCATTGCCTTTAAGGTAGTGAAGTGAGGCAACAAGTTAACTAAGTTTTCTGATGCAGCTCAAGTTCAGTCTGAATATGCTAAATCATGGCAGAGATCCTCATGTGCACTTAGGAATGTTCTTTGTCGAATTCATCCACACGTTATCAAAAAAAAGTTTGATTACTTGAATTCCATTTTTGCAGGCATGGTCTGAAAAAGTTTTTTACAGAAAATTAAAAATGACTGAAACATTTAAATGACATCATAGTGTTAGTGTTGCAATCATAACGACTTGAGCCAAGGAGTCAGAGGAAATGGATTTTGTTTCTAGCTCTTACGGTTCAAAAGTTATTTGCATAAACATAAGTGCAAATTTGGACAGTTGGTGGTGCTTAGAGGGTTTGGTTCATTTACAGATTGGTTAGTGTTCTATCTGTGAGCCAAATTTCACAACTTTTTACCATATAGTTCTATGGGCTCCTATCGTCTCATGAGTGAAAGAAGAAGAAAAAGAAGAAGAACACTAACGATAGGTGCCTATATGCACCTTCAGTGCTTGGCCCCTAATAAAAATAAACATAATCATGCTTTGAAATAAAAATAACATGACTTACAAGGACACTTTTTGTCTACTTATTGATTCTTCCACAATAAAGTGATGTCTTTGACAAATCTTGATTTATGGGCTTTTTTCAGCAAATATTCACGTGCATGATTAATTTGTTCACTTAAAGCAGGCATTTTGTGCAATTTAAGTTTTTAGTCAATTGAAAGCAGTAATAAGACATTTTTCAGAATGTCACTTGCCCCAGGATTCAACCTGAGATTTCTCAAAAGCTTGTGTCAGCATTTTTCATTAGTATTTCAATGTGTAATTGTAAAAAAAAAAAAAGTTAAACAAAGTAAAAAAAATTACATTGAAATATGAAACCAGCATATTTACCATAGAATCTAAATGAATGTGTAAGCAAAAATAATTTGCTTTATGTTGTAATTACCCTTTTCTCTTTACTTTTTCTTTTTAAAATACTGATTTGTGACAAATTCATTTTAAAAGTACAAATATTCCGTGCAGTTGCTTATTTAATATGAGGAAATCAACATGAAAAATCATTAAACAACAGTAAAATATTTTCAGATGGGGTTTAGTTTAGGTGTCACACCAATGTGTCAATTACCCAAAAGTATTTCATATCAACTATCATTTACACCCCAGCGAGTGAGACAGACAGAAAGAAACATACATATTTATGATGGAAGTGAATCTCCTGAAAATGTCAAACAGCAACTAGGCCAAATCACCTGTCACTAGATCCCAGTATAAACACTGTGTGTGTGTGTGTGTGTGTGTGTGTGTGTGTGTGTGTGTGTGTGTGTGTGTGTGTGTGTGTGTGTGTGTGTGTGTGTGTGTGTGTGTGTGTGTGTGTGTGTGTGTGTGTGTGTGTGTGTGTGTGTGTGTGTGGACTGGTAATCCCTTATGGGGACAAAATGTCCCCACAAAGATGGCAATATCCAAAATCCTTGTCCTTGTGGGGACATTTTTTGGTCCCCATGAGGAAAACAGGTCATAAATCACACTAAGTGATGTTTTTTGAAAAAGTAAAAATGCAGCATGTCTCCTGTGATGGGTAGGTTTAGGGGCAGGGGCAGTGTAGGGGGATAGAAAATACAGTTTGTACAGTATAAAATGCATTACGCCTATGGAATGTCCCCATAAAACATGGAAACACAACATGTGTGTGTGTGTGTGTGTGTGTGTGTGTGTGTGTGTGTGCGTGCGTGCGTGCGTGCGTGCGTGCGTGCGTGCGTGCGTGCGTGCGTGCGTGCGTGTGCTGCTCAACAGAATGGCATAACAACACAAAATAATAGTGTGTGGTGTATAAAAGTTAAACTGACCAGACACACATAGTGAAATATTCAGACTCTATGATGTTTTAATAGTTAGAACAAATTCAGCTCAAACACGAATGTTTTAATTTCCACGCACGTGTTATTAAACACATTTAAAGAGATATTAGTCGATTCACCGTGACTTTCAAAAACGCTGCACATTTCAAACTCTGTTTGCATAAACATTTGAGCTGTTAGCAGCTCTTCCCAAAAACATTTTCCATTTGAGTTTTTATCTTTCCGCTTCAAGCTTTAAACAGACCAGCGGACGAGCAGAGCGCCGTGGGCGTTATCCATGAGAAGTACATGCCTTATCCCGATCCACAAGCACCAGTAATCACAGCACTCGCAGGATTCCCACAATCCAAATGAATGAGCGTGCGTGCGTGCGTGCGTGCACACACACACACACACACACACACATGCAAGCACAGTCCCAAATCCCACTGTTCTGTAAGCCGCTGCTTTACTGATACAAAAACGATCAGAGGAGCACCGTAGAGAAAGGATAAACTACAGACAGACAGCAAGACAGATAGACAGGCAGGCACCCAAAACAACACCAGCAGCCTGAGTTTGACTATAAAACAGACCAGAAAAAAATGAGAAGGCAATGAGAAAAAAAAGAGCAACCGGCATTGTTAAATAAAGTCTTTACATTAGATTAAAGAAAATGAAAGTCAAGTGATGATGATGATGATGATGATGATGATGATGATGATGATGATGATGATGAAAAAGCGGTCTTTAATTATGAATGTTTGCTGATGAAGCTGCTGGAGTCATTAATGTGAACACAAATAATGAATTCACATTACAAAGCACACAAGACACTGGCAAGAACAATGTGAGATTTGAGAGAGATCAGCAAAAACATCCTTGAGAGTTCAGAATTTGACCACAAACTCCTTCAAATGCACACATTTATTTATGTAAATGAGCACATTTCATTAGATAATGATGGATACTACAAACACTAAAATAAAAGTTGCATTTTTAGAATTGCATATACTATATAATGTGCATATGTGTACTATAAGATGATTGTCCAAATAGGACATCTCCGGATTGAGGTTTGTCAGATTTATTGCACTTCTTAGAAAAAAAAAATAATTAAACTACAGCTAAACACATACACACAGTGGGGCCAAGCTTTTCTGTCTGATAAGGCTTTTTTCATCATTATCATCATCATCATCATCAGAGGACCCAAAAACCCAATGATGAACCACAGCAACACCACTGACCTGAAAGCCCAGAACACACACACACACACACACACACACACACACACACACACACACACACACACACACACACTCAAAGTGACTGGTTTGTGTCTCACTACAGCTTTCTGACATTTTCATCACCATCATCATCATCATTATCATAAGAGACACGGAAATCCTTCAACCAACAACAAACCTGAAGCACACACTGTCTGCAAAAATGTTACTTGGAAACACACATTATACACTCCTGAAGAAAGGACACACACGAGTCTGAGCTCATATCATACACTCTTGGGCGCAGTTTCACATACTGGGAGTTTCTGCACACATGTCCCGATGTCACACAAACACTTATAGTGAGTGAAAGTGTCTGTACTTACTCCAAACGCTGAAGATCATAAACCACTGACTGAAACACATAAGAGAAGCAATCATCAGTACAGAGTGAAGAAGATGAGGACGATGAAGATGCTGATAAAGATCAAGAGGACTAAGACTCACCCAAAAGCCTTCAGAGGTGCGCTGAGGATCCGGAGGAAGGTTTTATATATTTCTGTCACTCCAGCCAGAAACAGCTGCGATGAGGAGGGTGAAGATGAAGATGAGAATGAAGAGCGTCTTATTCCACACACTGACAATCAGTTGCGATCATCCGCGCGTCCGACGCCCGCGAGCATCACAGAGAAACACTCGCACGCGGAGAAGAGATACCTGACTCTGTGTTTGTGTGTGTGTGCTCTAAACTGACGCGCGCGCGCGAGCGCCTGCAGTTCCGCCTCGTGCCGCCGGATGGCCGGAGAAACGCGCCACACATCCGAGATCATGTGCGACTATCACACTCAAGGAACAGGTTCATTTGTTTCATATGGATCATGAAATGTAGGCCTATCATCTCTTCAGCTGCGAGTGAATGCCTAATTTTTTATTTGATCTTATATATGGTAATCATTCATTTAAGCATTTGATAATCAGTCTGTACACTACAATCCCAGTTAACAGGGAACGTTCTCAGAACTTTGGCTAAAGTTTAAAGTTCCCTCAAAAATACGAACAAACGTTTTACTTTAATAGAACGTCAACATTTATCTGGTCTTTAATTATGTTCTGTAAAAAACATTATTTATACATATTTCATGTAAGTTTTTACCTGAAGCTTTTCTGTTTTTTCTGAAGCTGTTCACCTAACATAAATGTTACTACTACGTTGCAAAATTATAAAATGACTGTTCCCTTAACGTTACACATAACATAGTTTCAAAACTTAAAAAAAAATGACATTTTGAAAATTAAGAAATAACAGTTTATAACGTAATGGGAACGTTAGCAAAACATTCTTAAAACTTCTTAAAACATATTTATGTTCGTAGGCAATGTGGTTCTCAGCTAATACATCTATGATAAATACATCTATAATAATAATAAATCTATATCAATCTATGAATAATATTTCAATGATTATTTGACTAGGTTATAAAAATGTGATTGCTGAAAGTTCTCAGAACATTCAAAAAGCCTAGTTTTATTATAATTTTTTTGTATTATTATTATTTTGAATGTTTTGAAACCACCTTTAAAAAAAAAAAACAACAACATAAATTACCATCCAACTAAAAATAAATAAAACGTCCCATTAACAATGTACCTAAATGTTTTTGTGTTAACATTTGGAGAACATTAGTCTATTAAAGACTATATAACTTTAACAAACATTCTATTAACGTTACTGGAAGAACGTTTCATAACTTTGAGAGAGCCTTGCCAGAAACGTTCCCTGTTAATTGGGATTACAGTGCACTCAGAAGTGTCAATGTGCTCTGTGATTCTGCTCTGTGACGTTTCTCGCTGTGTTTTCACTGATGGAGGTGAAAATTCAGCAGTATCTAAAATAGAAAAGAATGAAAAGGCAGTTTTCACCTCACACACCTGCAGAAGAGCCTCAGCACTCTCTCTCTCTCTCTCTCTCTCTCTCTCTCTCTCTCTCTGTGTGTGTGTGTGTGTGTGTGACTCTTTAGGTCACCCGGTAAAACACACGGACATGTCACTTTCTTTTAGTGTCTGAAGAGAGAGCAGAATAATGTCAGACAGAGAGAGAGACACATCACATTTCTCTCTATAATGACGTGTGGATCTTTTGTGTGTTTGAATGTGAGTCAGTCGCACACAGTCTCATAAAAGCCATGGCAAGAGTTTTTAAATGAATGAGAGTCCAGCAAGAGAAATGACAGGAAGTGAACATCTGATTTTGGTGCTGCTCGTTTACCTTTATTTGCCGGTCTACCACTAAAGCATATGACTGCAAGGGCCAGTTTAAATTTAGAAAGAGCTCAGAGAGAGAGAGAGTGAGGTAAAATACAGTTACAGTGTAGTTTAGATTGGCTGTGTTCGGCAGCAGGGCAAACGGCAGCAGCTTCTAAACAAACAGCAGCTCCGTGTGGAGACAAATCGCCCGAATTGCATGTATCCCAACATGCTCTGCTCTGGTCACTATACGAACAGCACTTCTTTCCCCTCTCTTTATTTCAGCCCCGCTGTCTGGATACAGACCTGTAAAAACAGTCATAAGCTATGAATGCCTCGATGCGTCTTAAATCTGGGTCACGTAAGAATGGAAATATTCAACTGCAATAATTTAATAAAGCACTGCTGGTTTTCTCTCTCCTCTATCATTGTCTGAGTTATTTGCTGTAAAATTGTATGAATCAAGTTGATCGAAATCTCAGCATGTTAACGAATGCACACAAAAAACAGCACACTCACAATAACTGCAGCCTGAAATCAGCATTTTCCAACTTGCATGCAGCACAGTTTTAATATTTCAGAGGTATATGTGTCACTGACTGTGGGACATCAGCTCCCTCAAACTAGACAGCAGGTCAGTAGCGGCCCTCGCTGTGTTTCACCAGTTTCACTTGAAACAGGCCTAGTAACAGAATATAGGTACAGGAACTGGAATATAGTATTTGGCTTGTTTGAGATGAGCTGTGCAGAACCGATCACTGGTGATCAGCACAAGATAAATGTTGAGTAAAATGTCAGAGGCTGCATCCGAATATGCCCTACACTAAATGTTGCCCTGGACTACATTTTCCACATTCCATTGCTACTTTAATTATTTCCACACCTGTAGTCAATCACAAGGACTATAAAACACTGGTGCACAAGCTCAACGTAACAAGTATTGTTAGTGAATATCGCTGCCAAGCAAATATCATCTTTACTTATCTTAAAGTAAAGAATATTTATCTTAGCCAACTAAATTTAAGTCAGTTCTAGTCTGACTCTTGCTTGTTTGCCCTGTGTTTTGATTCTAGCCTGGTTTCCCATGTTCTGCCTTTTATCTGCCTGCCCTGGACTCTTGCTCGCCTTGTATTACCTCTTTCATCTTGCCCTGTTTGGATACTGTTTACCTCTTGCCTGGAATTTAGCCTGGTAGTCGGATTATCCTCTTGCCTTGTCCACTGGATGACGTTCTTTGTTTGATGACACTTGCCTGTCCCTGTGTGCCTTTGTTTGACCCCTGCATGTTATGAACACATCTTTCATAAATAAAAAGCTTTGCATATGCATCTGCACGCCTGTCATCTCAGTCCCTCGGTAACAGTTACGTGGTAGTTTAATGCTGTTTCTCAGACGCTGTTCCCATCGATCTACCTTGGCCTGTCGCCCTGACTTGTCTTCATTGGCTCCTCCCTCTCTCATCTCCACCTGGGACCATCAGACTTACAGCTCCACTGTGGGCTCCCTCGATCCTCCGGCTCCACCCTGGTCGAATGTTGCCTCATCTGCACCATGGATTTGTGAGCCATCCACTGCGCTCTATCTCTCCACCCCTACGCCTCCGTCTGGCTCCACCTTCCCTCTGGCTCCAACTCAGCTATCTGGTACCTCAGTTCCTCCATGGACGGTCATCACTGCGACTCTGTTGCAGCCTCCAGGACCAGCTTTGTCACCCTGGTCTGCAGCTGTGTCTGTTTGGCTCCCTTATTTAGTCTATGTATTTATACTCCCTGGGCCCTATTTTAACGATCTGAAACGCAAGTGTCAAAGCGCGAAGCGCAAGTAACTATGCGAAGCGCAAGTAGGTCACGGCGCTGTTGCTATTTTCCCGGCGGGATAAATGGCTCTTGCGCCCGGCGCAAATCTAAAATGGGTTGGTCTGAAGTAGCTTCATTATTCATAGGTGTGGTTTGGGCGTAACGTGAATAAACCAATCAGAGCGTCATCCAACATTCCCTTTAAAAGCAGGTGTGCAAGTTCCATTATGGATTGCTATTATTATGGCGTATTTAACCAGGCACACGCCAGAAGCGGTTCACAGCCGAGGAGACTGATGTTCTTGTAAGCCTGAATAATTTGTAAGCTAGATTTATGCCTATTTTTTCACATCTTCGTGGCACACCACAATGATTTCCGTCATCTCATGTGTTAATATTTTTTTAGTGTAACAGTTTATGATTTGCAAAAATAACTGTTGCATCTGTGTAGATTACATGAGCAAAGTGTATGCGCGTTGTGCACGCTATACATTATGGTCAAGCATGCGCCCTTAAAATAGCATAATGAACAACGCGCAACGTGCCACTGACTTTAGACTAGGTTTTTTCTGGTCAGTGGCGCAATTGTTTAATGGAACAGCAAAATAGCACCAGGGATTGTTTGTGCCGGAACACGCCTCCTTTTTTGCGCTGAACGCCCAGGAGCTAGTTTAGCAACGTTTTTCTGTGGAGGGAAAAGCGCGCTTTGCACGGGTGCAAAATAGGAATGACACATGCGTCGGTGTACAAAGTCAGTTGTGTTGTTCAGTTCTTTGTCCATTTGCATCAATGTTATGTGGTAGTTTAACATTTTTTCTCCTATCCATTTCAGAGTTCATGTTGGTTAATTATATTAAAGATTCTTTTCTTTCTAATCTCCTGCGTCATGCACTCTTTACACAGCCATTTTGTGACACATTATATTTAACATACTTTTTAGCGGCTGTGAAGTAATTACTTATTAGTACTTAATCGAGAGAGCATGCGACTTTGGAAGTAGCCCAGGAGTGATCCTGATGGATATCAAAAAACTCCTGCAACACCAAGGTGCCGTGCGGGGTTGCGCAGTCGGGCACAGTTGTTTTTCACGGCTACACTAACTAAAAGCATAATGGGAAATTACTTGCTGACGACATTACTTTCTGACAACAGCTTAATGCTCATTGGTTTAAACCACTGTAATGTATTGTTATCTGATAAAATGTTTGATTTTGAAACTCTGATATCATGTTATATGTTATATTCTTAAACTTTCTGACTGTGCAATCTCTCAACGAGGAGGAGTATAAATAAAAATACATTTATTTTAATAAAATGCATGTCTGTAAAAATGGATGGAAAACATGCATTTTGAATGGGAATAAATAGCAAGTACTTTAGGGCTGTTACATAATGTGGTGGTAAAACTCACTAAGACGAACTGGAATCAAGAACTTTAATAACAGAATCATAGACAGCACAAAAAACAGGTTAACATAGACGGACAATCACTGAGGGATAACTGAGGGCTAATGCTGCCTTCACGTGCACGGGAAGTAGGAAATGTCCTACTTCCCACTTCAGAAGTCATGATTACGAGGTTGTTGCATTCAAGTGCTTTGTTGTTGGAATGGACAGGAATCATGGAGGACACCGGGTTTATTCTTGCCTATTTATTGGTAAAATCTTATTAAAACCAAAATTATATGTAGTGTCAAATGCACTGACAAGCATATAAACATTTACGATGCCAGATTCTGAAATTTGGTTAAATACTATTTACGCTGTTTACACGTCAAATGATTACTCGTATGTGTAAATATGCACTACATTGATGACAAGACAAGACTAGCTGTTTTCGGAGAGAAAACTAATACTTCCCAGTGGTAAACACGACATCAGAGGGCGTTCATGTGCAATTTTTACCCGTATTTACGATAATTCTGATAGCACGTGAAGGCAGTATAAATACACAGAGCAAATTAGATGAAACACAGGTGACAGAGGGGCTGGAGGTGGGCGTGGATCAAACAACCAAAACAAAGTCCAGGAAAGGTGATTTTTGGAGCCAGGGTGTAGCCGAAGTGTTGACGCGTCGCAGTGGAGTGCAGGGCAGGGCACAGAGACTGGCAACAACGACAAGTGATCCAGGTTGTGGATAACCTTGTCCACACAGCATGTGGCCGGAGCAGAGGGGCTGAAGGACAACAGCGAAGCAAGGGCTGAGGAACTGGCGGACTGAGGAGGTGGGTGAGGGAGGCTGGGCAGGAATTCTGGAGTCAAAGGAGATGCTGGAGAGACCTTAGAATAACAGTCAATCAAATTCTCTTCAAAAATATCAAGCAGTTCCTCGAAATATCCACTAGAGGTCCTCACCATCTCCTCTTTCTCCTTCTTTCCCAGCCCTCAAGCTCCACCAGTACTCCCTCCACAACGCATAATGTTGCCAGCTCACTCACCTGGTCAGATTCTCACTGTGGTCCGTGGTCCGGGCTCTGGGGCAATGACTCTCCTCACCCTCTTCCTGGGTTCGCGCTCATCTATCATGGCAGGCTGGTCTCCATGTTCAGCGGTGGGCATGGGCAACTTCTTCACGTTGGTGGCAGTCAGTGGTGGATGGCTGGTCTCTGACGGCAGTGGAGCGGGACTGGTATCTTCAGCAGGGCCAATAGTAGCTGGTGAGTTATTTACCAGTACCCACTCCACGAAGGCGGCAAAATCCTCCACTGGACTGTTTGCTTGAACGTGTGCCTTCGACCACTCACTCAGGCTGGCATGGTAAAAGACACAAGAGCGAGCAGTCTGGGCAGTGCGTCTGGCACGCAAGATGTAGAAAGTCGCATGTATGAGCTTCCAACGAATGGTCATCCTGCTGCACAGCGGGGAGGTCCATGATGTGCTGGGAAAAATAAACAAAAAGGGGAAAACGTTGCAAATAAGAAACTGTATTGGTCCGTCTATCTGTTATGTAACGTGGTGCTGAAAACTCACGAAGACGAGGAAGAACTGAAATCAAGAACTTTATTAACCGAAACTAGCACAGACAGCACAAAAACCAGGTTAGCATTAGTGTAAAAAGACAAACACTGAGGGATAACTGAAGGCTAAGTACACAAAGCAAATTAGATGACAAGGTGATTAACAAGACACAGGTGAATGACATAATTAATTAGGCCCTGTCCACACGAACATGGGTATTTTCAAAACCGCAGCTTTTTGCGGTTTGGCTGTTCGTCCACACGCAAACGCAGTATTCAGTTACTGAAACCGGACTTGGTTGAAAACTCCGGCCAGGGTGAAGATTTTTAGAAACACCGGTTACAGCGTTGTCATGTGGACGGTGAAACCGGAGATTTCGGCTTGTTATGTTGAAGTGTGCGCCGTTTTCTCCTTTGTTTACATGAGTGGAGTCTATGCAATGGCAGACGTAGCTTTTAATAACTCTGCTAACAGCGCTTATCACATGTATACAGATACATGCACAGTTGGCCATTGTATAGCAGAACAGAGGCGTCAGATTCAGAATGCAATAATACAAGATATAAGGTAAGTGTGTGAAGCTATTACAGTCCACTTGGGCCCTGTCCCTATACAGTTATATGTCTTTTGGTCCAAAGTAAACTTGTAGAAGGGTTTTACTGAGCCCATGGCATCCCTCAGTGCATCAGTGCCCCGTGGATGTGACCCATGTGGAAATCAGGCAGCCAATCATAGCGTGGTTTTATGTTTTCATGTGGACGCGATTGTTTTTTAAAACGGAGTAGGAAAAACTCTGGTTATAAAAATACCCATGTACGTGTGGACTAGGCCATAGACAGACAGGGCTTAGATTAAGCTAAGATTATGCCTTAGTTTAATTAGGACATCTAAGTATTTTTTTTATAAATGTGACAAAATGAGACAAAAATATGATGAAATATAAAATAGTATGGTGTGCATCTTGAGACAAAACACTGGCTCATATATATTTTAAGATAAGACGGTGCAAGTTGCTTTCAGTTAAAATGCATTGCATTTTATCTCAGGACTGGCTTAAGCCTTGTCTGTTAAACCGGCGGTGGGTGTCTTATATTTATTTCCATATAAAAGAAACAGAACTTAAATTACATCCATTTTAGTAGCAACACATACATGAGCACGAGTCATGCGATATATCCACTTTTGATCTAATAGGTGTCTGAACCACTACGAGAACAGAAAACTACCTGCCTAGCTTCACATACATCACTCATCCCTTCACTGCAGCCGCCTACTCTCGTCTGAATTCCAGGTGAGGCAAGGCACATCTCAAATGAGCCTATTGGCTTGTGCTCGAAAAAGAGCCCCACCCTCCGCCATCATACCACGCACACGCCAGGGGCAGAGATTAACTGAGAATTGGGGAAAATATGCCACCAAAATGTAGAAAAATGCCCCCAAAATCTAAGATATGGTTTAAAAATTGTTTCCATGTACAGTAAGTTCTTGTTTTTGATACTTTTAAGCAACAGAGCGGGGCACAACCTAACGCTTTTTGTCTCAGTTTGTATAAATCCACTTGGGGTTCAGAGTATTTATTTTTCCCCACATTAATTGCACACATATCAATTATGTCGTTTTGTTTAATTCATACAGTGTATACTTTTTTATTGATTTACCCCGAAAGAATGGAAGCGAAATGTGACAACATGCCCCATTTTGTGGGGTACATTGTAACATGTGAGGGGGCACATTGTCACATGACCAAATGACAGCTGAGAATGTTACCTGATATAATCAAAAACATATCCAAAACAAATTAAAATATTTTGTCCAAAATAAATAAATAAATAAATAATGCAGTCATTTTTTTTTTTTAAATAAAATAATGGGATTTTTTAATCATTAAAAAAATATTTATTTTTTTGATTTTGACAACAAACAGATTACTAAATACACCTATACCCCATAGTTCAAAACATAATAATAATAAATAATTTCTGAACATTAACTCTCCAACCCTTTTCTCATGGTTTCTCAAAACAATTTATAAGAGTGTAGAATATAATAGCCTATTTCTAATAGGGGCTCATTGTAACACAGTGTTACAACGCACACCCCATCTGCGCAACTGGGATTTAAAATGTGCCTCATATCTTTAGCTGGTTAGATCAGCATTAAAGAATGATCTAAACTGTTAAATAACAGATATTAGATTAAAATAATATCAGACTTGTCTAGTTTTAAATAAACACAAACAAACAGAGATGAAATCTAGGTAATGCTTTAGTTTACGTCCCGGAAAGTACTGCATAATTAAAGGGAACTTACAGCATAATAAACTCTTCTTCTTTTTCGTTATTTCCACTGATGGATCTTAAGAGGAATCCCATGTATTTTGAAATTTTGTATTATTATTTATTACATATTATATACACTATAATTACCGAAAGTTATGCTGTAAATTCCCTTTAATTATGCAGTACTTTCCGAGCCGTAATCTAAAGCGTTACTTCTGCTATGGTGGAATAAATGTTCAGTGATATCTTCCAAAGAGTTTTTAATTTTGGCACAATTTCTTCTCTAAATAATGTTAATATGGCAAATAGTAAATACACAAAGTTCCATCCTCCTGGCATGTTTGGAAAGCCTTAAGCCATGTGTGTTAAAACTAACCTCGCGTTAGGTTGTGCCCCGCGCTCCCCAACCACACGAGCAAGAGTGCTGTTTTCCCGAATATCAACACGTTTGCAAAAACTATATTGATTTTATCACAACAGTTCAATAAACAAGAAGTTAATATTAGGTGACTTACATGTTAGACTCACAATATTGCTTTTGCTCTATTTTGTCAATGAAAATAGTTAATCTCCAGGCAACACAGTGATGTTTCGTTACTGGATAGATGTACTGAGAGTGTGCTGACTCCACACAGACCAGTGTATGACTTCAAAGAACTGTAGCCAATAATAACAACACATCTTACTTATCCTTTCACTGCACTTGTGTATATTGTTATTTATGAATATTTTTAATTATATATTCATTGTGTTGTCATACTGAGCAATGGATCAGGTAATTACTTGACTTGCCGGTACACTTTGGCTTTCGGTGGCGCTATTGAGCCATTTTGCCACACCTAATTCTGAAAACCACATCAGACGTAAATGTTTGCCACTTCTGATGCATGTGCAAAGTTTCATGAGTTTCCAAGCATGTTTAGGGCCTCAAAAATGCGATTCATTTCGGAGAAGAACAATATTAGACTGAGCACTTACAATAGGTTTCTCAAACCATCAGTGCTCGGGCCCTAAAAACATATATCAATAACCAGGAACATAAAGAATTCAAGACTGGCTTTAATAACCATCTACGGAGGTAGAGGGCTGTTTCGTCTAGCTCTTTTAGTTTCAGATGAAGTCAAACCATTGGGAAAACACAAAGTTTTGCTCCCAGTTGCCAACAAACACCTGATCTGGCATGTACTTTGCATCTGAAAATATCTATATTGTTAAATGACTTTCTGTGAAGTTTGTCTAGCAACCATTAGTCGCTTGCCAATTAAAATCTCTAATGACTTAATGCTTAGAAGTCTGTCTCTTTCTGTGACACCATTCTGTGAATACTGAATAAACACCTGTGCTCTGAAGCGCCATCAGGATTCTAGCAGCTTCCACAGAGTCTTAATTGTAGAGGCTTCACATGCTGAGCTCTTCTCAACTAAACATTTATATTCTCAACCTTCTCCTGCTCTCTTTGAGAGGCCGTTACACTCATTCTCTCAGTTTTGAATGCTGGGTCGTCCTGACCCATTGCTCTGCGTTTAGACATCATATTCATATCTGGGCTGAGACATAATAAAAGGCGAAATAAAAAAACCTGAGCTGAGCTGTTAAAAGCATCTCACACTCAGTGTTGGGGAAAGTTACTTTAAAAAGCCATGTATTACAATACTGTGTTACTCCCTAAAAAAGTAACTAATTGTGTTATTTACTTACTTTTTATATAAAGCAATGCAATTATTTTGTGTTAACTTTTCTCATATGGGGTAAGTTATATTTTTTCCATTTGTAAGTGCCATTTCACACCAAAAGTGAAAAATCTGCAAAAATGTAAACAATTCTGCCAATATGGTTTTTTTTCTGTCAATATGGGGTGCTGTGTGTACATTAATGAGAAAAAAAAGAACTTAAATGATTTTAGCAAATGGCTGCAATATATATATATATATATATATATATATATATATATATATATATATATATATATATATATATATATATATGAAATTAAGTGTCTGAAAACATTTTATACAGTTCACACTCAAGTATTGTATATATTTTAAGCATTTTATTTCCGTAATAAATACTCTACTTAAAAATATACTAATGTGTACATCTTTTTTACAAGGATTACCAAGGCCAAGTAAAATTTTGAAATAATTAGTACCAATAAGATCCCTGTTTTTTATATATATATTAAGTCTTCAGTCCATGACTCCAGCTGCTGAATTGACACTTCCTGAGGATTACTGTAGGCCTGTTACATTAGGGAAACAGTGAATAGATCAGCCTGCATCAGAGTCAATAAAAATAGTCCCTATTCACAATGTGCAAAAAAAGAAGAAAGAGAACATGTAACTAAACTCAATTTGGTATACCACACAAGTCCAGAGTAAACTATTGTACTGTTAAATGCAATTAAATCAAACAGTATTTAATTGAATGCAATTAAGTCAAAAACAGTACTTTGATTATTTTCAAAACTCTGTAGCAAGCATAAAATAAATAGAAGAGCAGTCATGATTTTACCCCAGCAGAACCTCACACTTTAATATGATCAATCCAAGTGTGCTCTACTCACAGGTCAAGTGGACTATATAGGCTAACAGGATTTCATCCTCCAACCTCATGCAGGGCAATTACAGGTTCATCCAATACTTAGGATGCAGGAGGCCAACCTCTACTGCATCCCAGGGTCCAATTGGTTTTCATCTTTCAACTCTTGAACCTTCAATCGGTTTTAGTGTATTATAATGTAAGACCATGTATTAGCTGTGCGGGGCAATGCAGTACCATCTGAGAGACCAGTATGTTACTGAAGGGTTAAAACTGGGGTTTTGGCAGACTCTAACTGGTTCTACAGCCCTCTCTCTAGGGCAGGGCTTCTCAACTCTTCTCAATCTCTGCAGAGTTTAGCTCCAACCCTAATCAAACTGCATACGAATTTAGTCAGCCTGAAGACCTTGATTAACTGGCTCTGATGTGTTAGATCAAGGTTGGACTCTGGAGGACAGCTGACTTTTAGGGCCAGAGTTGAACACCCCAGTTCTAGGGCAGTGTTTCCTAACTCTGTTTCTGGATACACCTGACCTTACCCATTTTCAAACTCTTAATCAAACACACTTGAATCAACTAATTGGCTCATTAGTAGCGACTTGTATACCTTAAAATGACTGATCAGATAAGAGAGACATCTGACTGTTGGTGGTCCTCCAGGAACAGGATTTCCCATAAAATAATAGGAGATTATTGTTCTAAATAATAGGAGATAGATAGGAAATTGTTGCTCTGTTTTTCCATATGACTTCATCGTTTATCCATGTTATGTGTCATATAAGGTTTGAGTTGTAAACTTTACCTTATCCCAGTGTCTCTGTGATGCATTTAACATGGACCAACTTCAGCCAATGGTGCAGAACACAGTGCGAAAACATAGGTAGCCAACGCACAAAAATAGCTGACCGTCGGCTTAATGTGTTCTGGCCTTTAGACTTTCCCTATTTTATTTCTGCTCCCTTTGCCCTGTGAACCCATCCATTGCAGTGACCTTTCTTTTCACCCTTTGAGAACCCAGCCCTTGACCATCCCCTCATGTTGAATGTTTGTGAAGAATCTGAGCTCCTTGCATTTCTTCTGTTTATCTAAGTTTCCTGCAACACCTACACGCCTCGTTATCTGTCATTCAGCTCTAAGTTTCTGAGCTTTATTTGAGAGTTTGGACAGACTGATGCAATGAATTTCCTCTGCCGTGATTCTTTGCAGTGTGTTTCCTCTGAGGAGCCTTCAGGTAAATCTGTAACCCTCCACCTGTCTGCTGCAGCCTGGAGCACAGATGGGGGCTAAAACCACACATACACACACACACACACACACACACACACACACACACACACACACACACACACACACACACACACACACACACACACACACACACACACACACACACACACAAACACACGCACACACACACACAGGAAACACCAAAAATAACACAGACACTTAAAAACTGTTACAAAAAAATATTGTTGAGAGTCATGTGATTGTTATATTTTAGTATTGCACTTATTTGGTGCAACATTTTCAGAATCTCTGCAAAGAATCTTGTCTCTGTACGATACGAGTGAACTCAGGACAAGTAACTATTTACTACCTAAATTTAATCAGTAACCTAATCCAAAAACTGCCATATGAAAACAATGTGACCTGACCACTTTGCATTTTTTAGGTAACGTAAAGACAAGAAAAAACCTGTTTAAAGTAGATGAGTTAAAACATATCAATTTACAGTATTTGTACTGCATGGTTTAAACTTATTATGAATTATTAATCAGTATGTTTTTAGATATTATTTGTCTTTGTAATATTTAACAAGTTGGCTTTTGCTCTGAAACAACTTTCTTGTTTCTCTGACATTCTTAAGCCTAATGTTAACAAATCGTAATGGGCACTTTTTTCATTTCTAAGGTTCTCAAAAGCAGAAGCCATTATTGTTGGGTAAACCTTTTTGGTAGTGAACAGAGATTGCTCACTCTTAAAAATAAAGAGTTTTTTTTCAGCAACCATTTTTAGTATGAAGAACATTTTCATTTTAAAGAACATTTTGTGCAATGGAAAGGTTCCATGGATGTTAAAAGTTCTCTATGGAATCACATTTTCCACAGATATTTTTAAGAGTGAACATATCATGTTTGTGTTCACATTTTCTCCAATACCAAAATAAAAAATCCTGCCACTGGTGATTTTTCTGGAGGAGGACGAGAAAGAGGAGACAGACATGATCGAGGCGGTGGAGACGTTGGAGGACAGAGCCAGGGTTGAGATGGTTGGAGCCAGAGAATGACCCAGAGAAGAGCCAGAATGAAGGCCCATGGTGGAACTGATGGAGAGAGGGGCTAGGATGGAACCAAGAACCCGACTGACATTAGTGGAGATGTACAAGGTGGAGACCCAGACAGAACCCAGGAGATGAATACCCAGGGTGACAGAGGGCCTGGAGGGCCAAGGCACATGGTCCACAGGCCAAGGCGGAGCTGATCACTGGGAAATGGATGAGGATCTGAGCACCAGGACAAACCACTGGAGGAGCTGAAGGGAGAGAGTGAGATGGAGCAGACAAACTGGATGGCTATGAGGAGGAGGGAGAGGGAGACTGGTGCTGTGTTCCACTCCATTTTTAAACACACACATGGAAACTTCCCTAAGCACTTTCCCTTCAGGGGAATCCCTGCCGCCATCTTGAAGTGCGTTCCACTTCGTGAAGTGGACGAGGTTAATTTATATGGACAGACCCTCGCTCCCTCGGTTTTGTCACTGCATATCGCGTTTATTTACCCCGCCACAAACAACTCTATGATATTTTAATTATTTTAAAAAACATTTAAAACAACCCAAACACACCTATATACAGGTCCTTCTAAAAAAAATAGCATATTGTGATAAAAGTTCATTATTTTCCATAATGTAATGATAAAAATTTAACTTTCATATATTTTAGATTCATTGCACACCAACTGAAATATGTCAGGTCTTTTACTGTTTTAATACTGATGATTTTGGCATACAGCTCATAAAAACCCAAAATTCCTATTTCAAAAAATTAGCATATCATGAAAAGGTTCTCTAAACAAGCTATTAACCTAATCATCTGAATCAACTAATTAACTCTAAAGACCTGCAAAAGATTCCTGAGGCTTTTAAAAACTCCCAGCCTGGTTCATTACTCAAAACCGCAATCATGGGTAAGACTGCCGACCTGACTGCTGTCCAGAAGGCCATCATTGACACCCTCAAGCGAGAGGGTAAGACACAGAAAGAAATTTCTGAACGAATAGGCTGTTCCCAGAGTGCTGTATCAAGGTACCTCAGTGGGAAGTCTGTGGGAAGGAAAAAGTGTGGCAAAAAACGCTGCACAACGAGAAGAGGTGACCGGACCCTGAGGAAGATTGTGGAGAAGGACCGATTCCAGACCTTGGAGGACCTGCAGAAGCAGTGGACTGAGTCTGGAGTAGAAACATCCAGAGCCACTGTGCACAGGCGTGTGCAGGAAATGGGCTACAGGTGCCGCATTCCCCAGGTCAAGCCACTTTTGAACCAGAAACAGCGGCAGAAGCGCCTGACCTGGGCTACAGAGAAGCAGCACTAGTCGCTCAAATTTTGCATGTCATTCGGAAATCAAGTTGCCAGAGTCTGGAGGAAGACTGAGGAGAAGGAAATGCCAAAATGCCTGAAGTCCAGTGTCAAGTACCCACAGTCAGTGATGGTCTGGGATGCCATGTCAGCTGCTGGTGTTGGTCCACTGTGTTTTATAAAGGGCAGGATCAATGCAGCTAGCTATCAGGATATTTTGAAGCACTTCATGCTTCCATCTGCTGAAAAGCTTTATGGAGATGAAGATTTGTTTTTTCAGCATGACCTGGCACCTGCTCACAGTGCCAAAACCACTGGTAAATGGTTTACTGACCATGGAATTTTCTGTGCTAAATTTGCCTGCCAACTCTCCTGACCTAAACCCCATAGAGAATCTGTGGGATATTGTGAAGAGAAAGTTGAGAGATGCAAGACCCAACACTCTGGATGAGCTTAAGGCCGCTATCGAAGCATCCTCGGCCTCCATAACACCTCAGCAGTGCCCCAGGCTGATTGCCTCCATGCCACGCCACATTGAAGCAGTAATTTCTGCAAAAGGATTCCCGACCAAGTATTGAGTGCATAACTGAACTCAATTATTTGAAGGTTGACCTTTTTAGTATTAAAAACACTTTTCTTTTATTGGTCGGATGAAATATGCTATTTTTATTGACTGTATGCCAAAATCATCAGTATTAAAACAATAAAAGAAATATTTCAGTTGTTGTGCAATGAATCTAAAATATATGAAAGTTTAATTTTTATCATTACATTATGGAAAATAGTGAACTTTTATCACAATATAGCACATTTTTTGAGAAGGACCTGTACATATAGAATACTGCATTAAACATTTTTGTAAGGGGAAAAAATTACAATAAATCAACTCCATGGTGGATTCCAAGTGATCAAGCCAGTTGCAAAGGCTTCGCCAGTAGTGGGCACTCATGCAGCATAAGCAATGATGCACATCTGAGTGAATGTGACCGAGGGAAGTTATTGAGTGAAGGGCATAGTAAAAACTAACTGGAACACAGCATGGGTAGGACCATCCTTGGCAAAGAGTATTGGAGCTGGGCAGGACCAATAGCGACGAAGGAGACTTGGAGCTGGGTAGTGCCAATGGCAACAAAGACAACTTGGACTGGGGTGAACAAGCAGAGATGAAGACAACTTGGAACCCTGCTGAACTAGCAGAGATTAAGACGACTTGGACTGGGCTCAACCAGCAGAGACGAAGATGCCTTGGGACTGGACAAGACCAGCAGAGGCTGTAGACCTTGAAACATTATACAGTCCTGCTCATCATATAATGACTCTGTGGCAACCCAGCTCATTGAATGCCCCTCAGCAACAGGAGTGTGGGTGGGCTTCAAACCATCCCCTTGAACTCCACTAGTATTCCCTCAGTGATGTGAGTGTAGGTGGGGCTCCAATCCATCCCATCAAACTTCACAAAAATACCTTCTATGATGGATGTTTTTGTCTGCTTACACACCTGATTAGACTAGATTAGTCCATAACAGGGTCTAGGCTCCAGTGGCTAGACAAAGAGTGATTGATAAACCAAGAAACTTGAATAAACACAGAGAACGAGAGAACAGATACATCTACTATAACTTCAACACGGATTACTGAATTGAAGAAACAATGGGCTTATAAACACAGAGACAGGCAATGAAAGAAACAGGGAACAGGTGATAACTAATAAAAATGTTAATTAATTTACTCCAATTTAATTCACAGTGTACTTAGTTTAATACTAAATAGACAACAAAGAACAGAAGTTAATTTTTCTGAAGTTTGTTTTATCCCCAGATTTGGACACAAATCAAATTCAGTTCTGCTTGGTCTGAGTAGTCATCAATAGAAACGGGTAGCCATATGTTTCTAATATAAGCTATCAATCAAAACCCTCCAGCGGTTTGGTGTTGTTCTGTCTCTGGACGTTTGCTGAGGATAAGCCTGTGTGTGTGAGGTCAACTAGACCAAGGGATGCGCAGGCATTAGGTGGCATGTATTGAAGAGTTCGTTCCTGCTGCTCGTAAGCTGGTTATTAATTAGCTGTCAGGTGAAACTCTGAGGTGTGTGGAACAGATGGAGCGGGTAGGTCTCTGATGGCAGACAACACACTCACCTGCCCTAACAATGAAACACAATCACTAGATATGCACATATATAGCTCTGTGAACAGCCAGACTCTTTTGCAATGATCTTTTGTGTCTTGCCCTCCTTGTGCAAGGTGTCAATGGTCGTCTTTTGGACAACTGTCAAGTCAGCAGTCTTCCCCATGATTGTGAAGACTACAGAACTAGACTGAGAGACCATTTAAAGGCCTTTGCACGTGTTTTGAGTTAATTAGCTGATTAGAGTGTGGCACCAGGTCTCTTCAATATTGAACCTTTTCACAATATTCTGGGATATCTAGGATAAAATAAATAAACAATTGAAATATATCAGTCTGTGTGTAATGAATGAATATAATATACAAGTTTCACTTTTTGAATGGAATGGGTTAGGGTAAGGTGAAATAAATAACTTTTTGATGATATTCTAATTATATGACCAGGATCTGTACACACTCATTCACCACTCACTCAATCACAATTTATTTTTATTTTTTTCACAATAGTAAGCAAATAAACAGTTTCTAGGCTTATCAGAGTGGGGGCACATATCCAAGGGCACATATCCAGGCCGGGGTCTCAGGATCACAGGTGACGAAGAGGTTCCACTTCAATGCATAGGCATGCCGAGTGGACTCTGCCCTAGCGGAAGTGATGGGGGCGACCACCGTAGGTGGCAGGCCACGCAAACCTGCCGCGACCCATCCAGGAACCACACGTGGAGGCTCCACAGATCCGGACGCGGGTGCCATAGGGTGCCCCGACTCTGAAAGAGGAGGTCTGGTCTCAGAGGAATAGGTCATGGAGGGGCTGTCGCAAGGAGTAAGAGTTTGGGGAACCAGGTCCGGCCATGCCAATACGGGGCGACCAGAAGGACCTGCCCCATTGTCCTCCCTGATCCTGCACAATAGCTGTGCGAGAAGGCTCACTGGGGGGGGGACGCATATTTGCGTAGACCCCGCGGCCAGCTGTGCGGCAGTGCATCCGTGCCGAGCGTGCCCTCAATCAGGGAAAAAAAAACAGGCTGCAGTGGGAAGAGTCATGGGAGGCAACAGATCTCCTGCGCGTCGCCGAACTGCTCCCAAATCAGCTGGACCGACTGGGGATGGAGTCTCCATTCTCCAGGAAGTGGCTGAACCGTGAGAGCTTGTAGGCTGCACGGTCCAGTTCACCCGGGATATGGACAGCACAAAGGACCTCAGATACTTCTGACTCCATAGATAGAGATGGCGGGCGAGTTGAGACATACGGTGGGAGCATAGACCAGCCTGGTGGTTGATGTATGCTACTGACCGTGTAGTCTGACCGGACTAGTACCTGTTGACCCTTCAGCAACGCTCGGAAGTGGTGCAGGGCAAACCGGAGGCACAGGGGTCCTGTCCAGGAGCCCACGACTGCACGTCTATTGCACATGGCGCCCCAGCCCGTGGTGGAGGTATCTGTTGATACAACAACGTTCCTGGAAACTCGTTCTAAGGGCCACTGGCCCGTAGAATTGAGGTTCGACCACGGGGCGAGGGACTGTAGGCAGGTCCCGAGTCACTGTGACCTGGAGCGTGCCCGAATTCCATGCCCATCTCGGGACTCGATCGTGAAGCCAGTGCTGAAGCGGTCTCATATGAGCAATCCGAGCGGCGTTACCATGGCTGCAGATGCCATATGCCCCAGGAGCCTCTGAAACAACTTCAGTGGAACCGCACTATTACTTTCGATTTAACGGAGGCAAGTCAGCATTGACTGCGCGCGGTCTCGCTGGTAAGCTGCACGCACATGGCGACCGAGTCAAAAACCATACCGGGAAAAGAGATCCCCTGCACGGAGCAGAGTTGCTCTTCTCCCAGTTGACCTGAAGGCCCAGACGGGCTATGTGCTAGAGCACTAGAACTCTGTGTTCGCACCCTGTTCTCGAGAGTGACTCAGTCTGAGCCAGTCGCCGAGGCAGTTCAGGATGCGAACCCCGTGTTGCCTGAATGGCGCAAGGGCTGCCTCGACAGACTTTGTGAAGTCACAAGGGGACAGAGCTAGCCCGAATGATGGGATCGGTTCAGGACGGGCAGATCCAGGATTGGCCGTAACCCACCGGTTTTCTAGGGTACAATGAGTAAGGGCTGAGGAAGCTGGACTTCATTTTGGCTGGAGGGACAGGCTCGATCGCACCCTTCACCAGTAGGGTGGCAATCTCTGCACGCATGACTGGGACATTGGGCCCCACCATGGTGAGCGGACTTCCCGGAAGCGGAGAGGAGCCTGCGCAAACTGAATCGCGTAGCTGAGCCTGATGGTTTTCGCGGCCCGCCGGACAGCTGTAGCCAGACTCCCAGGAACTGACCCGCAGGGTCACTCGAACCACAGACGTACCCCGGGTGGGGCAGCGAGGCAGCGTGACTAGCCCAGATGTGGGAGGCGTAGCGGACAGAGGAGACCAGGGAAGGACGCGCGTTCCACTGGGATCTGCTCTGAGAGGCTGGCGAGAGAGAAGGAAGAGAGCGGCACGGCCCGGGGGTGGTGCACACTGCCATTACCAGTCTCTTTGTCCTCATTTCCTGTGATTTTCAGTGTAAAGGATTTTGAGGCCAGCAGCGAAAGGATTTTGCAGGATGACCGGGCGTCATGGCCCAGGTGAAGGCTGCTGCTGAGGCCGGGTGGGAGGGTGCCCTCCGCGGCGAGCGGACTGAGGCGACTGAGCCGGCGGCTGGTGCAGCAGCTGGCCGCCGGGGCAGTACGTAATACAGCCTCAGTCTGCTCTCGGGCGGCCGAGAACCGTTGGGCACAGTTCTCAGCCGCGCCACCGAAGAGGCCAGCCTGGAACATGGGCGAGTTGAGGAGGTGGGCTCACTCAACTTCCTCCACATCACCAGGTAAGGACAGGTGTTTCTCCTGGACCACAGCTGTGGACATCGCCCGACCCAGGGAGCATGTGGCCACCTTCACCGGCCAGAGGGCAAGATCAGTGGCGGCACGCAGCTCATTGAAGAGCCCTAGGCCGCCCTAGTACCCTAGGCCGCGGCCCCATCGAGGGCAGAGAAGGTGGCCGAGCGGTCACGGGAAGCACGGGGACTTCCGGGACCGCGTGACCTCCTCATGCACCTCAGGGGCGAAAGGCATTGGGGGCGGGGCCCAACAGCTGTCAGGTGCCATCCCCAAAAACCAATTGTGCAACCACTAGCACTCGTGACAGGGCGGAGTTCCACACCAGCCCGAGGCTCGCGGCTGCCCGAGATAACATGGCTGTCAACTAATCATCATCCCCGAAGGACTCTAGCCCATCTTGAGATGCGGCGATCTAAATCTCGCTGCCATCTGGAGTGTGAACTGAACGAACAAGGCGTCAGAGACGGGCCGCTGTTTCAGTCCAGCACTCGCGGGAAGCGATGTGCGAGAGGGGGGCGTGGCCCGAGGAATGATCGTCGGGGGTCTTAATACCACAGCAGAGCCCTCAGGTCACCCTGGCCACCAGCCAAAGTACCACCTCTCTCGGAGATGGTAGATTGGGGTGTGGCAGAGGGGACTCTCTCTCCTCACGGAGATCACTGAGTCTCGACCACAACATCGCGATGATCACATTCTCGCAGTGGGAACACGACACATCCACAAACACTGCCCGAACACATCAAGCAGTGAAAGTGCCCATAGACAGCAACGGATATCGATCGCACCCGGAAGTGGGCAGGCGAACCGTCTTGAAAAAGACGTGCCACGAGCAAGCTCTTTTTGTGAGAGGAAAGCTCTCCAGAGTGACAAAGCGCCCAGGGAAACACACACAGCTGTTGCAGATCACTGCACAGATCAGCAGGCAGGCAACATGAGATCGCTGGAAAGCGCCGTCACACCAACACCCTGGAGAACTGCTCGTCTCGAAGACTGAAGAGAGGACTTCAGAAGTCAGGCTTGCAGGAGTGAAGAGATGCTCTTGGCTCCGAAGCAGAAACATAATGCGACGTTGCCAGTGTACTACCTTTTATACCTATATGGTGGGGCGGAGTTACACATGCAAATTCCGCATGCCCATGGCATTGGCACTGCCATTGGACGTTTTCTAAGATCTCGAAGATGATTGGGTTCTAAGCGAAACCCCCATTCGTTAGTCACTAACGTTACATTGTAGTGACTGAACGAAAGGGAACTCGAGCTGCTGCGTTTCAGACCAGCTGGAGTTTGTTTATTAAGTGAGCAGGGCAACCACCCAGTAGAGCATTACAATAATCTAGCCTTGGGGTCATGAACGCATGTACTAACTGTTCAGCATTATTCATTGAGAGCATGTGCCGTAATTTATATATATATATATTTTAAGATGGTAGAATGCAGTTTTACAGATGCTAGAAACGTGGCTTCCAAATGAAAGACTGGTATCAAAGAGCACACCCAGGTTCCTAACTGACGACGAGGACTTGACAGAGCAGCCATAAAGTGTTAGACAGTATTCTAGGTTACTACTTGTGGAACTTTTTTGTCCCATGATTAAAAATTCTGTTTTTTTTTCAAATTTCAAATTTCAGGAAATTACTGGTCATTATTTTTTTTATATTAGCTATACATTCCGTTAATCTTGTGAATTGGTAAGTTTCTTCAGGGCGTGAAGAAATACTGGTCCTTTTTAAAATTAAAATTTAAAAAATTAGCATATTGTGATAAAAGTTCATTATTTTCCATAATGTAATGATCAAATTAAAATATCATATATTTTAGATTCATTGCACACCAACTGAAATATTGCAGGTCTTTTATTGTTTTAATACTGATGATTTTGGCATACAGCTCATGAAAACCTCTCAAAAAATTAGCATATTTTATCCGACCAATAAAAGAAAAGTGTTTTCAATACGAAAAAAGTCAACCTTCAAATAATTATTTTCAGTTATGCACTCAATACTTGGTGGGGAATCCTTTTGCAGAAATGACTGCTTCAATGTGGCGTGGCATGGAGGCAATCAGCCTGTGGCACTGCTGAGGTGTTATGGAGGCCCAGGATGTTTTGATAGCGGCCTTAAGCTCATCCAGAGTGTTGGGTCTTGCATCTCTCAACTTTCTCTTCACAATATCCCACAGATTCTCTATGGGGTTCAGGTCAGGAGAGTTGGCAGGCCAATTGAGCACAGTAATACCATGGTCAGTAAACCATTTACCAGTTGTTTTGTCACTGTGAGCAGGTGCCAGGTCGTGCTGAAAAACGAAATCTTCATCTCCATAAAGCTTTTCAGCAGATGGAAGCATGAAGTGCTCCAAAATCGACCCTGCCCTTGCTAATACACAGTGGACCAACACCAACACCATGTGCTCCAAAATCTCCTTATAGCTAGCTGCATTGACCCTGCCCTTAATAAAACACAGTGAACCAACACCAGCAGCTGACATGGCACCCCAGACCATCAATGACTGTGGGTACTTGACACTGGACTTCTGGCATTTTGGCATTTCCTTCTCCCCAGTCTTCCTCCAGACTCTGGCAACTTGATTTCCGAATGACATGCAAAATTTGAGCGACAGTCCAGTGCTGCTTCTCTGTAGCCCAGGTCAGGCGCTTCTGCCGCTGTTTCTGGTTCAAAAGTGGCTTGACCTGGGGAATGCGGCACCTGTAGCCCATTTCCTGCACACGCCTGTGCACGGTGGCTCTGGATGTTTCTACTCCAGACTCAGTCCACTGCTTCCGCAGGTCCCCCAAGTTCTGGAATCGGTCCTTCTCCACAATCTTCCTCAGGGTCCGGTCACCTCTTCACGTTGTGCAGCGTTTTTTGCCACACTTTTTCCTTCCCACAGACTTCCCACTGAGGTGCCTTGATACAGCACTCTGGGAACAGCCTATTCGTTCAGAAATTTCTTTCTGTGTCTTACCCTCTCGCTTGAGGGTGTCAATGATGGCCTTCTGGACAGCAGTCAGGTCGGCAGTCTTACTAATGATTGCGGTTTTGAGTAATGAACCAGGCTGGGAGTTTTTAAAAGCCTAAGGAATCTTTTGCAGGTGTTTAGAGTTAACTAGTGGATTCAGATGATTAGGTTAATAGCTCGTTTAGAGAACCTTTTCATGATATGCTATTTTTTTTAGATTTGATTTGAATTTTGGGTTTTCATGAACTGTATGCCAAAATCATCAGTATTAAAATGTAGTACATATGATATGTAACAAGGGGACTCTGTATAAGGGAACAGGTCTATTTAGCTCAAAGTAATGAATTAATTAATTCATAGGGAATTTTGCAAGAGTCTATTTTACGACAGAGCAAATGACTCGTCTAGCGTTCATTTGAACGGGCCGTAACTATCTGCAGCGGACATTAATATCCACAGAATAGTGAAACACTATTTAATAGCTAGGTAACTTAGATCGGCAGTTCAAGACATTAAAATATGTAAGCACATAACACAAGAACACCTATCTTTAATTTATTAAACAAAGCTTTATTGATTACTCTAACACATAAAACTAAAATCTAGCAAAACAAACATACACAGATTCACACGCGTTGCAGAAAGGAGGAAGGTAAGGAAAGAGTGTGTTTTAAGAGAGAGAGAGAGAGGGATGTCCCAAGTTTTCTAGCAGTATCTACATTTATAACACATGACCTGAATGAACCACCGGTTTTGACTTAAACCCTCCTATCGTTGCTTAGGCGGCGTTATTCAATTTGATATCAATGCACCAGTTCAGTTTAGAATTTGGAGGTTACTTGCTTTTGTCGCGCATGTCATCATTGAACGGGGATTACCTTTTGGTCCTGGCTGGAGAGGGGTTTCACGGTTCTTTGTGATTTGCGGAAGGTCTGGTCGTGTCTTTGATGGGCGTCTTGGGAAGCCAACCACGTGGCGTGTTGGCTGCTGGATGAGAGGGTCTCGGCTGTTTGAGGTTGAAGCGCGCTCGCTGGAGATTCGTTGAGAGAAGCTTTGCGGCGAAACTTAACTTAGAAAATGAGAGTCGCGGAAAGAAAATAAACTTAAGTAAAAGAAAGGAAAGTGAGAGTTCTAGATGGCTTAAATGAATGTAACCCATTTTCTCTGGTCTGCCACCTTTGGAGTTCTCCAACTCCTTCTTCGAGGTGGAATACGAAATCAAGAACAGCAGGAAGTGCGAACAAGCCGGAAGGACAAGCCCGAAGGACAAGCCACTCTGCTCTGCTCACGTTGGTTTTTATAGATGGGATCGAGCGACACACATTTTCTCTGGTTGATCCAATCATGTCTGCGAGGTTTTTGGCGCGCAGAAGTTCTTTGTTCAGTTCGGTTACGCCTCCTGGCTGATATATACGGAGGGGGCAGTTTATCCTTACAAAGCTGGTATTCTTGTAATAATGCATTTTCTGTAAATTCGGTACTATTGAGTTTTTCTGATTGGGGCGGTACCAAAAACTATAATGTTAAGAGTTGAGAGTACAGAGATACAAGAATTCCACAGTTACTAGAAATATAGAGTTTGATTTACATAAAGTAAACACCCTAGATATTTTAATACATCGTATAAAGACATTAAATCAACAAAATATATATTTTTAATATATATGAGTCGCCATCAGTTCGACAATCACTGGTTTAGTGATTTGATGCAGTTTATGGTATCCTGGTTTCTGTGAGTTTCCTTGGTTTTCTATTGAGTGCTGGGGTCTTAAGAAATTTATGGTGTCACAGAGCCGGACTTAGAAGTTACTTTGTCGATGGGGGAAGGGAAGAAACTGTCTGTGGACCAATGAGAAGTCCCTTCTTTCCTGGGCTTGGTCCCACAGGGGTAGTAAATCTTTGTCCGCTGGAATGTTGAGTTAATTTTGTGTGGACTCATGTTTGAATGAACCATCTGTAAGATTCATTTGTGTCTGTTGCGGCCACAATTGCAACAAAAACAATAAAAGACCTGAAATATTTCAGTTGGTGTGCAATGAATCTTTAATTTTATCATTACATTATGGAAAATAATGAACTTTTATCACAATATGCAATTTTTTTTAGAAGGACCTGTATAGAGCTGAGTATCGTCTGCATAACAATGAAAACTAACGCCATGCTTCCTAATGATATCTCCCAATGAAAGCATGTACAGGGTGAAAAGCAATGGTCCTAGCACTGAGCCCTGCGGTACTTCATACTGAACTTGTGATCGGTGTGACATCTCATCATTTACCACTACAAACTGATAACGGTCAGATAGGTATGATTTAAACCATGCCAATGCAATTCCACCAATGCCTACATAATTTTCGAGTCTATTCAAAAGAATGTTGTGGTTGATAATGTCGAATGCAACGCTAAGATCGAGTAACACTAACAGAGAGATACAACCATGACCGGATGATAAGAGTAAATCATTTGTAACTGATGAGAGAAGTCTCAGTACTATGATACGGTCTAAATCCTGACTGAAAATCCTCACAGATACCATTTCTTTCTAAAAAGGAACATAAATGTGAAGACACTGCCTTTTAATTATTGTACTTTTGACGGAAAGGTCAGATTTTAGATTGGCCTGCAATTGATTAATTCTGTAGGATCAAGTTGCGTTTTTTTAAATAAGTGGTTTAATAATAGCCAACTTAAAAGTTTTCGCTACATATCCTAATGACAAAGATGAATTAAAGATATTAAGAAGAAGATCAATGACCTCTGGTACCATCTCTTTTAATAGCCTAGTCGGAATAGGGTCGAGCATACATGTTGTTGATTTAGATGATTTAACGAATTTAGCCAATTCTTCCTCTCCTATAGCAGTGAATGAGTGTAATTTTTCCTCAGTGACACTACAATGCTTTGTCTGATGTGAAACTGTAGTAGACGACTGCATAGTTATAATTTTCTTCCTAATATTGTCATTCTTACACGTAAAGAAGTTCATAAAGTCATTACTGCTGTGCTGTTTACAAACCTCAGAAGTTGAAGCTTTATTTCTGGTTAATTTAGCCACTGTATCGAATAAATACCTAGGGTTGTGTTTGTTTTCTTCTAAGAGAGTTGAGAAATAAGCAAATCTAGCAGTTTTTACGGCCTTTCTGTATGCGATCATACGCTCTTTCCACAAATTACGAAAGACCTCCAGTTTTGTTTTCTTCCAGCTGCGCTCCATTTTTCCTGGCTGCTGTTTTAAAAGCCCGGGTGTGCTCGTTGTACCACGGTGTTGGATTATTTTTTTTAATCTTCTTTAATTCAAATAAAAAAAAACATTTATTTTAAATGTATAGCACAGATTTTTTTTTAATGAAGTAACAACATATAGGTAGGACAGAACAGGATATGTTATTAATATTCTTTCATTCTGTAAGAATCTGTAATCTGCAAAAAGTAGTCTGCTGAAAGCACAATGATGTGCTTGAAGCAAAATAGTCACACAGCACGCAGCGCTCCTGTGTAACAGTTATTTAGCATTTTCCTTCAACAGTTTTAAATTTCAGTTGTGAGAGTAAATAAATATTAAAAAAAATAAATAAATAACCCATTAAATATGAACGTATCATGCATTAAAGTCAGCATGAAACGGAAGTTGAGATCGTCTTTTTCTCCTTATTGTGACATATATCCGAGTGAAACAGCCTCTGAAATTAGAAATAAAATTAGGGCGGGGCTTGATTTCGGATTGGATAACAAAATGGAGGCAGATTTGAATGCCAGTTTGCAGGTGTCTGAGAGGCGGCGCAGAAACGAGACATAGCCATGCCCTCACGTCATAGCACATGACCGGGGAGGTTAATGTATTTGATTAAAGATTATAAGGGTAAATTCATTTTTTTAAATTAATGAAGTGCACAGATAAAAAAAAATATATATATATTGTGGCAAGCAGCGGGGCGAGGGACAGCGAGAGCGGACCGGTGACGAGTGATAATGAGTGCCAGCTGCGCGTCACCGGTCTCGTCTCTCGCGGCCGAGTGACGGGAGCATAAAAGGAGGAGCGAAGGCAGCGGAAGATGAGAGAGGACCAGGCCTGGATTTTATGTTATGTTTTGTTTACGTTTGGTTGTGTCGGTGGGCAGTCGTCCATGAGGGGCTGCCCACGTTTTATTATGTGTGTGTGTTTGCTGGCAGTCGTCCGTGAGGGGCTGCCGGCGGTTTACTTTTGTTTTGTTTATTTATTTTAAAATTAAAGTATTGTTGAACGTTCGCCGGGTCCAGCCTCCTTCCTTCCACCAACGAACCCCGTTACAAATATAACAACACAAATTGTAAAATATGATTTCATGCCGTCTTTAATAAGACATTTCTTTTTATATAGAACCTTTTTTTTTACGCAAGGGTTTTTAAAAAGTCAAAAACCGTAGGGTTCTATATAAAGCCCCATTGAACCTTTTTTTCTGAGAGTGTATTGTTCACCACTGCAAACAAGTGACGTTATTAAACGTAATTTCGGAGGAGTACCCCCATCTAATCTTCCAATTAATACCACGGTATAAAACCAGCAGCTTACCTCTTCCCCTTGTTAATTCTTGCAGCATCCCTTCTCCTCCCCTGCTCCTCCTTTTTGTACAATTTTGTTAATTGCAATCAGAGTTTGGGTAGAATATTCTCGATAGCAGACAACAAGCCAAATCTGTTTACCACTTTCACTAAGATTATATGGGCACACAAACTCGTCAAATTAATGAATATGTTGAAATATCTATAAGCACATTAAATACATCACAAATGTATGTCACAATTTAATTCCTATGCTTGTAGTTCAGTTCATGGACAGGGTCTGGGGGTGTTTTCTGTCTGAAGGTCAGCATTGGGCCCCAGGTGAGTGATTCTTTACATTTCCTGGATATTGTGCTAATATTGGGCTTTCTGCAGACTGATCAATTTGAGGGGATATTTTTGAAACTCAATACAGAGCTAAATGCTGATGTGCATAGAAAACCGTGTTAATGTTGAATAATTAAAGCCCACCTTTGTGGATAACAAGTCTGGGAAAAGAAAATTACTCCCATCCCATGAAATCCCTCTAGTTTTCATATGCAATGAAGATCCAGAGCTGTGGAACGGTTCACACATGAAAACAGCGTTCAGAAAGTTTCGTTTCACAAACATTAAACAGCAGCTTCTCAGTTAGAGACAGCTGAAGTGGAGTTTAAACTGAAACCAGACGAGTGTTCACTGACGTCAGCTCTCTGCAGTCCGATTGTGATTCCACAAGAGACACAAATGGAGTCTTTCCAACCTTACCCTGCAGGAGCTCAAAGATCTTCCTCACATCCCAGAACTATCATTCACCATCCCATAGAACTCGAAAGTAGAAACTGCATATAGGAGACTGACACAGGCTATAACAAAATAGTTGAATAAAGTCAATATTTTTGTTTGTTTTTGCGCACAAAAAGTATTCTCGTTGCTTCATAAAATTAAGGTTGAACCACTATTTTAACGATACTTTTACTACCTTTTTGGACCTTGAAAGTGTTAATTGAATTGCTGTCTATTAAGGGCTCAGAGAGCTCATCATAAACATCTTAATTTGTGTTCTGAAGATGAACAAAGTTCTTACGGGTTTGTAATGATATGAGGATGAATATTTAATGACATAATTTTCATTTTTGGTTGAACTATCTTAAATATTTCTGTGGTAAGCAGCGAGGCGAGGGACCGTGAGAGCAGGCCGGTGGCGAATCATCATGAGGATGAGCGCCTTCTGTGCCCCACACTGGTCTTGCATCATGGAGGAGTGAGGACTGGAGCATAAAAGGAGGAGCGACGACAGTCCAAGACCAAGGAAGGAGGCGGGAACCGTCGAACATTCAAACACCCTTCACGGACGACTGCCCGCACACACATAACAAAACGTAAAAAAAACTCAACATAAATCCAGGCCTGGTCCTCTCTCATCCTCCACTGGTATCGCCCGTCCTTATATGCCTCCGAGCTCCCTCATGAGCTGCCTCGCTGCAGGTGACGCTCATTATCCGTCACGCACCGGTCTCCACTCGCTCCTCCCAAGTCGCTCGTTCGTCCACCTCGCCACAATTCCGTAAGCCTTAAAGAAAAGAGTGATTAACAATGTACACTTTCCTGTCAGAAATGCCAACATTCCATAACATGAAACTTGCAAATAGTTCATCAAAAAACAAAAACTTTGGTAACACTTTATTTTGATGGTCCTTTTTGAACATTCTGTTGACTATAAGTAACTTTGCAACTACATGTAGAGTATTAGTAAACTGTCTGCTTATAATCTGGTAACACTATTTTGTTGCTCCTACAATAGACATTCTACTGACTTTAAGTAACTTTGTAAGTACATGTAACCTTACCAGTCTATTAATACTCTACTAACACTCTAAGGTGTAGACTGTACAATACACTGTTTACATTACTTGGCCACCATGGCACCACTCCCACTGTCAATTATTTTATTATTTTTAATAGAAATAATACCATTTAGTTCAGTTGGAAAACGGATGCTAAACTTATAAGCAGAAAGCATCTACTCTGCTCCATACAGCACAAACAGCACAGTGCAGCAGAAGTCAAATTTCACTTATCATGTGACAAATAATGAGAGATTGTAGACAGGATGAAGGAGACAGATTTTGTGCAAAAAAGTACCTGTGCGATTAGCCATGGTTCTGTGTGTTGTAAAGGGCTGGTATAGTAAGTCGAAGGTGTATTATAACATCATGTTTCACAGAATACCAACGAAAAACAAGGAATGAAAGAATCAATGGTTGGCTGCTCTGAACATAGATATCAAAATGCCGGTATCTTAGAGTTAATCAAGAAATTGCGTGTTTCCTCAAAGCATTTTGGACCAGATTACTATGGAAAACATAGACAGTGTTACCCGTACCACGGTACGACGTCTAAAGGATATGGCTAGACAGGACGAAGTGTATCATTACCCATGGTTGTAAGTATAACATTATTTTTAGTTAGCTTGAAAGACCAGATTGAAAAAGCACTGCTGTTTTCTTTAACTAATGTTACCTGTGAATGCAATCACTGAGTGTGGAGGTTTGCTCGACCATTTGGTTTATAACATTAGTAGTTTTGCTGTAGCATTCTGGTAAGATAGTGTATAGTTTGATTAAAATAAACTTGTGGATTGTCGGTATTGTTTATCTACCGTTTATATGGTACAAAATATTAGTGATGTTACATTCTGTGCTGAGGCTTCGGAGCGTGTGCAGGGTTTTTCCTGCATTTAAAATTATTTGGCATTTAAAAAAAAAAAATTGTCCTGCCAAACCCTTATTTGATCAGTTATTGTGATGTATGAGTGATTTATTTACGCATGTGACAGGGTGCATGTTAACAGAGAGAAAGAGCAGAGCGCGCACACTCTCTCTGTCTTCAAAACAAGTCTTAGTCTTAGTACATGATGCAACTATAGAAGAGTCAAGTTTTAAATAGGAAAAATATTGAAAGTCTTTGGTCATCATTTTTGAGCGCGATGCTAATGGTCTCAATCTCATCCGATTCAATGATGTATGCTAAGCTATGCTAAAAGTGCTATCGCCAGATACAAAGATCGGCGGAATGGATTCAAAAACGGTAAAACTCAACTGTTTAACTCTTATCGACTTGGAAAATGAGTCTATTTTTTTTAAAAAGTGGAGTGTTCCTTTAAGTGGGACCAAATATTATAATAACATAATTATATGTAATTTCATAATTACTTATATTGTACTTATATTACTTGTATGTACTGAAATGCATTAATGTACTTTTTTGTCAGAAATTTGTCATGAATTAATATATTTGTAGTTACACATTTGTAATAATAACAAATTCAATTTAGTACATTTAAATCATATTAACTTTAAATGTCATATTGAATAACATGCTACACTTAAAATGATAAAAAAAGTAATTTTGATCAAGTAGTTCAGGGTTGCATTTCCCAATAACGTTGTCTCTTATAGCGCGCTACGAAGACTCTAAAGGTATAAATTAACTAAATGTATACCACTTCTAGGCGTATTCCCCAAACTATATCTTAGGTGTTCAACATTAGGAGGTTGCTTAAGGTATACCACAGTGCTGTCTGTGGTGATGGTGCTGATTTGGTTTATCAATGGCTCAAAAAATCGATTATTCACTCTATGCAGGGGCTAATTAACTGCGTTATGTGAGAAAGTGCTGTTTTTTTTTTTTTTATAGAAGCACTTCAGAAATAGTATAAATTGCATTTATCAGGACTTGTGAGATCTTATAAATATAATCCAGATGGCAAACTAAATCCAACCGTGGATATTTTATATGATTTTGAAATGATTGTGCGAACCAGCAACCTCTCATTCCCACACGTATCATGAATCAACCCACTTCACAAACTGGCATGTATATGCCAAGTATATCATCATGATATACTTTACCACATTTACTCTGCACCTCCATCACTGTCTGGTTTGGTTCAGCTTCCAGATCAGACATCAGGAGACTGCAACGTACCATCCGGACTGCAGATAGGATTATTGGTGCCCCCCTGCCAACCCTTCAGGACCTGTACTCTTCCAGAGTGAGGAAGAGAGCGGGTAAAATCATCACAGACTCAACTCACCCCGGACACCACCTGTCTGAACTGTTACCGTCAGGACGGCGACTCCGATCACTGGCCACTAGAACATCTAGGCACAGGAACAGTTTCTTTCCACAGGCCATTTCCCTCCTGAACAGTTAACCCCCCAACCACCCACCCCCAAAGCAAATGCCTGTAAGTGCAATTACTCCACTGCTTAGTGCAATATCTCCTAAACACAGGTTATTATTTATATTATTTATATTTATTCTTACTCTCCAAATACTGTTAATGTTCATAATCTATGTCTTTTCTGACTAAACGTAACCGGGACCTTATACTGTTTATATTTTTCTTTATATTTTTATTCTTAGAATTTTTGATTTATTACTGTTGTATTTGTATTGTATATCTGCACTGGAAGCTTCAGCACCAAAAAAAAAAATTCCTAGTGTGTGAAAGCACACTTGGCAATAAAGCCCTTTTCTGATTCTGATTTCTGATTCTGATTCTGATTCTGATTCTACAAGCAGGGTTAATTGCCCGCATCACATTATTTTTGTAAATCAGTTATTTCTGTTATTGGATGACCTACTCTAAAAAGACTCAACATGCAAAATGTAATCAACAGCTACTATAGCAGAGAAAAGAGAAAGAGAAGAGCAAATTTCGGCTGAATTTTTGGGGCTAAGCTCCGTCAGGTTTGTCTTGACAAAGTTGGACCAACAAGATCTAAAAGCTGCTGAATTTGCTGCCGTGGCAGGTTAAATTTATTTTGAATTGCAGCTACATCATAGCCAGGGGACTAAAGTTTTCACGGATGAAATAGTGCACATTCAGTAAATGGATCCGCGGACAGTGCGTCTTTGATTTAGCACAACTATTCACTGTATCGCTGCCATAGTTTGACCAAACTCCCCTCCACAACCATCCCCTTTAAATAGACTCCTAAGCCTTTACTGTCTAATGGTTTGCCAGCTGATGTACCTTTGGATAAATCATTAAAAAGCTAACAACCATTAGTGTAATGACAATTTTAATCCTTGCATAAAAAAAAAAAAAAAATATTAAATTAGCCTAATTGAACACTGGGTGCATATGACAACTTCAGAATTATATTTGTATAGACTGACATGTAAAGAAGCTTTTTGCACAGTGGTGGCAACTAGTGGAATGAACTGTCAATAGTGATAAGGGAAACAAGTATTAACGTTAAGGTACACCTTAAGGTATAACTTAAGGTATAACTTAAGAACGTAGTGTTAAGAAGGTTTCGGGAAATCCAGCCCAGATCATATTACTGACTCGGATCTTTGAGTCTCACTCAGCAAAATGAATAAATCCTTTTTCCATGTAATTTCATTTATTTAATCAGAATATGTTTGAAATGTTCATGTAATAGCCCAATTCCCCAACACATCAACTTATGCAAACATTGATCACATTTACAATAAAAAAAATGATGCAGCCAAGGCCAAATGATGAGAAACAGAAATTATTCATGCATTTCTCAGCTGGGTCTTCAAACATGCATCACATAACTGTAAGAGTAAAAAAACAATACACTTGTTTGTAAGTAAGCTTGAGAATAACTCATTTCTGTATCGAATACGGCTGTCATGTCATATGACAACAGAACGAAGGACTCTGACCCAAAGACTCAAGAGGTGACCTAATCATTTCTGTTTCTGGTACAGAACCTATGGGATGTTGTGCATGCACGGTCAACACAACGAATCACTCTCTGAGACAAAACGTTGTTCCCTTTCGAAAGGGAACTCGCGCTGCGTCAGCTGACGCTACGGGGAACGCCTCCAGCGTGACTGGTGCCTGTTATCACAATCGAACAACGTCAATCCTATTGACCGGCGACAGCCTATGATGTCATCAAGGTGCGACCAGGAAGTATATAAGGGCGCCTTGCCAACATGACAGTATCTTTTCGTCTTCAGGGACTGTTTTTGCCTGTGTCAGAATTGGAAGTCAATCTGAAGAGGAGAAATGAAGTGTGCAGGAAAGCAGCGCCACTTCCGCAAGTGTGTGGATCCATGCACCAGGTACCTCACGCCTGGACACACACACTTTGCGTTTACTGCCTGGGAAGAGCATGCACGAGAGGTTCTCGAGGAGCCTCTTGTGCAAACTGTGAGCAGTTCCCCTTGAGAGCAGCTCCGCTCTCGCCGGGCCCTCTTCCTGAGGAAGGGGCTCAGCATCTGGGGGCAGGCCCGCTCAGGCCGAGGCTGAGCGGCGTCTTAGATCTTGGGGTTCCCAGATGGATCTGGCTCATCGTCTGGAGAGAGGGTTGTTCTGCAGGCGATCAGTCAGATCGCGAGAGGCGGTCGTCGGGGAGGAGCGGGACTTAGGTTCCTCCCCTCCGCGGCTCTTCCGGTAGAGCAGGGGATGGAGGAGGAGGCTGAAGATGAGTCAGCTGAGGCCGAAGCCTCCCAACCATCCTGCCCCATGTATTGGCGAGTTGCTGGAGGTGATGTAACGCGCTGCAGGTAGGCTGCAGCTACCGTGGCAGCGCGTTAGGAGAGAAACCGCCGCGTCCAAACCGCCTGGGCGATCGGTTTCTACCATGAGCTCCCAACCCGGGAGCCTTCCATTCCTCCCGGATCTCCACCAGCAGATCTCGGAGGCATGGAAGAAGCCTTACTCGGCCCGCATCTTTCGGCGTCAGCGAGCCAATTTCGCTGACGTTGAAGGCGTGTCTGAGACCGGGTATGTGTCGGTGCCACCAGTGGGCGAGGCGTTTGCGAACTATCTGCGTCTCTGGGCGGCCGTCGACACTGAGGGCTCCCTCCCTGCCGTCAAACCGTTGGCGACTTCCGGTTGAGCGGCAGGGCATACATGTCAGCCGGTCATGCTGCGGGGTCTGCACACCATGGCGGTGTTGCAGGCATACCAGGCGGACCTGCTGAGGGACCTCGATCAGGGGGAGGGACTGCCCCCTGATGCGGTGGCTGAGCTGCGCCGAACCACAGATTTCGCTCTCCGGGCCACCAAACAGACGGCGTTCGCCATCGGTCGTTCGATGGCGGCGATGGTGGCCAGGGAGCGGCATCTGTGGTTGAACCTGGCGGACATCAGGGAGAAAGAAAAAGCCTTTCTCCTCGATGCCCCGGTTTCACCCTCTGAGCTCTTCGGCACCTCCGTTGAGGCGGTGGTGGGAAGGTTCAGAGAGGCTGGAGGAAGGAGGCTGGTGCAAACCGGGACCAGCGTGGGCAGCGCGACAGATCTCCACCCCCGAGGGGGCGCAGATAGGCACGGCCAGCCCTTCCTCCCGTTACTTCCCCGGGCGCTGACATCAGGCCGGGTGGGCCCGTGATGAGCGGATGTGAGATTCTGATGGCCCGCCTGGCTTGATCCATTTGAGCGCCCCCTCAGGACTGGTGATTGAGCTTGATAAGGCTGGTTTTTCAGGATCTGAAAACGCATCAGAGGAAGCGGCGGTGAGTCCCTCAGTAGGGTGAAACATTATTTTAATATGTTTTCCAGGACTCTTCTCGCTCTCCTGAGAGGGAGTGGGGGATTGTGGAACATCATCGGACACCGCAGGGCCTGCAGCTCCCCGTGAGTAGCTAAGAACGATCTCCTTTGCAACATGATGTGTTTATGCATATTTCTATACTCTAGCTAGTAGAGACCTACCGCCTCTCCGTGTTATATCTCTCACTTATGTGAGTAATTAGTTGCCGTTCTTGCTCGCGGGCTTGTAGCGTGCGGGGGCGAGCGTGGTTTCCTAGCTTTAAGTATAAAGTAGCCACGACCGGGTATGCACTAATGCATGAGCTGTAGTGAGATCTGCACCCAGCCCTGCTGGGCTTTGGAATGGGTTCGGGGCCCCGTGGTCTTTACGTGGGTAATAATATTTTCTTTCCCGAGCCCTGAGTAGATCTAGTGCAGGCTTGATGCCGCACCACTTAGCCTAGGCTTCGCTAAGGGTGGGGGGTGTTTTTCCCTTTTAGGTATTGCCGCCCCGGGCCTGTCCTAAGTTTAAGTACAGTGCACTGTTTTTACACCCTTAAATCAGCCTCCTCTTAAGATAGAGTCGGCCGGCCAAGGCCCGCCCCCTTCTCTGCGTTCTGGGGTTATTGAGTAATGCAGTCTAGGTGTTGCAGCAGAGATAGCGACTTTGCCAGTGGTCGTGGGGCGGGGTTAAGCGTCTTTCGCTTGTGTGCGATTAGACCTATTTTTGCTGTAACCCGCCTTTCAGAGCATTGTGTGGCCGCCACCTTCTGGTGGCCCCCGGCCTCATCCTGGAGGGTGAATGCGGCCGGTGGGCTGCATATTTGGATGATATGTTTACCCTTTGCTCTATGTCTTCTGCTCCACCTTTTTTAGGGCTCGGGTTGAGCTGAACGCAACCTTCTACATGGCGGTTTGGTCGGATGCTTCCTGAGGCCCGAGCATTGCCAACGGCTGACGCCCTTGCAGTGATCGGCAGGCCGCTGTATGAGAGTGGCGGCCGTTCGGAGAAGGTGGCGTAAGTTGTACTCCCCTTGCTTTAGAGGGTGTTTGAGCGTTTGTTGCTGAGTGCACTGCTATTGGCAATGTGTTTAGGTTCATGTCTGTAGGCAACTGCCCGTGAGACTGCGCCCGTCACGGAGGCCCTCTAGCTTCTGGGATGGAGCCAGCCCCAGGTGGGGGCATATGAAGGCCAGCTGGTTGTGAGTAGCCAGCTTGGGCAGTCTGGGCAGCAGACTCCAAGACAGGTGGTAGGCATCATCAGGCCTCCTTGCAAGAGAGTCTCGGCGTCGCGGCCCAGTGGGCCTGGGGGAGGTTTTTCCTTCGATGTCGACTTCAGCAGATCCTCGTCAACTAGTAGGCTTTGTCCTCCTTGGGGACGAGTCCCCAGGTGATAACTGGATATTCCAGTTCTTCGTCAGCAGCAGACAGCTACCGTCAGCCCGGGTGCAGCAGCCAGCTTTCTTCTAATTATGGCAGGGTCATAGTTTCTGCAGACCTCCTATTATGGGGTAGGCCCTGCCAAATCTCCTGAGGGTAGGCTCCCGTTTTTTGGGTCACCTGGCTCAGGTATTAGGCCCCGCAGGCCTCCTGAAGAGCCTGCCGTGAGTAGCAGGTTTTTGCCCTGTCTTCCCCCGAGGGGGTATTCCGGTGCATTAGTCCCGCGTCGGCTGGCACGAGCTGCTATTAGGTGTTAGGCATTACCAGGCCTCCCTAAGGGCCTGCTGTGGGGTAAGCAGGCTCATTTGACCTCCCATGAGGGGGCAGCCCCGGGCCCCAGTCACTGGATGAGTTGGCGGTGAGCGTGGAGTGCTAGCAGGTCGTAGGCCTCACTAGGCCTCCCTGGAGGTTAGCACATTCTGCTATCAGGTGGCAGGCGCTGGGCCTCCCTGAGATCGTTCCCCGGTCCCCAGTTTCGGTAACCGTTGGTAGCATGGGTTGCTAACAGGTAGCAAGCTGCACGGGGCTTCCCTGCGGGACTCGCCATTGGGACCTCAGTCACCTCTGATGGTTCACACGTGTGGCTAGAACAGGTGGTAGGCCTCGCCAGGCCTCCCTTGGGGTGAACCCCGAGCCTGGGCGCTTTGTTAGCAGGCTTATGTGTTATCAGGGTGTAGGCCCCTCTAGGCCTCCCTGAGGGGGTTCCAGTTCCAGTCATGGAGACAAACTAGTGGACCATTAATAGGTCTCACTCACTAGGCGGTAGGCTTCACTAGGCCTCCCTGTCAGAGCGAGTCCCATCTTCCGGCTGCCTCGAGGGCCATCTCGACTGCTATTGGGTAGCAGGCCTCACTAGGCCGACCTGAGGGCGAGCTCCATGGGTTGGAGGCGCGAGCAGTCAACCTAGGTTACCAGGTGGAGGCCCTTTTTGGCCTCCCTGGGGAACGTGTTCCCTAGAAGGGAGCGCATAACTGGCTTTTAGCTGACAGCTAGTGGTCACCTGCTATCAAGCTCTGCTTCTGGCAGCACCTGAAAGCGGTGGTTATACCCTAGCATGACGAGACGACACTGCTGCTATGCGGTCCCTACAGGAAGGGACTTTCATAGATCGCCTACAGCATGGGTACCTACCAGGCAGGCTTAGGAGCTCCTCTCAAGTGAGAGTCTTTTATGAGCTTACAGCCGCTTGGCTCTGATCGAGTGGTCGAAGGCCCTTCGAGGCCTCCCAGGTAGGATCAGCCAGTAGGCCTAGTCGGCCTCCTGAGCACGTTTTAAAAGAAGTGCTTGGTAGATCCTGGGATCGGCGGCTAATCTCCCTCGCTAGCAAGGGTTAAGAGGCACTTCGCCGGCGCTGCTCTCCAGGATAACCCGTCTCTGAGGTCCGGCTGGTGGAGGACACTGCCATTTTGCAGTACCCTAGCGGGATGTCTCTGCGGAGGCGAGTACCAGAGGCTCTGTACTTACAGACAGGGTTGGCGAACTGATGTGTCCCACATAGAGGTCACCAGGTCGAGCCTCCCTGGTGGCATTCGGTGAATTCCTCCCGAATAGTGACTGGCACGGGTTCCCTAGGGTCCCCTAGCCACGCTCCCTTAAAGGAACCCCTTCTGGGAATGGGTTGGTTCCAGGCCTTGAGCGGCCAGGGCAGGACTTCATATGGTATGCGAAGGTTCCTTCTCAGGTTATAGCTTGGGCTTTGACCGTAGGGGCGCTGTCACTGACAGCCTAATGTGACCAGAAGGGGAGTGGTTCAGGCATTTCAGTGAATTTGCTTGTTCTGACAGTTGTCACTGCCAGTGGGCATGCACTCCCTTTGGCATAGGGGCGTGGGTATATCGTTCCCCGTAGCGTCAGCTGACGCAGCGCGAGTTGCCTTTCGAAAGGGAACGTCCCTGGTTACGTATGTAACCTTAGTTCCCTGAGAACAGGGAACGAGACGCTGCGTCAGGTTGCCATGCCTCAGGGCCTGCCTGCCAAACAGTCCCTTCAGACGATTAGATACTGTCATGTTGGCAAGGCGCCCTTATATACTTCCTGGTCGCACCTTGATGACATCATAGGCTGTCGCCGGTCAATAGGATTGACGTTGTTCGATTGTGATATCAGGCACCAGTCACGCTGGAGGCGTTCCCCGTAGCGTCAGCTGACGCAGCGTCTCATTCCCTGTTCTCAGGGAACTAAGGTTACATACGTAACCAGGGACGTTCCCCATTCATGTTAAAGATTCATTTAAATTAACCAATGGCTCAACCCATCAAATGGATCAACCCATCACTTATGTGCATGCATTTTAGTCTGGGACAATTAAGCGCATTTCTTTTTCACAAAAAAAAAAAACCAAAACAAAAAAAAAAACTGTTACAATACTTTTCTTGTACACTTTTTTCCTTTTGTAGCTTAGAAAAATATTCTTGACAAGAGCTGTACATTTATTTATTTATTTGTTGACTAAACCTTTCTTTCCATATCAGTACTACAGCATGAGAATGAACATCTGCATTAATAAACCACCATCAGCAGACAGTTTAGTTCTTCAGTTTACAAAAGTTACTTGTCATGATATCTGACACATTGTTTCCAAATAAGCTCAGATGGGAATCATTTCAGATTTATGAATGCACACACTGATTCCATGAAAAGCATCTCCACTCTGACTGATTTTTAAAGCATCATATTTGTCTCTGTCGCTGCTCCTGACGTGTGGCACGAGGGCTCTGGTTCCAGAGTCCCTGCATTTAAGCAAACGCTCCCAGAATCTTGGATTCATCTTACATGCAATGGTATTTTTAGACGTCTCTTGTTAAAAACGATTACGTGGATGCTAAGCGAGTTCGGACCGGTGTGTGGGAGCGGTGCTGGCTTCAGTTTCTTGCATGACAGCCAAAGAACGAGAGAGAATGACTCTTTTATAGCATCAGAAACACTGCTGAAATTACGAATGGCTTCTCAAATTGTGTGTGACGGATAAAATGGGTCTTAAGCCTTGATATGAGCCCAGATCTGTCGCTTACTCTTTCAGACTGATTAGCCTTAATGAGCGTCAATCACAAAGACAAACTACAATAATCGCTGCAAAATTGAGGCTAAATTACTAGTTATGGACCTCTGAAAGTTCATCAGCTGTAGATACCAGCAGATTTTGTTCTCTTTATATGGACCGTAAGACAAACTGAAGGTCTGTGCAATTAGCACTTGCACCTAACCATATGGTTATATTAAATTCAAACGCATTTCAGCTTTAATGCATTTTCATGCATGTGTTTACATACAAATTGTCCACAGTATGCACACTTTCTGTATGGATGGACACTCAGATGGCCAACTATATTAAAAATATCTAGGATACATCAGGACATGCTGCATGAGTTTCCATACCTCACAATGCATGGCTCTTTACTTGAACTTCCATTTTCAATGCAATAAATTAACTTTTGATCAGACCAAAATGTATTTTTGTTATTTGCATTGTATTACGCATGCTGTTTAACATAGTATTTCAAAAGAATAGACAATACACAGATACTGTTGTTGTTTTTTCTTTGGAATAACATGCACTATTTAAATTAATACTAGTAAAATTAATAAGATAAGGTTAGATGTGGACTGGCTTGTTTTGTACGTTACACACACTTGAAGTGCTGCCGGCTCATATATTTTCGCTCGCCTCACAGATTGCGTTTATCCAGTCAAGGTCAGAAGTGCTACAGCTCAAAAACACTCAATGATTGCCTTCATATTGATCTCCGAGACCAACACACTTACACACACACACACACACACACACACACACACACACACACACACACACTGGAGCGAGTCAACTTCAGATGAATCTCTCAGATGAATCTTTCAGATTAATGTGACAGGATCTATTTGCACATGATTCTAGCAGTGGGATTTCTCAGCAGATTAAATGGGTATCGGCCTACATCACACCTGTCATTATACGAGCAGTGTGTTATCACTGCTACCAGTTCATTATCCAAACACCATCAGGTCAAATCTCACAATTTGTAAAGGCTGTGATAAAAATAAATACATACAACAAACCAGCTGTTGTTAAAAAAGCTTTAATGGCTCCTCAGTTTTCTGCCAAAATTAATGCCTTAACGTTTTACCATTTAAAAATAAAGAAATGTCTTAATGTTTATTTACATAAAACATTGCAATGTAATACTTTTGTTTATTATTTTTATTTAGTAAAAATAATATGACTTTATAAAATAATAATAATGTAATAATAAAATATAATATGAATAATTTATTTAACAAATAATAATAACAATAATGTATTTTTTATTTTACATATTTAATATTGAAATTTTTTATGGTCATATTGATATATAACCAAAATTATTTGACCAAATTGTGCAGCCCTACAAACAAACACTGGGCCTCATGTATACAAGTTTGGGTAACACTATACTGTTGAGTGATGAATAACTACACAGAAACAAATGAGTAACACAATATGAACATTCTAGCAACAACTATTAACTAACAAGAAATGCTGATTAACGAATTAGCAAGTAATAGTGCTCATAACGTCACTATCAAAAAAAAAAAAGTATTCCTTTACAAGGTTGTAACTCATCACTATACAAAACTTTACAAAAAACATAAAAACTGTTCAATGACTTTAGTTATTACTATGGAGTTATCATGCTTTTCACTTTAGAATACTGTTCCAAATAATTTGTAATTCCTTCTGAAGGTTCTGGTAATATTTGTGTCATAGTGGGTTATGATGTTCACTTTAGAATCAACAATAGCTACATTATGCATTATTCACATTAGTTTTGAACCTGTATAGAGTAATTCTTAGTAGTCAGGTGTCCACAGAAAGACTTCAAGTGGTGATCAAGCACCAATAGATAAGTGTCCTTTTTAGTTAGTTTGTTTATACATTTTAGTTTCACATTATTTTACAGTCCTGTTCCCCATGTGCATAATGTGTACTTATAATAGTTACTGCAATAAATAACTAGGTACTATCCCCGAACTATGGAAGCAAATAAGAGACATAAATCTTTGAAATTTAACAGCCACTGAATACTTAAGTTTTGAAATATTTGATAAATATTTGAACATTTTTGAAATATTTGATTCACTAAATTTGTGGAAGCAAATTTGTAAAGCGAAAATAAAATGGACCGAAAATTGCCTGTCAAATAATATAGGTTGTATTTTTAAACAGAATTAATATTTTGGAAGTGAAATCTGAGAGGTGAATATGGATTATTGGATTATAATGCATCAATGACAAGAGAAATTCAATGATTAAGTTAAAAACAAGTTTAGGGAGGATCTGGGGAGGAGGTGGGTTGCAAAGCAGTGTGCAGTGGAAGCAGCCAAGCAGGCAGACTGAACTGAAGCTACGCTTAAGTAAAGCTTGGTACATACTCTGCAAGAACAAAGAAATGTGATAATTTTCTCGAGGTTCTGGCCAGTATATTACATATTTCATGAGAAAAGCAGGTGCTGAACATCTCCGTTTCTCCGCATTAACCCTGCCCACTTTAAATTTCTGACCAATCACAAAATAGTTCTCGGACACCCAAAAGAACTTCCAAACCAGGGTTGCGAGCGAGAACTTTTTTCTTTGTTCTTGCGGAGTATGTAATGGCCTTAAGGCACCCTGTTTGAGAGTTGCAAATGTGAGCGCATTTAGGAATGATATGGGCGGGGTTGGAATTTTGCAGGGTATTGAATCAGTTGATAGCTGAGCTTGACTACATGGCCTGCCTGAACTAGCACGGAATGCTTGATTTTACTGATCTACTTAATATGAAATAACATTTCGCTGTTCCCAAACTCATTTCGGAGGATTACAAAATGTTAAACAAAACTGCACTTTAAAACCTTAAAATGAATAACATTTCTGTAATTGATTGACCTCTTTGTAATATTTAGTTTGTTAGCCGTGAGACAAAAAAGGTATTTTCTGAGGATACTACCATGAGATACACCAAAACACAACATAAATTCACAAAACATGTCAATTTTATTTGTTCGCTGAAATCCGAATCTTTAGAATATATGTATGAGAGGAGCAAATCCAAATTCAGCCCTTTATTTAGTGATCTTCAACTCTCCATTCTCAGCAGCGACCATCGATGTCAAATTTTAACGTCCGTTTGTGATAGGGAGTCGACTCCAAAAGAGTCCCTCCATTCTGAATAGCCACAGAGTTGGGATCAACTCCAGCACAGGAATCGACTCCCGGTGTCGGGGTTACATGGACTCCATAGACAAAAAAACCTGGAATCAAACACCCCTAACGTCCAGTGCTTGTTATTAAGAATTTGAATTCAATAACCGCGCCCTCATGAAGCGCTACAACATGCTTTACGGCAGTGATATTGAACGCTCATTGGCTCTCACCTGCGTAGTCACAGATTGCAACATGCCGTATTTCAGTCGATGTTAATTTTAAATGGGGAAATGCGCACAGAGAGAAGCCGGAATAATATTTTAATTGATTAATCACTTAAAGCTGCAGTTGGTAACTTTGTAAAAATGTACTTTTTACATATTTGTTAAACCTGTCATTATGTCCTGACAGTAGAATATGAGACCGATAATCTGTGAAAAAATAAAGCTCCTCTGGCTCCTCCCAGCGGTTATATTGCCATTTGCAGAAATACACCGCTCCCAGTAAGAAACAACCAATCAGAGCCAGGAGGAGTGTCTTAGCAGTGTCAATCAAGCTTGTGTGCGCGCTGATCACACCCCTCTCATGCACAGCGTGTACAGACGTTCAAATTCTAGATTACCGGTGTGCCGCAGCTTTGCTTATGGCGGACTAATGCTGTGTTCCAGGCAGGTTTTTGAGCCCGTAAATTACAATTTCAAACCACGACTCACGACTTTGTAGTGTTCCAGGCAAAGTCACACCAAACTCCATCAGACATCAGACACGGGTAAAAGGTTGGAAAAACACCGGTTACGGGTTGCCTGGAACGTGGCATAACAATCCAAACTGTGCACACCACGGCTTCCTCTTCTCCGTTGACTCCTCAAAGTCACTGTGGGTGTGAATTCCTCGTCGGAGCCCATTGACTCAAAACACTAGCTGCATAACATACAGATAAAATGTCACACACTGTACAAAGCAACTATTGAAACCTACTAATTCACTGGCTTGTCATGTTGCTGAAATAATGTACTAGTAAACCTTATTTAGCATTACATATCGATTGAATAATTACTTGCATACTGTAACGTTAGTTACCATTATATTATCTTACTAGCTATTTATTACTTATATAAATAGTGCAACATCATATAGTTACATTACATGTATTGCAAAATACGTAATGTTTTGAGGACCAAGTTTGTAGTCAAAGTATGGGCAGGCCTTAGTAAATGTAAATCATATTGTTGATGTTTCGTTTGTACCAGTGAATGTGCCATAACTGTTTATCCGCCGTCATCGGTGGCCCTCCTTGCTACTAGCCAGCGCGTTCACGACAGGCTCCATTGTGATGGGGGGAGAGCTGTGGAGGGAGGAATGTAGCAGCAGAGAGCAAGGGGGAGTGACCTGTGAGTTGTGCTTGTTCAAATTTTCAGGCTAAGTCAACGTTTTCTAAAAACTCCCTACTGCAGCTTTAAATTCTGCTCTGTACCCCATTCAAAACTATTATATACCGACTGCAACGCATCTTCATTTCAACTACTTTTGCCATTTTATCAATAAATAAATTGTGATTACACTTGTCTGTCTGTTATGGTTTTATTTATAACAGTATGTAGTTTTAATAAATGGTTATGGGTAGTTCATGTGTAGGTGTAGGATTAGAAATGTGAAAATTTTTATTTATTTTATTTATCCTTTATTTTTCCATGAAGGTCCCATTGAGATTAAAATAAATCTCTTCTTCCAAGGTGTCCTGGCCAAGATGGCCGTAATAAAATTTCACATAAACATATAACACACGATAAATTGTAACCATTCGAAGCTAAAACAATCAACATAAATCACTAAATTAATTAAAACAGCAACATGATTCAATCATTTTACACTGCAATAGATGTTTGAACATATTCAAACAAGGAATTGTTTCTAATGGAGTAATTTGTAATTTATTCCACAGCCATGGAGCATAATAAGAGAAAGATGAGTGTACCCTAGGTACTACTAAATTAATCCCATTTGATGATCTAGTACTATAGTTCTTTCAACATAGGCATAAAAGACTAGTAATGTAATTTGGAAGCATACCTAACAATATCTTTGCAACATATATTAACATATGTGATTTCCTTCTTTGACATAAAGATTACCAACCTACATAGTTGTATAGCAAACAGTGGTGATGAGTATGTGAACAAGCATTTGTTATAAAACGCAGTGCAGCATGATAAACACAATCCAGCCTTTTCAATAAATATACAGAAGCATGCATATAAATAACATCTCCATAGTCTAAAATAGATACTTAAAAAAAGTACTCTGTATAATTTGCTTACTTGCTCCAAAGGATAAAAAAAAATGGCCAAAAAAGAAAACCCAATCTTGGTTTAAGTCTTTTCACCACGTAATCTATATCTTTCAAATCTTTTCTGTCCATTACATTTTATTAGGGGTTCAAGCCGTAAGGCTGAAACCCTGTTGTAATTGTTAGTTCCCTTTCGTTCAGTCACTCCGAGTAACTGTCAGTGACTGACGAATGGGGGTTTTCGCTTAGAAGCCAATCATCTTCGAGATCTTAGAAAACGCCCAATGGCAGTGCCAATGCCATGGGCATGCAGAATTTATAATGCGTAACGCCGCCCCACCATGTGAGTATTAAAGGCAGTACACTGGCAACTTCGCATTATGTTTCTGCATCTCTTCACTCCTGCAAGCCTGACTTCTGAAGTCCTCTCTTCACTCTTCAAGACGAGCGGTTCCCTTTCAAGGGAACTCACGCTGCGTCGAAACGCTGCGGGAACGCCTCTGCGTTACTGTGTCGTGAAGCACTAGTGAAATCAGTCTAATGGCGTGACGGGACGTCATATGCGGGTGACGTCATTGACCAGGAAACTATAAAGCACCCCTGAACCAAACTATGTCAGCTTCTGTGAAACTGTCTTTGTCTATTTATTGTTGTTTGTCCCAAAAAAAAAAAAAAAAAGGAACAAGCTTAAGAAATACATATAGACAGGAGATATAATGGCGAGCAGACAGCATTTTTGATCGTCGTGTGTTCCTCCCTACCCTCGCTTCATTACGAGTGGGGATACACGCGATTAATGTGTTGTTTGTTTGGAGTGGAGAATGCTGCACGGTCAGCTCTAGTAAAACGCAGAGGTGGCTTTTCCCGAGGGGAAATCCTTTTTGCATGATCAAGGTCACGCGGCGTTGCCTTCGTGCCTTGGTTATGTGGAATAATCCTTGGTTTCTGTCCCAGGTACTGGTGTTGGGGGCTCATTGGTGTCGCTTGATGCTAACAACGGATGCATCCCTCATCGGCTGTAGGGCAATCATGAGTAAATCACGGAGCAGATTTCCTGTCGAGGCAGGGATTGACTCCCGGGAAGTGTAGACTCCACCCTTAGGTGGTGGAGCTCCTTTGGCTTATCCAGCCCCTCTGGGGTTGGATGTCATGGTACAGACGTGGCCGAGGCTATGTCTGTATGCCTTTCCCCTGGTGCTGCTCCCAGGAGTTCTGGAGAGGGACACCAGGACAGGGTTCATCTGTTACTAATAGCCCCGTTCTGGTCGGGCCGAGTGTGGCTATCAGAACATAGTGTCTCTCCTAGACGGCCCTCCGGGGGAGATTCCTGTCAGGAGAGACCTTCTTTTCCAAGGAGTGGGGTCAATATTTCACCCCCACCTAGAGTTATGGAAACTGTGGGCTTGGCTTCTGAGGGGGCCCAGCTCATAGATTCAGGTCCTCCCACTGAGGTGGTAGAGACCATTCTTCACTCCAGAGCTCCGTCTGTTTTAGAAACTAGACCAGGGAGAAATTAAATCTGCTTTGCTCAGTAAGGGCATTAGATGCTTACGGCCACAGTACTGCACTGTGGTGTAAAACCAACCAGTTGTTTGTATGGTTTAGGTCCCCTAGCAAGGGAAAGTCTGCATATAAGCAGACTTTGAGCAAATGGATAGCTGAGGCTGGGTGTGGCTTCGACTCCGGGGTCTCGAGTGCTTGTGACATAGTGTGCGCTAAGATTTCACACAGACAGGCACTTGGTATTATGGCGGCGTGGGTTTTAAGTTCCCGCAGCGTTTCAAAACAGCGCGAGTTCCCTTGAAAGGGAACGTCTCAGTTTACGTATGTAACCATGGTTCCCTGAGAGGGAACGAGACGCTGCGTCGCTTTGCCATACTCCCAGCATGCCTGTGACCGTCTTGCTTCGACATTTAAGAAGCTGACATAGTTTGGTTCAGGGGTGCTTTATAGTTTCCTGGTCAATGACGTCACCCGCATATGACGTCCTGTCACGCCATTGGACTGATTTCACGAGTGCTTCACGACACAGTAACGCAGAGGCGTTCCCACAGCATTTCGACGCAGCATCTCGATCCCTCTCAGGGAACCATGGTTACATACGTAACCTGAGACGTTCTGCAGGGTGTTGGTGTGACGGCACGTTCCAGCGATCTCACATTGCCTGCCGGCTGATCTGTGCAGTGATCTTCAACAGCTGTGTGTGTTTCCCTGGGCGCTTCGGCACTCTGCAGAGCTTTCCTCTCACAAAAAGAGCTTGCGTGTGGCACGTCTTTTTTAAGACGGTTCGCCGCGCTCTTCCGGTGCTTTCTATATCCGTTGCTGTCAATGGGCACTTTCACTGCTCGATGTGTTTGGGCTTCAGCACGTTCGGGCAGTGTTTGTGGATGTGTCATGTTCCCACTGCGGGAATGTGATCATCGCAATGTTGTGGTCGAGGCTCAGTGATCTCCGTGAGGAGAGAGAGTCCCCTCTGCCACACCCCAATATACCATCTCCGAGAGAGGTGGTACTTTGGCTGGTGGCCAGGGTGACCAGAGGGCTGTGCTGTGGTATTAAGACGATCATTCCGCGGGCCACGGCCCCCTCTCGCAAGAAGTTTCAAGCCAGTGTTTTTCACAGGAGTCCTTATAACCCTGAATCCTTACTGAGTCCAACAATACCAAACATGGCAAGTTTTGCCTTATGCTCCCTGCTTCCTGCTTAGCTACTGTTCGGACGTTCCTGCTTACTGCTCCGCGCTTTGCTCTATCGCTTTTGATATTTTATCTCCTAATTTTAACTACAGCAAAACAGCACAGTGTTCAAACGATAAAGCTTGACATCAACGCTTCAACACTATCGACACTAGAAACTCTTGGTGGCTGGAAAACTACAAAAAAGGGGAATTATCCAACCAACCTCCCATGACTGCAGCCATCAGCTTACATTCCGGAGAAGGGAAAACACAGCTGCCTACATTGAAAATGATAAAAAAGAAAATGCCTCCTCTTTCTGAAAAATCTATATGCTGCACAAACTGCCACAGACTTCTACAAAGGATTGCAATTCTGGAAACAAAGTTACTTGCGGGACTACCAAACCAGACTGAACTCACTACAGAGCCTCGTCAGCATACAACCGGTGAGTCCCATGCATCTTGTGATCATAAACAGGCCAAAATGAGTGTAGAGAAACAAGCTCTAACTGATCTACACACTAATCGATGGCACAGACAGGGAGCAAGACCGAAAGGCACTCGAGATAACAGATTGTCAAGATTATCAACAATTGCCGCAGTAGCATCCTCTACCCCCCTACCACCGCCTATACATCTTGCGAACAGATTTGAAGTATTATTGAATATGGGTGAGGAATGCCCAAGTGTGTTGAATGAGGGTGAAAAATCTCCAAATGTAATCGGACGAGCCCAGGACTCTGATAGTGGGTTGCTCCATTATCAGAAACATTAGCTGCAGGGATACAACTAAATGCTGCCTTCCACAAGCAACAGTTTCTGATGTAAACAGGGAACTTCAGAACATTCTGATGAAACATAAGACCGCAAATCGACTAATGATTCATGTGGGAAAGAACAATATTCAGAGAGAGCAGTCAGAACTTCTTAAGAGGGATTTTAATGAACTTTTTGAAACACTTAGAAGACTGAAAATGCAGGCGTTCATCAGTGGACCACTTCCAGCAAGAGGAACAAATAGGTTCTCACGGTTGCTTGGCCTTAATACATGGCTGCAAAAAATCCTGCAACATGAATGGACTGAACTTCATCGACAACTTAAATCTCTTCTGGAGTCAGAGACAACTGTTTACATCAAATGGCCTTCACCCAAACAAACTTCTGACAGCAGTGCAGAAAAGAAGGTCTCTCCTGACAGGAAACTCCCCCGGAGGGCCGTCTAGGAGAGACACTATGTTCTGGACAATATCTACTTCTCCCTCCATCATCCTTCATCAAGTGTGTGTCAATCAACTCAACCTGAATGGCACACACACACCTGAACAGAGTATGAATGACCACAGGACTTTCAGCATCTGAATGGACATGCAGCTGGCACATCCCACAAGGACAATGATAACACCACGCAGCCACAACAACCACTGCTCACGGACACACTCCCAGCTGAGCCCTGCCCACAGAGCTCATCACAGACGGACTGTGACGGATTAGAACTGCTCCAAGATCCAACACCCAAGGATGACATTATGGAAAACAGCCAGGGAAGCCAGAACAACATATCACAGCCTCCAGTAACACCAGAGCAACAACCCCTTTCACCAGACATGCTATTCCTCTCTCCAGCTTCCCCGCTTCTGAGCTTCTCAGAGAGAATGGAGGATCTCGTTTATGCTGGAATCAGACTATCACACTCTATTGCTGTGAGTCCCCAAATATCAACTAAAAAGCAGCAACCACCAAAGCCTGTGGGCCCAACTCGCCCTCCGCCACCTCCTGTGAGATTTCTTCGGTCACAACGACAGGGCCCACACCCTCCTCCATCTGTGGGTGAACCTAAAACAACTGATACCAGCTCTCAGCGATGTGTGTTGGGTCCCCGCCATGATAACAGTAGCTTTATCAAATGTTTACAGAACCAGCGGGAACCCAGTGTGCCGGTCTCTATTTCTGTTCTGTTACATGATAGAAAATCTAAGGCCTTTTCAGGCCGCATGGCAAACCAATCTAATCTGCTGCCTATTACACATCAAACTAATACTACCGTGGGGACAATAAGTAAGTCTGTAAAGTTAGCACTTTTAAACATCCGCTCACTTAAAAACAAATCACTTCTAGTCAATGACTTAATGACTACAAACATCCTAGATTTTTTGCTTCTAAATGAAACGTGGCTTGAAGAAAACTGCAGCGCAACAGTCCTCAATGAAACAGCGCCTCCTAACTTTACTTTTATGAGTGTGTGTAGAGCGTTTAGGAGGGGTGGTGGTGTTGCTGCTCTTTTTTAAAGATGTCTATCAATGTAAGCAAGTGTCATTTGGTGACTATCTGTCTTTTGAATATCTGGGCATTGTGTTAAAAGGTGCTCCACGCTTCCTGATTATCATTATTTACAGGCCTCCAAAATACTCTCCATCCTTTACTGAGGACTTTACAGAGCTGTTATTAGCAATCTCCTCAGAGTTAGATTTTTTTTGCTATTGCTGGGGATTTTAACATTCATATTGACAATGCTGAATCCAGTACAACAAAAGAGCTCATGACTGTTCTTAAGACTTTTGATTTGACACAGCATGTACATGGTCCCACACACAATCGTGGACACACTCTAGATTTACTTATCAGTAAGGGTCTAAACATTTCATCAATAGTTATTAAGGATATGGCACTGTCTGATCATTTCTGTATTTTCTTTGATATTTCAATCTCTCCTGCCATTGAAGCTAGATCTGTCTCTGTCAAAAAGAGAAGCTTAAATGAGAACACTAGTGTGCTGTTTATGAAGGCTATATCTCTAACACCAAGCATATCTGCAGACTCATATCTGACAACAGACATATGTGTTGATTCTCTCCTTGACTCTTTTAACTCAAACGAGTGTAATTGATGATATTACTCCTGAGAAAGTCAGGAAAAAGAGTGGCAGACAGAAAGCACCTCGGAAAAACTCAACAGCAGTGCATATAATGAAAAGACAATGCAGGAAACGCATGTGGCGGAAGACAAAACTTATAGTCCATTATAACATCTATAAAGACAGCCTTCATGCTTTCAATGTGGAACTAGGCAAAGCTAGACAGACCTTCTTCTCAAATATTATAAACAGAAACATAAACAACACACGCACTCTTTTTGCTACTGTAGAGAGACTAACAAACCCCCCGAGTCACATTCCCAGTGAAATGCTCTCAGACAGCAAATGCCGTGAGTTTGCTACATTCTTCTCCGAGAAAATCAATAATATCAGAAAGGCGATCAGCACATCCTTGAGTTGCTCTGGGGTCAGTCAGATCAGACCACAACCTCAGGAAGTTACTATATCTGATTTCAAAGCAATTGACTGTACAATTTTAGAAGAAACGGTACAGCACCTTAAAACATCAACCTGCGCCCTTGAAACACTCCCCACTTCTGCTTCTTAAACACACTTTTGAAAAAAGATCTCCTAGAAGTGGTAAACTCCTCACTTCTCTATGGGACTTTTCCAAACTTCCTTAAAACCGCAGTAATTAAGCCTCTTCTGAAAAAGAGAAATCTGGATAACTCCATATTGAGCAACTACAGACCAATCTCAAAGAGGTTATTATGTGAGTATAGGTGACCATGTCTAAGTGGACATCCATGACATGCGGAGTCCCACAAGGGTAAATTCTTGCACCACTCCTATTCAACCTGTATATGCTGCCACTGAGCCAAATTATGAAAAAGAACAAAATTGCTTACCACAGATATGCTGATGACACCCAGATCTTCTTAGCACTCTCACCTAATGAATATAGCCCCATTGACTCTCTGTTCAAATGCATTGATTGAGTTAATAGTTGGATGAGCCAAAACTATCTTCAGTTAAACAAAAACAAAACTGAAATCTTTACATTTGGAAACCAAGATGAAATTCTCAAGGTGAACGCATATCTTGAGGCTAAAGGTCTAATAACAAAAAATCAAGTCAGGAATCTTGGTGTGATTTTGGAGTCAGACATGAGTTTCAGTACTCATGTCAAAGCAATAACTAAATCAGCTTACTATCATCTGAAAAATATATCAAGAATCAGATGCTTTGTTTCCAGGCAAGACTTAGAGAAACTCGTTCATGCTTTCATCACCAGCAGGGTGGACTATTGTAATGGTCTTCTCACCGGCCTTCCCAAAAAGACCATTAGACAGCTGCAGCTCATACAGAACGCTGCGGCCAGAATTCTGAGCAGAACCAGAAAATATGACCATATCACACCAGTCCTCAGGTCTTTACACTGGCTTCCAGTTACATTTAGGATCAATTTTAAAGTATTATTACTGGTATATAAATCACTCCTAAATGACCTAGGACCTCAATACATTGCAGATATGCTGATTAAATACAAACCCAACAGATCACTCAGATCATCAGGATCAAGTCAGTTAGAAATATCAAGAGTTCACTCGAAGTCTGTGTTTAGCTATTATGCCAGCCGCAACTGGAACCAGCTTCCAGAAGAGATCAGATGTGCTCCAACAGTAGCCACATTCAAATCCAGACTCAAAACACATCTGTTCAGCTGTGCATTTACTGAATGAGGACTGTGCCACTGTACGTCCGACTGATTCGCTCTTATCTATGCATCATCTTTGTATTCTTTTTATTTTTATTTTTTTTATAACTATTTGGGTTTACCTTTGTTCCTATCTTTGGTTTTATATTTTTCCTATCTTTGGTTTTTATATTTTTATAATTCTCTTAACTACTGTATATTTTTATTTCTTATGTATCTGTTGATTATCATTGTTGGTTAGGCCTGTCTGACTGGAGGAGATTGAAAAAGGAGAGCAGTGTTCTTCGCTTCATTCTGCTTGTGGTAGTAGACAGTGCAAAGAAGCGGACTCAAGAAAGGGGAGGCCCTGCAGGGCATAGGTAACGTCCCCTACAGGAGCCCGTCTTGGACCGACTTGTAAGGTCTAGGAGACATTGCGAACCTGCTCCATCTCTTCCATCTCAGATAGGGATGACCACATTTAGAGAATCAGGCAGATAGGGATCTATTTATCCGCATTTTATTTTTTAAATTCTCTTTAAAACTGTTTTAATTATCCTTGTTTTTATTTTTAATTCTTACACATGGTTTTCTTATTTCTTATGTAAAGCACTTTGAATTGCCATTGTGTATGAAATGTGCTATATAAATAAACTTGCCTTGCCTTGCCTTATGGTTTGTGTAACGATGTCATTTAGCACTTATAAAACGTTTGCGATTATCTTTGAAACAGCTAGTACAATCGAAACAAAACCACCACAGGAAATAATAACATAGGTCGATAGCTAAACAATAATGTCCAAATCTCAAAATTATGATAGGAAGTGAAATTCAACCAATGTTGCCCACTGGTAATTTTTAAATTATCATAAATATACCATAACAGTCTATAATAGTGTGCCCAATCCTGCTGCTGGTGGGCCCCTGTCCTGCAGAGTTTAGCTCCAACCCCAATTAAACACACCTCTACCAGCTAATTAAGGTCTCAAAACACCTGTCTAAAATTTTCTAGTGTCTATTGAGGCAAGCTGGAGGGAAACTTCAGGACAGTGACACCCCTGGTCTAGAACTTCAAAATGAAATATTTATAACAAATTTGACACACATGTATGGACACACTCTGAGGACACCTAAAAAAAGTGGTGTAGATTGAGCAAGATGTGGTTCTATAACTGCTTTTTCCTTAGTAAATTGGCTGTAAAAAGTATTTTTTAATCTATGATCTAAGTTATTTCTTTATCTGGATCCCCATTTCCCAGTAATTAGGCAGTGGCTACTCTTCCTGGGGTCCCAACAAGTAAAAAATACAAAACTGTCAAAGCTGCCTCTGCATATGTTTCAGCTCTTTCAGATCGGGTAGTTCAATGAGACATTAACAGAAATTGTATTCTGTATGACAAACTATTTTGCAAACGTGAAAAATCATTATTTCTCGAAATATGTGCACTTTTGAACTAAGAGCTGAACTAAAAGCTGTTCTTTGCGAGTTGTGTGGGCACAAATGAACTGTTGCAGACGAGAGAGTGCATTGCGTGTGATATTCCATTTAAAATATCGTACATTACAGATCGATTATTTTGCACTACTGTCATAAATTTAGAAATGAATGTCATTGCAACCCAGTTTTATCATAAACAGTGTTCATATATCGAATCTAGAGTCTTTAATCTGTCTAATGATACTGAGTTCGTCCAGATAAAGTAAGACCGTGATGTCTGAGAGAGCAGTGAAAGTTGAACAATAGTAATCTGGGGCCGTCTGCAATCATTGACACGCAAGGGGTTAAATCCGCTACAATAAAAAGTCAATGAAACATACAAACCCAAAATTCATTCCAAATATTAAAATCCACAATTTATTATATATTGTACCATTGAATGTTCCTTATTTTTTTTTTTTACTTACAATACGTAATATCTGATGGTGAATCATTCCATGTTACCAATCATCTATACATGCAGTACATTGTTTTACAGTAGTTTTACTCTAGTATAGTAGTAAAAAAACATCCCTTTAATGCATGTCTGGTGTTGAAATTATGACTACTACTACTAAATAAAAGTTGACATTGCAGGACATTAGGAACTCTAGACAGAAATATTTATTTTAAAACAGAAAGGCAGTTCTCGAAACATTAAGACTTTAATCTCAAAATTTTTTTTTTACTTCTCAGGGCTTCCGTATCTACATGGAGAACAGTAGTTATATCGTCATCTGTAAATGCTACTAATTCGCACGAGTAGTTCCATTTAGCATGAAAGCGCATCCTGACAGTCTGCGTTAAACTTCACTGAACGAGCAGGAGAGCAAACCAGGAGAACGCATTTCAGAGGGAGACAATTAATATCCAGAGCAAAAACACTAATTTAGCTGATATATCTTCTGTTGGATGTTCAATTCTGTTACAAATGTCAACATTGAAGTACTTTATGAGAGTAGTAACTGTAATGGGATAACAGCATATACTTATATAGACTTACCCGTCTGAAGGTGTTTAATAGACTTAAGATGGAAAATGTACTTTGAAACCAAAAACAGACACTTTAAGAATGAAAGCCAAATTACTGATCCTCTACTGCCACCTGCTGGATAAAATAGTCATTTTGTCATATTACTCACTAATGATGTTCTATAATTCACATTTAGACTAATAAAGTCACATAACATTTAAGAACACATTTTGTCAGTTTATCACTTAATTTCACCTGAGCTCTCAATTTTTTTACTTCAATTATTTACAGTTTAAAGGCCTTAAATTCAAAAGGCCTTAAATGCTTGAACCCTGATACATGCTGCTCGCAGCTTTAATCCTATTTACATTCTATATAAAATGGGTATGTTTGGGGATGTTAAAGAATCTTACATTAATCAATAAAATAATAAAAGGGAAATCATACAGATTTCTGTATGATAAAATCAGATATTAGATACGATTTGAATTAGAAAAAGATTTATAAATCTTTTTTAGCTGTAAAAACTTAATATTGATACATTTAAATGTGGCTGTTATGTCCATATAGCTACTACTTTTCAGCACTTCTCTAAACGTACAAAAACTTTCGTTTTGTGTCTTTGAAAGTTATGTGTTATTAATGAGACCAGGCTGACAACACAGACAACACAGATTTCAAAGCAGCTTTATAGTGATAACAAGAAAATTATGCATTTCAGCTGTTGTTCAGCTGAAGTCAGTTTATGCTGGAATTAGTAAACAAGCAAAATGTTGTGCATTACTGAAATAAATTACTATATATTATTAATATTGTTGTACTATTATTATTATTTCAATGTATTTACACTGTAATTACAGTTGCATGATAACATTATTATTAGTGTTTTAGATCTAAAATGTAATATATATGAAATGTTGGAAAATTTGATGATACCACCAGGTGGTATCATTAATTCAGAATCATTAATTCACTGATTCGTTCAGAGCGGCTGAATCATTCATGAACGAAAACACTATTCTGTGATGGCGATAATGATTTTGTGTAATCTGAGTGCTTAACTCCATTAATGAAAATGGCATCATTAATCCAAATGTGTATATAAAAAGAAAACAGTTTAAATTAATTCTGTTTACTTCATTACTAGAGCAGGGATCTTCAAATCTGGCCTACCAGATCCACTTTCCTGCAAAGCTTAGCTCTAACCCTAATCAAACACACCTGAACATGCTAATCAATGTCTTTAGTATCCTTATAAAATCACAGGTAGGTGAGGAAACCTTGTGTGTGATTTAAAGAATGAGAGTCACCTGTGAATCACACCGGTCTCTGATCGCTCCTACCATGTCTCGCTTGTCTAGCCACAGCAACATTTATACAAGCTCCAGGTGCTTAAAGAAAATCATATTTAAATCATAAATCAAAAATTGCAATTAGACATTTTTTGGTAACTCTTTAGATTACGGCCCAGAAAGTACCACGTAATTAAAGTGAATTTACAGGGTAATTTTCGGTAATTATAGTGTAACTATAAAGTAAGTAGGTGTAGGTATAAGGGAACAATATGTAATATTGGGAGAATAAAGGGGTAACTAGCCCGGAAAGTACTGCGTAATGAAATCGTATTTACAGGGTAATTATTTTGTAATTATAGTGTAACTATAAAGTAAGTAGGTGTAGGTATAAGGGAACAATATGTAATATTGTGAGAATAAAGGGGTAACTAGCCTGGAAATTACTGCGTAATGAAATCGTATTTACAGGGTAATTTTTTTGTAATTATACTACAATGTTGTATGTGTTTAGGCAAAAAAACATGTCAAGTTTGGGCAATAAAGGGGTAACAACATGGAAAATTACAAATATGTATACTGTAAGTATTTTATAACTAAGGGCTAACTATTCTAATATTACATGGTACTTATGGCATACTATACCTAACAACATGGAAAATTACAAATAACTATACTGTAAGTATTGCATAATTGTATAAGTATTGACACTTCCAGATGAGAACACAAAAACATTTTTAAATGATGATGAAGATGTAGTTACCCTGTTACTACTTGTAACAAGGGGGTAACAAGCACCACTTTAATTTACAGCCCGTAGATGATGTAGTTACCCTGTAACTACGTGTAACAAGGGGGTAACAAGCACCACTTTAATTTACAGCCGGCAGATGATGTAGTTACCCTGTAACTATGTTTAACAAGAGGGTATCTTTGCCAGTAATTAATTAATTTAGTCTTACTTGCCTTGAAACATGTGTATCAAATCATATAAATTATAGGCTACTGTATATAAGTAGTAAAATGCAAGTGTGTTTTATCGTGTTATATGAATATTTTATTTTCTGGGATCAGCTGAAAAGAGGTAAGCTTATTTTCCACTACATTTCACCGACTCCAATGCCTTTCAAACAGAATAGCAGACCAATTATCTGTAAAACTCAGGTAAGTAACCTTGATTCTAAATCAAATCATAGCAAAAACCTTATGAATCTTACGACCTTACTAAAAAAAAACTTTTATATGACACTTATTATTACAAAAAAAGTTATGTAGTGGATGTGCTTTCTAAATTGCTCCCAAATGATTGTTTAGCTTGCAATATCTCCATCATGTCAAGTTAAAACATATTTAAATAGTGCTTTAAACTATAGGCTACATATTGTTTGAAAGCAGCTTCACAATAATAAACAAATATAAAAGTAATATTTAAAAATGTTTTTGTGTTATCATCTGGAAGTGTCAATACTTATACAATTATGCAATACTTACAGTATAGTTATTTGTAATTTTCCATGTTGTTAGGTATAGTATGCCATAAGTACCATGTAATATTAGAATAGTTAGCCCTTAGTTATAAAATACTTACAGTATACTTATTTGTAATTTTCCATGTTGTTACCCCTTTATTCCCCAAACTTTATTCTCCCAATATTACATATTGTTCCCTTATACCTACACCTACTTACTTTATAGTTACACTATAATTACCGAAAATTACCCTGTAAATTCACTTTAATTACGTGGTACTTTCCGGGCCGTAATCTAAAGCCTTACCCATTTTTCCCCAAATTGTGTGGACCTACAATAACAACAAATAACACTGTTCTCTTCACTTCATCTCAGTTGCTTCTCATAGACAGCCACAGGACTGAATGAGACTCCAGTCAGATGTTTGTCCAAAGAAAAGACTCACACGTGAGTTTCCCAAGATAAAATATGCAATCAAAAGTCTCAATATAAGCTCATACATTTCTCATAAAATTCTCTGAAGAGCAAGTGATCTGAGCTTCTATTACTATTTCTATTATGTTTCCTATATAATAGTTTATAGTTAAAAGCATGGTAACTCAAGATCTCCAATAACATCCAGACTGTCTTGTCTGAGCCAGTCCAGACGCTCTTAGCGTCCTTGTTCAGCTTTTCTTCCCCTCCACGCTGATCGTTCATACCTCATAATGCTCCTCAGAGAAGCCTCTTCTGCCCATGTGCAATAAGTGAAAATATTGGTGCGAGAGACGGTCGAGAGCTATTCAGAGATATTGGACACCAAAATTCAATAACTTGAAGGAGCCGCGATCACAGAGGGGAAGCAGGCAATTTTCAAAACCGCTTGCATCCTAGGCGAAAGAACGTGCTTCCACGTGTCAAATCGTGACAAGAGCGAAGGTGGAACGGGGTAATTATCACAGCCGATTTACGCTGATGTGGAATTCACAAGCGAGATCCTCTGTGCCATCTGAATGTAAAGTTGCTCTTTGGGAAAGTGAGCTTCATTGTGGTTTTATTTTATGATTTGTTGTTTTTAGCCTCAGGTGGTCACATTCAGAGCTTTGCTGATGAGAATTTCATGCAGTGCTTGTTTGAGACGAGCAGTCTTTCCTCGCTGAACATTGAGTGTGGCGGCCACCCGTCTGAAGTGTGAACTGAATTATAGATATCTAATTTCAGCTCGACTGCCGGCCACCAGGCCCGCGGTGAGCAGCATGGATATTTTATCACCACCCCAGAAATAAATAAAAGCAGTTTGTCCCTAGGAAGAAAGAAATCAAGCAATTGCGCTGAAGAAAAATGAGAGGGTTTGGAGTTTAGAGAAACTCTGGAACCTTCTAGAACCTGATCCATCGAGCTCAAGTTTCCAGCTGCACATTCAGTATACGTGATCATCCACTTGATGTCTTCAACTGCAGTTCTGGAGGGTTAGCTCTGTCACTCAAACACCCACTGGTCATTTTCAAATAATGCTAAGACTTCAATTTGGTTAAATTTTTTCAGACGTGTTTGATTAGGCTAAACTGTGCAGGACTGATTTTGCATCCATTCAAAATCATCTGTGCATTTTGACTAATTAAAAAATAATTAGTTATATCATGAGCCAGTGAGCGAAGATGACAGCAAGCAGGACACCTGCATAATAATGCACTATATAATCGTATTCAGTTATAACTAAATATATACGAATAGTTCATATTTACATAATATAGTCAATGAAAGTTTGTCCTGATACTAAACATCAGCAACACTAACCTTTGCTTATAACTTATAAAAAGAAGGCAGGCTGAAAGGTCAAAGCATCTTCACACTGGGTTCATGTGCATCCGTCTCTCTGTCCTGTAGGGCCTCAGCATGACGTGTTTCCCACAGCATAATGTCACAAACGTGACATTAGCGGGTTTTCATGCGGCGGATTAATTAGCCGCATGAAAACAGACAATTAGCATACAAATATTTCAATGCAAAAAAAGTTGCTTAATGATCATCTGAACAAGCGGAAGTGTTAAACCAACCTCTGCAGAAGCACAGCGATGTTGCTTCTCACCATGGGACATTTAATGAAATTAATCTGCTCATTATCTCAGAGACCATGATATTTTATCAATCACTTTGCTGTATCAGCTCTGAGATCTTATGGCAGAGCAAATTACACCTCAGCCTATAGTGAAAACGGATAAACGGATTAATTACTTATGCATTAAACAAGTCACAATGTAATAACAGATCAGACATGATATCTTGATTCATTTAGTGTGAATCTGAACAGAGTATGATGTCAAGTGACAGCAATATCTCTGCTGTAAATATTTGTATGATATGTCATGGTTTATGACATCTTTTTTACAAGTGGATCTGTTTTGTAATGCATAGTAACTCTGTCCGTGATAGAGTTTTCCAGGATGCAATAACTCTAAAATTTTCCATGGGGTCGTGTATAAACCAGCTCCATGGAGTATATTTTTTTCCTAATATTGTGTGTGAGGAATGATGGATGGTTATATCTGACCTCTTTAAATGAGTTTGTGCAAATCTGGTGAGTGTGCTGGTTTTATGTCAGAAACGCTCTTGTTAAATCTTTCTCTCACACACAGTCACACACGCACACACATACGGTATGGTTTACTGGACTCTCCATATACGTAATGGTTTTTATACTGTAAAAACTGTATATTCTATCCCCCTACACTAAACCTACCACTAAACCTACCCATTACAGAAAGGCATTTTTGTTTAGTGCTGTTCAGTTCTGTATTTTTTTAAGACATTTGGTTTATGAGGACACAGGATGTTGGACGCTTTGCAGTTATGTGTATGTTAAATATTTAAGTTTGAATACTTTCATTGTGATTATGCAGACTTACAAAATATTTTAAAATTGACAGCATATATACAAGCAATTACAGTTGGCAAAAGAGGCAAGCCCTAAATAATGCCCTAAGTAAGTAAAAACATGATGTCCTCAAAGTTGATGTGTTAGAAACAGGAAAAATGGGCAAGCGTAAGGATTTGGGCTAGTTTGACAAGGGCCAAATTGTAATGGCTAGCCAACTGTCAGAACATATCCAAAACTGCAACTCTTGTGGGGTGTGCTGGTCTGCAGTGGTCAGTATCTATCAAAAGTGGTCCAAGGAAGGAAAAGTGGTGAACCAGCGACAGGGTCATGGGTGGCCAAGGCTCATTGATGCATGTGGGGAGCGAAGAGTGGCCCGCATTGTCCGATCAAACAGACAAGCTACTATAGCTTAAATTGCTCAAGAAGTTAATGCTGGTTCTGATAGAAAGGTGTCAGAATTCACAGTACATTGCAGTTTGTTGTGTACGGGGCTGCATAAGACCAGTCAGTGTGCCCATGCAGACCCCTGTCCACTGCTGAAAGAGACAACAGTGGGCATGTGAGCATCGAAACTGGACCACAGAGTAATGGAAGAAGGTGGCCTGGTCTGATGAATCACATTTTCTTTTACATCATGTGGATGGCAGGGTGTGTGTTCATTACTTACCTGGGGAACACATGGCACCAGTATGCACTATGGGATAAAGGCAAGCTGGCGGAGGCAGTGTGATGCTTTGAGCAATGTTCTCCTGTGAAGCCTTGTGTCTTATTACACTTATGGATGTTACTTTGACATGTACAGTATTGTTCAAAATAATAGCAGAACAATGTGACTAAACAGAATAATCAAGGTTTTTAGTATATTTTTTTATTGCTACGTGGCAAACAAGTTACCAGTAGGTTCAGTAGATTCTCAGAAAACAAATGAGACCCAGCATTCATGATATGCACGCTCTTAAGGCTGTGCAATTGGGCAATTAGTTGAATTAGTTGAAAGGGGTGTATTCAAAAAAAATAGCAGTGTGGCATTCAATCACTGAGGTCATACATTTTGTGAAGAAACAGGTGTGAATCAGGTGGCCCCTATTTAAAGATGAAGCCAACACTTGTTGAACATGCATTTGAAAGCTGAGGAAAATGGGTCGTTCAAGACATTGTTCAGAAGAACAGCGTACTTTGATTAAAAAGTTGATTGGAGAGGGGAAAACCTATAAAGAGGTGCAAAAAATTATAGGCTGTTCAGCTAAAATGATCTCCAATGCCTTAAAATGGAGAGCAAAACCAGAGAGACGTGGAAGAAAACGGAAGACAACCATCAAAATGGATAGAAGAATAACCAGAATGGCAAAGGCTCAGCCAATGATCACCTCCAGGATGATCAAAGACAGTCTGGAGTTACCTGTAAGTACTGTGACAGTTAGAAGACGTCTGTGTGAAGCTAATCTATTTTCAAGAATCCCCATAAAGTCCCTCTGTTAAAAAAAGGCACGTGCAGAAGAGGTTACAATTTGCCAAAGAACACATCAACTGGCCTAAAGAGAAATGGAGGAACATTTTGTGGACTGATGAGAGTAAAATTGTTCTTTTGGGTCCAAGGGCCACAGGCAGTTTGTGAGACGACCCCCAAACTCTGAATTCAAGCCACAGTACACAGTGAAGACAGTGAAGCATGAAGGTGCAAGCATCATGATATGGGCATGTTTCTCCTACTATGGTGTTGGGCCTATTTATCGCATACCAGGGATCATGGATCAGTTTGCATATGTTAAAATACTTGAAGAGGTCATGTTGCCCTATGCTGAAGAGGACATGCCCTTGAAATGGTTGTTTCAACAAGACAATGACCCAAAACACACAGTCTTGGTTCCAAACCAACAAAATTAATGTTATGGAGTGGCCAGCCCAATCTCCAGACCTTAATCCAATTGAGAACTTGTGGGGTGATATCAAAAATGCTGTTTCTGAAGCAAAACCAAGAAATGTGAATGAATTGTGGAATGTTGTTAAAGAATCATGGAGTGGAATAACAGCTGAGAGGTGCCACAAGTTGGTTGACTCCATGCCACACAGATGTCAAGCAGTTTTAAAAAACTGTGGTCATACAACTAAATATTGCTTTAGTGATTCACAGGATTGCTAAATCCCAGAAAACAAAAATGTTTGTACAAAATAGTTTTGAGTTTGTACAGTCAAAGGTAGACACTACTATTTTTTGAACACACCCCTTTCAACTAATACCCCAATTGCACAGCCTTAAGAGCGTGCATATCATGAATGCTGGGTCTTGTTTGTTTTCTGAGAATCTACTGAACCTACTGGTAACTTGTTTGCCACGTAGCAATACAAAATATACTAAAAACCTTGATTATTCTGGTTAGTCACATTGTACTGCTATTATTTTGAACAATATCGTACCACCTACCTAAGCATTGTTGCAGACCATGTACACCCTATGGAAACAGTATTCCCTGGTGGCTGTGGCCTCTTTCAGCAGGATAATGCACTCTGCCACAAAGCAAAAATGGTTCAAGAATGGTTTGAGCAGTGTTGGGAAGGTTACTTTGGAAATGTAATAGGTTACAGATTACTAGTTACCCTATTTAAAATGTAATAATGAGTGTGACTATTTCATTACTTTATTAAAGAATGTAACTGATTACATTTGATTACTTTTTGTTTTGTTTTGTTTTCTATTTGCACTGGAACACGTTTTCACTCACCATGGTGGCAACTTTCAGGTTGTAGCCTAAAGCTTTCAGCAGCAATGTGGATTGATATAATTGGCAGACATGGTTCTCTGCAATTTCAAATTAAAGAACCAATCAAAAGCATCAGAACAGCATCTTTACTAAACAGCTTTTAAATGGCAGGTGTCACAAACCCGGTCTCTGTGGCTCCCTCTGATCGCCACCTGAGGGCACCCTCACCTGAGTATTAGACTGTTCTTGGACTCCATTTCCCATGTACTCTCACACCAGGACTGAGCACTGCACACCTGATACTCATCTCCTGACACTCATTACCTGGCACATATATACTCAGCACACACACACAGCCATCGCGAAGTCTTGTATTGCCCTGGCTACATTTCTGAGCGTTTACCCTGTTTACTATTACCTGTTGCTTTTTTAACTTTCTTTATTCAAATCAAATGACTGATTGTTAGGCTGCATTAACTAGGTCAGCCGGAACCGGGAACACTTCCCATAACACCTGATGTACTCGTTACATCATAAAAAGAGTGGCATCCACACTAATGTTAGTCTCTCTGTTTATCCCGAGGTTTACTGCAGTCGGCCGGATCCAGGCCGTGTCCGGATCGGATGGTGGACCTGCATCTGGACATGACCAGCTCATCCTGGAGTGTCTGCTGAGACCGTGTCCATTAGTGTCTCCTCTGAATTTGCCTCACCGGAACGTCATTCTCAATTAACCCGTCTCCGGCGCAATAACTCCGATCTTTCAAGTATTCATATTCTTGTGTAATCGACGCGCCATCCTAAATGAGCCCGTCTCGTGCGTCATACCCAAAATTTCGAATATTCCTATCTAATATGATTTATGACCTGCAAGGTTGCCAGAGTAATAATTATACACTGTTAATAATAGGCCAGAGGAGAACTGGCACCCCGACTGAGTCTGGTTTCTCCCAAGGTTTATTTTTCTCCATCATGCCCTGATGGAGTTTTGGTTCCTTGCCACTGTCGCCTTTGGCTTGGCTTGCTCAGTTGGGGACACTCAAATTATGATCCAAGTTACTCAGCTAAATATACAAATTGAATTTATTAATTTGGTCATATATAATTCTATAAACTATCCAAATTAAACTAGCCAAATCAAATTTTGTTGCAATGTTGTCCTGTTTAACACTGTGAAGCTGCTTTGAAACAATCGTCATTGTAAAAGCGCTATATAAATAAAGTTGATTGATTGATTGATTGATTGATTGCTGATCTTGGACTGCCTATTCACCCTGTTTCCTGCCTGCCGCCTGCCTTGTTATCTCTGCCTGTCTACCGATCACCCTGTCTTGTCTGCCGCCTGTCCCGACCTACTGCCTGGTATTGTTATTGTCTTCGTCTAGCCTCTGACATTGGGATTGCTGGTATTTGACCCCTGCCTGTACGACCAAGAGTATTTAATAAAGCTGCAAATGGATCTCCCCGAGTCCTCCGCGTCATTACAGAAGACTTCGCCAGAAACCGATCCAGCGGCTTTTCAACATCTGTCTATGGAGCTTTCTACTCAGGCCAGTGTCTTAGCCGTCCACCAACAGCAGCTCACCCGCCTTACCTCTGTCACAGAGGAACTGGTCAAGACGCTTCAAAGCATGCGACTCACACCCGCTGACGTAAGCCCGCCGTTAGCCACACCACCCATGGCGGCGGTTCCATCCACAGGCCCCGCTAGCAACCCACGCTTAGCCTTCCCTGAGAAATATGATGGATCACCAGCGAGATGCAAGGGGTTTCTGCTACAGTGTTCACTGTTCATCTCACAACAACCCACTCTCTACCCCAATGACGTAAGTCGACGCTTTATTTGTTCACTACTGACGGGGAAAGCACTAGAATGGGCAACAACTGTATGGAATAATGGACAATCTTCATTTGCTTCATTTTGAGGAGTTTTTGCAGCGCTTTCGTGAGATCTTTGAGCACGCTGAAGGGGGCAAGGAGGCCGGCGAGCTCCTGTTGGCACTTCGCCAAGGGAAACAGACTGCCGCCGAGTATGCTCTCACATTCCGTACGCTAGCCGCTCAAACTTCGTGGGTGGATGACACGCTTAAACTGTTGTTCCGCAGGGGACTAAACACCGAACTCCAGTCTGAGCTAGCCTGTCGCGACGAGGGTCGTACGCTGAACAGCTTTATCGATTTGGCAATCCGCATTGACAATCTGATTAGATCACGCCGTCCTGCTAGGAGCACTTCATCCTTTCCCGCAGTCACTTCAACTATTCCAGAATCTGAACCCATGCAAATCGGCTCCACTCACCTGTCCGGGGAGGAGAGAGAAAGACGAGTCCGGCAACGGCTGTGTTTGTATTGTGGCCAGGCCGGCCATATGAGAGCATCATGTCCCACTTGTCCATCCAGCCGTGATACCACTGCGGTGAGTCCCATTCCTACTCCTTCTACCATAGAAATACCAGCAGAACTGTTATTAAAGGATAAAACCATACAAACACATGCCATGATAGATTCTGGTGCTGCTGGTAACTTTATGGATTTGAACTTCGCTAGGTCACAAAACATTTCCCTAACCCTCTGTGACTCTGTATTGTCAGTGGCGCGCTAGACGGACGCCCCCTGGGGACAGGACAGGTGCCTTACACCACTGACGACATTACTCTACAAATCGGAGCTTTGCACAGAGACCATATGTTTTTTTATCATCAACTCACCACTGAATCCCCTCATCCTTGGGTTACCATGGTTACGCCTGCACAATCCACAGATTTCCTGGGCAGATAATCAGATAACACACTGGTCGGATTGTTGTCGCCGAACCTGTCTCCAGTCTCCACAAAGCAAAGATTCAACGAAGGCCATACAACCCACAAAACAGCTCCCCAGCGAATATCACGATCTCTCCGAGGCCTTCAGCAAAACGCAAGCCGCCCAACTGCCACCACACCGCACCAGTGACTGTGCCATCAATCTCATTCCGGGATCCTCACAACCCAAGGGCCGCATATTCCCACTCTCTCAGCCTGAATCCGAAGCTATGCAACGTTACATCGAGGAGGAGCTAACCAAGGGCTTTATACAACCATCCACCTCTCCTGCTTCAGCCGGGTTCTTCTTTGTCAAGAAAAAGGACGGTGGGTTGAGACCCTGTATTGACTATCGAGGACTTAATGATATCACAGTGAAGTTCCGCTATCCGTTACCTTTGGTTCCTTCCGCTCTAGAACAACTACGAACTGCTCGTTTCTTCACCAAACTTGATCTCCGAAGCGCTTATAATCTCATCCGTATAAGGGAGGGAGATGAGTGGAAAACGGCCTTCTCCACCACCACTGGGCACTACGAATACCGGGTCATGCCCTTCGGTCTGGTCAACAGTCCTTCCATTTTTCAGGCCTTCATAAATGACGTTTTCCGGGACATGCTTAATAAGTGGGTAATAATGTACATAGACGATATCCTTATCTTCTCAAATACCTTCTCTGATCATGTTCGTCAGGTCCGGGCTGTCCTACAGAGGCTCATCAAACATCAGCTCTACGCCAAACTGGAAAAATGTGAGTTCCATCAGACCTCAACCTCCTTCCTGGGGTACGTCATCAGCGCTGAAGGGGTAGCTATGGATGACAACAAGGTCCAGGCAGTGGTGAATTGGCCTTTACCAGCCACGATCAAGGAGTTGCAGCGGTTTTTGGGATTCGCTAACTTCTACCGGCGCTTCATTGAAACTTCAGTCTCATCGCCGCTCCGCTTACTTCCATGATCAGAAAGGGAAGCTCCAAGCTGGTCTGGACAACCACCTCTACAGAGGCTTTTCACAAGTTAAAGAATCTGTTCACGTCGGCTCCTATCCTGCACCATCCAGATCCAGAACTAGAGTTCATTGTGGAGGTGGATGCTTCCAGCACGGGAGTTGGAGCTGTTCTCTCTCAACGACACGGCAGTCCTCCTAAGCTATTTCCCTGTGCCTATTACTCACGCAAACTCTCTCCACCAGAACAGAACTATGACGTGGGTGATCGTGAGCTCTTGGCTATAAAAGCCGCCCTGGAGCAGTGGCGGCATTGGTTGGAGGGGAGCAAACACCCTTTCACTGTGCTAACAGATCACCGCAACCTTGAATACTTGCGCTCAGCCAAACGTCTTAACCATCGCCAAGGCAGGTGGGCCTTGTTCTTCACCCGATTTGACTTCAGTCACCTACCGACCAGGGTCCAAGAACACGAAAGCTGACGCACTCTCACGCCAGTTTGATTCATCGGCACCACCTACCAATGAACCCATTCTCCCAACCTCCATTATCCTCGCACCCATCCAATGGGACATTATGACCGAGATCACCAACGCTCACAAGACGGAACCACCTCCTGCCAACTGCCCTACAACACGTACCTCACGCACCGCATCCCCTTCGTCAAAAGCTCTTGCAGTTGATACATACATCGCCCAGTGCTGGACATCCAGGCATAGCGGCAACCACCCAGCTTGTCAATAACCGGTTTCGGTGGCCATCACTACAGTCAGATATCATCACTTTCATCCACAACTGTGCCATCTGTCAGACCACAAAATCACCCCGCCAACTACCTGCTGGACTTCTTCATCCGTTACCGATACCACAACGTCCCTGGTCGCACATAGCCATAGACTTCATCACCGATCTACCGAACTCTCAGGGACATACCACTATACTCACCGTGGTAGATCGCTTCTCAAAAGCTAGCCGTTTTATTCCGCTGCCTAAGCTACCAATCGCCCTGGAGACAGCCGAGCTTCTGTGCAACTAAACGTATTCCGTTTCTACGGTCTTCCGGAGGACATTGTCTCCGACAGAGGTCCCCAGTTCACGTCGCGTCTGTGGTCAGCCTTCTTTCAAAAGCTCAATATAAACATCAGTCTGACATCCGGCTATCACCCTGAGGCCAACGGTCAGGTTGAGAGGTTGAATCAAGAACTCATTCGCTATCTCTGTTCTTACTGCCACCAAAACCAGTCCGACTGGAGTCGGTATCTGTTCTGGGCTGAATACGCGCAGAATTCGCTCCAGAAACCAGCCACTGGACTCACGCCCTTCCAATGTATCCTGGGTTACCAGCCCCCTCTGTTCCCTTGGTCTGGCGAACCCACCGACCTTCCGACCGTGGACCAATGGCTTCGAAGGAGTGAGGAGGTATGGAACAGGGCTCACGTTCACCTACAGAGGGCAGTCAGGCGCCAGAAGCAACAAGCTGACCGCTTACGCCGGCCACATCCTGATTACCAACCGGGTCAATGGGTCTGGTTATCAACCAGAGATCTCCGTCTTCGACTCCCCTGTAGAAAGCTCAGTCCCAGGTACGTTGGTCCATTCAAAATCATCCGTCCCATAACCCCAGTCTCTTACCGCCTTGCTTTACCTCTGGAATACCGTATCTCACCCACTTTCCATGTCTCTCTGCTTAAGCCCGCAGGTGGTACGAGAGGAGAGGAGAACCTAGAGGGGACCGGTGACCAGAGACCCCCTCCCCTCATCGTGGAAGGCGAGGAGGCCTATCAAGTTCACGAACTGTTTAACTCTAGACGCCGGGGCAGACTCCTACAATATCTCGTCGACTGGGAGGGGTTTGGCCCGGAGGAACGGTCCTGGGTCAATGCTGAGGACATCCTGGACCCAGGTCTCATCACCGAATTTCATAGGACCCACCCGGAGCGTCCGGCCCCCCGTTCTCGTGGTAGACCCGGCGTCGCCGCCTCCTCGCTTCAGGAGCAGCTCGCAGGGAGGGGGCTCTGTCATGAACCCGGTCTCTGTGGCTCCCTCTGATCGCCACCTGAGGGCACCCTCACCTGAGTATTAGACTGTTCTTGGACTCCATTTCCCATGTACCCTCACACCAGGACTGAGCACTGCACACCTGATACTCATCTCCTGACACTCATTACCTGGCACATATATACTCAGCACACACACACAGCCATCGCGAAGTCTTGTATTGCCCTGGCTACATTTCTGAGCGTTTACCCTGTTTACTATTACCTGTTGCTGATCTTGGACTGCCTATTCACCCTGTTTCCTGCCTGCCGCCTGCCTTATCTCTGCCTGTCTACCGATCACCCTGTCTTGTCTGCCGCCTGTCCCGACCTACTGCCTGGTATTGTTATTGTCTTCGTCTAGCCTCTGACATTGGGATTGCTGGTATTTGACCCCTGCCTGTATGACCAAGAGTATGTAATAAAGCTGCAAATGGATCTCCCCGAGTCCTCCGCGTCATTACAGCAGGAGACATTGTACAAATCAAAAACAGGCAAAGCAACAAATTAATAATATTCAACATATCCTCAAATTACAGGACTCAAATGATCTGCTGCTAACATATTGGTGCCAGATACCACAGCACACCTTCAGGGGTCTAGTGGAGTCCATGCTCCGATAGGTCAGGGCTGTTTTGGCAGCTAAAGGGTGACCAACACAATATTAGTTATGCCTGATCGGTGTATAGTGTCCAATGTGTAAACTATATGATTTATGCACTAAATCAAGAATAAATCCCTATACAAACTGCATATTTTTAAACGCTCAAGACAGATGTTAATATAAGTAAGATATACTGTCAAATTAACAGTAACTTACTGGCAACAATTATCCAGTAGTTGCTGGATTTCATTCAACAGTAAAATTACTGTAACACTAACTACAGTAGTGTTTAGTAGTGGTGTCAACAATGATCGATTTGGCGAAGCATCACAATGCGGGGCATGCAAGATTCAGAATCGATGCAGCAAAGTGCCATAAACGATTATGTCACCGTTTTTTTTTAGGTTTGAAAAAGCCGAATCCAATACCCTGAACCTTTCAATTTTATTTAATTTAATTACATTTATGTCAAAGATACAGGAGAGTGATAATACAGACATAGCAGCCAATATAATCTGTTGTTCAATATCTGACTGCTTGTATTGCCTCATGACTGATTAAAAATTTGCCTTGTTGCGTGCGTTAGAATTTTAATGCATCGTAGAATTGAATTCGAATCGTTACCTGGTGAATCGTAATTGAATCGACTTGTGAGGGCAGTGCCAATGCACACCCCTAGTGTTTAGCATACTGTAAAATTGAAGACAGCAATTTTACCATTATTTTTACCATGTAAAATTACAGTATTACACCGTTGATTTGTAATAGTATAGTATTATACAGTTATGAAATTTTATTTTAATTTATTTTATAGTGTTACCATATAACCTGTAGAATATGTAGAAAACCTGTTATACCTGTTAAGTGTTATTTCAACTATTGATGGGAAAAAAGACAAACAATTGAAGCCTTAACTGCAAAAAAAAAGTTGATTGTACATTTTTAAACAATACATTAGTATCAATAATAATGACATAATACAAATATTTTTCTTTTTTTTTAAACAAGACTAATGAACAATTTATAATTAATAATTAAAATCAGTGAGCAATGCATGTATCAAACTTAAATAATACAGTAGATCAAAAAAAGCAAGACGTGTGAGGATTAAGGCCAGGTGAGGAGGGTAGGGATGGCGGCAAGTGGAAAAGAGTGGCATCACTTCTGATAATCCTGCAAGAAATGTTGAGCACAAATCAATCATTGAGGCAAAACATACAATACAACTAATCATAAATAAAAGAACACCATTATAAAAACACCATTATAAACACCTTTAAATGATGGCCAAAAGCTTGTGCATAGGGCCCCGCAGTGACTGAATTTTCTTTTTACAATCTACAGGTCCTTCTAAAAAAATTAGCATATTGTGATAAAAGTTTATTATTTTCCATAAAGTAATGAGAAATTTTTACTTTCATATATTTTAGATTCATTGCACACCAACTGAAATATTTCAGGTCTTTTATTGTTTTAATTCTGATGATTTTGGCACACAGCTCATGAAACCCCTCCCAAAAAATCTCATGAAAATCTAAAAAAATAGCATATCATGAAAAGGTTCTCTAAACGAGCTATTAACCTAATCATCTGAATCAACGAATTAACTCTAAACACCTGCAAAAGATTCCTGAGGCTTTTAAAAACTCCCAGCCTGGTTCATTACTCAAAACCGCAATCATGGGTAAGACTGCCGACCTGACTGCTGTCCAGAAGGCCATCATTGACACCCTCAAGTGAGAGGGTAAGACACAGAAAGACATTTCTGAACGAATAGGATGTTCCCAGAGTGCTGTATCAAGGCACCTCAGTGGGAACTCTGTGGGAAGGAAAAAGTGTGGCAAAAAAAGCTGCACAACGAGAAGAGGTGACCAGACCCTGAGGAAGATTGTGGAGAAGGACCGATTCCAGACCTTGGGGGACCTGCGGAAACAGTGGACTGAGTCTGGAGTAGAAACACCCAGAGCCACCATGCACAGGCGTGTGCAGGAAATGGGCTACAGGTGCCGCATTCCCCACCTCAAGCCACTTTTGAACCAGAAACAGAGGCAGAAGCACCTGACCTGGGCTACAGAGAAGCAGCACTGGACTGTCGCTCAAATTTTGCATGTCATTCGGAAATCAATGTGCCAGAGTCTGGAGGAAGTCTGGGGAGAAGGAATGCCAAAATGCCTGAAGTCCAGTGTCAAGTACCCACAGTCAGTGATGGTCTGGGGTGCCATGTCAGCTGCTGGTGTTGGTCCAATGTGTTTTTATCAAGGGCAGGGTCAATGCAGCTAGCTATCAGGAGATTTTGGAGCACTTCATGCTTCCATCAGATTTCGTTTTTCAGCACGACCTGGCACCTGCTCACAGTGCCAAAACCACTGGTAAATGGTTTACTGACCATGGTATTATTGTGCTCAATTGGCCTGCCAACTCTCCTGACCTGAACCCCATAGAGAATCTGTGGGATATTGTGAAGAGAAAGTTGAGAGGCAAGACCCAACACTGATATTAAGGCCGCTATCGAAGCATCCTGGGCCTCCATAACACCTCAGCAGTGCCACAGGCTGATTGCCTCCATGCCACGCCGCATTTAAGCAGTCATTTCTGCAAAAAGGATTCCCGACCAAGTATTGAGTGCATAACTGAACATAATTATTTGAAGGTTGACTTTTTTTGTATTAAAAACACTTTTCTTTTATTGGTCGGATTAAAATGCTAATTTTTCGAGATAGGAATTTTGGGTTTTCATGAGCTGTATGCCAAAATCATCAGTATTAAAACAATAAAAGACCTGAGATATTTCAGTTGGTGTGCAATGAATCTATGAGTTTAATTTTATCATTACATTATGGAAAATAATGAACTATTATCACAATATGCTAATTTTTTCAGAAGGACCTGTATATTTTTTAAATTATTTTCATCTCAAAAGTAAATATATGAACAGATATTAAGAGTTTTTAAAAAAATTTTGTATGTACACCAACTGCAGAAAACCCCAATTTGATCTTTATAGAACAAAACTCACACATATATTTTATAATATAAACTTATTAATAATCTATTTTCAGTAATATTTACTAAATATAACATATTTATTTGTCTGCCATTGTGTTTTAACTTGAATCATGCCCAACAAATGCCAGTTTCAGGCAATTTACTCCTTGCATAATAAAAGCTTACATGTTGACAAACGTGTTTTTAATGCATTATTTTCAATGTATGTATTATTAGTGTGTCCCTTAGAAGTAATTCACATTGTAATGTATCTGGTTGCCATAACAGAAAGCCAAAATGTCAAGCAACGTTACATTTACCTCAGGAAAGAAATTCAATGCAGGATGATTCTTGGTGTGCTGGGAAGGGAAAGCTGGGTCTCAGCATCTGCCTGTGTAGTAGTTTCCCTGTATGAGAAAGTCAACACAAAGGGGAAAAAAATCAGAGCTAAGATTATGTAACGGAGGCCAGCTAGTAGTTGCTGTGCGAGTAAACCTCACTCCTCTGATCTCAAGAGACGCTCTAGCGACTGACGCTAGAGGTTGCAGCCTTTAGCCTCCTTGTTAGAGCGTCCAACTCTCATGCCGGCGGACCCGGGTTCGAGTCCCGCTTGGAGCAGGGCGGTTCGAACAGGAGGGGTTACATTGGTGCCGTGACCCGGATGGGAGTGAGGTTTAGGGGGGTGAGTGTAACGGAGGCCAGCTAGTAGTTGCTGTGCGAGTAAACCTCACTCCTCTGATCTCAAGAGACGCTCTAGCGACTGACGCTAGAGGTTGCAGCCTTTAGCCTCCTTGTTAGAGCGTCCGACTCTCATGCCGGCGGACCCGGGTTCGAGTCCCGCTTGGAGCAGGGCGGTTCGAACAGGAGGGGTTACAATTACACATACTGAAAAGGCAATTAAAGAACATTTATACTGTTGCACATTCAAAGGGATAGTTCACCCAAAAATGAAAATAAGATAAACTGACAGACACAGCAAAGCGAGGCCAAGGCACTCTCAAAGTTGCTCTTCATAAAATGGCTGTGGTTGTTTTTCGTGGTTATTTCGTATTACTGTATTTAAATTTACAGTAACATGGCCCAAACTACATTGAAATCTACACTGTAACAAATTGCTGTAGTTTTTACAACAAAATTGTACAGAATATTACTGTTTAAGCATTTTAAAAGAAGTAGCTGTATTTCGCAATTCATTATGGGCCAAACGTTGTTTTACAGTGGGTAACAGTATATTTCCATGTCAACTGTAATTCATTTACAAGAAGGCGGTGTTGTTCCTGTAGCTTATGCATTTTCACAATAACTTACTGTGGTGTGGCATTATGGGATTGCGCGGGCTTCGTTCAAGTTTGAAATCCAGTTGACTGGAGCAGCGCCAGCACGATTGAAGATGGCATTATTCATAATTCCTGGTAAGTTCTTTAGAAGTATACTCTTTTATATTTCTTTAATTTTATGTATAAGCAATCTCATGTCACTATATCTAACGTGCTAGCATGACATTTAGAAGTTAAAGTTACATATAAAAGTTGTCAAATATAATATGTTTCCAGATACAATACATAATGTTAGGTTAGTAACGTAAATGTGTCATTTAACTTTAAGATTTTTGTTTCAGGCGCGAGGCTTTTTGACGCGGTACCCCAGGTTGAGATGAACACGAACAAGGTAAAAACATTGACGAAAAATGGCATGATATAACATTATTTAACATAGATGAATACTGCAGTTTATGGTTTAATTTCTCTATGTATTCAGTTCGCTATGTATTCGGTTAACTGAACTTGTTGTAGAGAAAGCACCCGTTCAGTGGATCTCAAATGAGAGGAGACAAAATGCCGTGCTGTAAGCTTCAGTTGACGAAAAACATCAGAAAATGCGATCATAGCATGATTAAATGATGCAATTCATTTCGCAAGTAAAATTTTCTTATTGAGCAAGTCACACAGGTGTTCACGTGAATAAAAGAACAGTTCAACCGTTCAGCGAGTCTCTCATCTTGTTCGTCACAGTATATCTTTTTTTTTTTCAAAATAACTGACGGGCAAAATATGTTAATTTTCTACTTTTTTGTTCAATTGTGTTACTGTCCCATATCGATCTCAAATTAGAACCTACATGTGTGCACAAGAGCAATAACATTCTGGTCAATTCTATGCTATGTACTGTTGCTAAACTGTATAAGAATGTACATATAGATATGCATTTTTCGGTAGTGTATTTTGATCTAATAATATGTAAATGCACTAAAAAAAAAAAAACAATAGGCCCATCTTTTGTCTTTATTTTTTTGTAGGTGCAAAGAACAGCAGATGATGTGGAAAAAAGTTGTACATTTCAAGTTTCTGAAACTGATTAAAGGTAGGCTAGTGTAAAATATTAATTCTGTTGTAAATCATTTAATAAGATGTATTTTAGATTAAATTTTATATTGAAATACCACTGTTAAACTGTTACATTATTGTTTATATTTATTCATTTCAGGTGAACCCCGCAGATTTGACTATTCGAGGGTCAGGTGGTTGTGATTTCATCTCAACTCTTATTCAGTCTTATTTCAACTTCAGTCTGGTGTCCTGGGAGCAGGCATCTTTTGCAAACTTAACAGGTAACATGCTTTACTTGACTAAATTTGTTTCTGAAAAAGGTTATTTGGTTTTATTACTGGTATATTTAAAGGTGTGTTCTGTATGTTAAATTGTTAGATCCCCAAAAATGACAATTCTGTCATTAATTCCTCTCCCACATGTCGTTTTATTAAATTTTGATTTTTTTTCTAAAGTTTCTGCTTATATTTTTGTGCAGATGTTTTGTTGGAATCACATCACTCAATGGAGCCAAGACAACAGCATGGACTGAGGCAAAACAAGTGGAAAGGTCTCAGAAAAGGAACAAGTCAACCCTCACGTGTTTGCTCATCTCAGTGAGTGTGTATATATTAAGTTGTCTTTTGATGAAATAGTCTTAGTTTAATAGATAAGCTCAAACAACAGAATTTGTGGAATAATGTTGATTTTAGCATTTTATTTCAATGCTTTTCTTTATATAACAAAATAAATAAATCTGAGTTGCAGTGAGTTTCAATAGGAGCCAAAATGCCACAATTTCTGTTGATTGACTTACATTTTTATTGAAAGTCAATTCTACTCAGAATATTTCTTAAAATGGCTTTTTAAAAGTTTGTGGTTATTTTGTAATATGTAATTTTTATAATAAGATTTTAACAGTTGGAAGATTTTTTAATAAATGCAATGTCTTGCTGCTAGTTTTAATAAATATTTACTTGCAACTCCCTTGACTTGGTTTTTATTCATTTGTAAATGTATTCAGATAGGGTTCATTCTGCATTTAAATCAGTAATTTACAGTTTACGGTTAAAGTTATTCTTTTCAGCATTTTTAATGTTAAACTATTACAAATGTCATCTTGGACTATGGGGGTATTTACAGGATATTATTGGCAACTTTAGTTGCCAGGTAAATACTGTACTTAAGTGAAATTACAAAATATTGCTGTAAAACACATTTACATGATTTTATTGGCAACTTTATTGCCAGGTAAATACTGTACTTAAGTGAAATTACAAAATATTGCTGTAAAGTAAAATACAAGTTTACTTTAATGTTACTGTAAAAAACACTACAAATTACAGTATTTCACATACATAAATAAATTTATTCACAGTATTATACTGTAATCAATTTTACAGCAGTGAACGCCATTTTTACAGGATTTTATTGGCAACTTTTTTTTGCCTGTTAAATCCTGTAAATTCTACAGGATTTTTTTTTACAGTGTAGAGTATCATACTGCACACAGTTTATCATACAGTAGTAAAATGTTGAGAATACCTTGAATATCAAAATCGCTGTAAGCTATTCTAAACTAGCATTAAAGTTATTAGCTAGAATTCCTGCATGAAATAATTAAGATTTTTTACTCACCAGATGAAGCACGTTTCCAGGTCGGCAGATGAGACAGACACAATGCACTGGCTTGACAGAAAAACTTTCAAATGTGCTCTTGCGACACTGACAGAAATTAAAGGTGTCAATGCATGGTCATCCAGTCCTGATGAAAATTCGTTATGTAAGAATAGTAGGCAAGCAATTTTACCTGCAAAATTGTGTGTGCTGTTATTCACGGTCAATTTGCACTGCTGTATTTAGATTTACAGTAACTGAAAATTTCCCAGAATGTATTGAAGATTACGTACTGTCAACCATGTACACAGTATGGAACTGTTGAGAATACAATACTGTGAAAACAACAAAATCAACTGTAACATACTGTACACAGCTTATACAGCAAGAAACTGTTGAGAAAAAAAGTATAGTATTGTGAAAACAACAGAAATCATTTCCAGTGTACCTGAACCTTACAGCAATTGGCTGCCGCTCGCATTGTTCACTTGATATCACTCTGCTCTGCGCCTGTGGACAAGCAAGGTTAGTGTTGCTTTGTACAATGCTAAAAGGAATGGTGAGTTACCAAACTGATCAACTGAGAAAGTAAATACACACACACAAGCTTTTTTTTTGTTGAATACATCGCACCTGGTTCCAGGCTCAGCGGTAGTGATATAACTAGCACAATATTTATAATAGATGGAAATAGTTAGTGAGCGGTTCGTGGGCTACATTGATATATCAGCAGTGGGTTATTCTGGAGGGGTTTATTTTTGGAGATGTTGGTTTTTGTGTGGGAAGAGTTGAATTCTCACTCCTCCTCACATTCACTCTGTCTCTAATGCATGTCAGCCTGAGGGAGACCAGCCTTTATTTATAAAACACACACACACACACACACACACACACACACACACACACACACACACACACACACACACACACACACACACACACACACGACTAGGTGATTTGCAGAAGTTGAAGCCTCAAACATACTTCTAGCTACACAAGCTTATTTTGCAAGGCACTGCATTCCCAAAAAGTATCGCACCACAGCTCATAATGCGATGAAGGTATGTTTTCACTTTTAGCTCAAATGCTCAGTTGCAATGGTGAGATCACTGCATTCGTGACCATGATCGGCTACAATGCTCAGCACTGCAATCTTTATGTAATGGCAGTCCATCTAAATATAATTCTGTAATTCAAATGTTTAGAATTAGTTCATTTCAGAAGCTCTAATAATTAAAACACAATAAAAGTTTTTACATGTAGAACATATTTTATATGCAAAGATGTTAGTGGGCACTTACATTGATGGAGAGCTACCTTCTAGCAAAGTTAATCTCCAACCCTGATCAAAAACAACTGAACCAGCTAATTAAGATCTTTAGGAGCACTTGATAATTACAGACAGGTGTATTTGATCAGGGTTGGATCCGAAGACCTCAGGTAGGAAGATCTCCAGGAACAAGATTATGCACCCCTGCTTTAAACAGTCTTTAAAGTCAGCATGAAAAAAAGTTGTGATCGTCTTTTCTTCCTTATTATGACTGTAGGGTGGGACTTGATTTTGTCCATGGGGAATTGAATGGATGGTTGAATGGTTCTGGTTTGCTATTGGTTGAACTCATGTGAGTGACAGGTTGTCCTGCCCTTGCACCTGTAAGCATGTCATCAGAGAAGAGATGATGCTGCAAGAGTTATTTTGATTAAAGATTATGAGGCAAATAAATGTAAAAAGTTTATGTGCACTGATAAATATTTTCTATAAACATTGCAATATTCCATAATAAAAATATATCTATTTTTTTAATTGTCCATTTTAATTTCATGGTGACTTTAAATCAGGACTAAAAGCAAGATAGAAAATAGACAATTATTCTAATTATGACAGTTTTTGATCTCTTGATCAAAAATCCTATAACCTTACAAGTGAACCTTGAGAAACATTATAAAGTAAACAAGAAGTTCCCCTTTAAAATTGATTAAAAAAACAAAAATATTTAAATAATTCAGATTAAAGGGGCTCTATGTAAGACATAAAACAAAAATACCATAATATGTTTGCAGATATTTAAGAAACATGCTTAGTTAACATACTTGTTTATCTGAAAAACAATGCTATAGTAAATTATTCTCCTGTGAAATTGTGCGTTCTGGGCGGAACTTCTGTCTTTGTTTTGGTCTGTGTAACAAGCCCACTGTCAAGTCAAGTCAAGTCAGCCCTGATGACGTCAGATTCGGACTCATTATATCCTTTTATTGCTGTCTGCTAATCCCCTGCAGCGTCTTTGTTAGCAACAGTGCTGATGTGTCACTAAATGTAGTTTTAAGACTTTTTCAGGCGATAATGTACATGTGTAAAGCTCAAATCTGTGGTTTATTTATAAAGAGAGTGCATATTTGAATATTTTATCTGCCGTTTTCAGAGTTGTGAGATACAGTCGTTCAGCGGGCACTCAGCACACGTTAACGCCGCCGAGAGCAGCCTTTCCTCGGCCAGTTCTTCTGACATCTGCCGCTGGCTCTGATGGCTCTGTAGTGGTTAAAAATGAGTTGTAATTCATCTTGTGCATATCTATCGGGGCGATCTTTGGCCTCTTGGTTCTATAATTTGTTCCCTGGCAAATTGCTGAGGGCAAAGTGAAGTTTCATAACTTTATATTTTTAGGCTATTTAAATTTGCGTTACCGTTGTAGCCTAGGCTAACGTACTTGCGCTGACTATGTAATATGTTTGACTGAATTGTTTGATTTATTTATTGTATAGCTTCTTATACCTTTTACTTATACTTTTATAATCGCTATTATTGATCATACATGAAAAAACATTTAACAAAAAGAGACATTATATTTATTACAGTGATAATCATACATACTTGTGGCTTTGCTTGCTCAGTTGGGGGGGACAAAATTTTCAACTAAATATTCAAACAAATCTAATTAGTAAACTAAATGAACTAAATAAACTAAATTACTGATCTGACCGCATTGTCACTGTAAATGTGCTGATGATATCACCGTTTTCTCCCTGTATAAAGTTGTTGCATTATTTTCCTGTTTAACACTGTGAAGCTGCTTTGAAACAATCTGCATTGTAAAAAGCGCTATATAAAAAAAAAGTTATCTTGACTTGACTTGTCTAAACAACATATTAATATGTTTTATTATTTTTTTTTAAATGTAAACGAAAAGAGGCAGGGTTGTGTTTTATGGCATATTTCGTTTTATTGTAGACTAAAATATACATATAGAGATAGGCACCTTCTCCACTTTCAGGTTTTGCTACTTGCTTGTCATAAAGGTGCTTGACGTAGGCCGTTTTTACCTGAAAAGTTAAACTTTTTTCAACTTGAAAAGACATGCTGAGCTGCAGAAAAAGACGTCAGTGTTGGCATTTGAAAAATCGCTCATGACTTTTTTGAAAACACGGTTTACTCCATTAAGAAAAACAATCGCTGGCAGCTTCAAAAAGACAAAGACAGAAGGTTTTTGTGCATGTTGTCTAAGCATGTTTTTATTTTACTCGCATAGAATTGTTACCCATTCACATGCATTATGACTGGCAGACTGCAACGGTTGAAGTGAAAAATCTTAATTTGTGTTCTACTGATTAAACAATTACTAAAGTATAATATTCGAAAGATCGGCGGCAACACGCTGGAGACGGGTTGTTTTGAGGATGACATATCGATATAAAGAATTATTAACTAGGACTATTCAAACAATCGGAGTCATCACGCCGGAGACAGGTTTATTGAGGATAACGTGTCGATGAGGCAGCTTAAGGGGGAGTCTAAATGACACGGTCTCTGCAGACACTTCAGGGTCATGTGTTGGTCACATCTGGGTGCAGGTCCACCGTCTGATCTGGATACAGCCTGGATCCGGCTGACTGCAGTAGACCTCGGGATAAAACAGAGACACTAACATTAGCGTAGATTCCATTCTTCTGATGATGTAATGAGTACATCAGGTGTTATGAGAAGTGTTCCCAGTTCCGGCTGACCTAGATAATGCAGCCTAATAATCATTTAATTGAAAAAAGTGTTTTATGTGCATGCCATAGAAAAGAGATGTGTTTTTAGTCTAGATTTAAACTGTCTGTTTTAAGAGTGTGTCTGCTTCCCGAACAATGCTAGGAAGACTGTTCCAGAGTTTAGGTGCTAAATTGGAAATGGATCGACCACCTGCAGTTGATTTTGATATTCTAGGTATTATCAGCTGGTCAGAGTTTAGAGACCGCAGTAGACGTGATGGAGTAGCCTATAATGTGTTAAGAGCTCACTCAAGTACTGGGGAGCTAAACCATTTAGTGCTTTGTAAGTAATAAGCAAGATTTTAAAATGTATGCGATGTTTAATAGGGAGCCAGTGCAGTGTTGACAGAACCGGGCTAATGTGTTCATACTTCCTCGGTCTAGTAAGAACTCGAGCTGCTGCGTTTTGGACCAGCTGGAGTTTGTTTATTAAGCGAGCAGGGCAACCACCCAGTAGAGCATTACAATAATCTAGCCTTGAGCTCATGAACGCATGTATTAACTGTTCAGCATTTTCCATTGAGAGCATGTGCCGTAATTTAGATATATTTTTAAGATGGTAGAATGCAGTTTTACAGATGCTAGAAACATGGCTTTCAAACTAAAGATTGGTATCAAAGAGCACACCCAGGTTCCTAACTGACGACGAGGACTTGACAGAGCAGCCATCGAGGGTTAGACAGTATTCTAGGTTACTACTTGTGGAGCTTTTTTGTCCAATGATTAAAAATTCAGTTTTTTCTGAATTAAGTTGCAGGAAATTACTGATCATCCAATTTTTATATCATCTATACATTCCGTTAATCTTGTAAATTGGTTAGTTTCTTCAGGGTGTGAAGAAATATAGAGCTGAGTATTATCAGCATAACAATGAAATCTAACGCCATGCTTCCTAATAATATCTCCCAATGGTAGCATGTACCTGGCAATGGCCTAGCACTGAGCCCTGCGGTACTCCATACTGAACTTGTGATCGGTGTGACATCTCTTCATTTACTGCTACAAATTGATAACGGTCAGATAGGTATGATTTAAACCATGCCAATGCAGGTCCACTAATGCCTACATAATTTTCGTGTCTATTCAAAAGAATGCTGTGGTGGATAGTGTCGAATGCAGCGCTAAGATCGAGTAACACTAACAATGAGATACAACCACGATCGGATGATAAGAGTAAATAATTTGTAACTCTGATGAGAGCAGTCTCAGTACTATGATATGGTCTAAATCCTGACTGAAAATCCTCACAGATACCATTTCTTTCTAAAAAGGAATATAATTGTGAAGACACTGCATTTTCAAGTATTTTTGAGGGTGGCACCATTCCAAGATGGAAAGCTTTTCCAATTGTCTATGAACCCTATGTTATTTTGTGGACACCACTTATACAACCAGCCATTGAGTGATGATAATCTGCTAACTATCTCATTACTCCTTGTCGGCGAAGTCGACATCATTAGTGCCGACGTGAATAATAATCTTAGAGAATTTACGATTAGCATTAGCCAGCACTTTTAAATTTGCTTTGATGTCAGGCAATCTGGCTCCCGGTAAACATGTGACTATGGTGGCTGGTGTCTCTATTTTCACGTTCCGTGTAATAGAATCACCAATAACTAGGGCACTTTCAACAGGATTCTCAGTGGGTGCGTCAGTGGGGAGAACCTGTTTGATATTCTAATCGGAACAGAAGAGTGTTTTTTTTTTATCCACGACTATGCCGCCTCACCGTTACCCAGTTTCCCTGCTGTGGGGGCCCTTCAGCCGGAACCGGAGAATGTACAGAGTTCACTAAGCTACTCGCATCCAAATCAGTGTCTAAAGCTGTAACATCCTCACTACTCTCAGATAAAGTCTGAATGCGTGTCTCTAATTCTGAAATCTTCTCCGTCAGCCTAATTATCTCGTTACATTTATCACATGTGAAGCCCTGTTCGTTGACGGAGAAGCCTATATTAAACATGCAGCAAACAGTGCAAGTGACAATGACAAGAGAAGATGACATAGCTTACCGTGTTTGTTGATGAATCCAACTTACCACAGTGGTTTGTTGGAGATTATTTACTATTCCAACTCACCACAGTTTTTTAATGAACTCAGAAAACAGGAGACCCGGGTGCAGAGATGACAAGCTAACAGGCTAGCGAAATGCTAATGTGTGATGGTGATTTAGATTAAAAGCTAGTGATGTCAAATTTAATGTGATTGGCAATATTTGAACAATATATGGTGATGAATAAGTTATATTTAGCAGTAGAACAAAGAAAATATATCAAATAGAGATTCAAAAGCAAGACTGTACAGAACTACAAACACTAGCTGAGCAGGAGGCAGACAGGAGACTGGAGACAAGAGACTGAAGCAATCGATCAGGAGCAATCGATCCATGCCACAAAAAAAAAAAAAAACTTCGACAATAGGGTTAAGGAAGAGAGAGTATGAGTATGGGAGGTATTGGAATGAAAATTGGGCACTCTCATGAAACCAGTTTTGGACCAGAGCAGATTGGTATAGAGATATATTGTCTCAGAGCACAATGTATCTCATCTGCTTTGCATCCATTTGGTCTTCTGCTGTGACGATGTTGTGTAGTCAGTCTAAAAATGAGCGCGCACAATATTCAAATATCTCTGTGGCCAATGAACATTGCCTTTCATTTTTGTTGAAGACAGGTAAACTCACCTGGTGCCTTTTTATAGTGCTTACAATGATTGTTGAGTTAACAATTATGCACATAAGGGTGTTGTGGCGAGGTGGACGAACGAGCGACATGGGAGGAGCGAGTGGAGACCGGTGCGTGAGTGTTAATGAATGTCACCTGTAGCGAGGCACACCGGTCTCGAAGTCCTCTCATGAGGGAGCTCGGAGACATAAAAGGACGGGCGAGGTTAGGAAAGGATGAGAGAGGACCAGGCCTGGATTTTATGTTGAGTTTTGTTTATGTTTTGGTATGTGTGTGCCGGCAGTCGTCCGTGAGGGTCTGCCCGCGATTTACTTTTGTTTGGTTTGGTTTATTCAGTTATTAAAAGTATTTTTGAATGTTCGCCGGTTCCTGCCTCCTTCCTTCCACGAGCTTTACTACAGGTGTTTTCCCACTTGGGTCTTCTGTAAAAGAACCAAACTCAGACAAATTGACAATTGAGCTATCTCAAATCGATATCATGGTTTGATATCTTACCGTTCAACTAAACATGTTACTATTATGTGTTTTTACCACATGACATCACAGTTTCATATAACCACTTACTGTTGAATATTTTAAAGATCCTGTTGGACCAGAAACCAATCATCTTCTTTAGTTAAACAAAAAACTTTGCTCCGTAAATTAAATTGAGAGTATAACTATGCATATATGCTATTTTAAATACTGTAGTCTATGCCAGATATATATATAGCCTACAATTTGAAATAATAAACGCTCAAACATCCATTTCATAAGCATGCATGTTTATTTTCCATCAGTGAAAAAACACACTACAGCCTGTAAAACATTTAAATGATCATAAGAAAATAATGGTAATCTTAAGAATATAAGAAAATTAAATATTTGTTTAAAAACAGATTTGTTTCATAGCCCATTTCCCCGCTAAGATGCGTCATATGCCGCTCTGCGCTTTGAGATGATGTGGGACACGAGCTGGATAGACACCTTCTCGAATATCTTCATCTTCATGTTTTCTCCTCATGTTGCAAAGCAACACTTGTTGTAAAACATCTGAAGAGTGAATTGTATCTTCCACAGGGTCAAGACATTTAGGCTACACTGTAAAAAGGTTTTCAAGCAGTACCTCATCCAATTAATAATTTGTCTTTCAATTCACCATTATTTCTTTTATTCTTCAAGTAATATATTTTTCTTTCAAAACATTGTTAAATCTAAATATTTTTCATTAAGAGCTCAACTAAGAAATATTTGTTTTGACGAATGTAAAGTTTCAAGGTTACACGCAAGCCCGCGCATGCGCATTAAATACAGATCTCATCAGACCGCACTTTTCAAATCCACGTTGGTAGATCACTTCACTTTCCTGCAGACCTGCACCAGAGAAAATCAAGTTGCATCGCGGATAAACTCTGGTAAGTTTGACAGTAATTTATTATGTGCTGCTGTATTTAGTAGTCTGTTAATTGTATGCCAGACATTATGTAGCTCTACTGACTTCTCTTCATTTGAAATGATGGAGAAAAATAAACCTTGGGAGAAACCAGACTCAGTCGGGGTGCCAGTTCTCCTCTGGTCTATTATTAACAGTGTATAATTATTACTCTGGCAACCTTGCAGGTCATAAATCATATTCGATAGGAATATTCGAAATTTTGGGTATCACGCAAGAAACGGGTTCATTTAGGATGGCATGTCGATTACACAAGAATATGAATACTTGAAAGATCGGAGTTATTGCGCCGGAGACGGGTTAATTGAGGATGACGTGCCGGTGAGGCAAATTCAGAGGAGACACTAATGGACACGGTCTCAGCAGACACTCCAGGATGAGCTGGTCATGTCCAGATGTTTATTTGATTTGAATAAAGAAAGTTAAAAATGTTCTATGTGTATGAGACTTAAGACTTAATAGACTTAAGCAAATGGAAGGAAGAAACGTTTATAATTCCCTGCGAATATGAGTGCGACGCGAGTGAAGATTTGGGAAAAGAAACGAGATGTCCAGTGGGATAAAATGGACTAACGTTAGGCCTATTGTTAAAATTCACGGAAATCGGAATATCGGGTGACCAGATTGCAAAACAGAATTAAAAAGCTGGCAAATCTTAAATTGGGCTCTGCCTGCCTCTCTCATTCGACATGAACCCATAGCCTATGTTTTCATGGAACATGTAACATCTGCAAATTTATTTCCCCTGTAAACAAAGCTTTGTGCGTCACTCCTGTGGTAATAATTATGTAAAACAGCATTCACATACAAAACACTGGGTTAATACGAAATTATAGTTTTAAGTATAAAATAGTATTTATGAAAGGAGATTAAAATAAAAAGTGCACAACTCCTCTTAAGTGGAACATATGAGTCCTTATTTAGGTTAGTAAAATAACGAAATTATCGTTTTTAAGTAGAAAATAGTATTTATGTAAAGAGATAAAATGCAGAGTATAGTAAATTATATATTTTTATACAAATAAAAAAACGACAATATCATCGTCCATAACGATAAAGTAAACATAATTCAGCAGACAAAATTAACACACTAGCAAATGCTAATGATTGCAACTTCAACAATCTGCTATTTTAACTTACTTGCTGATTTTAACACATCTTAAAGTTCACATCTCAATTCAGGTACCCTTCACAGAGTCTAAACTAAAATTGTATGTTGTGTTAACAAGTGGATAAAGTATTTTTCTCTTTAAGAAAAACCTTTGGAACAAATAAAAACAATATCAAGAAAAATGTCAACAACACTTTCCATTCTTGTCCTCATCCTTCATGTCAAATCTTTCTCCCTCGATGACATTTATTGGGTTTGCGCAGGGGCTCGTCCCAAGGATTTCATCTAACAAATCATAGAGAGGCCACTTGACATTGGATGATTGCCCACTACACCGCAGTTTATCTCATACAGCCATATATTTCTGACGCAACTTCTTAACTTTAACTCGGCACAGCAAGGCGGTTCAATCACATCCGTCCATAACACCCCTCTTCCAAGCAGCAGCAGCCATGTTGAATAGCGTGATTTGTAAGGAGCCGTGTTATGACCAAATTATTAAAAGTATGCGAACAGAAAAATCAAGTGAGCCCGGAGCGATTTGTGTTCAGATTGCATGTTTTTAGCTGATCCCAAAGTGACTATAGTTACTCACTTTCTGACATGAGTGACAGTCCCTCCGACTAGAAATAAACTAATATCTTAAAGTATATGTTGTAACTCCAACTATTCACTGAACTTATTTAATTTCTAAGTTGATATACATTAAATGTATTAATTAAAACAGTAGGTTTGATATAGACTACATATTCAGCTTGCAGCAGTTTGCAGCTCTGTCAGCACACATACTGATACAGCGGTTCTCAAGTCAGGAACAGGTTGGAGCGGTTCTCGGATCACCAGTACAGAATCAAGAAGCGTTTCTTTCGGACATGTTCGATACTGAGAACCGATGTGCTGAGATACTGAGCATGCGTGATAGCGTCGTCTTGAACCAAACTGTTTCTCTCAGACAGCTGATGCTGTCTCTCTCGGACAACTGGTGCTGTGCGGATAATATGAGCACGGATGAACCAAGGACTTGTGTAAATTTATGTTATGTCAATGAAAGTTAATTTAATCTTAGTAAAACATCAGTGTCTAAACTGATGTTAGACACTGTATTGAGTGCTTTTTTTCAAACGCTCCCGATTTCAAATTTTTTTTTTAAACTTCTGTGTGCTTTCAAGCACTGCCGTGCGTTGATCATTGTAGCCAATCACAGGCACATACGATGAGCGCGTGAGCACAATGGTTTATGATTACAACTCAACAGCGCTCAAAGCGGCACCTTTTTAAAACTTCAGTATCGATTTGGTATCCAGGTCGATACTTTTGACAACACTAAACTCTACATCATAAAATGAAGAACACAGTATCCAAAGCATGCAGGTGAAGAAAAACAAGTCAGTTCACTACGGGTTACGTCAGTTACTGACGGAATGGGGGTTTCGGTGTAATTGATAAATCCCATTTGTGCTGGCTACTGTATACAGGCCACAATACAGACTTTATCAAAGAATTTGCTGATTTTCTATCAGAATTAACACTGGCAGCAGATAAAGTACTAATTGTTGGTGATTTTAAATCAGACCTTGCATTACCATGGAAACGGTACTCTAAATTCTTATAGCGGGCTCGTCCCCTAGTGGGGGTTGTCATGTTTCATATTACAACATTTATTTTAACTACTTTATAATAAAAAACTTTTTTAATCTTGACAAAACACATATCGTAATTTTGTAACATATATATTTTATATAAAAATATTGAATATTCGGTACAGTACATTTGATGTTCAGTAAATTTAAACTTCCATAACTTTCATACTTTTATTTTTTGAAGTGATTTTTGAAGTGATTTCACTTAAGCAATAATTGCTGACTGTCTTCTTTCAAATGAGACCAAACTTATGCCTACACTCAAAAGCATTCTTGAATTGCAACCATTTAAGTTTGGATAGTTCATTTTCATGTATATTTTCAAAAATGGGGGTGACAGTTAACAGGTTAATTTAGCTAAGGCTGCAAAGCCGTCCTGCTTCAAATATGGCAGGACTATCACTGCCGCCACTAAAGATTGCTTTGTAAATAATCTTCCTCATCAGTTTCATCTCCTCAGCATCCCAAATACCCAAAAGGAACTCGATTTTACATCATAAACTATTGACTCTCTTTTTTCAAGCACTTTAGACACAGTTGCTCCCTGGCGCTTAAAGAAGATTAAAGAAAATAGTCCAACGCCGTGGTACAACGAGCACACTCAGGTCCTTAAAACAGCAGCCACAAAAATGGAGTGCAGCTGGAAGAGGTTTTTCGTAATTTGTGGAAAGAGAGCATGAATGCATACAGAAAGGCTGTAAAAACTGCTAGTTCTGCTTTTTTCTTGACTCTCTTAGAAGAAAACAAACAAGCCCAGGTATTTATTCGATACAGTGGCTAAACTAACCAAAAATAAGGCTTCAAATTCTGATGGTTATAAACAGCACAGCAGTAATGACTTTATGAAATTCTTTATATGTAAGATTGATAATATTAGGAAGAAAACTATAACCATGCAGCCGTCTACTACAGTAGCATCAGACATAGCATTGCAGTGTCACTGAGGAAAAATGACATTCATTCACTGCTTTAGGAGAGGAAGAATTGGCTAAACTTGTTAAATCATCTTAATCAACAACATGTATGCTCTACCCTATACCGACTAGGCTTTAAAAGAGATGCTACCAGAGGTAGCTATTCAGTTCACACGGTCTCCTCCCAGATCTCAGGGAGTCCGCTTTACCATGGTGAGTGGCAATGCCCCTGTCATGCGTATGGAGTTCGACACTCTACTGGCCCCTCCAGCCGAGATAAAGTCCAGCTTATACAGCCCCTACTTCATTGTACCCAAGAAGAGCAGTGGGTTACAACCAATCCATTGGCTCGTTTTGTAGATCTCAAAGGCGTTTGGCTTCTAATCAAGACCCCCACTCCATCAGTAACTGACGTAATGTTTCCATTCCCTTCCTTCAGGGAACGAGGGTAACATTTGTAACAGAGACGTTACACAGTAAACAAATAACGATTACAATTACGTAACAAAGAATAGTAGTCACAACTTACAGTAGTAACATGTACCTGCATACTGTAAAAATAATTAGTTAGCAGTCCAATTGCAAAAGACAAAAGGGTAAAACAAAAACAAAAAACCCTCTAAATAAGTATGTTACAGTGCTCTCTAAAAAGTTGTGCAACTGCATAATCAAAGTCAAGAGATTCATACTGCCTCAGCATCACGTCTTCGTGTTGGGTCCAGCCTCAGGACTTTGTCCACATCACAGGCAATGCCGTCTCTTGCCAGGCAAAGGGAAAAACCCTCTAGTGTGCCAGATCCAGCCTTTACAACATTATCCTGCTCTTTCTAGTCATCATCCTCTTCCTCCTCATCCACCACCTCACACACATTCTTCCTTTGCTTTTCAGATCTAATGTTTGTATCAACATTCTGTGCACCTTTGCATGCTGAACTGGCTTATTTTGCACAATTTGTGTGATCATATCATTAGAAATTAGTGTGAACATTTTTTTAGATGTTGTGTGTAAATGATAAAAACTGTTTTAGTTGTGTTTAACTTTTGCCTGTCTGTGTTTAAGTGCATCACAGTGTTATATGTGTTTTAGTTAATGAAAATGTGTTTAGAGTTTAAAAAAAAGAGTGCATGAGATTTGCAAATTATTTTATGCTATAAAGAATTTGGTTCAGAGAATGATGTTTAGTGTTTTAGTAATTCAGAAAAAATTGCAATTTTGAATAAGTAATTATTATACATAGAAAAGTAGGTTCTATATATAGTATGATGTGTGTAATATAAATGTAATCTGATCATACTGCATTGGCCATGTTGTCTGTATAATGTGACCTACCAGCATCAGCACTGACATTCATAAATTCTCTTCATAGTAAAGTGCTAGCCTGGATACCAGCCGAATTTAACCCCACCCACAACATTTGAGATGGGGGGATTCGGTCTGGACTCAATCCATTGAGGAGTAATTAACAGAAAACTAAACTAAACTAAGTAAAGTTAACAGAAACTGTTCGGACCAATCAAATTGTCAGGGCGGGCTTTAGAACGATGATGAACAGATAGCGCAACGTAATCATCCACGTCATCAAATAGCGCTTAGGTTGAATTTGTTCTAATCCTAAATGGAGAACTTGTTTGTATATGCATTCAAATGTACTATTTCTCTCAAAAATTATGTTTGTGTTAGTAAATACTCTGTGTATCCTAAAATTATTTTTCACAACATCTGCAAAGATCGTTTACACTCATCTTCTTCTACTTCTTCCAGCGTGCATGCAGTTGAGATCTGTTGACAACTAAGTTATGCGTCAGTGATGCGTTGTTCATGAACGTGTAACATGTATTACATATATGATATGTAACAAGGGGACTCTGTATAAGGGAACAGGTCTATTTAGCTCAAAGTAATGAATGAATAAATTCATAGGGAATTTTGCAGGAGTCTATTTTACGACCGAGCAAATGACTCGTCTAGCGTTCATTTGAACGGGCCGTAACTCTGCAGCGGATATTAATATCCACAGAATAGAGAAACACTATTTAATAGACAGGTAACTTAAGATCGGCAGTTCAAGACATTAAAATTCGTAAGCACATAACACAAGAACACTTATCTTTAATTTATAAACACAGCTTTATTGATTACTCTAACACGTAAAACTAGAATCTAACAAGAACAAACATACACACATTCACGCGTTGCATAGAGGAGGAAAGTAAGGAAAGAATGAGTTTTAAGAGAGAGAGAGATAGAGAGAGAGAGAGAGAGAGAGAGAGAGAGAGAGAGAGAGAGATGAAGTCCCAAGTTTCTAGCAGTATCTGCATTTATAACACATGACCTGAATGAACCACCGATTTTGACTTAAACCCTCCTATCGTTGCTTAGGCGGGGTAATTCAATTTGATATCAATGCACCAGTTCAGTTTAGAATCTGGAGGTTACTTGCTTGTCGCGTGTCATCATTGAACAGGGATTCCCTCTCGATCCTGGCTGAAAAGGGTTTCCGGTTCTTTGTGATTCGCAGAAGGTCTTGTCGTGTCTCTGATGGGCGTCTTGGGGGAGCCAACCACGTGGCGTGTTGGCTGCTGGATGAGGTCTCGTGGCTGTTTGAAGTTGAAGCGCTCGCTGGAGATTCGTTGAGAAGCTTTATGCGAAACTTAACTTAGAACACGAGACTCGCAGAAAGAAAATAAACTTAAGTAAAAGAAAGGAAAGTGAGAGTTCTAGATGGCTTGAATGAAATTCAACCCATTCTGGTCTGCCACCTTTGGAGTTCTCCAACTCCTTCTTCGAGGTGGACTGCAAAATCAGGAACAGCAGGAAGGACGAACAGGCGAACAGCAGGCTCAACAGCAGGCTCTACAGAAAGGGGGTCTCTGCTCTTATAGATAAGATTCGAGCGCCGCCCACTTTCGGGTTGACCCAATCGTGTCTGTCAGTTTTTTGGCGCGCAAAAGTTCTTTGTTCAGTTCGGTTACACCTCCTGGCTGCGTCCAGATGAAGCAGTTTATCCGTACAAAGCTGGTATTCTAATAATAAAACTTTTCCTGTAAATTATTTTACAAGATTCGGTACTCTTGAGTTTTTCTGACTGAGACGGTACTAAACACTATAATATTAAGAGTTGAGAGTACAGAGATACAAGAATTCCACAGTAACTAGAATACATAGTTTGATTTACATAAAGTACACACCCTAGACATTTTAATACATCGTATAAAGACGATTGATCCATATATGTGTTCATGTGGGTGTAAAGAGACAGTCCGCATGTCTTGGGACTGTGGGGATGATTCAGAGGTCACTACATGGGTCGTGTGGGTGTAAAGTGTCTTTGGGCATTCGACAGATGGCTGGGTTACCGTCCGTTCGGCAATCACTGGTTTAGTGATTTGATGCAGTTTATACGTATCAAGGTTTCTGTGGGTTTCCTTGATTTTCTACTGAGTGCTGGAATCTTAAGGAATTTATGGTGTCACAGAGCCGAAATTAGAAGTTACTTTGTCGATGGGGGAAGGGAAGAAACTGTCTGTGGACCAATGAGAAGTCCCTTACTTCCTGGCTTGGTACCACAGGTGTCGTAAATCCTTGTCCGCTTGTTGTGGAGAGAGGGGGGATCCAGGCCGTAACTGGCCCTGGAATGTTGAGTTAATTTTGTGTGGACTCATGTTTGAATGAATCGTCTGTAAGATTCATTTGTGTCTGTTGCGGCCACAATTGCTACAAACGATTTGTTCCTTTTTAACTAATCTTAGATGACCCGGGAACAACGACTTGTCTCAGAGAGCAATTTGTTCGTTTTGTGTTGACCGTGAAGATCTTCTGCACTCAGCCTATGGGGCTGTGAGAACGAATGACACTAACCCGAAGACTCGAGAGGTGAACTAATCAATTCTGTTTTCGAGACCGCATGCATTGCTTATTGGGCTGTCACAGCCCAGATCAGACACTGATGACGGAACTAACGATTTAAACCCAAAAGACAGGAGAGGTGTAACGTTAACTAATCTTTCCAGGGAACAGACGTGATTGAGAGGACAAAAGAAAGAATGACTCGGATTCAGAGGTAAGGTGAACTAACAGACTGCACAGCCTGAAGACCCAGCTAAGCAATTAATGATTTTTTTTTTCAAGTTTGGCCTTGGCTGCATTATATATTGCTTATAATTGTTTTTGTTTTTTCATTCCAAATGTGATCAATGTTTGCATAAGTACAAGATGTGTTGGGGAATTTAACATGCGTCGCTCAACATACGTCATTTACTCTGTTGCTCTGATTGGTTGTAGGTCTATCAAATTTAGGTATTTCCTGGTTCGGTTGAAACGCGCCCCAATAATCAAAACCCAATGAAGTAGTATCAGACTCATATTCTGACTAGAATTGAGTATGACCACGTCAGGCTAGTGAAGTGCCCATCATTTCCATACTTCAGAATCTTACCAGAATCCAGGTATATTTTGCCTACTCTTTTATGAGTACTGTGAATTCGTACATACTTTTTCACTAGGGGAGCGCAGGGCACAACCTACAATGAGCCCCTATTAGAACTACGCTATTATATTTTATACTTTTATGAATTCTTTTGAGAAACCATGAGGAAATTGTGAATAATGACAGAGTCAATGTTCAGAAATTATTCGTTTTTATAATGTTTTGATGCTGTATAGCTGTATTTATCAATGTGTTTGTTGTCAAACTCAAATTTGTATATTTTTAATGATTAATAAATGCAATTATTTTATTTTAAAAAGTTAATAAGTGTATTTTAAAAATTTTTCCCCTTTTACAAAATATTTGAGTTTGTTTTGGATATTTTTTTGATTATATTAGGTATTATTTTAAGCTGTCATTTGGTCATGTTACAATGTGCCCCCTCACATGTTACAATGTACCCCACCTATGGTGCATGTTGTCACATTTCACTTACATTATTTCGGTGTAAATCACAAAAAAAGTAAACACTGCATTAATGAAACAAAACCACATAATTGTACTAGACGTGTGAAATTAATGTGATAACAAAAAAGAAATACTCTGAACCCTCTAGTGGATTAACATAAACTGAGACAGTCAAAAAGTGTTAGGTTGTGCCCAGTTCTCCCCTATATAGTAGGGAAGTATGCAATTTCAGAAGCCCATTGCTTTCCACACTTGCTATCATCCATTTTGAAAATCCAGATTGAGAAACATTTGTGAATTCACAGGCTGAATCAATGTCTGAGTGTTCATTAAGTTTTATTAGTTCATGTATTTTTCTTAATTGACTTTGTATATGTGCAGAGATGGCTTAATTAGATTAAAATGTATTTATACAAAATATAATTTATACAAAATAAAATACCAAATACAAATTTATTAATTTGTTTTTTTAAAAATAAAATAAACAAAGCATATGAAATTGGCTATTCAGTGAAGTATCACTATTAGGCTGAAATCTATCTGGACCTATTCTGAATGCACAGACCATTTTGGTGTGTACAACTGCTTAGAAATTTTTGATTGTCTATATACTTATTTCTGACCAGGTCCTGTCGCAAATGGAACCCTAAGTCCTTGAAATCTTCCTCAAAGTCAGCACTTTCGTGACTGTAGTGTTGCAAGATAAGGTCAACGATTTTTACCCCAAAAGCTTTCAAAACCCACCCAAATCATTCACTGCCAAAAGAATGTGATAAAATATAATTGTCATGGCAACCAAGGTGTATAAGTACCATTTACAGTAGCTCCTTAATACTACATAATGATGGCATTATATAATTATGAAAATATAAAAAATTATAAAATCTCCTGCCAGAAGAACAATACAACAGGAAAACAGATTGAAACATGGCAAATACAGTAAAAGAAAATTAACAAATGACAAAAATGCTAAAAAAAAAAAAAAAAATCTCAAACAGGTAGAAACTATTAAAGGATATCAAATATTTGCAAACACCAGTCAAGAAATTTTTGCTTTCGAAAGAAAGATCTTAGAGAGACTAAAAACTGTTGAAATATGACCGATAGCATCTGGATATAGTAGCTGTTGCAGTGCTGCTCATGTTATCAACCTGTAGTTAGAGTCTAACAATCTATTATATAACAATAAACATTAACATAAAACACCAACTTCTATTAATATTCCTGAGAGGTCAACTAATGCCATAAAATCTCAAAATATGCTGTAATTTCATCAATTTGCCAGCGAGTGTGCTTGAGATACACTAAAATGAATGGGGTTCAATGCTGGAACTATTAGTTGTTTGGAACTATTGGTCGCTCCATGACATGCTTTATTTGCGCATTCCTCAGTTCCTATGGGAGTGTCGTAGGCTAATTGTTTTTCAATGGCTCTGATAAACCATAATTCCTCAAATAAAAGCCTGTGTTCAATTAAACACGGGCCTCTGATAGTGGCCGGGGGTGTGGTCAGCACGAACAAATAAAGGCCGGTCTCAAATTCAGGCCGGGGAAAAATGTGTGGATAATATCCTAAATGCCTTTAATTTAATGTGCATTCAAGTATATGGTAATGTAGGCTACAGTAGGGTTGTGAGTGACAGCTGACCGACATCACGATAGAGCGCAACCATCCTGATTCCACGCGCCCCATTGTGACTCTTGCGAGTGCGACACACACTAATCCAGGTCTCTTCTATAGTTAACCTAAAAACTTTGCAGGGATTGCTCTGTAAATTAAATTGATAATATAACTGATGCATATAAGTAATAATAATACATTTTATTTATAAAGGACTTTACATTTTAAAGAAAAATCACAAGGTGCTACAAAAAATAAAGTGGTAATTATCCTCAGCCTATCAGTCCACTGATGACGTGAAAGAGGCGAGACAGGGCACACAGCTGTCCAGATAGAAGGGATGGTTTCAGGTTTCACCAGACCGCCGAGCACTTCTGTGGATGTAACGAGGCCGTCGTAGGAGTCCAAGATCTTGAATGACTGATAAACATGATGGAGCATTTGAGTTGTTATATTCTTTCAGCTGAGTGGCCGAGTAGTTCATTATGCCAGCCACATGGACTTCACATATGACTTTAACCACCAACCACAGAGTCAATATGCAGAATAAGAGAAGAACTCGGCACCAATCAATCATCCGTGACATTACCAGGAAGATCGAGACCGCTGGTGATGTTGACAGCTAGAAAAAGCCAGTTAGCGCTACCAACTGTTAACAGCCGAGTGAAGTCATCTGAGACGGTAAAATCTATGCAACAGTCTCAATTTTATCTCTGAATGATTTGACTGGTTACTGTCAGGAAAAAAACTAATCAAAGCTCACATTATAGTTAATTATGGATTTGGGTGGAGAAGCGGCGAACAGACAAACGCCAGCGTCCTCTCGACCTCGTTGCTACTAGGTACTAAATTGCTAAATAGGCACCTGTAGTCCATGAGAGATGTGACGTCTGTGAAAATACCATGTCAGGCAGGCACACACAAATATTGATCTTCACAATTTATATGTCTTAACCCTACTCTGCATTTAACTTAAAATATTTTATTTTGTACAAGAAAACAGCATAGGCTTCAAAATAAACTATGTTGTTGAAATATTGTAACGTGTTCATTATGAACTAGGCTACACAAACGACCGTTTGAAAAACAATCCTTAAAGGGTTACTTCAGCGATTAGCATTAAGCTTTGTATCAGTAAAAACCCTGGAGTATATTCAAATTATCGTACTTTCCCCCCTCATATCACCATGAGATGAGAGAATTATGTACTTTATTTCTGGAAAAATTCCTCTGATGACTTCGAGTTCACACTTACAAATAATTCATATAGAATAAAATGGTATGTGTATTTGGCGTGCTGTCCGAGGAGAGGGCTCCGAGCTCGGTATTTGGCCCGAACCCAGAGTACTCCCCCCGTATCTCTGATTAGGAAGTAACCAGGTGAGTGTGAGGAAGACGGGGTGGTGGACGGATGCTGAAAACCTGTCAAGGAACATTGGTGAGTTGACTGGGTATTTATGTTATCCTCCAGTTGAGCTGATTGGTATGTTGATTACTGATTGCTGACAGCTGGTTGGAATGACATCATGATTGGATAGATAATTTGAAAGTGTTTCTCCCGAACCTAGTTTTTTAAAGAAACATAATTTCACACTTACAAATAGTTCAGATAGAATAAATGGTATGCGTATTCGGCGTGCTGTCCGAGGAGAGGGCTCCGAGCTCTGTATTTGGCCCGAACTCAGAGTACTCCCCCAAAAATTGCAAACTAACATGGGACAGCAGCCAGTAAATGATGATGATGCCCTCCAAAAGTTGCAGAGCACGAAACTGATACTGTGCCAATCAAAGGGAAGGGGTTAGTCACTGGATCAGGAGGTCTTGTTCGTTGTTGTCTGAGGTTTTTGATGGTCGTGGTATCAGAAAGGTGAACCTCGTTGGTAGTCAGCTGGGGATGGTTGCACGTGGGTTAGAGGAGATAGCACTGCTGCAGAACTTGCAACAAAATCCTTCCTTTCCCAACTTGTTTTCAAACTGTTTGATGAGCCAGATGTATGGAGAATTTAGCTCCTGCCAGAGCAGAAGAGATGACACTTCTGTGGCAGTGAAACAAGCTTGGATGGCGTATCCGAGCTCCTGCGGGAGCGGAGTGGATGACTCTGTTGCGGCAGTGGAGACGAGCTGTTTTCAACATGCTTTCCAAACAATCAAATGAGCTGGTTGAACGTAGAATTGGGCTCCAGTGGGAGTGGAGAAGATGACACTGCTGCGGCAGTGGAGACGAGCCGTTTTCAACATGCTTTCCGAACTATCCAATGAGCCTGTTGTATGGAAAATTGAGCTCCTGTGGGAGTGGAGAAGATGACACTGCTGTGGCAGTGAAACAAGCTTGGATGGCGTAACGGAGCTCCTGCGAGAGCGGAGTTGACGACACTGCTGCGGCAGTGAAACGAGTTTTGATGGCTGTAACAGAGCTTCTGTGGGAGCGGAGTTGACGACACTGCTGCGGCAGTGGAGACGAGATGTTTCAACTTGCTTTCCAAACTATCCAATAAACCAGTTGTACGTCAAATCGGGCTCCTGCGGGAATGTCAATGATGACATTGCTGTGGCAGTGAAACGAGTTTGGAATGGAGTAACCGAGCTCTTGCGAGAGCGGAATTGTCGACACTGCTACGGCAGTGGAGACGAGCCGTTTTCAACTTGCTATTCAAATATCCAGTGAGTCAGGTTGGACGTAGAACTGAACTCCTGCATGAGTATGGAGATAACACTGCTGCGGCAGTACAAGCAAGTTGAAAGGAAATATGGAACTCCTGCGGGAGCTGAGGTGGTATTACTGCTGTGGCAGTGGAGGCCTTTGGGTGAAGAAACTGTTGGCTTCTGTTGGAGCGGAGATGTCACTGCTGCGGTTGTGAAAGCCAGCTGGATGGAGAAAACTGAGCTTCTGTTGGAGCGAAGGAGATAACACTGCTGCGGCAGTGAAAGATTGAGGTGGGCTCCTGCGGGAGCGACTGGGGAGATGCTGCTGCGGCAGTGAATATATGATTGATTCCCTTAGCGGATTGGTGATGTTGAATTGAAGCGGATGTGGTGATCCTGTAGGTTTGGGTGTATGGAAACAGGCTGAAACTGAAACAAATTTAGCTGATGATGGTCTGTTGGGCTTATTTAATGTGAGAGTGATTGGAACGAATGTGGCTCTTGAAAGCCCCTGACGACCAGTGACCAAGTGTCTGGTGCTGGGATAGGCCTTTTGTGCCTTTAAGGCAGCTGTGGTTGCTGCACCGATGCAGAAAAAATGGCTAGAAAGTTGTCTGCTGATATGCCTGATTGAATCATTATGGACTTGAGGTGTTTTTTTCAAACCAGAAACATGTGACAGGGCAGTTGGAGTCGTCTGTGAAGAATGGGTCAGAAGAGAGTTTAGTCTGCAAGCTTCTGAAATGTAGGCAGGCTAAAAGGGGTTGGTAAAGCTGGATTGGTGATGGGAGGATTGCAAATGTAAATGAAATGGCCTTTTTTCATTTGATCCGTCTTACTTTGTTTGGTGAAGTACGAGATTGTTTCGTCATCTAACGCGTAATAGGTCTGAAACTGTAGGATGAAGCTTTGGGTTGAAGGTGGATGTGATGGTGAGTTCTGAGCTTCTGAGAAAGCCAAATAAAGCCAATATGAACATTGGATCCGGAGTGCGAGTGCGGAGTGTGAAAAAATTGAATTCCGCTTAGATAACCCTTGATGGAGCTTTTTTGGAGGTTCTTGATGCTGTTGAGATGAGATATGAATGAAGTGATGGTAAGCAAAGCAATCAGGGAAATTCAGATTATGGAAAGACTTGAAACACTTACATTCTGTTTGAAGAAAGGAATTGAGAGAGGCGTCAAGGTACGGTTTCAATGGGTGGTTTATGGGAATATTAGCTCTAAATAGTGAGGAATTGGGGTTGGGAATGGGAATGGGTCCGCCTCTGCAGGAAATAGCCTGAATTTCTGTGAGTATCTGTGCTCTGCTGTTGCTGGTGACAGGGGGTGGGGGGTTCCACCAGGTGGTGAACCTGCAAGCGCTGCCCGTGGAGGGGGCAGACCCAGCCTTGGCACTGCTCTGTCCAGTACGCGCTCTCCGCGCCTACGTAGACATAACGCAGTGTTCAGGACCTCAGACCAGCTCTTTGTCTGTTATGGTGGAGAGTGGAAGGGAAGTGCTCTCTCAAAGCAAAGGCTGTCTCACTGGATAGTGGACACCATTGTTTTGCCTTACCAGCAGCAAGGTCGACCATGTCCCCTTGGGGTGCGGGCTCACTCCACTCGGAGTGTCGCCTCCTCTTAGGCTTAGCACATGGCGCCTCGCTAACAGACATCTGCAGAGCTGCAGGCTGGGCGACACCTAACACTTCGCCAGATTCTACAATCTCCGAGTAGAGCCAGTGTCCGACTATGTACTCGCCCCCCCGAGGGGCCGGTAATGGGCCGGCTCAGGTGTCTTCGCTTGCTCGCCATTCCACTCCTCAGACTGGATGCGTGCGATATTCCTCAGGTGAGCTCCCAGAGAGCCCTGAGTTCCTCCAGCACTGCTTACAACGATGCCTGTGTGTCTGCCCTCTAGCGAGCCCAGACCCTTGTGTACGGCCAGGTGCCCCGTGTGCATGGTTCCCCTCCGGCGACCCCCACACGTGTATTTCACCGTAAGCCTCCACAGTGAGCGGGTTTCTTCCCTTGGCATGTCCCTGCCACCCCTAGGGTTAAAAATCCACCTTCGGCTGGTACCCTAGAGTTTCCCATATGCAACCCTTGCGGGTCATATGTGTACTCTTAAGTCCTCCCTACGGGTAGGCATCTTGGCATTTCCTCACTGGGATATGCTTCCCAGTGTACCTTGGTATTCCTGTGGTAAGTGGGAGTCCTTCGTCCGTACTAGTCTTACGACAGGGTACTCACACTTACGCAGGGCACTGGAAGACAGCTGAGTGGCGGGATTATATTGGACCCCCATTCGTTAGTCACTAACGTTACGTCGTAGTGACTGAACGAAAGGGAACGTCTCGGTTAAGAATGTAACCTTCGTTCCCTGAGGAGGGAACGGAGACGTAACGTCCCGTTGCCACATCAGCTGTGCTACTTGGAATGCAGGAGTTCAGTCTTGGCTCCTCAAGCAGGTAACATAATGCGATGTTGCCACGTACCTCCTTATATACTCACACAGTGAGGCGGAGTTACGTATGCAAATTCCGCATGCCCCATGGCATTGGCACGCCATTGGGCGTTTTCTTTAAGCTCAAAGATGATAGGCTTCTAAGCGAAACCCCTATTCGTTAGTCACTAACGTTACGTCTCCGTTCCCTCCTCAGGGAAGGAGGGTTACATCCGTAACAGAGACGATTCATTGCACACCAACTGAAATATTTCAGGTCTTTTATTGTTTTAATACTGATGATTTTGGCATACAGCTCATGAAAACCCATAATTCCTATCTCAAAAATTAGCATATCATGAAAAGGTTCTCTAAACGAGCTATTAACCTAATCATCTGAATCAACTAATTAACTCTAAACACCTGCAAAAGATTCCTGAGGCTTTTAAAAACTCCCAGGTTAATTCCTCAAAACCGCAATCATGGGTAAGACTGCCGACCTGACTGCTGTCCAGAAGGCCATCATTGACACCCTCAAGCGAGAGGGTAAGACACAGAAATAAATTTCTGAACGAAATGGCTGTTCCCAGAGTGCTGTATCAAGGCACCTTAGTGGGAAGTCTGTGGGAAGGAAAAAGTGTGGCAAAAAACGCTGCACAACGAGAAGAGGTGACCGGACTCTGAGAAAGATTGTGGAGAAGGACCGATTCCAGACCTTGGGGGACCTGCGGAAGCAGTGGACTGAGTCTGGAGTAGAAACATCCAGAGCCACTGTGCACAGGCGTGTGCAGGAAATTGGCAACAGGTGCTGCATTCCCCAGGTCAAGCCACTTTTGAATCAGAAACAGCGGCAGAAGCGCCTGACCTGGGCTACAGAGAAGCAGCACTAGACTGTCGCTCAAATTTAGCATGTCATTCGGAAATTAAGGTGCCAGAGTCTGGAGGAAGACTGGGGAGAAGGAAATGCCAAAATGCCTGAAGTCCAGTGTCAAGTACCCACAGTCACTGCTGGTGTTGGTCCACTGTGTTTTATCAAGGGCATGGTCAATGCAGCTAGCTATCTGGAGATCTTGGAGCACTTCATGCTTCCATCTGCTGAAATGCTTTATGGAGATGAAGATTTCATTTTTCAGCACAACCTGGCACCTGCTCACAGTGCCAAAACCACTGGTAAATGGTTTACTGACCATGGTATTACTGTGCTCAATTGGCCTGCCAACTCTCCTGACCTGAACCCCATAGAGAATCTGTGGGATATTGTGAAGAGAAAGTTGAGAGACGCAAGACCCAACACTCTGGATGAGCTTAAGGCCGCTATCGAAGCATCCTGGGCCTCCATAACACCTCAGCAGTGCCACAGGCTGATTGCCTCCATGCCACGCTGCATTGAAGCAGTCATTTCTGCAAAAGGATTCCCGACCAAGTATTGAGTACATAACTGAACATAATTATTATGAAGGTTGACTTTTTTTGTATTAAAAACACTTTTCTTTTATTGGTCGGATGAAATATGCTAATTTTTTGAGATAGGAATTTTGGGTTTTCATGAGCTGTATGCCAAAATCATCAGTAGACCTAAAATATATTTCAGTTGGTGTGCAATGAATCTAAAATATATGAAAGTTAAATTTTTATCATTACATTATGAAAAATAATGAACTTTTATCACAATATGCACATTTTTTGAGAAGGACCTGTATATACTATTTTGTATTATGATTAAAATAATACATTTGATTATTTGTGCATTATTATCAGATCCAGCAAATATTCTCCCTATGCATTATTATATTATATTCAACATTATGTATATTCGTTGTATGATTCTATGTAATAAGATTATTAATGTAATAATGTCACTGAAACTCTGTAAAATTACTCGCGCTTTCAATGCAGGCAGCATTCTCACCCCATGCTCGCAACTCTCCCGTGCTTGCTATGTCCTGCCTATCTCTCTATTAATACAGTATGTATGAATGAACCATCTAAAGTGCTTTGAATAATCATACTAGTAAAACTAAATGTGATATATTGATTTAAACAGAGCACATGCTGTGAACATCGCATGTATGCATGTAACATTTATGTTGTTCTTGCCCTGATTATTTCTCTGTTCAGTAATGCAGTTGTCAGTGAAGTGTTTGCGAACTGCCCCGTGTGCGTGGGATCGACGACATTGATAATAAACCCCTATGAAATATCAGATACGTGAGTTGCTTATACTTGGCTACAACCTTTCAGACAAGCTAATCGGCCTCAAAGTGTTACAGCGTCCACGATGAAGCACTTTGTGTGTGAAAAGATTGCAAGATGCTTGATGTGTGCAGGGAACAATGTTATTTTAGATCTTAGGACAGGAACTGCTGTTGCTTTCCTGCTGCAAGTCTGTGTAGTGTGCACTCTTTACCCTGTCCGAGCGCTGCTCAAACAGTGTACTCGTCATTGTTAATTTTAACATACACGTAGATAACACAAATGATGCGTTAGGGGCTGCGTTAACAGATCTATTAAACTCCTTTGGGGTCAAGCAAAACGTCACTGGTCCCACTCATCGTCTTAATCACACACTAGATTTAATTATATCACATGGAACTGACCCAACCGATATAGATATTATACCACAAAGTGATGATGTCACTGTCCATTACATGGTAACTTGCATACTGCGTACTGCTGAAATCGGTCATGTTGCGCCACGTTATCGACCAGGCAGAACAATCCTTCCAACCACTATAGATAGATTCTCAAATAGCTTACCTGATCTGTCTCAGCTGCTCAGTGAACCCAAACAAACAGATGAACTAGAGGAAATGACTAGCAGTATGAGCACCATTCTCTCTATTAGAAATTGTTGCACCAATTAGATTAAAAAGGTTAGAGAGAAAACTAAAGCACCATGAAACTCGTAACTTAGAGCGTAAATGGAAACAAACTAATTTAGAGGTCTTTAGAATCGCGTGGAAAGATAGTATGTCACGTTATAAAAAGGCCCTAAAAGCAGCCAGGGCTGAGCATCTCCGCAAACTAATAGAAAATAACCAAAATAATCCAAGGTTTTTATTTAACACCGTGGCTAGATTAACAAATAAACAAGCATCGCATGAGCAAAATATTCCGTTACAGTTTAGTAGTAATGATTTTATGAATTTATTCACTGAGAAAATAGAAAGCATCAGAAACAGAATTGTAAATGTACAATCTTTAATGATGTCTTATGATTCAACCTCAATTATCGCCCCTCAAGAACTACTGCACCGCTTTACAACTATAGGACAGGAAGAGATAAATAAACTTATCATTTCATCTAAACCAACAATATGTTTATTAGATCCAATACCCACTAAACTACTGAAAGAGCTGTTACCTGTAGTGGAAGAGCCTCTTCTCAATATTATTAACTCGTCTTTATCTTTAGGTCATGTTCCAAGAATACTCAAGTTGGCAGTCATAAAACCTCTCATTAAGAAGCCACAATTAGATCATAATAACCTAGCAAATTACAGACCCATTTCAAATCTTCCATTTATGTCTAAAATACTAGAAAAAGTTGTGTCTGCTCAATTGTGCTCTTTCTTGCAAGAAAATAATATCTATGAAAAATTTCAATCAGGATTCAGGTCGCATCATAGCACAGAAACTGCACTCGTTAAAATCACAAATGATTTACTTCTAGGTTCTGACCAAGGCTGTATCTCAATACTAGTTCTACTCGATCATAGTGCTGCCTTCGATACTATAGATCATAAAATACTCTTAGATCGACTTCAAAATTACACTGGTGTTCACGGAAAGGCATTAAACTGGTTTAGATCGTACTTATCAGACCGCTACCATTTTGTCTGTCTAAATGGGGAAAAATCAAAGATAACGTCAGTAGACTATGGGGTGCCGCAAGGATCTGTGTTAGGCCCTCTGCTATTCTCAATATATATGCTGCCACTTGGTAATATTATAAGAAAACATGGAATTAATTTCCACTGTTATGCTGATGACACTCAATTATATATTTCATCACGACCAGATGAAAACTCTAAATGATCTAAACTGACAGCGTGTGTTGAAGATATTAAATACTGGATGACGTGTAATTTTCTGCTATTAAATTCAGATAAAACAGAGGCATTACTTATTGGTCCAAAAAACTGCCCACAAAACCTCTCACAATACAACTTTAACTTGGAAGGACGTCCTGTCACTTTATCCACTACAGTAAAAGACCTGGGTGTTATATTAGACCGCAACTTGTCTTTCGAAAATCATATTTCATATGTTACAAGAACGGCATTTTACCACCTTAGAAACATTGCTAAGCTACGTAACATGCTATCTATTTCTGATGCAGAAAAGGTAGTTCATGCATTCATGACCTCAAGACTAGATTACTGTAATCCTTTATTAGTTGGTTGTCCTGAATCCTCAATAAACAAGCTACAGTTAGTCCAAAACGCAGCTGCTAGAGTTCTTACTAGAAAATATGATCATATAACACCAATTTTATCATCTCTACACTGGTTACCTATTAAGTTCCGTATCAATTACAAAGTATTGCTACTGACCTATAAAGCCCTAAATGGTTTAGCTCCAGTGTATTTAACGGATCTTCTATCGCCCTACAATCCATCACGCTCTCTAAGATCACTAAACTCGAGGCTTCTGGTCGTTCCTAGGATATCTAAGTCCACTAAAGGAGGGAGGGCATTTTCACATTTAGCTCCTAAACTCTGGAATAGTCTTCCACTCTTCCTGATATTGTTCAAGGTTCAGACTCGCTGTCCCAGTTTAAAACTAGATTAAAGACGCATCTCTTTAGCCAAGCATTCACATTATAATTACCTTTTATTCTACAGTTAAATCAGATCAAAAGCATTAATATTCTGAACAGCAGCTATGCTAATTATTTCCCATCTGCTTTTCTGTTATTATCTCGGGACACTAGTCCTGAGGTAAATAGTTAAATCAGCTCCAGTTTGTATCCAGCCTCTCATGGAGACTTCAGATGCCCCAACACCTGTGATGAGACGACTCAATGCCAGCTTTGTTATGGCCTAAATTAATACATGATTGATTAACTTTTTCTAACATTTTTCAATGTACATTTATGAAATGCACATTCTGTAAAGCTGCTTTGAAACAATGTGTATTGTGAAAAGCGCTATACAAATATATTTGAATTGAATTGAATGTTGAGAAGTCATTGGTCTGAAATAAAGCTGGTGGAAGCGGCCGAAAAGGGGCTTTAGGTAGCTTAGGAATTTGTAAGGAAAGTTTTTGCATTCTGGAATAGTTTTTAGCAGCGTGTGGAGCCATGTTGACAGCGTGAGTAGAAAGGGCTGAAAACCTGTCAAGGAACATTCTTCTTCTTCTGTTTCCATATTCTCTATCCCATTCCTTCTTGTCAGGGAACATTGGTGAGTTGACTGGGTATTTATGTGATCCTCCAGTTGAGCTGATTGGTAGACATGTTGATTACTGATTGCTGACAGCTGGTTGGAATGACATCATGATTGGATAGATAATTTCAGTTTTTAATTGTAGTGTCTCTAACTGAACTGATTTTATGAAAATGAACACGGTGGGCAAGTGATCCAGCCAGTAGCCATGCCTAGAGTAGGGCAGCGACGTGTATTCTGGTAATTGTTGTCTTTCATCCCCATGAGACAAACATACATGTTCTGTGTTTTCTCAGTCTAGATTTCTAATGTCTACTACATTAATGACCCAGTTTAAATACTGACTAATCTTCCCAGCGCTGAAGTACCCCTTTAATGGATTGAAAAAAGTGTGTGCAACCTATTGGAAGCGCGGATGAGTAATTAGTTGGGTCAGAAAAATTACGAAATTTTAGTTTTTAAGTAGGCTATAAAAAATATGTAAAGAGACATAGGCTATTAAAATAAAAAGTGCTTAAAAGTGCACAACTCTTCTTAAGTGGAAGGAAGCTTTTTCCCTCATATGCAACTGATTATAGAAATTGCAGAAACATTAATTGGTTTAGAAAAATAACATTTTTTTTTTAAAGTAAAAAATAATATTTATGTAAAGAGATATATTAAAATAAAAAGTACTTAAAAGTACACAACTCTTCTTAAGTTGAAGGAAGCTTTTTTCCCTCAAGTGCAACCAATATAGAAAGTACAGCTTCATTAGTTGGGTTTGTAAGATAAAATAACCTCACGTGCAACCTATATAGAAATTAAGCGCAGAATAGAGGTTTTACATTTTTCATGTACATTTACAACGGACTCAATGGTGGTTACCGATTAGACTACCGTAAATCTGGCCCAAATTGCTTTGTTGCCTTTCTGGCTGTAGTTGTATGGTGATATTTTTGTAAATGTTTCTTAAAAAAAAAAAATCTATTATCCTCTAGAACGTCCTCTAGAACGCTATCGCTTTTTATTTAAAACGGTTTATTTAAAGCACTTTTTTTTCAAACAGATGGAATTAGAAATACAGGCCTGCCCCTAAAAGCCTGGTTCAAATAAAAGCCTGTTCCCTTCTGCAGTTCAGGTAAATAAAGGACCCGGTCTTTATTTGAGGAATTACGGTAGCCTAGCTAAATGATAAATGAATAACATTAATTAGGCTACATTCTATTCATTAACCTGTCTAATGTCTAAAAAATTATAATAATTCTGTCTGCCAAGCTCTGATAATGTATGGAATATTATATTAATATATTATCCATAAAAAAACAAAAATAACAATAGGCCTACCTTTAGAAGCCGCATGCTGACAGTCTGAGCAACTGAAATGCTTCTCTGCAAAGTGTACAGTTCGCCTTGTTCATCATGAGTTACTGGACAGATTGTTCTATTCAGTACTATATCTGGAGATCATCTTGCGTTCAAACAGTGGCCACGAGCTCAACATGTTTTTAAAAACGCAAGGGCAACCAAGCCTCTAAAACGCAATCACGTGCAAATGAGTTTCTGTACTACTTATGAAATAGATTTCTTTATTATCAAAATTTGAATAAATTTGTTTTTATACTTATAACCAGTGTTGGGCACGTTACTTAAAAAAAGTAATTAGTTATAGTTACTAATTAATTCTTACAAATAGTAACTGAGTTAGTAACTGAGTTACATCATCATAAAAGTAACTAATTACCAGGGAAAGTAACTACTGAGTTACTTTTTTTTTTTTTAAACTTGGATGCCCCAATATTAAATATGTTAAATAAATGAGTTGGTCATAAAATAGAATATTAAATAGAATAAATTATTGTTATAAAACATTGTACATTAATGTCCACTATTGTAAAGTTGCTGTGGGATAATGTGAGAACTATCAAATTCAATACATTATTTTAAATAGGCTATCAGTAGACCTATAGTATAAATATTATCAGTCGGCCTACTATAGTGTAACTATTATCAGTACTATACTACTCCTTTGGTAGTGGAGCGTTATCAACTGGGTTTTTAGCCACTAATTTTGTGGCGGCACGGTATGTGAGGTGCTTCGTTAGATTATAATTACTTTCCACCGACGTGGAGAGACTCTGGGCATATGTTGCACGTTTCATAAACATTCTTACCTTTCACCTCAACGACGGAAAAGTTGCGCTTATACTTCCAGTTTGCCTTTGAAGTCGTTAGACTTGCCATCGCTGACTGTGCGTATGCGTGTGCGTCAAAGGTGTGTGTGTGTTTGTGAACTCAACCTATCAACCTCAACCTTGTCTCCCACTCACCAATCATCATCAGTGTTACTACCCCACCCACCCCTCAACAAGCATGCATGCACACACACACACACACACAAACACACACACACACACACACACACACACCAACCGAGAAAGGTATTCCTGCACAACTGGAGGCTGCAGTTTCAGGACCTTAGTTCTAGGACCGTGGTTCTAGGACCCTAGTTTTTTTTGTGACAGCGCCACCTACAGAACTGGATATCCAAAAACACTTTTTAGGATGGACGACATGGACACCAATGTGACTGTGAGTGCTACTCGTGCATGGACCCATGTGCATAGCTTGCTGTTCAGTAGTGGTATAATAGTATATTTATATTAATATTTTTCATAGGCCATCATATATGCCCTGGCTGTCCTCCGGAATATCTCCTTGCAGGAGGCTGAGCTGGTCTTTCTTTCTGGTCCAATTTATCATTACAGGTCAGAGTAGATTATGAATTACTTTTGCATAATGCCCAGTGTACCCTTTTTTTTACTGATATTTCTGTTAACAAAGCAGTGATTGTTCTCTGATAACTATTTCAGTGAGGTGGAAGAATTTAACCGAAAGATTGACCAGCAATTCAGGAAAGAAGGGAGACCATTCAATTGGTGGGTATTGCTCTTAGATACTTAATTTGGAGTTTGCAATTAGACACCAGTAACATGAATATTATGTTTGGCTTTCTCTATCTACAACTCAAACAGTGCATATTTGTTAAATCAGAGATATATATTTCATTGAACATGTTAAACACATGTTTCTTATTAATCTCTCTCTCTCTCTCTCTCTCTCTCTCTCTCTCTCTCTCTCTCTCTCTCTCTCTCTCTCTCTCTCTCTCTCTCTCTCTCTCTCTCTCTCTCTCTCTCTCTCTCTCAGAGTTGAAGCCCACAGCCATTCTGTCTGCGCAGCAACTGATTGTTCTGTTCTTCTGGTTATGTTGTTGCAAAAATGACATGTATATAAATTTATATTCTTGAATCATTCTTGAGTCTTGTCTTGCCTCTCTACAACCTTTAAAATATCTGGCTGTAATTCAATGACTGCATATGCTGATTCCATCTTTATTTTACCTGATAATGAGCTAATTAGATAAACTTAAGGAGGTTAAACAATATACAGTATAAATCAAGAAACTAATACTTATAAGATACTCCACTTTTTCAGTTGTCTAAAGATTGGAATACATTTTTAATTTATATATTTTTTGTATATTAATTGTTTAAATTTGAAATTGTGACTCAAAGCAGGTATTACACACTTTGTAATTAACCTTTTAAAGTATTCCACTTTTTCAGTTGTTTAAAGATTGGTAAACAAATTTAATTTATATAATTGCTATTTTGGAAATTGTGACTCAAAGCAGGTATTACACACTTTGTAATTAACCTCTGAAGCATTTTGTATCAAAAATTACATTAAATATATATATATATATATATATATATATATATATATATATATATATATATATATATATATATATATACAGGAGTGCTGAATTATTAGGCAAGTTGTATTTTTGAGGATTCATTTTATTATTGAACAACAACCATGTTCTCAATGAACACAAAAACTCATTAATATCAAAGCTGAATATTTTTGTAGTGTAATTAGGAAGTAGTTTTTAGTTTTAGCTATTTTAGGGGGATATCTGTGTGTGCAGGTGACTATTACTGTGCATAATTATTAGGCAACTTAACAAAAAACTAATTTATACCCATTTCAATATTTATTTTTACCAGTGAAACCAATATAACATCTCAACATTCACAAATATACATTTCTGACATTGAAAAACCAAACAAAAACAAATCAGTGACCAATATAGCCACCTTTCTTTGCAAGGACACTCAAAAGCCTGCCATCCATGGATTCTGTCAGTGTTTTGATCTGTTCACCATCAACATTGCGTGCAGCAACCACAGCCTCCCAGACACTGTTCAGAGAGGTGTACTGTTTTCCCTCCTTGTAAATCGCACATTTGATGATGGACCACAGGTTCTCAATGGGGTTCAGATCAGGTGAACAAGGAGGCCATATCATTAGATTTTCTTCTTTTATACCCTTTCTTGCCAGCCACGCTGTGGAGTACTTGGACGCGTGTGATGGAGCATTGTCCTGCATGAAAATCATGTTTTTCTTGAAGGATGCAGACTTCTTCCTGTTCCACTGCTTGAAGAAGGTGTCTTCCAGAAACTGGCAGTAGGACTGGGAGTTGAGCTTGACTCCATCCTCAACCCGAAAAAGGCCCCACAAGCTCATCTTTGATGATAACAGCCCAAACCAGTACTCCACCTCCACCTTGCTGGCGTCTGAGTCGGACTGGAGCTCTCTGCCCTTTACCAATCCAGCCACGGGCCCATCCATCTGGCCCACCAAGACTCACTCTCATTTCATCAGTCCATAAAACCTTCAATCAGTCTTGAGATATTTCTTGGCCCAGTCTTGACGTTTCAGCTTGTGTGTCTTGTTCAGTGGTGGTCGACTTTCTGCCTTTCTTACCTTGGCCATGTCTCTGAGTATTGCACACCTTGTGCTTTTGGGCACTCCAGTGATGTTGCAGCTCTGAAATATGGCCAAACTGGTGGCAAGTGGCATCTTGGCAGCTGCACGCTTGACTTTTCTCAGTTCACGGGCAGTTATTCTGCGCCTTGGTTTTTCCACACGCTTCTTGCGACCCTGTTGACTATTTTGAATGAAACGCTTGATTGTTCGATGATCACGCTTCAGAAGCTTGGCTATTTTAAGACTGCTGCATCCCTCTGCAATATATCTCACTATTTTTTTTACTTTTCTGAGCCTGTCAAGTCCTTCTTTTGACCCATTTTGCCAAAGGAAAGGAAGTTGGCTAATAATTATGCACACCTGATATAGGGTGTTGATGTCATTAGACCACACCCCTTCTCATTACAGAGATGCACATCACCTAATATGCTTAATTGGTAGTAGGCTTTCCAGCCTATACAGCTTGGAGTAAGACAACATGCATAACGAGGATGATGTGGTCAAAATACTCATTTGCCTAATAATTCTGCACTCCTTTATATATATATATATATATATATATATATATATATATATATATATATATATATATATATATATATATATATAAAGGCCTATATAGATATTGATACTATGTACAAACGGGCACTAGAACTGGGGTCCTGAAACTGCAGCCGCCGCTACTTCATCCAGTTCTGTAGGTGGCGCTGTCACAAAAAACTAGGGTCCTAGAACTGTGGTCCTAGAAATGCGGTCCTGAAACTGCAGCCTCCGGTTGTGCAGGAATATACTACTGGCACCAACCAGAGAAAGAAAAGAGTTGCAGGTCCGACTGACAGAGAGGCTGTTCGGATCCAAACCGCTTCAGTCAGCTCAATTACAGTAACGCCGCATTTTTTTCCTCAGTAACGCTAACGGCGTTGTAACGGGAGAAACAGTAGGCTAAGTTTGATTATAGTTACTGAAAAAAATAATTCCGTTAGTAACGCCATTTATTTATAACGCCGTTATTCCCATCACTGCTTATAACATATGATACAGTTAAGCAACATCACACAACCAAGAGTGCTGTTTTCCCAAATACCATCACGATTGAAAATGTGACACTGATTCTGATTTCATATGACAGCTCAATAAACAATTGATTAACATTAAGTCACTTACATTGTAGATGCAATATTGAATGTTTTTGTTCTACTTTAGCAGCGAAAATATTTCCAAACAAAGATCACAGCAGAACCATAACGCATCTCACAGCAATAGTGTGTTACTGAACGATTCAGCGATTTGAATGAATAGGTTGAATCAAAGATTCAATTACCTATTCGTAAACGCCTGCCTCATTTGTGAACGAATCAGCCATTTGAACAAATCGTTTGAATCAATGACGCCACCTACTGGCGGTTTAGTTTCACGCTTAAACATTCTTTCCAACATTTCCTATTTGTATATTCAAAAAGAGCTCATAAATCTCATAACATTATTTAATGCAGTTGTAATTTATCAGTGTAAATTATTTAATTTGATCATTTGATTTGTAACAGCCCTATGTCTTATCATTCAAATGTTTATATTTGTATTATAGTTTATTGATCACATTTAAGAATATAAAAGGGAAAGCTGAAACAAAGCCTATATTTAATAAGATTAGGGAAAAATGTCCTTTATAAAAGGCAAAAATATCACAAATATGCAGATATAAATATATCCAAGCAGATTGAACTCTGGTGAGAATATTGCTTCAGAATAAATTATATTTACAAAAAAAAAAATGTCCGGACACATTGTTTAATCTGACAAGTGAATGAGAGATTTACTTGTCCGAAGGACAAGCACAGGAACAGCCTTAATGTCGATCCCTGGGTTAGTTGTAACACACATGGTTTGACACTTTCCAAACATGCTAGGGTGATGAATCTAGTTGCCCAACACCATTTAAAGAAAAAATGGTGTCTTTGGAAATCTTTGGAAGATATCACTGAATATTAACTTAACCATAGCAAAAGTAATTTTCCTACTTAAGTTAATGTTTCATCTCTGTTTTTTGTGTTTATTTAAAATAAGACAAATATGATATTATTTTAATCGTATATCTGTTATTTAACAGTTGATATACTTCTTTGATGTTAATCTAACCAGCAAAAGACACAAGCTGGTTTATATCCCAGTTGTGCAGGTGGGGCATGTTGTAACACTGTGTTATAATGAGCCCCTAATATAACTATGTTATTCTATTGTATACTTTTATGAATTCATGAGAAAATGGTGAATAAAGACTGAGTCAATGTTCATAAATGCTTTATTATTATTGTTGAACTATGCTGTACAACTGTGTTTTCAAATTTTATTGGCTAAATATTTTAGTTTGTCTTGGATTTTTTTTTAAATATTATATCTGCTAATATGTTAAGCTGCCATATGGTCATTATGGTCAATGTACCTCTAATATGTTACAATGTACCCCACCTATTGGGCATGTTGTTACATTTCACTTCCATTCTTTCAGGGTAAATCAAGAAAAAAGTATACACTGTATTAACGAAACAAAACCACATAATTGTACTAGACGTGTGCAATTAATGTGGGAAAAATAAATACTCTGAACCCCAAGTGGATTTACACAAACTGAAAAAGTCAAAAAGCGTTAGCTTGTGCCCCGCTCTCCCCTACACATTGTACAACATATCGCAGAAAGTAGCACAGTAAAAACTGAAAAACCATTGATTCAACCCTCTTTCAGCAGAATGCAGTCTGGACGGTTTAAAAGTTTCAAATGTCCTGATCAGGCCAGTGTGCACATGACGATGGATAGTTGTAATTAAACTGTAAAAAGGCCATTTCAATTATGTGCTTTATGTCATGTGACGTGTAGGAGAGAAGCTCACAAAGACGAGGATGAATAGGAGACAGGAAATTTAATAACAAAAACTCAGGTAACTCTTAACACATGTTGTAACATACAGTGGGTACAAAAAGTATTCAGACCCCTTTAAAATGTTCACTCTTTGTTATATTGCAGCCATTTGTTAAAATCATTTAAGTTCATTTTCTTTCTCATTAATATACACACAGCACCCCATATTGACACAAAAACACAGAATTGTTGAAATTTTTGCAGATTTATTACAAAAGAAAAACTGAAATATCACATGGTCCTAAGTATCTAGAACCTTTGCTCAGTATTTAGTAGAAGCACCCTTTTGATCTAATACAGCCATGAGTCTTTTTGGGAAAGATGCAACAAGTTTTTCACTCCTGGATTTGGGCCATCCTCTGCCATTCCTCCTTGCAGATCCTCTCCAGTTCTGTCAGGTTGGATGGTAAATGTTGGTGGACAGCCATTTTCAGGTCTCTCCAGAGATGCTCAATTGGGATTAAGTCAGAGCTCTATCTGGGCCATTCAAGAACAGTCACGGAGTTGTTGTGAAGCCACTCGTTAATTATTTTAGCTGTGTGCTTAGGGTCATTGTCTTGTTGGATGGTGAAACTTCAGCCCAGTCTGAGGTCTTGAGCACTCTGGAGAAGGTTTTCGTCCAGGATATCCCTGTACTTGGCTGCATTCATCTTTCCCTCGATTGCAACCAGTCCTCCTGTCCCTGCAGCTGAAAAATAGCCCCACAGCATGATGCTGCCACCACCATGCTTCACTTTTGGGACTGTATTGGACAGGTGATGAGCAGTGCCTGGCTTTCTCCACACAGAATTAAGGCAAAAAAGTTCTGTCTTGGTCTCATCGGACCAGAGAATCTTATTTCTCACATTCTTGGAGTCCTTCAGGTGTTATTTTTAGCAAACTCCATGCAAGCTTTCATGTGGGAGAGGCTTCCGTCGGGCCACTCTGCCATAAAGCCCCAACTGGTGGAGGGCTGCAGTGATGGTTGACTTAACAACTTTCTCCCATCTCCCGACTGCATCTCTGGCGCTCAGTCACAGTGATATTTAGGTTCTTCTTTACCTCTCTCGGTAAGGTAAAGGTTCTTCTCCCCCAATAGATCAGTTTGGCCGGACGGCCAGCTCTAAGGATTATGGAGGCCACTGTGCTCTTAGGAACCTTAAGTGCAGCAGACATTTTTTTTGTACACTTGGCCAGATCTGTGCCTTGCCATGATTGTCTCTGAGCTCTTCAGGCAGTTCCTTTGACCTCATGATTCTCATTTGCTCTGACATGCACTGTGAGCTGTAAGGTCTTATATAGACAGGTGTGTGGCTTTCCTTATAAAGTCCAATCAGTATAATCAAACACAGCTTGACTCAAATGAAGGTGTAGAACCATCTCAAGGATGATCAGAAGAAATGGACAGCACCTGAGTTAAATTTGAGTGCCACAGCAAAGGGTCTGAATACTTAGGACCATGTGATATTTCAGTTTTTCTAGGTGTGTTAGGTGTATTCGACATCAGCTGCGGCTGGATGCATTTGACCGGCGAGAGTAGCTGCGTGCAGGCGGGCAGGGTTTGCAAACGGAGACGTGAAGTTGGACAGTGCCACTTGTGCTGTGTTTGCATACTTTAACACAGGTATAGTGAAATAAATGCAATATTTGTCAAATACACAGATGTGTCAGAAGACATTTTCATTCAATACTTTATGTACTGGTTAATACAGCATCTTTTTTGACAAGAATAAAGTTCAACACTACACTATCATTGAAGTGGGGTCTACGTTCATTTACCATAAACACGAAACACACGTGATCACTGTCATGCGGTGAATCCAGCCAATCGTGGAACATCGTCGTCATCAGAGTTCGTGCATCCTGGTGTACTCATTCTTGAGAAGCTGCACCGGCTGTATTAACCAGCTGCTCTCAAATCCCTCTTGTGGTACTTTTTATGACATACGTCACAGTCACGTGGCGTCGGCGCTGTCTCAAGTCGGACACAATTTCTAACCAGCATGCATTGCTTCAAGTCAGCCGCCGATCGGTCTACGCATCGCTGCAGCAAGTCGAACAAGCCTCTTATGTGTTTTGATTCAGTCACATGTTCCTTTGTTCATTTTCCTGCCACTCCTGTGTTCCCATGGTTACCCTCATTAGTTAATTTGTCCCTGCTGTAAATTAGTTATACCATTCACCTTGTTATTATAATTTGCTTTGTATACTTTATCCCTGTTTGTCAATTCCTATTTCCAGTTCTCCAGCTTCTTTGAGAGTTTTGATAACCATAGTGTGTGACAGTATGGTAACTCCATACTCAGAATTTGTCCTCTGGATTTAACCCATCCAAGTTAGTGCACACACATAAGGGGTAGTAGTAATAAACACACACACACACACACACACACACACACACACACACACACACACACACACACACACACACACACACACACACACACACACACACACACACACACATTGTCATATCATCCAGCCCTACTCCACAGGATGGCATAAACTATTTTGATGACAACAATGAAGATTAACTTGTATTATTTGCTAATTACTCTACTTCTGTCCAACAATGAAATTCAGTGAGTAAAATAATATTTTACTACATACTTGAAAGCAGGTTGCAATGAGCAGCCAAGCAGCTTCTTTACTTGTTGTATTTTTTTTTTTACATCCACAAAGAGCAAGCTGGATCCAACAGGGTGTGCCATGTGGCTTACTTGCAAAACAAAAACTGTGATAGGCTATATTTGGTAGTCCTATTAAACCTAAAGATACATGTTCTTGTATTATTTGAGAATAAAATTAGATGTTTAATTGAGAGACTGTATTTTGTATTTAAAACTTAGTATTTCATTGCAAATTACATTTAAATAATTTTTTGTCCAACAAAATGCAAATGACAAAATACTCAAAAGTAAATAAAAACATATTTTAAATGCATTTAATTAAAATAGTGCCCATCTCTGAGCATTGGTATTTGCGAGACTGGCCTTAATACTAGTTTCTTATATGCAAATCATTACTCGCAATGACAGCATTGTGTATTTATGTTCAAAAAGATTCATAAAATCACATGTGGGAGTGTTTGAAATGTCATTGGGAGTGTTTGAGCAGCAGTGAAACTCTCACGTCTGTTTGAAAGTGTTTCTGCTGCTAAAGGTCGTTTTTCAAAAGGCTGGTTTCAATCTCGACCTGTTAGTGACCTTTACCTCCTCACACACAGATATATCTGTCTCTGTCTGTCTGTGTTTCTCCACATAAAGTCACCACATATTCAGCTGTGCTCTAAAACCAACACGATCTCATGACAATGCGTATAAATAGTACGAGTGTGCAATCTCGTAGAATGTATACGCCAAAATGAGTTTTGGCGTGCATATGGTACGCCGTTTTTGGCGTGCATATGATCGCACTTTATGGCGTGTATATGACACGCTTTTGGGTAGGTGAGGGTGGGGTGTGGGGTTCGTACATATAATACGCCATAAAGTGCGTATCATATGCACGCCAAAAAGCAGCGTACCATATGCACGCCAAAATTAGTTTTGGCGTATACATTCTACCAGATTGCACACTCGTATTATTGATACGCATTTTCGTGCCATCGGGCTCTCTAAAACCCGGTCACTACATCCACTTGTACACACAAGTGTTAAGTGATTAATCAAGAACAGACAATCAAACCTGTTACCACACTTACTGTAAGAAAAAGTTAAAATGTATTTAAATAAATATTTATTTGTCTGTCTGTCTAATCTGTCTGTAATCTAATCTAATCTTTTATCTGAACAAAAGTGCAAAAGTACAACATCATTGCAGTTTTAACTGGTTATTAGACAATGCAGTTTTAGACAAAGATACAACTGTGTTAAAATGGTTTATATTATTGGTTTATAAGTCATTGTAATAAACTGTGATTTTAATGCCCTATGTATTGAACACAATATTTGTTTATTTATATACAATTGAACTTTCTTAAATACACATATATATATATATATATATATATATATATATATATATATATATATATATATATATATATATATATATATACATACACAGGTCCTTACAAAAAAATTAGCATACTGTGATAAAAGTTTATTATTTTCCATAATGTAATGATACAAATTAAACTTTCATATATTTTAGATTCATTGCACACCAACTATAATATTTCAGGTCTTTTATTGTTTTAATACTGATGATTTTGGCATACAGCTCATGAAAACCCCAAATCTCAAAAGATTAGCATATCATGAAAAGGTTCTCTAAACGAGCTATTAACCTAATCATCTGAATCAACTAATTAACTCTAAACACCTGCAAAAGATTCCTGAGGCTTTTAAAAACTCCCAGCCTGGTTCAATACTCAAAATCAAAATCATGGGTAAGACTGCCGACCTGACTGCTGTCCAGAAGGCCATCATTGACACCCTCAAGCGAGAGGGTAAGACACAGAAATAAATTTCTGAACGAATATGCTGTTCCCAGAGTGCTGTATCAAGGCACCTCAGTGGGAAGTCTGTGGGAAGGAAAAAGTGTGGCAAAAAATGCTGCACAACGAGAAGAGGTGAAGATTGTGGAGAAGGACCGATTCCAGACCTTGGAGGACCTGCGGAAGCAGTGGACTGAGTCTGGAGTAGAAACATCCAGAGCCACCGTGCACAGGCGTGTGCAGGAAATGGGCTACAGGTGCCATATTCCCCAGGTCAAGGCACTTTTGAACCAGAAACAGCAGCAGAAGTGCCTGACCTGGGCTATAGAGAAGCAGCACTGGACTGTCGCTCAAATTTTGCATGTAATCCGGAAATCAAGGTGCCAGAGTCTGGAGGAAGACTGGGGAGAAGGAAATGCCAAAATGCCTGAAGTCCAGTGTCAAGTACCCACAGTCAGTGATGGTCTGGGGTGCCATGCCAGCTGCTCGTGTTGGTCCACTGTGTTTTATCAAGGGCAGGGTCAATGCAGCTAGCTATCAGGAGATTTTGGAGCACTTCATGCTTCCATCTGCTGAAAAGCTTTATGGAGACGAAGATTTCGTTTTTCAGCACAACCTGGCACCTGCTCACAGTGCCAAAACCACTGGTAAATGGTTTACTGACCATGGTATTACTGTGCTCAATTGGCCTGCCAACTCTCCTGACCTGAACCCCATAGAGAATCTGTGGGATATTGTGAAGAGAAAGTTGAGAGACGCAAGACCCAACACTCTGAATGAGCTTAAGGCCGCTATCGAAGCATCCCGGGCCTCCATAACACCTCAGCAGTGCCACAGGCTGATTGCCTCCATGCCACGCCACATTGAAGCAGTCATTTCTGCAAAAGGATTCCTGACCATGTATTGAGTGCATAACTGAACATAATTATTTGAAGGTTGACTTTTTGTATTAAAAACACTTTTCTTTTATTGGTCGGATGAAATATGCTAATTTTTTGAGATAGGAATGAGCTGTATGCCAAAATCATCAGTATTAAAACAATAAAACGAACTGAAATATTTCAGTTGGTGTGCAATTAATCTAAAATATATGAAATTGTAACTATGGAAAATAATGAACTTTTATCACAATATGCTATTTTTTTTAGAAGGACCTGTGTATATATATATATATATATACTTGTTAAAACATCACAGTCTTACTTTATCTGGACAAACTCAGTATCATTAGACAGACTAAAAGTACCCTAGAATGATTTGAAACAATATTTTAAAGTGTTCTCTGATATCTACATAGAGGGTATGTGGCTTATTTAAGGTAAAAAAATTGTCCAGATATGGTTTAACAGGTCCATTTAAAACCCTAGAAATTGTCCCTAGGATGTAATGCTCTATTTTTGCCTTATTTGGAAGGGTCGTGAAAATAAATGCAGAGTTCTGCTCTGATTGGCTGTTTCATTGCACAGCTCAATGACAGCTAACACATCTATACCGTCCATCATGACATTACAATGATAGCTTCTTAACTTTAATCACAAACTGAACTAGGTAACGCGTAAATATGTTGTTTGTACCGTAACGTTACATATTAATGTAGCAAAATTCAATGTGGAATTGAAAATGCAATCTGAGCCGATCAAGTCTCCGTCCACACACTGTCAATCACTGCATCAAGGCGTGTCCAGGTGTTGGACACATGACGGCAGCAGAGCTGTTACAGCAAGGCGTTTACTGCCAGATGAAGTGGAGCTAGATCACAGAAATCATAATGAGTGTCTGTCAATGACTGTTCTGTTAGATCAGTACGTTAATAGAACCATAGATACTTATGGTTAGAACGTCTGGCAGAGAACGCGCCTGGCGCTCATGCACCTTAACATGAGCGCGGCCGTGTGTCTGCTCAAGTGAGCAGTGCTTTACAACAGGTTATTTTACGGTCAAATAATCTTAGACAAGCTGCCCATGTTTATTGTTTGCTATATCAGTATGGCTGTATTAAAATATACTCGTTAATGTTGTCTCACTAAGAAACTTTAAATTTAATCAGAAATGGGTTCAGCAGTCAAGAAGTGGATAAAATCCCTACTTACTGCTTGCAGGAATATGGTTGGAATTGTCCCTTTCTTCAGTACCAGACGCTGAGCAAATCCTGCTTGATATTGTCCCAGGTTTGAAAAACTGTCCGTGGTGAAATGGGCCAAGCAAACAAACAACTTTGAATTAAATTGTTGTGGTATCCGATTGTAAATAAACATCAACCATGCCTGTTGACATTTTTCATCTGTAGGAAGGGTATGACAAGTCTTCATATCCCCTGCACAGCTTGGAACATAACATTCGTTTCCATGATCTGCCATTTTCTCTATCCTCACGTCACGCTTGTTTACCTGCAGAACTCCCAATTATTCGGCTGCGTAGTTTGGTGGTGTACATATTAATGATCCCAGCGATTGCATCACAGTTGGTGTTATGTTGAGATTCGCCTGTTTTTATGTTGAGATTCGCCAAGGTTAATTCAATTTTTCATTCTAGGGCACCTTTAAAGACTCCAGCTTCGATATTTGAACACTGTTTATGATAAAACTGGGTTGCAGTAACATTAATCTCTTAATTTATGTCAGGAGTGCAAAAATAATCGATCTGTTAAGAATGATATTTTGAATGGAATATCACACACAAATGAATTTGCTCTTGTCTGCTGTGTCCACACAGCTCACAAAGAACAGCTTTCAGTTCAGCTCTTAGTTCAAAAGTGCACATATTTGGAGAAATTATGATTTATTGTCACATGTTTGCAAAATATTTTGTCATACAGAAAACAATTTCTATTAATTTCTCACTGAATTAACCGATCTGAAAGAGCTGAAACATATACACAGCTAGCAAGGTGTTAACAGTATTTTTCTAAAATGTTAGTAACATATCTGGGGGGAAATGGCCTCATATAAAATTAATGTAAAATAAACTGGTTCACATAATGCAGTTTGACCTTCTGAGGTTGGCCATATAAAGATTAAATAATGAGTCTTTCTCAGCTCACAGAAAGATGAAGAGTGTTGGACAAAGAAACCATCAGCTTGCTGTCCTGTATAAATCAATGTATCAGAGCTGCCTGGAATCTACAGCTCATTTAAAAGCATTCAGGACGCCAGGCATATGGATTTTATCTTTGTGTGCAACCACATCATATCATAAGACAGAAACCTCAACCTATAAATATCCTCTAAAAGAGCCCAATCTTCACTGCCGTGTCGGCTGTGATCTTCACATTGAGCACTTCTTCTGTCAAACACGTCACATACCATGTCAATTCATGCATGAAGAACATCTAAAGAACTTGTTGAGCTCTTGTTAATTAATTAATAATCAAGTAAATTCTCAAATTAATGTATCTAGAAGGTTAAGATATTTTACTGGAAAACAAAACAAAAATAAATCTAATAAAATATTTGTGCAGTGTATTTTTGTGCTCAATAGAACCAGCCATGCTGTTTTCATCACAAAAGTTCATTACCTTAAAATATATCAGAAAGACACACAGTGTCATCATCTTTGATTCTGATGTAATTTAGTTTATCTTCAGAGCCCATGGAGACATTCAGTCTCATTAAATGAAGATATCAAAATGACTTCTGCGATTTTAAATGTCACAACCTCAAGTGTTTTATTCATCAAACCCTGATATTGACATCTGGACAAATTGACATTTGTGCATCTAACATGTGTTTGTGGCAAAGTCAGACTTGTGATCACATGACTAAATGTCCCAGCTGCTGATTGGTTGAGCTGTATGACTCTCCAAAGGTCATTTATTGGATCTCAGAGAATCAAACACTGCCATTAGTCAAACACATTCAGTGTCTTTCTGTGGAGGATTTGGCAAGAATGCTGCCATCATGCAATCAATGCAGATACAGTATGTTGAGCGTTTGCGTTCTGATAAATAAATAAATCTGACTGATTACAAACCACAGGGGGAATAGAGAAATAGAAATCGAAAAAAGAGAAATATTGTGTACATGGGATGTTATTTAGCATGTTTAGGAATTTGGAAATGAAAACAGTAATTTAGCATTTTTAATTACATTTAGTTTGGAACATAATATTTGGTAAATATTTTTTGGAGTTATGGAGTTCTTGAAGTAAGTTTCTTAAAAAATTCTAAATTTCACATGTGTTACTGCCAACTTTTTTGTAAATGTTTCTGAAATGTACTAACAATTTCTGAATGAATATTGTTTTTTAAGTAAATCCTACGGCAGCTTTTGAAACAGATCACAGTTGCTTTGGGTTATTCGTCACACTGGAAATGATAGGTCAGGTTAAGCACATTTGAATGCACTGCAATATAAACATGCTTCAAGTGGTTTTATTGAACTGATTTAGCATCACTGAATCAAGCTGACTGCGTTACTTTATAATAGCTATATTCATTATGATAGTAGATCTCGCTGTTAGTTCTGCTCTCTCATTCTACCTACATGTCTCTCTCTGTGCTCGCGGTTATAATACCTACAGAAACTTCATCTCACACCAATTAGTTCCAGGCCGGAAGGCAAACAGAGACGCCAGCAAGTAAGATGGTGCTTTTCCTTTGGGAGTCTGTCTTGTTTTCTCTGTGTATCTCTTTCTGTGCAGATAGCATTGCTCACTCACTGCTGTCCTATGTGTTGCTGAATGTTCTGCATGTCTCTGAGCTACCAGTCGTCTGCTTTAATTAATCATTAGCTAATGATTTGCAAAGGTATCATTATGTTATGACTTTACTTTGTTGAGGCACATGACTATTAACTAATTGTTAAGTAATATGTCATTGTGGTTTTGGCTTTTGAATTAATTTTGAATTAGTTAATAGTCATGATAATAATCATGATAATAATTAGATAGTAGTCATGATCAAATAAGCCAAAATGGCATTTGAAAATGTAACATAAATGTCAGTTAGTATTTTCTTTGTAATATTTTTAATTAAAAAATTTAATTGTGTTTGAGATGCACACACACACACACACACACACACACCTACACACACACACACACACACACACACCTACACACACACACACACACACACACACACACACACACACACACACACACACACACACACACACACACACACACACACACACACACACACACACACACAGAGATAAAGGTATCTGTCAGGTGGCCGCTCTGCAGTGCTGCATTTCGCTAAAGTATCAATTAATGTTGTTGACTCACAGTGCTGCTGATGTAGCGACATCTTCACATGTCTAAAAGACATGGATCACACAGGCGGAGAGTAAGAGAATGACAGAGAGAGAGCAGAAAGGCTGAAAGGGTCAGTGGACGTCATCAGAGCATGTGTCACAATTCTCTCAGCTGCACATGTGACGTCCAAAAACTTTACAAGCTCTCTCTAATGTTCTTGAAAATAAAAATAACAGAGTGTCTATTTACACCAAGTGCAAATAGCACTTGTTGGCAAGTGCTATTCCAACCCAGTCTCATATAAAAACGTACCCTGACTACATTGGTCCAAAGTGCAAAACGTAGAGGGGTTACAATAATGGCCCTTGAATTGTATGACTGTTACATTTTTTTTGCCTATTCTTTTCCTCTTGTTTTGCGTCCAAGTCACGTGACTTTCAAGATTCCGGCCGTGAGAACAAAAAACATGGCTGACATTTCTCTAATTTTTAGTGGAAAAAACTGTATTTTGAGTTAGTTTTGCATAAAAATAAGTTTTGATTACATTTCTAGCGAGAAATATATATTATATTTTCATAATATTCACTCATTGAATGTAAATAATCACTCGCTTGCTCGTTGTTGCGAAGATGTTTCAGATCTCTCCAGAAAAATGTGAAACTGCAACGTTTTGGTTGCTATGGACGCTGCTATCAACACGTGAATATTATTATGATGAAATTATTTATTGGGTTATGATTTTTCCATTATTACATGTTGGAGTATGATTCTCAATCAGCCAGCATAGTTTTTTAGATGTATTTATTTGTATTTAGGCTATTCAGACACAAACAGTAGCCCAACCCGCCCTAAACCTGCCCATGTGCGTTATATGATATAAAACACAGAATATTACAGACAACGGGCACACTTTATTGAAAAAGTTCACGTATTCCAACTGTTCCAAGGCCAAACGATTGATTTGTGTGAAGAAAAGACGCCCCCCCGGCGTCACAATGAAGAAGACGCCACAGGCCGGCTGCAGTTAAACCCATCGAAATGTATACGTAGATGCCTTATTCGACCGCTCCAGGCACGTCGACACGCCGCCATGGAAACAGTCGCTAATGGGAAATCTACGTATACATTTCTATGGGTCTACCCCTCGGAGTCACTGGGAACTTGGCGGTATGAAATCGCGCTGAAGAAGTCTCGTTCAGAACACATAGCGATGTTAGGCATCAATTCACGTGTGCCATGTGTTGGTGAGTAGTCATAAATTATGCCTTAATGTTTGATATAAAGTATTTTCTGCTTGTTGTTATTGATCAGATTATGTTCAATCACTGCATTATATCTTTCATCGCCACTCAGGCTTCGCATTTCTTTTCTTTCTATTATTAACACACCTTGCTTATAGGGTGATTAAACACTGTCACGTGACGTGCTATAGACCTTTAAACATATATATATATTTTTTTATATCATATTATTCATATTTAATAATAACTATTAGTGTAGTTTCAACTTGGCATTTGTAGTAGTAGCACAATAAAATACTTGCAATGCTTTTACCACCGTAACCTTAGTTTTAATGTGATAGGTGCAGTAAAATTACATTACCTCATGTTTACCATGCTTTTACCACAGTATTTGTAGTTGTAATGTGAGGTTTGTTGTTGTAAATAGACACAACACTTACCGTGCTTTAAATGCCTTTTAATGTTAAGTCCAAATGTTGTAATGTAATAGTACTTTCTACTGTTTATAATGTATGCATTATATATTATGACTTTTTTTTCTCTCTTTCTTTTTTTTTTTTTACCTGGAAAGAACAAAGGGCGTTTCGGACTCAGTCAGCTCATTCTTGTTCATGGAGAAGTAACGGAGAAGACCGAAAGCAGCAACAGCAAACATTTGCAATGTAAGTATGTGTTGGTTTGAACTCTTTATCAAGCATTTGTTGTTACTTAAACATATTCTTACAAACCCCATGGCTCAATCAGTTAGAACATATTTTCAAAGTCTTAATAATTCACAAGATTTAACGAGTTGTCAAATTCATATGATACTCTACATATTTGTACATATACTCCTGCAGCATTTACTCCGACTCCTGCCATTGGCTACTGCCTCAATTTCTGCACATATTTATCATGTTTTTTGTAAATCAGTTGCTCCCCTTCTTGGAAAGTAGTCGGATGTCCCACAGTCTTAAAGTTTATATTAAGTCCAGTGTTTTCTTTAAAAATTATTACAAATTGGGCCATGTCTGTTCATGTAATATTACCTGTATCTTCAGACCTCCTAACCTACATCTGTTTGTAGGAGTAGAAATGCTCACATGCCATCATATATTCAATTATTTTGTCATAATCAGATCAGTTGCACTGCTGAAAATGTCCTGTTTGCATATAAATAATTTATGTGATCAAAAAATATATTTGTCCATGTGCTATTAAAGATATACTTTCAAAAATGGAAATGCACACATATCAGTAAACTTATTACATAAATGTACAGGGAGTGCAGAATTATTAGGCAAATGAGTATTTTGACCACACCATCCTCGTTATGCATGTTGTCTTACTCCAAGCTGTATAGGCTGGAAAGCCTACTACCAATTAAGCATATTAGGTGATGTGCATCTCTGTAATGAGAAGGGGTGTGGTCTAATGACATCAACACCCTATATCAGGTGTGCATAATTATTTGGCAACTTCCTTTCCTTTGGCAAAATGGGTCAAAAGAAGGACTTGACAGGCTCAGAAAAGTCAAAAATATTGAGATATATTGCAGAGGGATGCAGCAGTCTTAAAATAGCCAAGCTTCTGAAGCGTGATCATCGAACAATTAAGCGTTTCATTCAAAATAGTCAACAGGGTCGCAAGAAGCGTGTGGAAAAACAAAGGTGCAAAATAACTGCCCGTGAACTGAGAAAAGTCAAGCGTGCAGCTGCCAAGATGCCACTTGCCACCAGTTTGGCCATATTTCAGAGCTGCAACATCACTGGAGTGCCCAAAAGCACAAGGTGTGCAATACTCAGAGACATGGCCAAGGTAAGAAAGGCAGAAAGTCGACCACCACTGAACAAGACACACAAGCTGAAACGTCAAGACTGGGCCAAGAAATATCTCAAGACTGATTTTTATAAGGTTTTATGGACTGATGAAATGAGAGTGAGTCTTTATGGGCCAGATGGATGGGCCCGTGGCTGGATTGGTAAAGGGCAGAGAGCTCCAGTCCGACTCAGACGCCAGCAAGGTGGAGGTGGAGTACTGGTTTGGGCTGGTATCATCAAAGATGAGCTTGTGGGGCCTTTTCGGGTTGAGGATGGAGTCAAGCTCAACTCCCAGTCCTACTGCCAGTTTCTGGAAGACACCTTCAAGGTATTTAACATTATTGTGCAACCCTTTTTTTTTTTTACAGAAAGAAACAGGTATGCATGAACTCACAAATTGCATGCAATGTAATGACATTTCCTTTCTTTCTGTCTGTCTTGCAGGGATACTTGCAGATTTTTTTTTTTTAAGATCTCTACTATATCAAACTCATCAGCTCATCAGCCAACCCTCACAAGAGCTACTAGTGAGTCGCAGCGAATCTTGCCGTAATCAGTCCTTCAGGTAAAGTTTATTTTAGTATATTTTAGTATATCAGTATTTACTCATCAAATGCTCTCCGTATTGTAACTGTCTTAATTTATATGTTTTAAAACAATAGTAATTGCACATAGAGTAAGTGAAACTTTCTCGTTTGACTGCAGAGAAGAAAGACCAGACCTTATATCGAAGCAAGCTAATCGAATAAGTCCTTTGTTTTGGGTGAGGAAGGAGCATGGCCATCTTGTGCCCGAAGAAGACAGAAAAGTGTGCAAGTCCACTGGTATGTCTTGTATTGAAGCAATGCTGTAATATGTAGTTAGGAATTTGATGTTGATTTCTCAAAGAACTATTCATTTCAGCAGTGATCATTCTTTCTACTCTGATAAAATATGCACCATTATTCATGTCTAAATCTTTTTATAACTCCTAAAATTAGCAAATGAGGTTTTGTATCTTGAATTTATCTAAAATGGTAAATATCTGTTTCCCTTTTTGATACAATTATTATTACAATGATTGCCTAGCATAAAGGCTGGAACTGGACTTTTGGCCTTCAATTCTTAAAAATGTCCAGGTGTTTTGTAGATGATGGATGGTTCTGGGTACCTTTGGAAGATAATTAGTTGTGGCATATATTAGGAATCAAATGTTCTTTGAATTCTGTGAAATATCTGGTTAATTTTTTTATACTTATTTCTTATACTCCACAGACTAAAACATATTGCATTTTTGTTTTAAGATGGATAGCAAGAGCAGGCACACTTCAGAAGATTCTACAGGAAAAGACTAATGTGCAGCCAAGGAGGAATACAAGAGGCATAAACTCCGCTCTCTGAGAACTATGCATGGCCATGGGTGCTTCATAAGCATGGTAAGTCTTGTGCATCTGAACCTATTTCTTAATTTTTTTCATGAAATTTGTATTGCCGTATTTTAACAATTTTACAATGTACAGGCTATCGCAAGTGTTGCTCTTGAAACAAGTGACAGAAGAGTATGTTGTCTTAAAACAAAACTAGCATCACTGGCAAAGGCTACGTAGAGACCATGCCTTTCTAAAATATATTTTTAAAGATCTGCTGCTTAAAAGGTTGCTGTTGATATGGGTAAAATAGTTTTTGTTCAGTACGTGGCTAATATTATGAGCTGCAATAATATTTACATAATGTTTCAATGTGTATATTATATAATGTACTGACTGCTGCTTCGTACATTTAAATCAGGAATGGGCAACTCTGGCCCTTTTGAAATGGAGAGTTTACCTCCAAGCCTAATCGAGCACGTCTGAAATTTTTAACTAAAGTCTTCAGGTTTACTTAGATAATTATAGGCAGGTAGGTTTGGGGCTGGAGCTAAATCTGCAGGACAGTGGATGCTGAGGGCCAGAGTTGCCCACCACTGCTTAAATCATGCAGAACATATGCTAACCTGACTGTACATTAAACTTAATTTGAATTGTGTTTTTGTTTTACTTTTAGACCAAGACTAGAAAATGCCTGACTATGGGATGTTACAACTTCTTCCTCTGGTTGAGAAAAAGCTACACCACATCAGTGACCACATCATCTGTTTATCAATTATACACTGTAGGGTAGAAGTAAGCAAATTGTTTAGAAGAAGAATAACAAGATAGAACATGGACATGATAGAGGGAAGAGCAAGAAACCAGTCTAGCTATGATAATGAATCATTATTTTCCAACACAATATCAAATCTGTTTTCTGTATCATAGTTAACTGGATGGGATTCTGTGGCACTCATTTGTATGACTTCAGCAGCTGTGAATGTATTAATATGATGTTAATGTATTTTTGAAGACCCATAATTATTTATCTTGAATCTCATTTGTCTTTATGCTACTGTATCAACTGTATACTGTATCCTCAAATAAAGTGTTGAGTGATAAAGTATGGTGATTTATTGTGTATGGTGTTTGGAAAGTAAATACACATTTCACAAGTTTATTTAGGTTATCTAATTAATTACCAAGAATCTTTTACTTGAGACATAAACATTTTTGTATCTGGTTATATTATATTTGGTACAACAATGCACCAAAACGTTGCATATACTTGTATGCTGTGACAAGTATGCAAGTTTTCAGTGAAATAAAGGGAAGGATTACAAACACTTCAAACTTAACTGAAGATGATCCATGTTGATAAATCTGGTACATCTACTACTGCAATAAAAATTTAAGCATGCACATTACCGATGGCAGGTATGTGAAAATACATGAAATTTTGGCAATGTCTCTTTTGCTATTGGTGCATTGTCCATATTTAATAATAATAGTGAAGTGTAAATAATTGTTGCGGGTTCATACATTATATGTATTGGTGTTTATCCATAAAATAACAAATAAATATTAATAATAATTATAGTACAACATTTCTTTCAAATATTTCTGTATTTGATCAGATGGTCTCACAAAACCTCAAACCTCAAAGTCTGGTTGGCGTATCACAGAGAAAATTGGCAGGACAACTGCTTATGCTCACTGGACATATCCTACGTATGCCCACAAAACAACACCCCAAAACAATTAAGAAGTGGACACCACCAGGAAGACGCAGGAGACAGGGAAGACCAAGGAAGACATGAGACAGATTTTCGCGAAGACCTGAAGAATGCAGGTGTTCCATGAGAAGATGTGAAGAACGTGTCCACAGATCGAATATGTTGTAGGACACAAGTTGCCCAGTGTGCCCAGGACAGGACAATATGATGATGTTGTCAGTTTACATAACTGTAGGATTTCTTTCTGTAAAAAGTGTTACATAAATAAAATTTATTTATTTATTAATAAAATTTATTTATTTATTAAAATTTATTGGAGGATCTGCTGCTACAGTCTTGGTGGCAGATACCACTGGATACCTTCAAGTATCTTGTAGATTCCATGCCTCTGTTTTAGCAGCACTTGGAGGACTAACAGAATATTAGGCCACAATGTTTTGACTCTTCTGTGCATATATATTTTAGGAGTTGCATGACTACTGATTTCTCCTAGTCAATTACTTGTCAAAACTCAAGTACCATCGAAAGGGTAGTTGTTGAACTCTAAAATAACTTTTAGCCAATCAACTCCACCACAGGACCATTGACTTCACTCCTGTTCCTGAAGGTTGCTTTTCATTTGCATAAAGATAAACATTTCTCAACTCTGTAGAATCGCTGGACACGCCTACATCCTGTAACCAACTGTCACTGTCGCTTGTGTCACCGGAAATCGCCGGCTCTCCTCTCCATTTTAATTAATAGGATCAATACAAGTAATTATGAAATTTCATGTAAAGATGTACAAAAACACTCTAATATTCTGCTAATTGTATTTAACATAAATTTAAACTTCAATATAGTTTTACTCAATTGCCATGCAGTTACGTGTCTGAAAAAAATACATTCACTTCACAATTTATTATTTTTAATTATTTAAGTTTATTTAAGTACTCTTTTTGCAAAAGTATGTTAAAGTGCACTTCTGATTTCATGCATAAGAAGACAAAAACAATACTTTAAATAACGTTCCATTGATTAACATTAACAAAAAGATATAATAATAATAATAATAATAATAATAATAATAATAATAATAATAATTAGAATAAGCAATGATTCATCTTTGTTAATGTACGTTAAGAAAAATGCAACTGTTCAAAGTTAGTTCATGTCAGCTCAGGTCCATTAAATAATATTAACAGATACAACTTTTGATTGTACAGGTCCTTCTCAAAAAATTAGCATATTGTGATAAAAGTTCACTATTTTCCATAATGTAATGATACAAATTAAACTTTCATATATTTTAGATACATTGCACACCAACTGAAATATTTCAGGTCTTTTATTGCTTTAATACTGATGATTTTGACATACAGCTCATGAAAACCCAAAATCTAAAAAAATTAGCATATCATGAAAAGGTTCTCTAAACGAGCTATTAACCTAATCATCTGAATCAATTAATTAACTCTAAACACCTGCAAAAGATTCCTGAGGCTTTTAAAAACTCCTAGCCTTGTTCATTACTCAAAACCGCAATCATGGGTAAGACTGCCGACCTGACTGCTGTCCAGTAGGCCATTATTGACACCCTCAAGCGAGAGGGTAAGACACAGAAAGAACTTTCTGAACGAATAGGCTGTTCCCAGAGTGCTGTATCAAGGCACCTCAGTGGGAAGTCTGTGGGAAGGAAAAAGTATGGCAAAAAAATGCTGCACAACGAGAAGAGGTGACCGGACCGTGAGGAAGATTGTGGAGAAGGACAAAAAAATTATCAAAAAAGTATCATATTTCATCCGACCAATAAAAGAAAAGTGTTTTTAATACAAAAAAGTCAACCTTCAAATAATTATGTTCAGTTATGCACGCAAAACTTCGTCGGGAATCCTTTTGCAGAAATGACTGCTTCAATGTGGCGTGGCATGGAGGCAATCAGCCTGTGGCACTGCTGAGATGTTATGGAGGCCCAGGATGCTTCGATAGCGGCCTTATGCTGGGTACACACCAAAAGATTTTTTACATCTTATAAGATTTTCAAAATGTGATAGACCACACACATGAGGACAAATAAAACTAGATTTAACCGTTTTGCTCCTATAGTGTGTGGTGTGCCATGATGTGACAAAGACAGCACACCACACACGAACAGATTTTCAACCAGAGTCCCGAGTGTAAACACAGGAAATCACGCAAAATCTCACGAGACTGGTTTTTATAAAGTAATGAAAATGTCCTGGTTTTCATTATTTTCCATTGGGCCATTACATTGACTCCGCACGCTGCAAAATCTTCACATGATTAGAATATCACTACATTGTAAAAGCACAACAGCCAACGTCATCTTGGAATAAACACACATTTAGTCTGCTTACACTTTAGGGCTGTGATAATAATCTTATTTTATTTTCGCTTCCAATGATTATACAAAGAAGATATGAGGTAAAACTATTATAAACTATATCCGCGTTCCGTCTAGAGCGAATTCCTTCCTCCTCAGCGCGCTGTCATTTCTCCTGAACATAAATTTAACGTCAGACTCAGCACAATGTGTGATTGTTGTCAAATGCAGTCTCTACTTTGGCTAAATTGCAGGACGTGTTTGATCAAATTAAAAGAACTATAATCCGCGGAATAGACGCTGTTTCCAAGGTGTGTGTATGTGTGCGTGCGGCGTGCACATGCCGTGTCTTGGCGTCTAAACCATCAAATCTACCAAACAGCCTATATGTCAAAATGACTGGCTTGGAGAGTATTCTCTTAAACACAGTTTATATCTTAAAGGTGCGTATAGTTTGGAGAAATCAATGGGAGAATAATTAGAGCTGCATTCGGTCTTAAGGCAGCATCTAATAAACCTGCCATTAATGTCAATCAAACAACTAAAGGAAAAGAGAAAATTACTCGCAGCTCTTGCATGAATAACTTTACTTTTAAAAAGCATTAATCTATCATAAGTGAAAACTATGCAATGTTATTTTACATTTCATTACTTCATTAGACTTCATAAGATTCTTTATTATTATTATTATTTTAGATTTTTAAAGATTCTTTGATTAGCCTAATAAAAAGTTAAAATGATATTTAACAATGTAATATTTAACAATATAAGGCTATTGTTTTGTTCTGTATTTTTGATTAAATAAATGCAGGCTTGATAAGCATAAGAGAATTCTTGCAAAAACACAAAATATTATCCAAACTTTATACACACACACACACACACACACACACACACACACACACACACACACACACACACACACACACACACATGTTGTGTTTCCATGTAGGCGTAATGCATTTTATACTGTACAAACCATATTTTCTATCCCCCTACACTGCCCCTGCCCCTAAACCTACCCATCACAGGAGACATGCTGCATTTTTACATTTTCAAAAAACATCACTTAGTGTAATTTATAAGATGTTTTCCTCATGGGGACCAAAAAAATGTCCCCACAAGGACAAAAATTTGGATATTGCCATCTTTGTGGGGACATTTTGTCCCCATAACGTAGGGATTACCAGTCCACACACACACACACACACACAGGCCTACTACATATATATGACGGCATATGGAGACGGCGGGAACATGGCCTGTACATGTCACACTTTATGCTGCGCCGACCGCGCTTCTGTATTCCCTCAGTGTGCTTTCTGATTGGATATTATTGCGTTTCACGTGAGTGTGCGCGTTTGTCCTCGGGTTCCCCACACATCAGGATTTCTGATCGTAAATATTCAACATGTTGAATATTTACGATTCGCGATCGGGACGGCTCCGAGGTTCTTCCGAGCAGGTTCGGACACTCTTAACACACTTCACACCACAGGAACATCTGATAAGATAATCTTCAGAACCATCAAGATAATCGGGACCGAGCTAAGATTGTCGGAAGGGGGGAAATCGGCCCAAAATAAGCCCGATTATCTTTTGGTGTGTACCCAGCATTAAGCTCATCCAGAGTATTGAGTCTTGCGTCTCTCAACGTTCTCTTCACAATATCCCACAGATTCTCTATGGGGTTCAGGTCAGGAGAGTTGGCAGGCCAATTGAGCACAGTAATACCATGGTCAGTAAACCATTTACCAGTAGTTTTGGCACTGTGAGCAGGTGCCAGATCGTGCGGAAAAACGAAATCTTCATCTCCATAAAGCTTTTCAGCAGATGGAAGCATAAAGTGCTCCAAAATCTCCTGATAGCTAGCTGCATTGACCCTGCCCTTGATAAAACACAGTGGACCAACACGAGCAGCTGACATGGCATCCCAGACCATCACTGACTGTGGGTACTTGACACTGGACTTCAGGCATTTTAGCATTTCCTTCTCCCAAGTCTTCCTCCAGACTCTGGCACCTTGATTTCCGAATGACATGCAAAGTTTGAGCGACAGTCCAGTGCTGCTTCTCTTTAGCCCAGGTCAGGCGATTCTGCCGCTGTTTCTGGCTCAAAAGTGGCTTGACCTGGGGAATGCGGAACCTGTAGGCCATTTCCTGCACACGCCTGTGCACGGTGGCTCTGGTTGTTTCTACTCCACACTCAGTCCACTGCTTCCGCAGGTCCCCCAAGGTTTGGAATCGGTCCTTCTCCACAATCTTCCTCAGGGTCCGGTCACCTCTCCTCGTTGTGCAGCGTTTTTTGCCACACTTTTTCCTTCCCACAGACTTCCCACTCAGGTGCCTTGATACAGCACTCTGGGAACAGCCTATTCGTTCAGAAATTTCTTTCTGTGTCTTACCCTCTCGCTTAAGGGTGTCAATGATGGCCTTCTGGACAGCAGTCAGGTCGGCAGTCTTACCCATGATTGCAGTTTTGAGTAATGAACAAGGCTTGGAGTTTTTAAAAGCCTCAGGAATCTTTTGCAGGTGTTTAGAGTTAATTAGTTGATTCAGATGATTAGGTTAATAGCTCGTTTAGAGAACCTTTTCATGATATGCAAATGTTTTGACATTTTGGGTTTTCATGAGCTGTATGCCAAAATTATCAGTATTAAAACAATAAAAGAAATATTTCCTGAAATATTTCAGTTGGTGTGCAATGAATCTAAAATATATGAAAGTTAAATTTTTATCATTATATTATGGAAAATAATGAACTTTTATCAATTTTTTTTAGAAGGACCAGTATTAGTAAATATTAACTAACAAAAATAGAATTAACTAAGACTGATAAATGCTTTATAAGTATTGTTCAAAATTACATGGCCCATTATTGTTATTAAGCAGAATCAGTGTACAAAATGCACTCAGTAGCCAGTGTGGTTGCAGTTAATTATCACAACCTAAAAAGACGCATTAATAAACTGTTGAGCAAATGTAGGCTCAGAAATTGCTTTTCCTCATGGTGAAAAAAATGCCATTTTAGTTACTGTAAGGCAACATACATCACGCACTGTGGAGGAAGCACGTCTTAGCTGTCAGTCATTCAGCTTTACAATCTGTGTGGCACCTGCACACTGTCATCATATTCCAAGCAACAGAAATGCAAAATTACCCATGGCAGCCTACTTGATACACATTTTTTAAAGATGCTCTTCTATGAGTTAGAACTGCATTTAATTTTGTGTGCATGATATTTATATGATATGATATTTATGTGCATTATATATTTATGGTTGAGAACTATGCTCTCTTTGTTTTTTTTTCAATCTTGTAAATCATCTCATATGGTCAGTCATTTGCTTCATTTTGTTTTGTTTTCAAGAACTTTTAGTTTGTATTCATTAGTTCCTGTTTACATTTTTTTTTTCATTTTCCCGCTACTTATGAGTTGTTTATCATTCATCAACCTTATTTTCCCTTAGATGGGAAACTCTTGATTTAAGTGAGTAGACTGACTCTGAGTTAAGCGTGTGCACCACAACTATGACTATTGTACTTAAATAAGACAATACTCAATAAGAAAAGCATTTGCGCAATGTGACTGAACAAATTAAGTATTTAAACACCACTAACGCTTTAAAAAGGGGGGAGGGAGGCGGGGACCATTCTGAAACAGAAACAGGCCCTTGATCTTCTTCATCCTGTGCTTTCTAGAACCTTTCAGTCTTTCCACGTCAATATTTCATGTTAAATTAAATATGCTATTGCTTTAAAATAATTTGTGATATTTAATTTTAATGTAATAATGTAGAACAGCTGTAGAAAATAATCCACAAAACAGTGTGTCTAGGCAGGGCAAGGCAAGTTTATTTATGTAGCACATTTCATATACAGTGGCAATTCCAAGTGCTTTACATAGGAATTAAGAGTACCATGTGTAAGAATCAAAAATAAAAACAAGGATAATTAAGTTGTAAAGACAATTTTAAAATTAAAATAAAATGGTGATAAATAGATCCCTATCTGCCTGATCCTCTAACATCGGATACCCCTGTCTGAGATGGAAGAGATGGAGCATGTTCGCAATGTCTCCTACACCTTACAAGTCGGGCCAAGACGGGCTCCTGTAGGGGACGTTACCTTTGCCCTGCAGGGCCTCCCCTTTCTTGGTCTTCTTTTTTGCACTGTCTGCTACCATTTTACCTATGCCTTTTGCACATAACGACGCTATCAGCAAATTCTATACCATTAACCCTTAGTATAATTATGCCGCATTCTTCACAAGCGGAATGAAGCGAAGCACACTGCTCTCATTTTCCAATCTCTTCCAGTCAGACAACCCAGGCATTAGACATTTTACATCAGGCCCATGTTAACAGCAGCTGATGGGAAAACCCATGTCTAAGACATTTAACAGTTTCTCTCATAGATGGAGTCTAGAGCTGACAGCCTTTTAAGGCAGCTAATTTGTTTTGCTGGTTAAGCATCCAGCCGTCTGATGTCAGTGAAATGCATCTGCCATCTGAGTGCTGCTCAATTACACTTCAGCTTTAATGAGGCATTAATCATCACCACCAGCTCATGAATCTGATTGATGTTTTGATTTTAGCAAGTACTACTTGAATCTGCAGAATTGACTTCCTGATTGAACCAAACATTTTCCGTAAACCAAGCCAAAATAAATAAATTCTTTAAACATTCTACTAACGTTCCCACAAAGTTATGAAAACGCTATTTCTGTTCTGCAAACATTATGGGAACTTTATTTTTGAATACTCTCTAAAAAATTTAAAAATTGTTAGAGCCAAGTCAAGTCACCTTTATTTATATAGCACTTTTTTTAATGCAGATTGTTTCAAAGCAGCTGCACAGTATTAACAGGAAAAAAGAATTTGATTTAGCTGTACAGCCACTCTGGAGAAAACAGTAATGTCATTGTCCAGCTCAGTTCAATTATCATATAGTGTCAATGTGGTCAGATCAGTAATATAGTTGAACACTTAGTGCCCCCAACCAACCAAGCCAAAATCCAAATGCTAAAGAGGCAGTAGTATTTATCCAGTTCCAAGTTGAAGATTGGAGTAATCATGCAGGAGACCTGCAGGAGGGGTTTGTTGAGGATCAGTGCCACTGGATGTCATTGTCACGTTCGATCACAGAAAACGAGGTGCAAACAGGGGCGAGGACTCAAGTGCAGTAATAAGGGGGATTTTTTTACAAAATAAAACAAACAAAAACCCACAAGGGGGTAAAACACATAATCAAAAACACAAATAGACTCAAACACATACCAGGTAGGAATTCACGGGGAAACGGGACACGTAAACATTACAACGATCCGACAAGGACTGCAAACACACAGGAACTTATAAAGGGGAGAAATCAAGCAGGGAATGAGGCACACACAGGTGGGGCAAATTAAACCAATAACGAGATAACAAGGGGGTGGGATCTGACAATGACAGAGGCACATGGCCACACTAACAACACCCACATGTGCACACAAGACAGGACAGGCATGTGACAGTCATGGCGATGAGGTCTTCACAGGGAATAATCTAATGGATGTTAGACAAACATCCAACTAAAAAAACGATGTATAAATAATGTTTGTGTGCTAAAGTTGAGAACATTATTAAAGACCAGATAACTGAACAAACATTCCTTTAATGTTATTGGTTCATAACTTTGAAACAGTTCTGTATTGTGAAAAGCGCTATACAAATAAACTTGAATCTACAGATTACGTTTGCAAAATATAACAAATGAAAGTTGTACATTCACAGCCATTATTTTACACTAAAAGTTCAGTCTTATTTTAGATTCAGTGCCACAGATGTCAGGAAAACATCTGGCTTTCCTGGGGTAGAAATGGATTCTGAAGCAGCAGACTAGCAAACGTTTTCAGTCAATTTCCGCCACCTCATTTGTCAGGAGGGGCATTTGTCAACAGCTATATTGATTTAGCAATGTGCTGCAGATTGGGTAGAGGTTCGCCTCCGTAAATCAGGTCGCAAATCAAGATGGCTGGTACAATCTGTTGAACGGAAGAGCCGTTTCCTCACTCAGAGCCAGAGGTCAAACATTAGCCACCACTGCAACTTCAGAGATCCAGATTTCAAGTCCATTTGAAAAGAACAAGAACTAGGAAGTAGTTCAACACCTCCACAAGATTTTGACAAATATTAATAACCAGGGCTGTGTTTCTCAAAAGCATTGTGGGCTAAGTTGATCGTAAAGACCATTGGTGCCAATGATTCTACGATCTACTTAAATTAACAATGTTTTTGTTTAAAACCCAGAGCTTTTAAAATTGAGGTTTGTTAAAAAAATAAAAATAAAATAAAAAATAAAAGAGGAATCTCTGGGGAACTTGGTTCTTTTAAATTATTCTAATTATATTATGAATATTTTAATTATTTTCGGGTGTGTAACACAAACATATCCCAGTGACCTTCAGATGCAAGGGAAGCTTACGCAAATGTGTGTGAGCATATAATTATATTTTAGCTCTGTCAAAATTCAAAGCACATCTGCACTTTATCTGACAGAATTTGAGCTTCACACCCGCATCGTGTATTCTTCTAATGCTGAGAGCATCACCCAGTTTTAACATGTAACCTTCAACAAAACTTACCATAAAAGCTTTAAAGCTTAATATTAACATTTGTATTTGTTGTGAATCCAAAAATGTATTTGTAAGTTACACATGAAGAAAATTTTTTATTGTCTAATACAATTTTATTAGAATTAATAATCAACATATATTATGTATCTGTATTATTATTATTTACTAATATTCATAACCATTTGTATTATCATTATTGTTTTTGTATTATCATCATTATTTAGTCAGAGTGGGCCTGAGCACAGAAGTGTGAGGGTTTCATGGAGAGACATGGAGAGAAGATAATTTTGAACACCAGAATATGTAGCATAAGTTTCTAATTATGCCCATGTGACTGAAGTTCTTTGTAAGGAAGAATTGTGTAGCATGGTGTTGTTTTCCTACCAATGCATATGATAGAAGTCACAAGTTTTCTATAAGACATTTATTTTGGACAACAAAACAACAAGTATCTATGTTTCCACTGATGCATATGTCTAAGGGTATATTGTACTGTGTACAATCACGAGGTATGGTGTAAACAACCTGTTTTTCTGGTAATATAATACATTTTCTGGTTAAGTAGCCTATAAAATACACACTGAGTGTCGAGGAAGACAGAGAAAGCTGGAATGAAGAACATCTATGAAATTGTCTTTCTCTCCTATGTCTGACATATAAAATAATAAAAAAGAGATCTCTTGGCAACAACTGGTGTCCGGTCCCGTGAATTAAACAACATCGGGGAAAAAGCTTCGTTTTCAAGTCTACAATTTGGCGTCAACACGAACAGGATAGCATCTTCAGCCGTTGTCTCAGTCAATCAGGTAAGACTTTATTTTTTATGTCTTTCTAAACAGTTTAAGTCTGCCTGATGATTAGAGACATTGACTGAACTGCTGAAAAGAACTGTGTTATTTAAGTACCAGTTGTGTTGTCAATGGACGTGTGTCAGACATAGTAAAAGAAAAATAATAATTTTATTTGATTTTGAAATTCTGAAGTTGTCTCAGACCAATGGACCTTCAAAAAATATTTGAATGAAGCTGGGGTAAAGTGGATCTTTTTAGAAAAGACCATTTAGTCAAATTTTCAGGAGATTAACCGTAAGGCGGTTTGGCAATTAGCTCGATGACTGTGAAGTGGTGGGGTGTGGCGGGTCTGCAGTAATAGGTGGCAGAATCAACCTAAAACATTTCACACACCGAAGATCCGTGCTGTTAGACAGGCGGGGAAGTGTCGGCGGTGGAGTCGATTGAAGCGGTTTAAAGTTGGTGGATCTGGACTTTGAGAGTCCTGTATTAAGAATCCTAAAACGTTTAAACACACTGAAGTGGTTTGAAGTGGCGGATCTGGACTCTAACTAGAGTCCTGTACTAAGAATACAAACACGTTCAAATACACTAGTAGCCAAAATCGCAGGCCTTCTGATTTTGACAGTGAAGCTGTTCAGTATTTGAGGAGGAGAAATTGATCTGAGTTCAACTGAATACGAAATTAAACTAAAAAAGGAGATACATTGAGTTCAATTGGAAAATATAAGAGCTAAATTTTCTTGTAATTTTTCTTTTTGTTGTTTATAGTGTGTTTAGAGAAAGAGGAGAGAGAAGCAGGACAGCCCTCCTTTACACAAACACACACACACACACGCACGCACGCACGCACACACACACACACACACACACACACACACACACACACACACACACATAACTTAGAGAGGAGAGGGAGAGAGAAGCAGGGTAGCCCCTCCTTTACACACACACACACAAAGCCTTGCTGATCTGAGCACACAGATACAAAGTGACCAATAAGTTGCAACAATGGCAGAAGGTGGTTGTAACAGCAGAACAATTTCTGCTTGGTATCTGGAAAAGAAGAATAAGAAGCACACTAAGTTTCTAAAAAAAGGACTTGATATTAATGCATCCATGGATGAGCAGTTAAGCTGGTTTGAAACCCAAAAAGACTCTATCAAGTTAAAAGTGTTTCCAATAATGGCAGCTAATTGGATTGTGAAACAAGGTGGAGTTTGTTGCAGCATTGACAGTTGTCCAGTTCCACTTGCTGAAGCGATGAAGCCTCAAGTAGAAGCATTTAACAAGTTGAGCAAAATCATGTCCATCAAATGTCCAGAAAAAGAAAACACCATCAATGATGATTCATTTGATCCAGATTGGACAGAGATTATATTCACAAACATCAGCAAAAGTAGCAACAACTGTAACACTGCCTCCTTACAAGCCAATTTATCCAACTTTGCCTGAACAATGTACAAGCTACTCTAATCCTCTGATACAGCATCAAGCTTCAAGCTCAAATGGAGTTTCAGCTGACAAAATGTATATTGCTTCTGCACAAGCAGCTCCAATAATTACCAGATCTAAATCAACCCAGCCAAACAGAGACATGCTGCGATGTACCCCAGTTCGAAATTATGGATCTGACTGGGGGGATGACACAAGAGATGACGACATGATCACAATTGATAAAGTTGGTCCAGAATTTTCTCCACTTGCTCCTAAAAAGGAAGAATTACAGTCTGAAATGATGACAGAAGAGAGACCATTCACACCAGGAGAACGTCAAGCCATTCTCACAGCCTTGCCTCCTCTGAACAGGATCCAAACACAGAGTTTTGGCGAGAATTAGATTCTTTGGTTGAAGCACACCAAATGACACTAAAAGACACACCATTGTGAAAGCTAAAATCCCAAGAGACCGATGGGAACGCTTGCCAGCATCAATAACAACAGCCCAATGGATAAACTTGTGGGTAGATGGCCAGGGACGATCCCTTGGTTTTTGGCAAGCATTAGATGGATTCCGAAAAGAAATTCAAGAGACCTTGGACAGTGGTAAAATCCCTTTCACATCGGTGACATTGATTAAGCAAAAAGATGATGAGTCTCCTGATGAATACGCCCTGCGTAAATGGAATGCTTATGAAAGATGGGCTCTTTGTGCAAAGAAAGATCCAGATAGAGATGATGTACAGTTTACTGACACACTTCTGGAAGGCTTTAGCACAAAATACCAACAAGCCTTATCACTTGGAGTTAACCCAGGAGAAACATTTGACCAAATTATGCAATGGGCTGGTCGTCTTGAGATGACTATGAAAGCAAACAAGGATGAAGTAAACAAGCCAAATCGCAGAGGAGTGGCATCAGTTCAATTGAGTGTTTGCACAATTGTGGAAAGCCTGGACACCTCAGAAGAGACTGCTGGGCTAAAGGAGGAGGAGCAGAAGGGAAAGGTCCATCATTTAAACAGGCCAATGTGAAAAACAAGGCTGAGACCTCTCAAGGAAAGATGTGGACTGAAGAGCAAGTTCGTGCTAATCGAGGATCATGCGTCCGAAATAGGAATCAGCGGCCCCCTGTGTGAGTAAGCAAAATGACAATCGACTCTTAATTTCTGCACTAATAGGGGGCCACCCATGTGATTTGCTCTTGGACACGGGGGCAGGACTCTCCATAACTGACTTGAACTTACCCACAACACACGAAACTATAGAAGTTGAAGGAGTTGGAGGAGAAATCACAACATTTCGCAAAAGTATACCAGTTCCTCTGCAAATACATGAAGATGAAGTCTTATGGACATCTTTCTGGGTGGGGCCGAATTCTCAAGGAAGTCTCATTGGCATGGACATTTTATCATTGCTGAACATGATCATATTCACCGACAGTCGTCAAATCATTACAACAGCTGGAATAATACCACATAAAGATCGCACATGTAATCGGACAATGGAACTCACTTCACTGGAAAGCTGATGAAGGAAGCGATGAAATTGATGGGGATTAAACAGAAGTACCAAATACCATATCGCCCAGAAAGTTCGGGAATTGTCGAACGAATGAACCGATCCTTAAAAACGGCTCTCACCAAGGCCATTCTGCAAACTGGCCAAGGTTGGCACAAGTTACTGCCTGCCATCTTGTGGAACTTAAGAGCGACTCCAAACAGAGTGACGGGACTGACCCCATTTGAACTGATGACTGGAAGAGCAATGGTTCTACCTCCTGATGCTCCGCCCCCCACGGGAACAGGAGGAGATTCTACTTTGTTCCAAGAGAAGCTACGGCGCTATCTCGCGATGCTTGACAAAGCTACAAGAGACAATAATCAGAAAGTGCGAGAGGCTCAGAAGCAATGGGATGAAAAACACACCACTACTGACATTCCACACATTCCCGAGTTAGGAAGTTTAGTTATGGTGTCCGGTCCCGTGAATTAAACAACAAAAGCTTCATTTTCAAGTCTACACACACATGCCTAACGTTAATGCATTTTATATTTAAAGAGACTAGAAGCTTCAGACGGACAGACAGAAATGAACAGAAAATAAACTGAAGTGGTGTATTTGACTCAGTGCTGCCGCATGGACTATTGGGTCATGTCATCTTGGGTGTCTGACAAATGCATAAACGCATGTGCAAAGTATATCAAGAAGCATTGTGCATCATATCGAACTGGTTCACTCTTTATTTTTAAGGTGTCTTTGTTATACTGTAATTATACATTTAAGTACTTAGTAATATTAACTAACTCCATGTACTTAAACTTGTGTACTATAGGGTTAGGATAAGGGTTTGGTTTGGTTTAGGGTTAGTTGTATGTAATTATGCATAATTTATTACTATAGTAACTACATGTAATATATGTAACAATGACAATGTAAAATGAGAGTCAACTAAAACTGAATATACCTTGGGTTGCACGTGGGAAATCAGTCCAATGTTGTGACGGGATGTCAGGTGACATCATGAACCAGGAAACTATAAAACATGCCCAGTGCAACACTAGCTTCTAATAGGGTGAAGCAAGTCACTGACAGGCACACAGGAAGTATAACAGGGTGACGCAGCATCTCGTTCCCTCTTCAGGGAACAAAGGTTACAGTTGTAACCAAGGCCTGCCATTTCAAGGGAACACATGCTGCATCGAATTGACGCTGTGGGAACATTTATATCCACGGTGCCAAAATGACAAGTGTAACCCGAGGCTACTCATTTATAGCTTAATAGCTATGGTACATGTGGAATTTACAACCCCAAGTTGGGACAGTAAGGAAAACGCACATAAAACAAATAAGTGAATTCTAAATTTACTTTGACTTGTATTTCATTGCAGACAATATGAAAAAAAATATTTCATGTTTTTTCTGGTCTTCATGTCGATTGTAAATATGCATCCTTTCCTGTCATTCAGACCTGCAACACATTTAAAAAAAAGTTGGGACAGGAGCAATTTAGGGCTAGTAATGGGGTAAAATGGTTAAATAATGATGTGATTTGAAACAGGTGATGTCAACAGGTGATTTTAATTATGATTTGGTACAAAAGCAGCATCCAAGGAAGGTCTAATCCTTTAGGAGCAAAGATGGGCCGAGGATCGCCAGTTTGCCAACAAATAGGTGAGAAAATTATTGAAATGTTTAAAAAACGTCTCAGGTTACTCGCGTAACCTATGTTCTCTGAATAGGGAACGAGACGCTGCATAGTGACGCATTTGGGAACGCCCACTGGGTGTGCCGATTGTCTGAAGCCCTTATAGAATCACGCCAATTCATTGGCTGATGGCGCAGCGCCGCCCCCAAGCTCAACACCTTGAGCCTATACTACTTATCTCCAGATTTTTCTGCCGAAAAGAAAGCCTGTCGGCAGTACAAGGAGCTTGGCAGCGTGCAGCGTCTCGTTCCTATTCAGAGAACATAGGTTACGCGAGTAACCTGAGACGCGTTCTCTTTCATGGGTTCACTCGCTGCGTGGTAGCGCATTTGGAAACGGTATACCAAACACGCCAAGCTAACGTGCTGCGCATCTGGCTCAAAACGCCAGGAAAAATCCTGCATGGCTGGATTTAAGCAGAAAGAACATGCGAACCCGGAGCCATGTCAAGATCCAAACTATAAAACTTCACAAATGTGTGCGGAGAGGACCAACCTGCCGCTACACAAATGTCTTCTAAACAAACTCCCTTAAAAAAGAGCCTGAGAGGCGGCCACACCTCTAGTAGAGTGTGCTCGACGCCTAGAGGTGAAGGAAGTCCGCACCTCATAAGCTAAGGAAATAGCCTCTGTTAGCCAATGCGAAACTCTCTGTTTTGAAGCGGCGAGCCCACTGCAGCCAGCTCCAAAACATACCAGTAACTGGCTAGACTTCCTCCAACCACCCGACGGTCCACATATATCTTCAATGCCCGGACCGGACATAACAAGTTCAACCTTTCGTCCTCCGAAGAGGCAAAAGGCGGAGGGTGGAAAGAATGGAGGACAGTAACCTGCGAGCGAAAGAGGTTGACAAAACCTTGGGCACATAACCCGGCCTGGGTCTTAAGGAAACCTTAACCAGCCCAGGAGCAAAATCCAAACAAGTCTCGCTAACAGAGAGAGCTTGTAAGTCCCCTACTCGCTTCAAAGAGGTCAAAGCCAACAAAGAGCCACCTTAAGAGTCAGAATCCGAACTGGTGCTGACTCCAGGGGTTCAAAGGGAGCCTCCGACAACCCCTCCAGGACAACTGACAGGTCCCAGGAGGAACAGTAGGGGCGTACTGGTCTCAGGCGCCTAACCCTCTCATGAAGGACGAAACTAGCCTCTGTCTCCCCAAAGGAATCTCATCCGTCTCTCTGTGAGCGGCCATGGCGGCTATATACACCCTGAGCGTAGTGGCCGCGTGACGCATAAACTTCTCTTGTAAGAACTCCAGTACCGAACCAACGGGGCAGTCAACTGGGTTCACTTTCTGAGCCGAACACCATGTCCCAAACACTCCCCACTTCGAGGAATAGAGCTTTCTAGTAGAGGAGCTCTAGCATTATCAATGGTCTCCTGGACATCTGCGGGAAGACCAACACTTACAGTGGGTGGCCCTTGATCGGCCACACCCATAGCTTCCAAATCTCTGGGAGGATGCCAGATCCTGCCCTGAAGCTGGGACAACAGGTCTTTCCTGACTGGAATCTCCCAGGGGGAGGACTCCAGAAGAGGAATCAGCTCTGAGAACCATATCTGGGATGGCCAAAATGGTGCTACCAGCAGGAGAGACAGACCGCTCTGTCTCACCCTGTGCAGGACCGCGGAATCAACTTGATGGGCGGAAATGCATAAAGTTTCAGCCTTGGCCAAGGATGAGCGAGCATCCAGTCCCAGCGAAGCTGGAGGGTTTAGGAGAACCAAAGCGGACACTGGGACGACTCTTCCGGCGCAAAGAGGTCCACCTCTGCCCTGCCGAACCTCTCCCAAATCTGGGCTACCACTAGTGGGTTCAGCATCCATTCCCCTGACCTGAGTTTCTGCCTCGATAGAAAATCTGCTGCGAGGTTCAGGATCCCAGGAACATGGACCGCCCTGAGGGATAGGAACTTGTCCTGAGCCCACAGGAGAAGGCGACGCGCATGCCCGTTCAGGGTGCGCGACCGCGATCCCCCCTGGCGATTTACATAAGACACCACCGCCATGTTGTCTGTCCTGACAATGACATGGTGCCCTATAAGGAAGGGAAGAAAGTGCCAAAGGCCCAGGAAGACCGCTCTTAACTCCAGACAGTTTATGTGCCAGGTTAGAGTCTCCCCCGTCCAGATTCCGTATGCTGGCGGCCTTGAACACCGCACCCCAACCGGTGAGAGGCGTCCGTCGTAATCATCTGGCGACGGAATACAACCCCCATGCTGACACCTCTCTGGAGAAAGAGAGGGTCTCGCCACACTGATAGAGCTCGAGAACAACTGCGACACTCTCAGTAGGCGATAGGGCGATCCTGTTGATCGAGCCCCTGCAGACTTCATCCACCAGTGGAACGGTCTCATGTGAAGCAGACCCAAAGGAAGCACTTGGGAGGCTGCGGCCATGAGACCTAGAAGCCTGCGACAGGTCCCGACAGACACATGCTGGCCGAGCACGGCGGGCCAGACATGTCCTGATGCTGGAAATCCGGGCAGGAGCCAACCGGGCCTGCATTGACACGGATTCCAGACAGACCCCTAAAAGATGGTCTGCTGGGGCGGTATGAGAACACTCTTGTCGGTGTTCACTCTTAGGCCAAGAGACTGGACATGGCGAAGCACAATGTCCCTGTGACGGTTTGCCAGCTCCTTGGACTGAGCCAGAAGGAGCCAATCGTCCAGATAGTTCAGTATACGGATGCCCTGGAGCCTCAGCGGGGCCAGCGGCATCCATGCACTTGGTAAAAGTCCTTGGCGCTACAGCAAGACCAAAGGGAGTACTTTGTATTGAAAAACCTTCCCCTCGAAGGCAAACCTGAGGAACTTCCTGTGTCGCCGAACAACCTGAATATGAAAATAAGCATCCTTCAGGTCTATCGACACGAACCAGTCCCCTGCACGAACTTGGGCAATGATAGACTTCAGTGTAAGCATCTTGAAACGCCCTCTGATGAGGAGAAGTTCAAGCACGACGCAGGTCTAGTATATGCCGCAAACCGCCGTCCTTCTTCGGAACCAGGAAGTAACGGCTGAAAAACCCCTGTTCTACCTCCGTAGGTGGAATTTCCTCTATCGCTCCTTTGAGAAGGAGGGAAGATAGTTCCTGTTGTAGAACAGAGGCCTCTGAGGCGCTGTTTACTACAGTTTGGAGGATCCCGTTGAAGCGGGAGGTTGCGGCAAAACTGAAGTGTGTAGCCCGACCGAATCGTGCGAACTACCCATGGCGATACCCCTGGTAGACATTCCCACTCGCGGAAGAAATGAGACAGAGGAAGCGGAGTGGTGAGGTGCAGAAAGCATACCTGTTTTACTGAGGTGAAGAGTTGGACCTCGGTGGGGGGCACATCTGACCGCAACGGAGAGCCCTTGGCGTCCGGATGCGGAGAGGGAACTTCCCTGGCCTGGGTAGATGAAAGAAGGTTGGCCCCTCCCTGGAGAAAATCGACTGTGTCTCCTATACAACGGGCGGCCGCGGTTAGGCTCGACGGACGTAAGGGGAGAAAGTCTAAAACGTCTCCTTTCTCTAACGCCGGAGGTGAAAAGGGAAGAGTCAATTCCGCACATCGAGACGCGCTGGGCGGCGAATGTGACGGGTGTGGACTCAGGGAGCAGCCAAGGGGAGGGCAGAAACGCTTGTGCGGTCTGACCCTGTCCCGTACGTCGGACGCTGCTCTCCTTTTTCTGACCAGAGGGTCAGGAATGGCTCAAGGGAGCCGGAGCGTTCTTGGGTCTGCCACCAGAACGCTTAGGCTCGATACGTCTATGAGGCCTCTGGCGCGGGAATGGACGGCCACGAGCTCCCCAAACTGTAGCAGGTGGGAGATGACTCTGGTCACTCCTTCCGGCAGGGAAATCCCTCCTGCGGGAAGGGCGCTCTCTAGGCTGGGAGGAGGAAGTAGTAGGGAATCCTCGTCCTCCTAGGCATAAACTGCCTAAAAGCAGCTGACTGGGATTTGGCGGCTCTGAATTTTTCAACTACCGTGCTGACGGCCTCGCCAAATAATCCGGACTGGGACATAGGAGCGTCCAGGAGGAAGACCTTCTCCTTGTCACGGATTTCCGTTAAATTCAGCCAAAGGTGGCGCTCAGCGGCCACCGACCCAGCCATCGGCGTCAACAGCGCGCACAGTATGTTTAGTGGCCCTAAGAGCCAAGTCCGTAGCTCTCTGGCTCCTTAACGGCCTCAGGCGTGAGGCCGCGCCCTCGTCCAAGTCCTTCAAGACATCCGCTTGATAGGCCTGGAGAATGGCCATCGTATGAAGGGCCAGACCAGCCTGACCGGCGCTGACGTAGGACTTTCCGATTAACGCGGAAGTGGTCCTGCAGTTAGGCGGAAGGAGAGGCGTGACTTCCGCGTGGCGGCCGAGGAAGGAGAGAGATGCGACGCCAGCGTATCCTCGACTGGACGGAACGGTTGCTCCACTGAACCAACTAGGTTGGTGAAGTCAGCGGCCGCCGCGTTAGTCAGTCGGGAGGAGAACGGCTGTTTCCAGGATCTGGAGATCTCATTATGTAGATCGCGAAAAAGCGGCAGCTTTCTCCTCGCTGGGCGTTAGAACCACTCAAAAACCTCTCATCAAGTTTAGAGGTTTGAGACTCGTGAGGTTCGTCAGGCCAGTCGATCGCGAGCTTCTCGGTGGCGCGCGCAAGCACGTCAATAAGCTCCGAATAGGCCGCTGAAGGCCGCGCCTCCTGGCCGCTGGGCGGGAGAGCGTCATCAAGTGAAACAGGCCCGAAATCCTCGGAGTCGGACGCTGTAGTAAACACGACATCATCCAGACCGAAAGAAAGCGGAATCGCGTGCTTCCGGGCTAGGCATCATATAGTCGTGAACATACTCGACTGGCAAACGCGCGTGCTCGGGAGAGGAGGAGAGAGAGGAAGGCCCATCTGCTCGGCGTCCTCGAGCTCAACATCCGAACCCCAGGCCGCGGATCCGAGGGAGGCCTCGGCCGCCTCTGAAGCGCGGCGGGGAGGAGCGGATGATTCCTTCTCAAAAAGCGCGAGCCTCGTCACGGAGGGTTTTGAGAAGGAGATTTTGCAAAATCTACATTTCGAGGTGCCCTGAACCGCCTCGCGCGCGTGAGCAAAACCCATGCACTTAACGCACTTACCATGCGGGTCGTCACTCGAGATAAAGCGAGTGCACGGCGGGGGACAACGACGAAACTCCATCGCACTTCACGAAGAGGAGAACAAAGTTCCGCTATCCGAAGTCGCTGAAGTGCGAAGGTGATAGTAAAGTAGTAGTTTTGGGTCAGAAGAATCGCACGAAGGAGCGATGCTACCACAGAAAAATCTGGAGATAAGATGGCGCGGCATAGCTCAAGGTGTTGAGCTTGGGGGCGGCGCTGCGCCATCAGCCAATGAATTGGCGTGATTCTATAAGGGCTTCAGACAATCGGCACACCCAGTGGGCGTTCCCAAATGCGTCACTACGCAGCGTCGAGTGAACCTATGAAAGAGAACAATGTTCCTCAAAGAAAGATAGGAAGAGATTTGGAAATTTCACATTCAACAGTGCATAACATAATTAAAAGATTCAAGGAATCTGGAGGAATTTCAGTGTGTAAAGGACAAGGGAGCATGCCTAAGCTTAACAACTGTGATCTCAGATCCCTCAGGCGGCACTTCATTAAGAATCGTCATTCATCTATAAGCGATATCACCACTTGGGCTCAGGACTACTTTGGCAAACCTTTGTCAAGTACCACAATACGAAGTTACATCCACAAATGCCAGTTAAAACTGTACTGTGCCAAAAGGAAGCCCTGTGTTTACAGTGTACAGAAGCGACTTCTCTAGGCTCGGATGTATCTGGGATGGACCATCACACAGTGGAAACGTGTACTGTGGTCAGATGAATCAGTATTTCAGTTTTTTTTGGGGGAGGAATGGACGCTGTGTGTTCCGGACCAAAGAAGAAAAGGATCATCCAGACTGTTACCAGCAACATGTCCAAAAGCCAGGGTCTGTCATGGTATGGGGTTGTGTCAGTGCCCTTGGTAAAGGTAACTTGCACTTCTGTGAAGGCACCATTAATACTGAAAAGAACATAGAGATTTTGGAGCATAATATTCTGCCTTCAAGAAGACATCTTTTCCAGGGACGTCCATGCATATTTTAACAAGACAATGCAAAACCACATTCTGCACACATTACAAAGTCCTGACTGCGGAGGAAGAGGGTACGGGTACTTGACTGGCCTGTCTGCAGTCCTGAACTGTCTCCAATAGAGAATGTGTGGCGCATTTTGAAGCGCAAAATGCGACAACGAAGACCCCGTACTGTTGCCCACCTTAAGACTTGTTTGCAGGAAGAATGGGACAAAATTATACATATTGTCTGCAGTGAAATACAAGTCAAAGTAAATTTAGAAATCACTTCTTTTTTGTTTTGTTTTGCATTTTCAATACTGTCCCAACTTATTCTGATTTGGGGTTGTATATTCAGGACCAGATATCAGAAGATTAGTTCGACTCGCTGGAGTGTTTAGAATTGATAACAGAATTTAGTGAAATATAGAACTCCGATTCACAGATAAATGTAAACTAAAAGTAAATTTAATGTATTTTTTTTTTTTAAGTAAATCGTATACGATTGAATCCTTTGACAGATAAAATAATATGAATAAAACAAATAAACAACCACAATAGTCAAGTCAAGTCAACTTTATTTATATAGCGCTTTTAACAATGCAGATTGTTTCAAAGCAGCTTCACAGTGTTAAACAGGAAAATAATGCAACAGAATATATTTCAATTATCATACAGTGACAATGTGGGCTTTAGATCAGTAATTAGATCAGTAATTTAGTTTATATGGTTAATTTAGTTTAATAATTAGATTTATTCGGAAATTGAGTTGAAAAATATTGAGTCCCCCAACTGAGCAAGCCAAGCCAGAGGCGACAGAGGCAAGGAAACCAAAACCCTTTCAGGTGACCTAAAAAGAAAAATAAACCTTGGGAGAAACCAGGCTCAGTTGGGGTGCCAGTTCTCCTCTGGCCGATTAACAAACCGCGTATGATTATTATTATATAACTTTACAACTTTACAATATTCGAAAGATCGGAGGCAACACGCCGGAGACGGGTTTATTGAGGATGATGTGTTGATTAAATAATTATTAAATATAAATTATCAAAATATCGGAGTCATCACGCCGGAGACTGGTTTATTGAGGATGCCGTATTGATTAAACAATTATTAAATTACTATATACAAAAGATCGGAGTCATCACACCAGAGACAGGTTTTATTGAGGATACCGTATTGATGAAACGATTACTAAAGTGTAATATTCGAAAGATCGGAGGCAACACGCCGGAGACAGGTTGTATTGAGGATGACATATCGATTTAAAGAATTATTAACTAGGAATATTCAAACAATCGGAGTGATCACACCGGAGACAGGTTTATTGAGGATGCCGTGTCGATGAGGCAGTTTCAGGGGGGGTCTAATTGACACGTTCTCTGCAGACACTTCAGGGTCATGCGTTAGTCACGTCTGGGTGCAGGTCAGTGTTAATTTTGACAGCAAATTTTGATTTAGTTTTAGTCATAGTCTTTTGACTAAAATGCCATTTAGTTTTAGTCATATTTTAGTCACCTGAATTGTTTTTAGTTTTTAGTTTTTAAACTAAAACTAAAAACAATTCAGGTAAATCTACAGTAGTTTAGTTAAATTGTAATGCATTAAATGAGCATTTAAGCATTACATAACCAACTGTTACTTGAACTGACATTGTGACATCATTGTGTTTTTGACATTAAAAATACACGAAAGAGAGCTCAATTCACTTAAAAAAAAAAAAAAACGTCTATATCATTTTTATAACTTTGTATTTCGGTTTTAGTTAGTATATCAGGTTAAGCTAAAGCTTCAAGTTTGTTTATTTATTTAAGTAATGAAGATTTTTAATGGTTTTATGTAACTATTATAACCCTGATACTGAATATGTGTCAAATACTGGTCTTTCCTCCTGACTATGAATTAAATGGGAATTAAATTAAATACAGTTTAATATGTAACCAAAAACGAATATATAATGCGTGACTTTTAATTATAAACAAGCTCGGAATACACCGGGACTCTTATTTTGAAATGCTTTATTATTGCAGTTGCAGCTGCTCTTTCAAGTTCAGATGAGGGAGATAAAATATGCTTTGTTACAACCGTCTAAAACACATTACTATATAAACATTGTAAAGTAAACATTACTAAACATAAACATAAAAACGCTTCTTTGCACTGCATGTTACCGTTTTTCCTATGCCTTCAGCACGTCACGGCGCTATCAGCGACTTGTTATACTATTAACCTTTATTATAATTATGCCTTACTCTTCACAAGCGGAATGAAGCGAAGTACACTGCTCTCCTTCTCCAATCTCTTCCATTCAGACAGTCCTAACCAAATAATAAAAACTTCCTACTACCTTATTTGTTGGTTTGCCAGAGATGTCACCAAGGAGTAATTGCCCGCATTCTCCACCAAAACTGTTAGGGGTATAACAGCTTAGACCCAGAGACCAGTAGTGAAGAATGAGGACAAAGAGTCAGGAGTGCAATTAATTAAAGAAAAATTTTACTGAAGCATAGTTTGCAGTTTCATCAGCAGAAGCCAGCTTCAAGTCTCAAGGAGTTTGTAGGCCGCGCTTCCTCTCTACTGGTCTCGTCGTACCGTACATACAATTGTCCCAACAGTTATACTGTTTTCAAGGTCTAGCCATGTCATTACTTCAAGGTGTATGATTCTGATTGGCTCAGAGAAAATGCACAGTCATGGTAAATTTCCACACAAGGATAGATAGCAGAGCATATCACTAAACTAGGCAGACTAGTTGATGCCCCATGACTAGATTTAGATCATTGTTGACCTCAGAGGTTACAGAAAGGCGTCTTCATGTCTGGTGTTGTGTGCAGAAAATGTCCATCTTCAATATTAGGCCTGCACAGATCATGCAACGCACACACACAAGAGCTCCCCAGCATCACAGCTCTCCCAAGGTTGTAGAGTCTTAACTAAATATCAACAAAGCTCTTAACCAAAACATACTGATAACATGTGCTTTCTCTCAGTGAGAGGTAAAGACAGTAGTACAGGCAATATTCATCTTGATTCTTTAGTGTTTCAGTAAAAGGAAATATAAAATGAATAAAATATAATAAAAATGAAAGACAAATCTATATTTAATCTCTGGAAGCCAGGCTAAGTGAGCAAACTAGCATGTTAGAGGTGTGTGATACCTCCAAAATCCAAACACACAACAACATGTTGCTATCAAGTGTTTAGTGATACATCACACAGCCCTAGGCCAGACCCTCGGTCGCCACTCAAAGACCAAACACAAACTTTAGAAAACATAAAAGAAGAACAAACAATCAGTAGTTCTATCGAGTAAAATCAACTGGAATTAATCATTAGAAATAAGATGATAAATATTAATTAAGGCTTTGATTATGAATCTGATTAAGATATTTACAGGTATATTGAAGCGGCAGGGGATTTCAGACTCCCCTTCAGTGGAAACGTTCTACTTTCTTGCTGCATGGAAACTTTCCACTGACTTGCTATGTGGAAACTTTCCACTTACTGTTTGGAAACTTTCCACTGACTTGCTGTATGGAAACTTTCCACTTACTTACTGTGTGGAAACTTTCCACTTACTTACTGTGTGGAAACTTTCCACTTTCTTGCTGTGTGGAAACTCTCCACTGACTTGCTGTGTGGAAACTCTCCACTGACTTGCTGTGTGAAAACTTTCCACTTTCTTGCTGCGTGGAAACTCATCACTGACTTGCTGTGTGGAAACTTTCCACTTTCTTGCTGCGTGGAAACTTTCCACTGACTTGCTCTGTGGAAACTTTCCACTTACTTACTGCGTGAAGCACATGGAAAAACTGAATTCTGCTCATGTAACCTTTGATGGACCCTACTGCCAAGCAGGCAATTGATGTCAAAGACATCAAATTGACATCAAACATAGTCATCAAAAAACTGGTCAAAAATGCAAATCAAATTGATGTCAAAACTTGACATTAAATTGACGTCAAGTTTTGACATTCATTTGATTAGCATTTTTTTTATTTTATTTTTTTTTACATTTAACACATTGATGTCCTATTCTAGACCACAAGAATAATGACAAAACAGTATTAAATGCAAGACAAGTTTTATTAAATCCACTGGTTTATATCAGAATTTTATATATACATTTTAATCTGATATAAATCTCAATTGATGAACAATATTGCATTTTGTGTCATCATGACAGACATATTACAGGTTTTTACATCAAAGCTCTCAAGACCTTTAAAAATAAAGACCTTTAAAATAAAACTAGTTTTGTAATCTGTTTCGTAGATAAACAAATGAATGAACAGAAAGATTGTAGATAAACAATAGGTGCATTCTACTTATTCAGAACAGACCTCAATGGCCGTTTTCCCCTTTTGCCGTCCCATACCCCCATATCTATCAGGAGCAGACCTGAGATAGCTGCCCATGTATTTCTTCATGTCGGCCTCTGACGCAGAAGGTTTCGACTCCTATACCGCACCTTAATGAATATAAAGCCACAATTAAAACTCATTTTAAGACATTAAAATACAGCATACATTTTTCAGCAAGCATCACTTGTACATGTACTGTCCAAAAAGTAATTAACTTTTTAAATAAGCATGGATAACCACTCGCATTTAAATAACATATTTCAAATCATTATCAAAATCTGAGATGAAATATCACAAATGTTTTCTATGACGCTTAAAAGCTCATGTTTCAGTTTGCTCCAGCTAACATGCAAGTGCAGTCTCATATGCGTGAGACTTTCTTTCTCCTATTTTTATAATAATATTATGAATGAAATGTCTTATATATCTAAAGTTTTGGTCAGACTCGGCTCAGAATGCACAGAAATGACTGCAAATAAGTTACGTGAGCAGCCAAGTAGTGAAATAAGTTTTCCTTTGTTTATCATGGGCAGTTTCTGAACTTTGATCACCCGTTGTATGTTTAGATCGCACTAGTGTACAAGAATAGCAATCACAAAGCACCTGCAACTCCAACTGACTCCTCTTCAATAACTTCTCCATAACTTCCCCTCTTGATCAGTCATCTCTGGATGTGAAATAATCCATTATATGATCTTTTAGGGCACTGACTTTACCAGGATTAAGCTGATTGACGCGAACAAGATCATTAAAGCGATCAGTTACTTCAGACTCTGTTGTTCTCTTGTGTTCTGCCATTTCACAATGTATGTTGTATTAAATAAAAACTTTGCGTGCCTTAGTTTTCATAGGACTAGCCGGAAATGTGCTTTGATACACCTTTATTCTACATATAATGGGGTTTATTTTGATGAGTGAACGGTCTTTGTGGTGTGAAAACTATGGCCTTTTTTTTTTCACTGTGTTCTAAAACATTAGAAAAAGACGCAGTTTTTTTCCGCTTGCCGCTACAAATTGCCATTTTCTGCACTAAATAAAGTACATTTTGCCAAGATATTTTTTTTAATTGTTTAATGTAGTTACAGGGTAAATATGAATCTATGGGCTGTAAATTTAAGTGGTTCTTGTTCTCCTTTTGTTTCATGTATTTACAGGATAAATACAAATCTATGGACTGTAAATAAAGTGGCTCTTCTTCCCCTCTTGTTTCATGTAGTTACAGGGTAAATACAAATCTATGGGCTGTAAATTAAAAAGGTTCTTGTCTCCCTCTTGTTTCATGTAGTTACAGGGTAAGTACAATAAAAACACGTACACAATCTGATATCACTTGGAAACCTTTATTTAAAAAACAAGTTTTTGTTTCTTTTATTTTCTGATAGTTACCCCTTTATTCCCCAAATATTACATATTTTCCCTTTATACCTACACGTACTTACTTTATAGTTACACTATAATTACTGAAAGTTATGCCGGCTGGCGTTGGTAAAGGTGGACCAAGGTGCCCTAAGATTCCTTGATTTTATTCAGTCAATGAGAATGAGCAGGCAGAATGATACAATAACCCATATCATGTCGAACAATACATTTCCTGAATCCAAACACACACACAGATGAGTGATCCAGTCTGAAGTGTTCGTATTGATCCTGGGCAACGATGATGGATTTGGTCTGAGATCAAGTCTGATTTGGTTGCAGCAGCATTTACAGATGCTTCGTCTGACCTTAAGAAAGAAACACGCTGATGTCATCTTACTGTGTATTTGCTCTTACTGTCGCTTTATCCAAAATAAATAAATAATATTTAATAAAATAGCATCAGGGTCACACATTAGCCAGAGTTTTGGGCAGAAATACTCAGAAAAAAAAAACAATCTTGTTTTCTCTTTTAATTTATTATGAGTTTATTATTCTGACCCCACTGACCGCCCGTAGATATTTGTTCTTGTTTTAAAGGAGACCTATTATTCCCCTTTTTATAAGATGTAATATAAGTCTCAGCTGTCTCCAGAATGTGCCTGTGATGTTTCTGCTAAAAATACCCCACAGATCATTAATTATAGCATGCCCTGAATTTGGGTGGTTGCAAAAACACACTGGGCCTCATTTATGAAATGTATATGTACGACAACAATATGAACGTGAGCAGTGGGTACAATCAAATATCACATCACGTCTCAGCTAGTTTACGCAAGTTTCTGACCTAGCGTGAACCTGCGTGCTGCATAGCAAATCTGGTGGAGAATTGAAACGAGTGCATTATGTTTATTTAGATTATTTTCCTGACTGACTTCTGTGAACTGAGAAAAACTGTAATTAAGTATAAAAAAACAGGACTGCGCAAAATATATTTGACTTTAATTAAAATTTAATTTGAATTTAAAAAACAACAACTATGCGACAAGTAACTGCGCTCGTTTTGTGACACTATAACATGTATATATTGGAACTCAAGTAAAATACAAAGACTTGTTTACATAATAAATAATTTAGCAACCAAATGTTACGTGGCAAATATGGAAACATATTTGGATTCCTGCCGAATGAGAGAAGTGAGCGCAGTTTCACTTTTAAATACATTTATTTTGGCTTGATTTTTGTATGTTGTATAATGAATGCCAATAAAGCCTAATTTGGATTTTTTTTAGTAGTTTAATATATAATTTATAGCAGTGGTTCCCAACCTTTTGTCCATAGTTGGGATTATTAAATAATCTTGTTTCTGTTTGGGACAGAAACAATCTGCCCCATTGGCAGATAATTTTGCTTTCCAGAAAACAAGAAAAAATATCATGTCATTTTACTTATCTAGTAAATGCATCTTATGTATTTAGACTGGAAACATGACAAAAATAGTAAATAAGAAAATAAATTTTGCAGTGTATAGAGTTCCCTTTCGAGGGACACGCACTGCTTCGTAAAATGACACATATCGAGAACCCCCCTACCGTAACGCGTCTGAATCATGAATGAAACTAAGACCAATCCTGATTGGTGCTACATCATGACATAGCCTGTGATGGCATACCCGGAAGTATAAAGGGACGCCGGTTCACAACAGCACTAGCTTTTCTTTGCACTTCAGCGTCGCTCTGTTGTGTGTCTGTTAATCTGAGTTTGACTGCAAGGCTAACTGCAAGCATTGTGAGTCTCTCCCAAATAGAGTGCTGCGCTTCCGCCTGGCCGTGTTTGACGAGGCCGACCAGGCTCCTGTTCCCCGTGGTTCAGGTCCCGCGTCCGCCGAGGCATGGCGGCTTAGATCGTGGGGATCGCAACGGGAACTGGCTGATGAGATTGGGACCGCTGATTTCCAGTGTACGCGCGCTGTCTCGTCCGCCCAAGGTTTTTTTGGCACACCTAAAATCGTCGGCGACCTCTCCCTGCCGGTCAGCCGATTCAGGGGGTCGAAAGCGGTATTCAAAAAACACCCAAGGTCTGTCTCGAGAGGCTGATTCCCTTAGTAGATTTTTTCCAGGCATGTCAACGCTTGCCGAATGTGTCAACATGGGTCCTGCGCACTGTAGAAAAGGGGTACAGACTGCAGTTCGGCCACAGCCCACCAAAATTCAATAGGATGGTCTGGACTGCATTGGTCCCAGAGTGGGCACAGGTTATGGAACAATAAGTACACTCCCTGTTGGTAAAGGAGGCCATAGAACGTGTTCCTCCGCCAGAAAGGGAGTCGGGATTCTACAGCCAGTACTTTATAGTTCCCAAAAAGGATGGGGGTTTGCATCCAATTTTAGATCTAAGGGTTTTGAACCAGTCTCTGAGGAGGTTCATGTTCAAAATGCTCACAATACCTATTATCGTGAATCAAATTCAGTCCGAGGATTGGTTTGTCACGATAGATCTAAAGGACGCATACTTCCACATTTCCATCAGTCCTTCTCAAAGGAAGTTCCTGAGGTTTGCTTTTTGGGACGAAGCGTTCCAATATTGGGTTCTGCCGTTTGGCCAAGCTCTTTCCCCTCGCAGGTTCACCAAATGCATGGATGCAGCTCTGGCTCCACTGAGACTACAGGGCATTCGTGAGCTAAATTATATTGACGACTGACTCATATTGGCCCAGTATCAGGAAATGTCAGTTCGGCATTGAGATGTCTTCTTGGCCATATACAGAGCTTGGGGTTGAGACTCAACAAGAAAAAGAACATGTTGACACCCTCCCAGAAGACCACGTTCCTGGGAGTAGTATGGGACTCGACAACGATGCGGGCACATATGTCTCCTGCACGGATTGGGTACATACGGGTGATGGTCTCCAGCATGAAGCTAGGCCGCAACATCACTGTGAAGCAGTTCCAAAGACTTCTGGGGTTCATGGCACCTGTGTCCAGCGTAATTCCTTCTGGCCTGCTGTACATGAGACCCCTACAGTGGTGGCTGAAAGCCAAAGGGTTCTCCCGAAGTGGAATCCATTCTGTATGATCAGGGTAACGCACGGATGCCTTCGTTCCCTATCAATATGGAAGAAACATTGGTTTCTGTCCCAAGGGCCAATGTTGGGAGCGTCATGTAGCCGGAAAACTGTTTCGACAGACGCCTCCTTCACTGGATGGGGCGCGGTCATGGACAGCCGCTTTTCCCAGGGTCTGTGGCAGGACCATCACCATTCATGGCATATAAATTGCCTGGAGATGTTGGCTGTGTTCAGGGCTCCGAGGAGCTTCCTCACATGTCTCAGGGGTTATCATGTTCTGGTACGGTCCAACAATATGTCAGTGGTCTCGTACCTGAACCATCAGGGGGGGTCTGAAGTCTCGCCCTCTATGCAGACTGGTGCATCAGATCTTACTATGGTCCCAGGGGAAACTATTGTCTATCAGAGCGATGCATATCCCCGGGAACCAGAATCAGGGAGCAGACATCCTGTTAAGGGAAGGGGCTGAGGCCCGGGAATGGAGACTTCACCTAGAGGTGGTGAAGTCCATATGCGAGTCCATATACCGACGTGGAGAGAGACTTTCTTCATGGGCATAAGTTGCACGTTACATAAACATTCTTACTTTTCACCTCAACGAGGGAAAAGTAGTGTTTTTAGTTCCAATTTGCGAAAACTACTTTTGAAGTCGTTGGACGTGCCATCGCTCTGACTCCTCCTGGTCGTTGTTGTGCACGACTGTGCATATGCTTGTGTGTGTGTGTGTGAACTCTAAACCAATCATGACTCATCATCAGTTGTGGTTGTCTCCCACCCACCAATCATAATCAGTTATGTGTACCACAACACCCACCTTCATACACGCATGCACGCACGCCGCACACACACACACACACACACACACAGGTTGCAGGTCCTGCTGACAGAGAGCCTGCTCGTATGAAAACCACTTCAGTGAGCTCAATTATAGTAATGCCGCATTTCATACTCAGTAACGGTAACGGCGTTGTAACAAAGGAAACAGTCATTTGTTTGATTGCCGTTATTCCCATCACTGGTTATTATTGAGCACAGAGACGCAGCCACTGCTGATCTTTTCATTTTGCCGCACCTCTTACAGCTGGATTGAGCAAGCTCGCTTCTTTTGCGTCATTAAAATGTGATCGGCAAGCTGAGAGACCACATAGAATCAAAGGAAGTAATTGTCAACATTTTCGGAATACCGAAATCATTTTCGGAGTAACCGATCATTTGGAGCATTCCTAGAAATTATACGGAACTGTTTTTCGTATCCATGTTTGACCTTGAAGTGTATAAACTATTTGTGTTCTACTGAAGCATTTTAAATAAGCAGATTTAAAAAAAAAAAAAGAATAAAAAAAAAAAGTTTTGGGTGAACTATCCCTTTAAGAGTTTTCTCTTGAATGCTCAGAGACACACACTCACACAACTGGTTAGCTATTTCTGTGGGAACACTCTATAGACGTAATGTTTTTTATACTGTGCAAACCTACTCATCACAGAAAACGTTCTGCATTTCTACATTTAAAAAAAAACTCATTCTGTATGATTTATATGAGTGTTTCCTCATGGGGAACTCAATTTAGATCCCCATGAGTCAGTGCGCACACGTTGGGTTTTCATGTTTTATGGGACTTTCAAAAGACTTAATGAGTTCTATACTGTACAAACGGTATATTCTATCCTCTAACTCTCTTGCTAGACAAAACCCTCTCAGATAACTTTCTGCAAAATAAATAAAAATTGTAACAATAGATCCACCAGAGGCACGTTTTAAGAACCCATGTGCAGTTTAATGTCATCCAAACATGAACAAATACGATATAAACAAAGGACTTTACTCAAGAATAGACTTGGCTTGACTTGAAGACAGACTTGAATAACACTCACCAAAAGCAGTTACCAGGAACAACACTTAACAAAGACCATGGCAAACATAAAGGTATAAATACACAAGTAGACAAGACGCACATGTGAACAAGGATTAACCAAAATGAGCCAATGAGAACATGACAACAGAACACAAGACAAAGGAGAACATGGCAGGATCACATGAGGGCAAGGAAATCACATGCCAAGACCAGGAAGTGCATGGCAAAACAAGACAAACAGGATCACAAGATAAGAACATGAAACAGAACCAACACACTAGACAAATTAAATAAATAAATAAATAAATAAATAAATAAATATTTATATTTATATTTACTGTTATCGCAGGGAATACCTGAACCACACACCTACACACACACACACACACACACACACACACACACACACACACACACACACACACACACACACACACACACACATACAGCTGAAGCTGCCAAATGATGCATGGTGAATTGCGCTGATGTTAAGTATATGTAAAAGTATACTGTAATTCTGTAGACAGTTAGACTTGAATGAGAAGAGTGAATTAATTAATCATTAATCATGCAGGGTGATTTTACCAAATGTCTAGGAAAGTATATTCCCATGAAGCATTGTGAATTGCATAATCAAATTAAAAATAACAGCGAAATATAAAACAATTATTTTAAAATGTTTGAATATATCATTATATATTTTTAACAATATACAAAGTTTATTGCAAACCATGCATACACATTTCCAAGTATTTTGAGAGCATAGTGATACCTACTTGGGTAATGAAGTTTAAATAAGTGTTTAAATAAGTTTAAACAATATAGTTCGCCAAAGGTCTGTCTTTAAAAGTTTGTTAAAAATAATTTTGGTGAAAAAAGTTTTTATTCCCAGTACTGACCGTTGTGCTCTCATATTATTATTATTATTATTATTATTATTATTATTATTATTATTTTGTTCACTGACTGTTTTGTGTACATGAAATATGATTAGTTTTTTGTTTTGTTTTTTTCAATCATTTTAAAATTATATAAGGTTCTTCTTATAACACACTACAGTTCGGCACACACACGGCCTTGTGTGATGTTCGTCATGTGAATGTGTGTGTATGTGTGTGAAGGTTATCTGTAAAGAAGTGGCTGTCTTTCTTAGTTAGCCACGTTGTTTGTCTGAATGTCTCGCGGCTGGAACGCCATAATGAAAGTTCAATATCGTTGTGTGCTGCGTCTCTATCACAGACTCTCCTGTCATGTACATTAAACTCCATATTAAGAAAAATGAGTCCAAAAAGACTGAGAGGAAACCAGTGCTTGTCCTTTAAATGCTTTTTGTTTGGATCTGAAATTAAGGATTGTTCTAGCTGGACTGAAATTCACAGTTTTATGATAAATATGAAATTTTATAATGTCATGTAATTATCGATTTCATATAATAGCATATATGAAAATTTACTGAAAAAATCCCTCAAATAAAGACAAATCATTAGTGGTCACATGTGCATATGAATTTTGTGTGGCACTGATGTGTTATACGTGTACAGGCATTTTAGCAGTTCAGTGGCATTTCTTCCATTCTAACCAAACCACGTTCTTCAGAAGGATGATGTGTTACTGATTTCTGTGCGTTTCATTGAAATTGTTTTCCTGTATAAACATGTACTACCTGGACACCTGTGCTGACTGCACATGCACTACATGGACAGCTGCACCGCCTTTTCAACACCGAAAGTATATAACATGTTTCTGCCAAAAATGGTTAAATTTATTGGAATTTGTGCTGTGTATTACTGGATATTAATCCAAGTAATTCTTCTGATTTTTAATTTGTTGCTATGTAGATGCTGTTGTCGGGTTGGAAGGGAATTGCTGTATGGATGATGTGTTTGGGCACATGCTGTATTGTAGCAAAAATGTTGCAAGTCAAGCTACGTGTCAGCAAATGGTTGATGCAGGCTGGATTTATGTTCAGCAGTCTTAATTTATTATCCCACACACACACAAAACAAAAATACATACAAAAAGACAAATTTACTTAAATTCACAGTAAAGCCTAAGCCACCTAACCCGATTACAATAGGACTAATAGCACAATGGCACTACATAACAGTTACAGTAGTAATAAGAGCAAAGTAGTCTTGGTATGCTACAAAAACCGGCTTCAAGGTTCAGCATTATTTTGCAGAAATCTGACCATATTCTCTAGCTAAATATTTTAGAATGCATCGGCTTATTGTTTCCATGGCAACGCATCATGCTTCTCACATGACACACAGCAGCCGCAATAGTGCTATATGACAGTTGTATCGGTTTTATTTTTTATTTTATTTTTTTTATTCAAAATATTCACAAACTTTTTATGTCATCTGATATTCTGATTTCCAAATGTGCGTAATTGAATATGTTTTGTCATTTAAAACCCTTTATAATTATCATGTTATTTGATCTGTAATGTGTGGTGGGCCCTGCCATGTTAGTTTGCGCCTCGGAGAATCGGATCTGTCGGATATACATCATGTTAATTCATCCACCTCTCACAAAATACATGAAAGTAAGTAGCTGGTGAACTGGGAAAGGTTCACGTAGTAAAAGTATAAATTAACTTCTTAACCCGCACCAGAGCGTGTCTCTACTTTTATTCACTTTTGTTTTATACAAACTATTAAATCAACCATCACAAACTATGCATCATTTGAAAGCTAAAACACTCGAGATTCATGTTCTGAACTCGTTTTTGCAATAAATACACCAGAGAGGAAAGGGTTAAATGAAACACTGAAGCACTAGCTATTTAAACATTAGCATAATAACTGCGGTACTCATCTTTCATCTCCTATCGTGCAGATCAGATCGGACGAATCCAAAAAACAACAGCATACATGTCTGTGTAAGAGTCCACTCTTCAAAATGCATCCCACTTTTTAATCCAAAACAACGAAAAAATAAGGAAAAAAACAAAAAATACTCCTTTGTTTGCATGAACGTTTTGAGTTAGAGTAATCAATCGTGTCCATTTTCAATGAAATATCGATTCTAATCCGTTTCTGACCATCTCCCCTGTGCTGTGGACTCTTCCTGTCACGTTAAACCCTCCCAGGTCTCTCTGCTTCAATCACAGGCTTTCTGAGGAGTCATTATACAGGCTCCGCGATCTGTCAATCAAAGGGCGCATGGTTTTCGTTGGATAAAGGCAATCAATGCCTAGCCAATGCCTTGGCGGCAAAGGTTTGATTGACGGACGTAGTAACTAATCACAAGGCATTATCTTACGTTGTGTTTGTAAGCATTATTGGTGAATAATGCCTCTAGTCACCGTCTCCATAGCAGCCGGGCGCTTGCCTGTGAGATTGCGCAATACTGCAGTGGAGCACGCAGACTCTATGACAGACTGTTTTTATCAACTAAATGAGTTTTTTACTCTTTAAAAATTCTGTAAATAGTTCATATAGTTTTTCAGTAACTGTAAATTAATCATAATCAGCAGTTTATTGCAGATTTATTTTAATAAAAAACTACTCTTTACAATTACAAATGTTCTAAAATAAAAGGCCTTTTGGAAAGGATGCCTAGTCTTTTCTTGCTATAAAAGAAGATACATTTTTGAGAGAAACATCCTCAAATTTGAATCAAAACATGATCAGACATTCAGTTTTATATTATGGTTAATTTCAGGACCTCAACATTAAAATCTCTTTTCCCTAGGTGAATAATAATTTAAAAAAACGTGAGTCACTTACATGTATATTTACATGTAAATTACTCTGCTCATATACAAATTTGAGCTATTATGACTCTTGGGTAACACTATTTGAAGTGTCTAGTTTAAAATAAGACCAGATTTATGAATATAGACCATACGGTTTAAGAGCTGCAGACATTTTCATTTGGGTATGTTGTTTTCAGAACATTTTCAAAAGTGGGGGGCTGGTTAAGAGGTTAAAGGATTGTTATTGCCGCTTCCACAGACAACAGTGTGTATTTTTTTGCTAGTCTATGTGTGCATTTAAAGGTCTGGAACCTAAAATAAACATGATGTGGTTGAAAACACTGAATAATTGTGATATGTGACGAGCGCTGAGTGGGTCTGTCTCGGTGCCACCCAAAACACAAAACCATGTTTGAATTTAAGTGGCATGTTCTGATTCGGTCCAGTTACATACTGGTTACATAGGTACCGGTGCCATATTGGCACCAGGTTTCAGTACACAACCATAGCTCTGGCAGGACCTCTGAGGGCCGTCCCCTCCAGGGAGGAGTGATCAATATCATCTCTGCCTTTGAACCCTCTGGAAATCGATGTGGCCCGAAGCGTACTGAACGGCGGGATTCCAATATCGATTTCCAGTGGGTTCCAAGGCAGAGATGACTCAGCAAACATGCGCTGCCTGGGCCATCCTAAGAACCTATGGCCGGGCAGCAACCCAACTGTAGAAAAGGGGTACAGACTGCAGTTCATCAGCACCCGCAAAGTTCAATGGGGTGGTCGTGACTGCAGTGGGTCCAGAGCAGGCTTGGGTAATAGAACAAGCGGTTCACTAACTGCTGGTAAAGGAGGTCATAGAATGATTCAAGTGCCTTAGATTTAAAATTAGACGAAGCCCAATTTTAGATCTAAGGCACTTAAATTGTTCTCTGAGGAGTTTCAGGTTCAAGATGCTCACCATTCCTATCATCGTCAGAGGACTGATTTGTCACAATAGATCTAAAAGATGCATAGTTCCACGTGTCCATCATTATTTCTCACAGGAAGTTCCTGAGGTTCGCTTTCAGGGCCGAAGCGTTCTAACTAGCTCTCTCCCCTCGCACATCTCCCCTCTGTGAATGTGCGAGGGGAGAGTGCTAGGCTTCTCTATGACTACAGGGCATTTTTGTACTGAACTATATCGACGACATATTGGTCCAGTTGCGGGAAATGGCAGTTCAGCATGGAGGTGTTGTCCTTGGCCACATTTAAAAGTTGGGGTTGAAACTCAGCAATCCCCGAACCCGGTGGAGGACACCGGAAGTAAGGGATGCCGTCAAGCTGAAGAAGGATCAGCCTGGCTGGCTTGTGGGACTCCTGAGGCAGCTGGCGGGTACCGGCAGGCCAAGCGGACTGCAGCCCGGGTACTCGTGGAGTCAAAAAATCGGGCCTGGGAGGAGTTCGGTGAGGCAATGGAGAAAGACTATCGGTTGGCCTCGAAGAGATTCTGGCAAACCGTTCGACACCTCAGGAGGGGGAAGCAGTGTCCTTCCAACACTGTTTGCAGTGGAGATGGGCACCTGTTGACCTCAACTGGGGATATCGTCGGGCAGTGGAAGGAATACTTTGAGGATCTCCTCAATCCCACCGACATGTCTTCCATTGAGGAAGCAGTGGCTGGGGACTCGGAGGTCATGAAGTCATCGAGGTGTTTAAAAAGCACCTTTTTAAAAGGCACCGGGGTGGATGAGATCCACCCTGAGTATCTCAAGTCTCTGGATGTTGTGGGGCTGTCTTTGCTGGCACGCCTCTGCAACATCGCATGACGGTTGGGGACAGTACCTCTGGACTGGCAGACCGGGGTGGTGGTCCCTCTTTTCAAGAAGGGGGACCGGAGAGTGTGTTCCAACTATACAGGAAGTGCAGAATTATTAGGCAAGTTGTATTTTTTGAGGATTAAATTTATTATTGAACAACAACCATGTTCTCTATGAACACAAAAAACTCATTAATATCAAAGCTGAATATTTTTGTAGTTTATTAGGAAGTAGTTTTTAGTTTTAGCTATTTTAGGGGGATATCTGTATGTGCAGGTGACTATTACTGTGCATAATTATTAGGCAACTTAACAAAAAACAAATTTATACCCATTTCAATTATTTATTTTTACCAGTGAAACCAATATAACATCTCAACATTCACAAATATACATTTCTGACATTCAAAAACCAAACAAAAACAAATCAGTGACCAATATAGCCACCTTTCTTTGCAAGGACATTCAAAAGCCTGCCATCCATGGATTCTGTCAGTGTTTTGATCTGTTCACCATCAACATTGCATGCAGTGTTTTCGTGTAAATGACAGGTCAAAACGCAGGGAAATATCTGCGTTTTCCCATCGTGTAAACGGGGCCTCAATCAACAATCACACTGTCATCATTCACTCTAATTGCAGGCCATCCCATGAACAATGAAACTGATGGGCAGTCGCTTAGACAGCATTCATATTGATGGCCACCTATACATTCTCACACAGCCCAAACATCAATCTAACGGCCGGCTATACAGTGAGCATTCATATTGATGGCGGCCCATACATTTGCACACAGCCCAACAATCAATCTAATGGCCGGTGATACAGTGAGCATTCATATTGATGGCCAGACATAAAATCAACAATCACTCAGATGGTCGGCCGTATATATATATGTTTTATTTATATATATATATATATATATATATATATATATATATATATATATATATATATATATATATATATATATATATATATATATATATATATATATATATATATGTTTTATTTACACACACATGGGGAAAAATTATATATTATTTTTCCCCATGTGTGCTAGAAAAAATGCTAAATATCAGCATATGGATAATGCATAGCCTACTGGTATATTGCATTTTTTCTAGCACACAGAAAAAATACATTGTCACACATTCACAATATACATAAACAACTACACATAGCAACTCACCGGTATAAAATTGGATAAACTTACGGCCATACCACCTTGAGCATGCCCGATCTCGTCTGATCTCGGAAGCTAAGGGAATACCAGGTGCTGTAAGCATTTTTGTTAAAAAAAAAAAGAGTGTTTTTTTAATGCCTTGAATATCCAACATTTGGCTGATGCCTTCAATAGCCCGAATTTTGGCTGCAGCATTCGCTTACGGCCATACCACCTTGAGCACGCCCGATCTCGTCTGATCTCGGAAGCTAAGCAGGGTCGGGCCTGGTTAGTACTTGGATGGGAGACCGCCTGGGAATACCAGGTGCTGTAAGCATTTTTGTTAAAAAAAAAGAGTGTTTTTTTAATGCCTTGAATATCCAACATTTGGCTGATGCCTTCAATAGCCCGAATTTTGGCTGCAGCATTCGCACGGCCATACCACCTTGAGCACGCCCGATCTCGTCTGATCTCGGAAGCTAAGCAGGGTCGGGCCTGGTTAGTACTTGGATGGGAGACCGCCTGGGAATACCAGGTGCTGTAAGCATTTTTGTTAAAAAAAAAAAAAAAAAAAGTGTTTTTAATGCCTTGAATATCCAACATTTGGCTGATGCCTTCAATAGCCCAAATTTTGGCTGCAGCATTCGCTTACGGCCATACCACCTTGAGCACGCCCGATCTCGTCTGATCTCGGAAGCTAAGCAGGGTCGGGCCTGGTTAGTACTTGGATGGGAGACCGCCTGGGAATACCAGGTGCTGTAAGCATTTTTGTTAAAAAAAGAGTGTTTGAATGCCTTGAATATCCAACATTTGGCTGATGCCTTCAATAGCCCAATTTTGGCTGCAGCATTCGCCACGGCCATACCACCTTGAGCACGCCCGATCTCGTCTGATCTCGGAAGCTAAGCAGGGTCGGGCCTGGTTAGTACTTGGATGGGAGACCGCCTGGGAATACCAGGTGCTGTAAGCATTTTTGTTAAAAAAAAAAAAAAAAAAAAAAAGTGTTTGAATGCCTTGAATATCCAACATTTGGCTGATGCCTTCAATAGCCCGAATTTTGGCTGCAGCATTCGCTTACGGCCATACCACCTTGAGCACGCCCGATCTCGTCTGATCTCGGAAGCTAAGCAGGGTCGGGCCTGGTTAGTACTTGGATGGGAGACCGCCTGGGAATACCAGGTGCTGTAAGCATTTTTGTTAAAAAAAAAAAAAAAAAAAGAGTGTTTTTTTAATGCCTTGAATATCCAACATTTGGCTGATGCCTTCAATAGCCCGAATTTTGGCTGCAGCATTCGCTTACGGCCATACCACCTTGAGCACGCCCGATCTCGTCTGATCTCGGAAGCTAAGCAGGGTCGGGCCTGGTTAGTACTTGGATGGGAGACCGCCTGGGAATACCAGGTGCTGTAAGCATTTTTGTTAAAAAAAAAAAAAAAAAAAGAGTGTTTTTTTAATGCCTTGAATATCCAACATTTGGCTGATGCCTTCAATAGCCCGAATTTTGGCTGCAGCATTCGCTTACGGCCATACCACCTTGAGCACGCCCGATCTCGTCTGATCTCGGAAGCTAAGCAGGGTCGGGCCTGGTTAGTACTTGGATGGGAGACCGCCTGGGAATACCAGGTGCTGTAAGCATTTTTGTTAAAAAAAAAGAGTGTTTTTTTAATGCCTTGAATATCCAACATTTGGCTGATGCCTTCAATAGCCCGAATTTTGGCTGCAGCATTCGCTTACGGCCATACCACCTTGAGCACGCCCGATCTCGTCTGATCTCGGAAGCTAAGCAGGGTCGGGCCTGGTTAGTACTTGGATGGGAGACCGCCTGGGAATACCAGGTGCTGTAAGCATTTTTGTTAAAAAAAAAAAAAAAAATGAATGCCTTGAATATCAAACAATTGGCTGATGCCTTCAATAGCCCAATTTTGGCTGCAGCATTCGCTTACGGCCATACCACCTTGAGCACGCCCGATCTCGTCTGATCTCGGAAGCTAAGCAGGGTCGGGCCTGGTTAGTACTTGGATGGGAGACCGCCTGGGAATACCAGGTGCTGTAAGCATTTTTGTTAAAAAAAAAGAGTGTTTGAATGCCTTGAATATCCAACATTTGGCTGATGCCTTCAATAGCCCGAATTTTGGCTGCAGCATTCGCTTACGGCCATACCACCTTGAGCACGCTAGAGGGAGCTAGTGAGCAAGACAGGAAGTGACTGGCTGCAGTTTGGAGAGAAAGGCTCTCCACCATTTTGAGTTTTTTTGTTTGTTTGTTGTATTTTTGTGGTTTATACTTTATTTTTTTGGTTTTCTTCGTTTTTAAACCACCTGACAGCAGCTTGCTGGCTGGAGGGTGGTTAACCTTCTTTTTTTACAACAATGGATGGATTAATGGCAAACGACACTGGACCGGATGGAGAGAGACGCATGGCAAACGACACTGGACTGGATGGAGAGAGACGCATGGCAAACGACAATGGACCGGATCGAGAGAGACGCATGGCAAACGACAACGGAATGGATTATCAACAACGAGCAGGACACGGACAAAAACGAGACGCAAGAGACAAGTTTGATGGAAGAAAGTATCTAAAGGAGGCGACGGTGATTGTGAATGTGGAGAACGTAAATGAGGTCAGAGCAGTGGATGTTATTAAAGCAGTGACGGATAAATGCGGAAATGGGAAAATCCTGGCATTGAGGCCAAGGCAAGGAAAGGAATACGAACTAACAATGGAAAAGGAGGAGACATGTGATAATTTGACGGATGGACTGATAATAAAAGGAGTGAACTGTGAAGTGAAAAAACTGCAAAATAGGGACTACGTTGTTTCCTTCATGCACCTGCCCGTCTACCTGGAGGATAGAGAGATATTTGGAAAATTGGAAGGATGGGGAGTTAATCCCGTAACAACAATTAAAAGAAGACACTACCCGGGCACCGACATTGAGGATGGAACAAGGTTCCTAAGGGTGAGGTTCCCCAAAGAGGTGGCATCATTGCCGTACAGCACAAAGCTTGAAACAGCTGAAGGGCCAGTACTTCAGGGTGATGCACAGTCACCAGGTGAAGACCTGTAGGCTGTGCATGAGCCCGGATCACCTGCTCAAGGACTGCCCAGAATTTCAGTGCTACAAGTGCGAGGAAAGGGGACATTTTGCACGGGATTGCAATGCTGTCAGGTGCCCGGAGTGTCGGGAAATTTTAAACAAATGTAGGTGTCGGATGGAGGGAGAGGAA